>OY747134.1:36265612-36946634 GCA_963556465.1 Berberis vulgaris
TCCCCCTCTCGCATCCTCCGCTAACGACCGATAAATCAAGTTCGTCTTCCTCTCCTCGCTGATTCGTGATCTTCTTCTCCTCGCTAAATCAGGTTCGCCTCCCCCTTTTGTGCTGATGGTAGTGTGAAGCAACAACTGCAGGTTCTTCTGTGCCATGGAGCCTTCCATGAGATCTGCTTGGGCAAGACGGGTTCAAGACTTCCTGAAACCAGCTGGAGAATTTATTAACAGATGGAGATTTGCAGTAGATGTAGTTATGAAGAGGTGTCTTGCATCCCATGGGCTTCAGTGTTATATCTGTGGTAGATAATCAAGTGGGTCACTCTCTACTGCAATAAGCAATTTTGCAACCTGGGATATTTCACGAAGGGGAGCTTGAGCGCAGACTGCTACAATCATCTGCAATGATTATGGTGACATTTTCTTCCTCTTCCATCTATTAGTTCAGACATATTTTACTCCATCTGCTGTTGGAGTCGAAAAAAAGAGTTCAGACATTTTCTTCCTCTTCCATCTATTAGTTGTTTGTAAGATTCTTTTAGTGTAAATGGCAGATTGGAATTAGAAGCACAAAATCTCAATCAATCATTTTGAAGAAGATCTTCTCATTTTGAACATTGGAACCGTAGGAGTTGTACTGTTCCAAACGGTTCGAGTTAGGTTCGGTTCCAATGTTCAAAATGAGGGGATCCGGACCGTGCCCACCCCTAAATGCTCGTGCCCAACGATAAGCCAATGGTGGGTTTTAGTGGAGAATAGTGTCGCCCACTCTGAATGATCTAATTACCAGTTGAAGTGGGAAAACCATGTAGACAACGAGTCTTGTTGATGGATTTCCTAGTTTTCGACGCTCCATCCGCGTATAACATGATTCTCGGATGACCTTGGATACACGAGATGCGTGAAATATCCTCCACCATGCATCAATGTCTAAAGTATCATACCGACAACGACATTGGGATAATCAAACGAGACTAGCCAACTGCACATGAATGCCATTGTGCACACAGATAGTAATCACTGCAATGACCAAAAGAGTCGCTGCAGCGACCTGGTCGAATGGACTTTCCGAATGACAATACAACTCCAACTAGTCCAAGAGATCGATCAAATACTATACAACCAGAAGAAGAAACAACACTAGTCCACTTGGACGGTGGAGAGGGAGACAAAGCAGTTCGGATTGGCATGAAAATCCACCCAGAATTAGCCATGAAGCTGATCCAATTGCTGAAGGATAACTAGGACATTTTTGCCTGGAAAATGAAAGACATGATCGATATCAATCCCTCCCTACCATTATTCATAGATTGCAAGTCAATCTAGACAAGAAGCTAGTCCGACAAAAAGAAGGCAAGTTTCCCCATAATGCAACCAAGCAATAAACGTTGAGGTGCATCGTTTGCTGACTGCAAGAATGATCAGGGAATCTCATTACCCAGACTGGCTAGCTAACACAGTCTTGGTAAAGAAGAAAAATGACAAGTGGAGAGTATGTGTAAATTACATTGGTCTCAGCAAGGCCTACCCAAAAGACAATTTCCTACTCCCGTGTATAGATCAAATAGTGGATGCCACCACCAGATACAAACTCTTGAGCTTTGTGGATGCATACTGTGGCTACAACCAGATACATATGCACCTGGCTGACAAAGCAAAGACATCTCTCATAACAGAAAGAGGTATCTACTGTTATCGAGTTATGCCATTCAAACTGAAGAATGCAGGAGGTGCATACCAATGACTTGTCAACAGAATGTTCAAAGATCAGATAGACAAGACCATGGAGGTGTACACTGATGATATGTTGCTCAAAAGCTTACGCAGAGCAAACCATATCAAAGACCTCAAACATGCTTTCTCCCAGCTCCGAAGATACAAAATGAAACTGAATCCAGAGAAATGTACATTTGGAGTAGAATCAGGGAAGTTACTTGGATACATGGTCAATCAAAAGGGAATCGAAGCTGATCCAAAACAGATACAAGCACTTCTCAACATGCAGTCGCCAACTAACATCAAGGGTGTGCAAAGCCTCAATGGTAGAATAACAGCTTTGAACAAATTCATTTCCAAGACAAATGTCTCCCTTTCTTCAAAATCGTGAAAGGAAACAAGACGTTCAAGTGGAATGAAGACTGCGAGAAATTTTTTCAAAACTTGAAGACGTACATGGGAAGCACTGAACTGCTGTCAAAACCAAGCACAGGAGAAACAATCAACTTATACTTGTCCGTGTCCGAACATGCGGTCAGCTCAGCTTTGATACGAAAGGAGAAGGGCATGCAAAAGCCAATATACTACGTCAACTAAACACTTGCAGATGATGAGATTAACTACCCGTCTTTGGAGAAACTGACACTCGCTCTGATCGTATCATCAAGAAAGGTACGACCATATTTCCAAGCTCACCCCATCATTGTCATGACCGATCAACCACTTCGATTAGTGTTGCACAAACCAGAATGATCCCGAAGGATGGTGAAATGGGCAATAGAACTTGGGTAGTTCGACATCAACTACGCTCCTAAAACCTCAATAAAAGCTCAAGCATTAGCAAACTTCATCGTTGAATTCACGGGCAACACCAAAAGTCAACTTGACAACAATCCAGAAGATGATCAAATCGAACGAACTTCTCATGAATGGATCCTTCGGTGTGACGAGGCATCCAACGAGTCGGGGACCGGAGCTGGACTAATCATGTATATATAACTTGGAAGGCGTACCATTGGTAAAGGCAATAAAATTTAGTTTCAAAGCCTCAAACAATGAAGCCAAGTACAAAGTAGTGTTAGTTGGATTGCAATTAGCTAAACACTTAGGAGTAAAAGAAATCAGTGTCTTCACTGACTCCAAATTGGTGGTCAATCAGCTAAACAACTAATTCCGAGTCAAAGATGCTCGGATGAAAGCCTATCACCAAAAGATTACCAAATCAATGGAGAATTTCCTAGCTACAACCATTCAATGAAAGAGCTGACGAACTGGATAAGGAAGCATCATGAGCAGAAGAAAATGATAATCCGCTTGTCATGATACACGGAAGTTCAATACTAAAAAATCAAGTGTAAGAAGCATGTGCAATGGGTTAGGAAAACAACTAGATGACTACAATCCTAGCATACATAAAAACTGAAGAACTTTCAACGGATAAAATGGTGGCTCGAAAACTGCAAAATCGAGCAACACGGTACACACTGATTAATGACAGACTCTATAGAAGGTTTGCTACAAGACAATTGCTAAGTTGCCTCTCACTTAACGATGTTGACTATGTTCTGGGAGTGATTCACCATGGCATATGCGAGAACCATCCAGGAAGAAGAACATTAGCCCACAAAGCTCTAACACTGGGATACTATTGGCCAACAATGCAAACGGATGCGAATAAACTCGTTCACACTTGTGACAAATGTCGAAGATTCACCCCATATACCCACATCATCATCATCATCAAAGGCCATTCCCGAGATTTTCGGGGTCGGCTACATGGATTTTGGTTCTCCAAGCAATGCGATCTTCCCACATTTCCTCACCTAATCCAAGCTCAATGATATCTTCATTCACCGTCTTCATCCAAGTTTTCAACGGCCGTCCCCTCCGTCTACACCCTCCATTAACTTTCCAATCTAAACATTTTCTAATTGGCGCCGTGCTTGGTTTCCTCCGCACATGACCAAACCAAGTTAAACGTCTTTTTCTCATTTTTTCCTCTATGGGCGCTACACCTAAGTATCTCATAATTCTTTCATTTCTAATTTTATCCTTACGAGTTTTACCACACATCCACCTTAACATACGCATTTCTGCTACTACCATCCTATGCGTATGTTGTCCCGTAGTAGCCCAACATTCTGAACCGTATAGCATGGCTGGTCGAACAATTGTCTTATAACATTTCCCTTTTAGCCTTGCAGGCATCCTTCTATCGCATAATACTCCTAACGCCATTCGCCATTTCAACCAACCAGCTTGAATCCTATGGTCTACATCTGCTCCAATAGCCCCATTCTTTTGAATTATAGACCCTAGATCTCGAAAAGCCTCACACTCCGGGACCTCGACACCTTCGATCTCAATTGCATTACTTCTCCCTCTTGCTTCACACCCAAAGTTGCACACTAGATACTCCGTCTTCGAACGACTAATTCTAAAACCTTTACTCTCTAAAGCCTCCCGCCACTTAACTAGTTTCTGACCTAAACCTGCACTAGCATTAAGACAATATCATCTGCAAATAACATGCACCAAGGTACATCTTCTTGCAGATGTCTCGTCAACTCATCCATGACCAAAGCAAAGAGATATGGACTTAACTTCGACCCTTGATGTAGTCCTACTGTCACTGGAAATTCACTAGACATCCCACCTACTGAGCGAACACTTGTTACAACCCCTTCATACATATCCTTAATGATATCGACATAACATTGAGACACTTTCTTCCTTTCAAGCACCCACCAAATTAACTCCCTGGGGACCCTATCATATGCTTTCTCCAGATCAATAAAAACCATATGCAAACTCTTACGTGCCTCTCGATATTTTTCTATAGTTTGCCTAAGCAGGAAGATGGCCTCCGTAGTAGACCTACCTGGCATAAATCCAAATTGATTCTCCGAAATCGTGGTTAAACTCCTAAGTCTTTGTTCTATAACCCTCTCCCAAAGTTTCATCGTATGACTCATAAGCTTTATCCCTCTATAGTTCGAGCAATTCTGGATATCCCCTTTGTTCTTATAAATTGGTACCACAATGCTATGCCTCCATGAATCTGGCATTTTTATAGTTTCCAAAATCCTATTAAAGAGCTTAGTTAGCCATTGAATCCCAACTTCTCCCAGACATTTCCATGCTTCAATTGGTATATCATCCGGTCCAACGGCCTTCCCTGTCTTCATTCTTTTTAAAGCTTCTCTCACTTCTGTGGCACTAACTCTGCGATGGAACACGCGATCTCTCCCTTCATGTGAAGCATACCCCTCCAAGTTTAACTCCCCTACATGTGTTCCATTGAGTAGGTTCCAAAAGTAATCCTTCCATCTATCTAAAATAGCTTTATCCTGCATTAAGACTCTTCCATCCTCATGCTTAACACACTTAACATGACTCAAGTCCCTAGTTTTTCGTTCTCTAGCCTTCGCTATCTTGAAAATAATCTTCTCCCCTTCCTTCGTACCTAGCCTATTATAAAGAGCATCATACGCTCTCTTCTTAGCTTCCCCTACTGCTCTACTAGGGGAAGCTAAGACCAAAATCTAATCTTGATGACCAGTCCATGGCCATTCACACAATGGAGAATGGACATCGTAGGCTTGCTTCCAGTATCCGATAGAAAGAAGTTCCTTGCGATGGATTACTGATATTCACGAAATTATTACATAATATATCCCTTAATTTATATATGTTAGTGTTGCGATTAGTATATTTTATTCTAATTATTTCATTTTCATGTCTTTGTAGGAATTTGAGCATGAACGATGAAATCGCATTAAGGCGACAATTTAAGGAATGATCAATTGGTTGATTCTAGCGGTGGTACAAAGTAGAGAGTCACATATCTAAACCTAACCCAAATAAACTTAGGTCCACCTAATTTAAACTAAGCCCAAACCCAAAAAGCTAATCTAGAAACTCAAGCTCAAGGAAATAAGAGAACCATATTTAGGTCTTCCCCATTTTTAGAGAATCTTCCACGTTTTTTCTCCTCCTCTCTTTTTCCAGCCACCACTCCTCCCTCTCCTCCTTGGGAGAGACATAGAGACCTTCGTCTCTCGCCACTAACCAACCGCCATCGCCGCCTCACCTCGCCATCACCACAGAAACAGACCCGCGCACAACCACCGCGACAGGAGCAGAAATAGGGAGCACCGCCCCTGTTTCTCTCCCTTTTTTTGTTATCTTTCGCTCCTCTCTCTCACGTCCTCCTCCATCTCTCCCTAATCCCTCTCCTCTGATCAACCACGGACCAGCTCGCGCACAACCACCGCTCCTCTCCCTGTTTCTTTCTCTAGCAGCCACAACCACCGAGCACCACCTCTCTCTCACTAAAACAGCAGAAAATGGGAGCACCGCTCCTGTTTCTCTCCCTCTATCGGCCCTCCTTCCTGTTTCTCTATCTCTTTCTCACTGTTTCCCTCTTTCAAGACCACCGTCACAAGCACCTCGCAACAGAATTTCCCCGCGCCACCTCGGTCGTTCTAGTCCTCCTTCTCGTCTTTTTTTCTATCTCGTGTCTCTTTCACCATCTATCTCTCTCTTGCAGGGGAGTTTCACTGGAGAAGAAGAAGTGGAACGAAGCAGCTGCGGCGGAGCAGGACGCGTCGTGCTGGAGAAGACAGTCGCGCGATTTCTGGTGGGAACCAACTCATTTTTGAATCAGTTGGCTATTGGCACCATGGGATCCTGTAAGAGCCATCGCAGTGCATTTGCATCATTTTCTCGGGATGCGCGTTCATTCTGAGATGGATTCCACTGATGTTGTGACCACCGCCACCATGATCTTTTAGACCCCACGCCGAGGCGAAGATAAAACCACAGGGTTTCCTAGAGTTTGTTGTATTTAAATTTATAGTTTTCTATATACTTAAACGTTAAACACATTTGATTTTTGAGTTTCAATAATTTGCTTTCACCGATTATATCCAGATTAACTATCTATACTAGTCGGTAGTTAGAAGTACCCTTTATTGATATTCAAAGCTTGCTTTAATCAATTAATCTGAATCTGTGATTGTGTGTGCCGTAAGAAAAGATGCAATGTTAGGGGTTTAGAATTAGTTAAAATAAACCTGTGATTGTGTGTGCCGTAAGAAGACAAGCAATGCTAGGGGTTTATGATGGAGGTTTAACTAACCTAAATAAATAGGCTAATTTGACCCACTTGTAATAACCGCAAGTGCACGGTGTCTAACTGGTAGACAACGGCAAGTACGGGTCGATCCCACGAGGAAAGTGAGTGCAATTGAATTTAATAATTTATCTAAACTAATTTAGAGGAAAATGGGGTTACAACATTTTTAAAACTAAACTAAAAATAAATTTAAAATAAGAAAAAAATAAAATAAAAGGAAAATGTGGATTTTGTGGGCTTGGACTCACCAATGAGTTAGCAAAAACATTTAAATCTAAATTACTGAAAATTTAAACGAGAAGCTTTAGGGATGAGAATCCCTTGCTTACACCGAATATGTGATCGTTAAAATCCAATTTAAATTATATCATGTTTCTATCAAACATTAATAAATTATTTCAAGCAAATACGTTTTTACCAAATATTAAGTGTCTTTTTAGGGCACACTTAATCAAAGTTTAAGCTTAATATTTTTAGCACATGCTCTGAATATTGATAAAGGGTAATTCTAACTGCCAAACATATCAAGTTTAATTTCTCGAACATGCAAGGTGAAAGCAATTTATCAAAAAATTCAGAAATAAATTGTAATTAACAATTAAGCACACAATTCAGTAAAATAAATCAAAATGAATTATGCAATCCCTTTGGTTGGTCGCAAACTCGATGTGGTGGTACTGAGCAGATCAGCAGATCATTCTCCCGCCAGACGCACAGTGCCTCCGCGCTCCGCCTTCGTCTCCAGCGAGCAGCGGCGCTGCTCCGCCTTCCTCCGTGCTCCTCGCGATCGTCCTCGTCCTCCAACTGTCTCCAGAACCTGCAAAAGAAGAGGGAAGGTGAGGAAACAGAGAGAAAACTCAAAAACAGAGAGAGAAATCGGAAGGAGGCTCCCCTGTTTCCACTGTCGCGGTGGTTGTGCGCCGCGGACGAGCTGCTCTGTGATGGTGGCCGTGAGAGATGGAGACAGGATTGAGGTCGAGACTAAGAGAGGGCGGTGAAGGCGGCTCGCGAGGTGCTGGCTCTGTGGCGAGGCGGAACAGAGTCGCGGTGATGGCGGCTCTGTTTCACGGTGGTTGTGGTGGCTCGCGGATGTGTTCTATCGCGAAACAGGGTGATGGTGGTTGATGGCGGATGGAGATTGATGGATGATGGACAGGAAGAGGGACAGGGACGGTGATGGAGGTGGCTCTGACGCGAAACAGGGTTGTCACGCCCCTGTTTCGTGGTGGTGGCGGTGATTGTGGAGGAGCTCGGTGGTGGCGCTCGGGTGGCTGATGGTGGATGGAGGTGATTGCTGAGTGAGTGAGAGATGGATAAGTGGTGATGGTGATGAGAATCACTTTGAGAGAAAGAGGGTTTAATTTTGTGCAATTCTTCTTTTCCCTTCTCTTCCTCCCCTTTTTCTCACCCTATTCTCTTTTATTTATAGAGAATTATAAAAGTGAATAGGGATGAGATAAAGGGAAGATTCATCAAGGTATAAATGAGAGAATATTCTTTAAGGGTAGGATTGGGTTTGGGTTTATGGGTACCACCGCTAGAATCGACCAATTGTCATTCCTTAAATTGTCGCCTTAATACGATTTCATCGTTCACGCTCAAATTCTTACAAAGACATGAAAACGAAATAATTACTATAAAATATAATAATCGAAACACTAACATGTATAAATTAAGGGATATATTATGTAATAATTATGTAAATATCAAATACCCCCAAACCTATATTTTGCTAGTCCTCGAGCAAAACAATAAAAATAAAATTCTAACTCACTTTCGCAGGAATCATCGGTTGCACTTACCTTAAACGTGCAACAAAACTTTGAACCCCTAGATTACCTCTAGTGGACGAGTTATAGTCTCGTTAGTGTTTCCAGAAATGCTACCCACAAACATTACTGACTCAACAAAACTTGGTCAAACAGTGTTCATTTTAAAACTTCAAGATATGCAAGAAACTAACAGTGTCATTTTAGTGTATCAACAAATTTCCAAATAATTTAATATTCTCCAAAGATTAGAAAAAATTCACAATCATCCTCAACTCAATGTGTGTGTGTGGATAGCACTATCAACATAACTTTTTATTTTAGAGTAAAATAATGACTAAATCTCCTATATAAAGTTTGTTTTGACTTCAAACCTCTCATGTCGCTCACAATAAAACACTCAGAGATTTGGTATTTCACTCAGTTTATATGTGAGGAAAGAGTAAATAATGGAAAACAATCATCTCACATATAGTAATATGAAGAACAGATTTTTCAAGAATGGAATGAATGTGATCTCATGGACAGGAATATCAATTACTTTTGGGAATGTTGAATCAAACACCATAGGTCTTGGTTATTAAATCTCCACATCTACGGAACCAACCTTTACCTAAGATCAACTAGGACTTTGTTGGATTGTAACGGGGCTTGGGTAATGGTTAATAAGGAATGTCAAAGGATTTGAAAAATTTCTAGGAATGTATACACCCATTAAACGAACAATTAGGGCTGTCAAGAATAAACAAATGTTGCGCACCATCAATTTTTTCTTCATTCTCACATCTTTATCCTCATTGATGAATCATTTTTTTTTCTATTTTTCTTTTCTTCAACCTTTTTTCTTTTTCTTTTCATAGAGGATTTATGAAATATCTCATATTTTGCTCTTTCATGCCCTTTTGACACCAAGTATATCAATCTATACACATTCTCAGAAAAGTTGGGTAAAGGTTAATGGGTTAACAAATAAAAGTTATTCTAAGGCTCAAAAGGCTACAAAAAAGGTTAATGTTATGGGTAAGTTAAAAGGCTAGTTAATGGTCTAAAGAAAAAAAAATGCCTAGATCATTTCCTAAGTTCGGGTCAGTATTATGACATTTCAATTGAATAAGCCAAAAAGTTCTAGTGTAATAATTCAATTTTGATGTCATTCCCAAAGTAATTGATCAAAAGAATGAAAATAATGAGATCATCAACGAGATAATGTGGACTCAAGAAAAATCAGAATTTATGTATAACCCTCAGAAAAATAGAAAGGCTCAAAACTTTCAGGGTTAAGTCTCCACTATTATTCTAAGGTTTTCTAGTATATATTTCACTCATCAACTTCAAGTTATGCTAACATGGCTCATGGTGCAAGATAATCGAGTTGAAAAATCTCATGAACTAGATCTGACTTAAGGATCTTACTAAACTTTCAGTCTTTATCAATATACCAATATGTCAAGTTGGTTTGCATTTTCTTGAGCATAAAACATTTAAAATCCATTTTCATAATCGCAAAAGACCAAGTTTTCTTGAAAGAAAAGCATTTTTTTTTAAGAATAAGAAAAGAAAACACTACGAAAAATTCACCCACTCATGAACCCTACCCCCAAACCTAATCCAAACATTGTCCTCAATGTTTAACAAAATAATTCTGACAAATGAATGAAATAAGTACATGAGAGGAGGTTAGAACAGTATTACCGCGGTGAAGATTTTATCAATTTCCAAGAAGTCATCTATCAATGAGGCTCACAAACATAAGAATCATGGAGTTTTCATTAGAAATCGATAAAATGCAGACTCGACACTAACAAAGAAAACTAAAAAAAAAAAAAAAAACAAGTTGTAAGTCAAAAACTGTTATGGAGCTAACGAGTATGAGTGAAATACAACTAAATAGGGTACTCGAAAATCAATCCAGACTAACAACAAAGACACACAACTAAAGCTAGGCTGCCTCCCAGTAGCACTTGGTTTAACGTCATAAGCCCGACAAATATTCTTCCTAAAAAAATGGTGTATCGAAAAGTGGAGAGGAAGAACATGACAAACACTTAGTCCATGGTCGTTTATCAACAACGTGAACAGTTGAGGATCAGTCCACCAAAATATAACAATCACATGGGGCACCAAATACACTAGGACATTCCAAAAGTGACCAGTAGTCATACACAACAGATGATCCTTGCGTGCTCCTAAAAGGGAACATCCTATGTCTGGTTCCAAATCAGAAGATTGAATAATTTTTACAACAGGATGGTGAAAACTGAAATCCTCACTACAACACAAGGGATCAGTGAAAATAGCCTTAGTAAATGGGAATGTGATGCAAGTAGATGAGACGATGGATATATCAGGTGGTACAAACTCATCACATGAATTACATAGAGATATTGGTCTAGACAACTCATCACCTGAAAATGCATACCTGAGGGTGTCAGGTAATTGTTTAAGGTCAAGCTCAGGTGGCTCAACTGATGGGACTAGTTTTGACTCACTGAGTGGAAAAGGCTTCACTTTAGACTTCCATTTATAACTAGGATCCACAATGGGGACTGAGTCAAGCAAATCATTGACTTCCCTAATGGAATCATCAACAGCAAAGTCTAAACTAAAATGAGTCAAACAAGCCTCTAAATGGTCATGTGTATCATGAAAACAGTCAAGGGGAGACTCTAAAGAATGTTCACAGTTTGATTCGATGCATGAGTCACTAGGGAGGCATGAGTCAACATGGGAAGGAGATGTCTGTAATGTCTCAGAATCTACAGGTTCATCAATAAATGAGGCTTTATCAGCCTTCTTATGAGAGGAGGATGCAACCTGTGTAAAATTGGGTGAGGATATAATAACACTTATGTCAGGCATTCCTACCTGATTGTCAACCAGTTTTCCACTCCTAAGGGTAGTAATGGATTGGACATCTTCACTGTCCGGCTCAGATGTGCCACTAATTTCAAATTGACCATTTGGGTTGGAAATAGGTTGGCTAGGGAATTTTTCTGACTCTATCTCAGGAAGTGACTCAGATATCTGATTCACAGTCATCTCAAGTTTCCGGATAGCTTGGGAGTTTTGTTGATAAATAACTGTCAATTCATTGATATCCTGAGAATTTTGCTCAAGTATTTCTCCTGTTCGCCCTATAAAAATGTTCATGATATCCTCTAACTCATTATCAGGAATTAAAGCTGGAGGAGTCTGAGGAGTGTCTAGAGGGCCTTCATGGTACTGACCATGAGCCCATGAGAAGTCAGGATGATAGGCTAAACCTGGGTTGTAATAATCTAAATATGGATCATAATCAGGTCGTCGCATGTCATAAAATGAATTGACTTGCTCGGAAAAATAGGCTGGATAATCCTTTGTGTTCATTTTTTTTTTGAAAGCACTAACTCTAAAAATATAGACAGACTCACACACAATCAGCAACCAATAAATGCACAAGAAACATGTCTCCCTAAGCAATCAACGTTTTTTAGCTCAATTATCTTTTTATCTTTGGGGGACAATTATTTTTTATGTAATCTTTATGATAGAGAAATTGGTGCTACAAGTTGATCTTAAGAGTGTACACTTTACACCGCAAAGTTCAAAATCAGTAGGCTAGAGTTTTGTTTCAAAGAAATCGGGTTATTGCACAAGAAAAGGAGGTCACAGTGGTCCAATTAAGTACTTCCTTGTGCTACCGCTCTGTAAGCCAATAGATGTGAGAACGATGTGATGTTAAATGTACACTTGAGGCTTGTGTTCCTATCCCAAAACTGTTAGTTACACCAATTCTTCTTGTGGATCATAGTTTACTTATGACTCGGCGTACCGGGTAAATTACCCTTGTGGCAGTGGCCTCTCGGAGTTCATTGAATGATTTAACCCATTGTCACTTTTAGCAGCGGTCAACACAAAAATTATTGGATCCACCTTGGTTTTGGTTGTCTTATGAACACCGTACCTAAAAGATGACTCTATCTAACTTGCTAATTGATTTTAATTATGTTTGGCTATTGGTTGCACACAGTTTGAGTGATGAAGTGGGGATATCAAGTCCCACCAGTTTCTATTTAGAAGTTGGGTCTGCTTATTATGAATTACTAAAGTTTAGCATCCATAATTACAAAAATTAAACAACCAATTACACAATTTCAAACAATTACACAAAGCACCCGGGTCGCTAATACGTTGCGTGTGATAGAAATACTTACAGTGTGCGTATTCCATTCTGCACAAAAAGTTAGCACAATTAAAAAAAATGTCCGACTTCTTTTTATCCGTTTCAATCGGCACACAAGCATATGCAATCAAATTTACTGGTCTTGGTCTTAGAAGTCGGATTTCTAAATCACAAGAAATTATTGGGTAACAATTAAAATTGTTTCCCTATATTTTTTATTGACTTAGAAAATTTTGGGTTTTTTTTTTTTTTTTTTTGGTTAAACAAAGTGAAAAACAGTAGAGTTTAAAAATTATTACACCACACACTCGTAAAACGAGGTGAAAATAAAATTAAAACTCTCCTCACAAAATAATAAATAAATAAATAAATAAAACTTTGCTTGATGTTTGCATGATCGTCCAATTTTCTCGAGAATCGTGTATTTTGCAAAATCAAACACAAAATGAGTGTAAAAAGAACTTAATAAAATAAAAATAAAATTTTTTTTCTTCTGATTTTTTTTTTAAATTAGTGAAAATAAATCTTAAATTCAATTACACCACTACCTTCCCCGGCAACGGCGCCAAAAACTTGATGGAGATTTAACTAACCTAAATAAATAGGCTAATTTGACTCACTTGTAATAACCGCAAGTGCACGGTGTCTAACTGGTAGACAACAGCAAGTACGGGTCGATCCCACGAGGAAAGTGAGTGCAATTGAATTTAATAATTTATCTAAACTAATTTAGAGGAAAATGGGGTTACAACATTTTTAAAACTAAACTAAAAATAAATTAAAAATAAGAAAAAAATAAAATAAAAGGAAAATGTAGATTTTGTGGGCTTGGACTCACCAATGAGTTAGCAAAAACATTTAAATCTAAATTACTGAAAATTTAAACGAGAAGCTTTAGGGATGAGAATCCCTTGCTTACACCGAATATGTGATCGTTAAAATCCAATTTAAATTATATCATGTTTCTATCAAACATTAACAAATTATTTCAAGCAAATACGCTCTTACCAAGTATTAAGTGTCTTTTTAGGGCACACTTAATCAAAGTTTAAGCTTAATATTTTTAGCACATGCTTTGAATATTGATAAAGGGTAATTCTAACTACCAAACATATCAAGTTTAATTTCTCGAATATGAAAGGTGAAAGCAATTTATTAAAAAATTCAGAAATAAATTGTAATTAACAATTAAGTAAAATAAATCAAAATGAATTATGCAATCCCTTTGGTTTGTCGCAAACTCGATGTGGTGGTACTCAGCAGATCAGTAGGTGGTCCGAACACGAATCCCGAGAAAAATGTACCAAAACGCTATGTGGTGGTACAGAGCAGATCCGTGGGTGTGAATAGCCAAAAACAGTTTGACTCATTCTCCCGCCAAACGCACAGTGCCTCCGCGCCCCGCCTTCGTCTCCAGCGAGCAGCGGCGCTGCTCTGCCTTCCTCCGTGCTCCTAGCGAGCGTCCTCGTCCTCCAACTGTCTCCAGAACCTGCAAAAGAAGAGGGAAGGTGAGGAAACAGAGAGAAAACTCAAAAACAGAGAGAGAAATCGGAAGGAGGCTCCCCTGTTTCCGCTGTCGCGGTGGTTGTGCGCCGCGGACGAGCTGCTCTGTGATGGTGGCCGTGAGAGATGGAGACAGGAAGGAGGTCGAGACTAAGAGAGGGCGGTGAAGGCGGCTCGCGAGGTGCTGGTTCTGTGGCGAGGCGGAACAGTGTCGCGGTGATGGCGGCTCTGTTTCGCGGTGGTTGTGGTGGCTCGCGGATGTGTTCTGTCGCGAAACAGGGTGATGGTGGTTGATGGAGGTTGATGGATGATGGACAGGAAGAAGGACAGGGACGGTGATGGAGGTGGCTCTGACGCGAAATAAGGTTGTCACGCCCCTGTTTCGTGGTGGTGGCGGTGATTGTGGAGGAGCTCGGTGGTGGCGCTCAGGTGGCTGATGACGGATGGAGGTGATTGCTGAGTGAGTGAGAGATGGATAAGTGGTGATGGTGATGAGAATCACTTTGAGAGAAAGAGGGTTTAATTTTGTGCAATTCTTCTTTTCCCTTCTCTTCCTCCCCTTTTTCTCACCCTAGTCTCTTTTATTTATAGAGAATTATAAAAGTGAATAGGGATGAGATAAAGGGAAGATTCATCAAGGTATAAATGAGAGAATATTCTTTAGGGGTAGGATTGGGTTTGGGTTTATGGGTAGGTTTTGGATTTAGGTTTGTGACCATCTGCTTTGTACCACCGCTAGAATCGACCAATTGTCATTCCTTAAATTGTCGCCTTAATACGATTTCATCGTTCATGCTCAAATTCCTACAAAGACATGAAAACGAAATAATTACTAAAAAATATAATAATCGAAACACTAACGTGTATAAATTAAGGGATATATTATGTAATAATTATGTAAATATCAGTTTATACCTTTGCTGAAATCAATTGAGAACTTAGATTAATCTTGAGGTTAGTTATGTTAATTCTTGAAAACAATACTTTGGATTACACAAATCTCGAAGAACCTGTGGTGGATTCGATGTCTCGGTCCCCCCTCTTATCATCCTATCAGTTTTATTTTAGTTGTCAATTTAGTCTCTTAATTTTGTAATTTACATCTGTTGTAACCCCCAACTCTAAATTAGTTTAAATGAGTCTTAGAATTTGATTGTCTGTCAATCCTCATGGGATCGAGATAGGGACCCTCTTTGGACATGTGTGACGCTCATAGGGACCCTCTTTGGACGTTTGATAGCTTAAAGTGGTCGAGTGAAGGAACATATCCCATCTGGGAATAGTTCTTGAACTGGCATTTCACTTTGAGGTAGAGAGTGGAAAAAGAGGTAGGAACAACTTTGTAGTGGCGGATTGATAAGAAATTACCGTGCCTCTCCCACTGTTAGGTAAATTGAATTGAATATCAGCCCTGCATTAGTAAAGGAAAGCTCTCGGGTCGTCTGCCATTCATTTTATTTGTGCATTATCTAGGTGTCACTTAGGGTTTCGTTGTTTTTATCTTTTAGAGTTAGGTCATCTTCATATAGCAGTTAGGCTTGCATAAAAAAAATTTGAAGTCTATTTAGGAGTGTTGACTTTGAACCTTCGTTATCCAGTAGTTTATGCATACCTGGGTGCGTGATTCTAAGAGTAGGCTTGTCCGACAAGAATTCGAAGAGTTCTTTGAAGTCCCCATTACCTATTTAGGTTCATCGTCCTTATCCACTGAGATGGTTGAGGGGAAGGCCTTTAAGGATTACTTCGCCCCTCTTCCTGTAGTGTTCCGTCTTGCATTGTCTTACCTGAGACAAATGCAAACAGTTTTGAACTCAAACCATCTATTATTCATCTCTTGCCCACTTTTTATGGTTTTGAGAAAGATGACCCTTATCTTTATGTCAAAGAATTTCTTGACATCTGCACTACCCTGAAGTACCAAAACTTTTCTGATGATTCGGTCCGTCTTAGGTTATTTCCCTTTTCTCTGAAAGATAAGGCAAAATTGTGGTTAAATGCATTAGAGACAGGATCCATCACATCATGGGATGCGTTGTCAAGAAAGTTCTTGACAAAATACTTCCCCATTCATAAAACGAATGCCCTCTGACGAGATTTATCTAATTTTCAACAAAAAGAGGGTGAACATTTCTATGAATGTTGGGAAAGGTTCAATGAACTCATTGTCAGGTGTCCCCATCACGGATTCGAGAAGTGGCGGCTAGTTCAATACTTCCAAGACGGTTTAACCCCTCAAAACCGTCGTATGAATGATGCTACCAGTGGTGGGTCATTAATGAAGATGAGTGTCAATGAGATATGGAAATTCTTTGAAACTCTTTCCGAAAATTCTCAGCAATGGAATTATTCGAGAAAGGAATCTGATAGGCGTAAGGGTGGTATATATGAAGTTAGATACATCTGTTCAACCCCCTTCTGCCTCAAAGTTAGAGACGACCATGACTCAAAAGATAGATGCACTCTTGAATTTGACTCAATCTGCACTTCCCGCAAACGCTTCATCTGAAGTCTATGCTGCATGTTCGAGTCCTGGTCATTCAATAACTAATTGTGACTTGCAAAACGATTATCTTGCATACTATGCTGAGCAAGTCAACGCTTTTAATGCGATACGGTGACCTGGCAATAATCCGCAACCTAACTATTACAATTCAGGGTTCGCTAAACATCCAAGTCTTTCCTGGACCCATGGCCCACACCAAGGGGGACCTGTTGTTGTCTCCCAGGTTCCTCAAGCCTCTAGCCCTGTTAGGCCCCACCTTAACCAAGTTCCTCCATCCAATAAATCAAGTTTAGAGGAAACGGTTAATCGGTTTTTGGAGCGCTCAGAAAGTATAATTGAGCAGCATTATAAGGATATGTCTGAGTTGAAAGCCACGACTCAACACCAATCTCAAGCCCTCAATAGACTTGAGATAGCTGTGAGTAAGATTACTCAGTCCTTTTTGGAGAAAGAGCCAGGGAGATTTCCTAGTCAACTTGTTCCAATCTATTACTACCCTTCGGAGTGGAAAACGGGTTGACAATCGGGTACAAGTGCCTGATTCGAGTGTTGTTGCATCTCCGTCTAAGTCAACGCAGGTTGCATCTCCATCTGACAAGAGGGCTGATAAAGCCTCATCTTATAAAGATGTGCCTCTTGACTTTGACCCCACTCAGGCATCTTATTTGCCTAGGGCATTGTTTCCATCACGGTTAGTTCCGGCAAAGAAAGGAACAAGTGTAAATGACGTAATGGAATTTTTTAAACAAGTTCACATAAATATCCCATTACTCGATGCTATCAAACAAGTTCCTAACTATGCCAAGTTTTTGAAGGATCTTTGCAAACAAAAACAGAAGCTCCATGTGCAAAAGAGAGCCTTCCTCACCGAGCAAGTGAGCTCAATTATTCAACACAAAACCCCGCCTAAGTATAGGGATCCTGGTTGCCCGACTATTTCTTGTATTATCGGTGATCATCTGATAGATAAGGCATTATTGGATTTAGGGGCGAGTGTTAATTTATTGCCATATTCTGTTTATGAGCAATTAGGTCTCGGTGGGCTAAAACCGACTAGAGTAACACTGCAATTGGCAGATCGGTCTGTCAGAGCCCCCCGTGGTGTTATAGAGGATGTGATTATCAAGGTTGAAAAATTTTATTACCCTGTGGACTTTATAGTTCTTGATACACAACCTGTTCACAATCCCTCTAGTCACAGTCCAGTCATTTTGGGTTGACCATTTTTACCACATCCAATGCCATTATTAACTGTAGGAATGGAATTATGAAATTGTCATTTGGCAACATGACCATTGAACTCAACGTTTTTAATGTTAGTCAACAACCTCCCGAGCCCGAGGATGTTTGTGAAGTTGACATGATTGAGAGTTTGATGGAGAATTCCTTATTGCAGTCTGTATCAGATGATCCCTTAGCAGCATGTTTGACTCACTTCGGTTTAGACTTCGATATTGATGATTCCATTAGGGAAGTGAATGCTTTGCTTGATTCAACCCCTATTATGGACCCAGGTTCCACATGGAAGCCTAAAGTGGCACTCCTTCCACTCAGTGAGTCAAAATTGAACATTTCTGCTGATACTATTGGGATTTCTGACCCATTCCCTTTTCCGCCTGTTCATGATGACCCATTTGACATGTGTCCTCCTAGTGACTTTTACATGAAGTCTGATCCTCAGTATTCCTTGGAGAGACTACATGCCATAGGTAGTGCTAATTCTAGGTTTGGGGGTGTTGTTGAGATGTCTAGCTCATCATCTTTGTGCAATTCATTTTGTTATGATGAGCCTGTACCACCTGATATATCTATAGACATACCTCTTTCCATCCCTTTAATAGTGACTAACTCTACCTATGTGGATCTCTTGTTCTTAAGGGATGATTTTAATTTTGACCATCCTATTGTGCAACACATTCAATCTTCCGATTTGACACCAGACATAGGATGTCCCTTTTTAGGAGTAGGAAATAGTCATTTGCAGGATATTCCTATTGGTGACAACTTTCTGCTCCAGATCCCTATGACTTCTTTACGACCGCGGGTTCGTTTGCATTTTCTCTATGATTTTGCATGGCGTCTTCGTCATTTTAGGGATGTGTTTGTTTTTGTTGTGCTGCATGTGGGTGCTACTATATGTTGGACGGATCCTCAACTTTTCCGGTTATTGCTATATGATTTAGTCAACATCATGGACTAAGTGTCTACGTTTGGGGGAATGTTCACTATGTCTTCCTTGTCATTTCATGGTACATCATTTATGAGGAAGAATATATGTCGGGTTGACGACGTTAAACCAAGCGCTCCTAGGAGGCAACCTAGCTTCAGTTGTGTCATTATGGTTAGTCTGGATTGATTTTTGAGTTTTTTCTAGTTTCATTTCACTCATACTCGTTAGCTCCGTAACAATTTTGACTTACAACTGATACATTTAATTTTTTTTCAATTGTAAATTTTTTTGTGTCCTGTATTGTTTCTATCAATTTATTATGACGAGTCCACAGTTTTTATGTTGTTGAGTGTTCATTGGTGGATGATTTTGTCGAAATTGGTAAAAACTTCCAATGGTAATATCACTCTAACTCTCATCTTTTCTTTTTCCTGCATTTGTCATAATCATCATTTTATACATTGAGAACAATGTTTGATTTAGGTTTGGGGATGAGGTTTATGAGTTTTTCTGCACTTTTCAAATTTTTTTAACTAAAATGTATTTCACAATTGATTATTGTATTCTACTCAATCTCCATTGAATACATAGTTAATTATGAATGTGTGAAAAATTTTCGATTTGAAAATGCATTCAAAACCTAAGTTTCTTTCCAATGAAGAGGATGTGCTTTCAAGTATGCATTTAAATTTAGGAATACATGCTTTCACTTGTCACTTTTATATATCAATAAGAAAACATAAGGTTTGATATTATCTTTAAGTTAAATATATTTCATGATATTTTTTTCGACTCGACCATTCTTGCACTATAAGCCGAGTTAGCATGATTTGAAGTTAATCAGTAAGATATTAACTAGAAAACCTTAGAATAATAGTAGAGACTTAACCCTTGTGAGTTTCGAGACATTCTATTTTTCTTGAGGGTTATTAAATAAACTCTGAGTTCGCATTATTTCGTTGATGATCTCATTATTCTTGTTTCTTTTATTGATTGTTTTGAGAATGTCGTTAAAATTGAATTATTACACTAAAACTTCTTGATTTATTTAGTTGAGATGTCATAATACCGACTAGAGCTAAAGAAGTGATATATGCAATTTTTTTCTTTGAACCGTTCTATAACCTTTTAGCCTACCTAATGATAAATATCTGTTTGCAGCCCCTTGAGCCTTTAAATTGAATTTTTCTTTGCTAACCCCATCTCCAGTATCTACTCCAGTTAGGGAGTAATATCCCATACTATTTTTATCCTTACCCAATGTCTCTGAGAATGTGTATGGTTGATATATTTTTGGAAGGGGAAAATAAAAAAAAGAGCTGAAACTAAATATTCCATGAATCCTTGGGACTTAAATCCTTCATTGTGCATAAGGGGAAAGCATGTCGTTGATTTTATAAAATAAAAGAAAAAAAGAGAAAAAAAAAGATTGATGCTTCGAAGATAAATGAAAAAAAAAATATGAAGAAAAATTTCGAAGGAAGAAAAATTAATGGTGTACAACATTGGTTTATTCTTCAGAGCCCCACGTGCTTATTAAAGGGTGTATCCATTCTCAGAGAATTTTCTTGTATTCTTTTTCCATTCTTATTAGCCAAAATCTTAGCCTCATTACAACCTAATAAAGACCTAATTGATCTTAAATAAATGTCTGGATCATAGATGTGGAGATTAAATAGACAAGAACTATGGTGTATGATTCAACATTCTCAAAGTAATTGATATTCCTGTCCATGAGATCATATTCATTTCATTCTTTGAAAAATCTGTTTTTCATGATTATTATATGTGAGATATTTGTGTTTCCATAATTTATTCTTTTTCTCACATATAAACTGAGTGATAACTAACCAATCTCTGAGTGATTCATTTCTGAGTGACAAGAGAGATTTGTAGTCGAAGCGTACAATTCAAAGGTTATCTAGTCGTATCTTTGCTGAGAAAAATAAAGTTATGTTGATAAGGCCATGCACACACACACACTTCGAGTTGGGAATAATTGATGAAAATTATTTAACCTTTGGTATTATTAAGTTGCTGTTAGACTCTTTGATATATTATTGTGACACTGTTAGTTGTTTTATGAAAATTTTGGCAATTAAATTATTTCTATGAGGATAATAGATCAAGTTACCATATTTTGGAAATTTATTGAGTCATAATGTTTGTGGGTAACATTTCTGGAAACCCTCACGAGACTATAACTCGTCCTAGAGGTAATCTAGGGGTTTAATGCCTTGTTGCATGTTTAAGGTAAGTGCAACCGATGATTCCTGCGAAAGTGAGTTAGAATTTTATTGTTTTGCTCGAGGACTAGCAAAATATAGGTTTGGGGGTAGTTGATATTCACGAAATTATTACATAATATATCCCTTAATTTATATATGTTAGTGTTGCGATTAGTATATTTTATTCTAATTATTTCATTTTCATGTCTTTGTAGGAATTTGAGCGTGAACGATGAAATCGCATTAAGGCGACAATTTAAGGAATGATCAATTGGTTGATTCTAGAGGTGGTACAAAGTAGATGGTCACATATCTAAACCTAACCCAAATAAACATAGGTCCACCTAATTTAACCTAAGGCCAAACCCAAAAAGCTAATCTAGAAACCCAAGCTCAAAGAAATAAGAGAACCCTATTTAGGTCTTCCCTATTTTTAGAGAATCTCCCACGTTTTTTCTCCTCCTCTTTGTTTCCAGCCACCACTCCTCCCTCTCCTCCTTGGCAGAGACATAGAGACCTTCGTCTCTCGCCACTAACCAACTGCCATCGCCGCCTCACCTCGCCATCATCACCAAAACAGACCCGGGCACCACCACCGCGACAGGAGCAGAAACAGAGAGCACCGCCCCTGTTTCTCTCCCTCAGTTTTGTTCTCTTTCGCTCCTCTCTCTCACGTCCTCCTCCATCTCTCCCTAATCCATCTCTTCTGATCAACCACGGACCAGCTCCCGCACAACAACTGCTCCTCTCCCTGTTTCTTTCTCTAGCAGCCACAACCACCGAACACCACCTCTCTCGCACTAAAACAACATAAACAGGGAGCACCACTCTTGTTTCTCTCCATCTCTCGACCCTCCTTCCTGTTTCCCTCTCTCTTTCTCACTGTTTACCTCTTTCAAGACCACCGTCACAAGCACCTCACAACAAAATTTCCCCGCGCCACCTCGGCCGTTCTCGTCTTCCTTTTCGTCTTTTTTCCCTATCGTGTCTCTCTCACCATCTCTCTCTCTCTTGCAGGGGAGTTTCACTGGAGAAGAAAAACCGAAACGAAGCAGCAACGACGGAGTAGGACGCGTCGTGCTGGAGAAGACAGCCATGCGATTTCTGGCGGGAACCAACTCATTTTTGAATCAGTTGGCTATTGGCACCCCGAGATCCTGTAAGAGCCACCATAGTGCATTTGCAGCATTTTCTCGGGATGCGCGTTCATGTTGAGATGGATTCCACTGATGCTGTGACCACCGCCACCATGATCTTCTAGACCTCACGCCGAGGCAAAGATAAAACCACAGGGTTTCCTAGAGTTTGTTGTATTTAAATTTATAGTTTTCTATATACTTAAACGTTAAACACATTTGATTTCTGAGTTTCAATAATTTGCTTTCACCGATTATATCCGGATTAACTATCTAGACTAGTCGGTAGTTAGAAGTACCCTTTATTGATATTCAAAGCCCGCTTTAATCAATTAATCTGAATCTGTGATTGTGTGTGCTGTAAGAAGAAATGCAATGCTACAGGTTTAGAATTAGTTAAAATAAACCTGTGATTGTGTGTATCGTAAGAAGACACGCAATGCTAGGGGTTTATACCTTTGCTGAAATCAATTGAGAACTTAGATTAATCTTTAGGTTATTCGTGTTAATTCTTGAAAACAATACTTTGAATTACACAAATCTCGAAGAACCTGTGGTGGATTCGATGTCTCGGTCCCCTCTCTTATCATCCTATTAGTTTAATTTTAGTTGTCAATTTAGTATCTTAATTTTAGTAATTTACATCTGCTGTAACCCCAACTCTAAATTAGTTTAAATGAGTCTTAGAATTTGATTGTCTGTCAAACATCGTGGGATTGACCTGTATTTTCTACTGTCTACTAGTTAGACAGCCGTGCACTTGCGGTATTACAAGTAGGGTTTATTAGCTTATTAATTTAGGTTAATAAATCTCCATCAATTACTTTACTAAGTGGGTAGACGTGGAGCCACTAGCAAGGATAGGAGAGGCTCAAATCAAAAAGTTTTTCTGAAAAGATATAATATGCAGATTTGGAATCCCAAGAGTAATTGTCACAGACAACAGGAAGTAATTCGAAGGTAAGAAGGTTAAGAAGTTGTGGGAAAACTTAAGCATCCAACAAATCTTCTTAGCATCCACCCATCCACAAGCAAATTGACAAGCCGAGGTCACCAATAAAACAATCCTAGAAGCAATAAAAAAGGAAGCTCGAAGCATCGAAGGGATTGTGGGTGTCCGAATTACCAGGCATCCTTTGGGTTTACAGAACAACGAAAATACTCCAGCGGGAGAAACGCCCTCGCATACGGATCTAAAGCATTGATACCAGTAGAAAATGGTATGCCAACATTCAAAACCGAAGAGTTTCGAGCAGAGGATAAATATGAAGCACTAAGAGTAGGATTAGATCTCCTCAAAGATAAGCGAGGAAAAGCTTCTATCAAAACAACAACCTACCAACAACGGATGGCTAGCTACTATAACAAAAAAGTGAAGCCTCGCGCATTCAGTGTCGGCAATTGGGTACTCTAGAAAATTCAACTCAACACAAAGGAACTAGGCGTGGGAAAAAAGAATCTGAATTAGGAATGACCATACAAAGTGATAAAAATCAACAGACCGGGAACATACTGGTTGGAAGACATGAAGGGTGAACAATTATCATGACCATGGAATGTAGAACACTTGAAAAAAATATTATCAATAAAACTTCCAACTTTAAACCCTTCAACTCGTGTTCAAACAGTGAAGCTCAGTCAGGACGTCAAAGCCGGACTAAAATTTTACTCGAAAAACACATAGCACGACTGATGTATCAGGCTACGAGTAAAGTTAATATATATGTATATGGACAAACAAGTCGGACATACACATAAAACTTCTGGTCTGATAAAAAATGAAGTAAAATTATAAGTACCTAGACGTATAAGCCAGACTTATCAATGAATTTTTGGTCGACTAAAATGTACGATCTCAAAATACATTTGAAAATCTAGACATATAAAATTAGATTTACTCAAAAACTTCTAAACGACTAATATGTCAAACCAAGAAGCACACTTATAAGAAATTCGGGCAAACAAATCAAAATTCAATTGGGAATGTCAAAAGCAAAAACAGCTAAAGTCTAGATCAATGACAAAAGAACAAACGAAATTTGTAGATAAAATGGGATTTTCATTGATTCCCTACTTCATTACATCAAAAAAAGTTACATACATCGAATAGGGGTTAGTAAAAGCATGCAAGAGGAGGCATGCATAGGAGGTCGAGTACTCGTATAAGCAACACTGTCACTTAACGACACGGGTTCGAGTGGAGGAAGAGATGATTGTTCCCCATCAAGAGGAACATTCCGCGAATCCTAGAGGAATTCCTCATCGTCCTCAAAGACATTGTCAGCCAAACAACGATACCTCGACAAATCCAAACCTTCCGACTCCGTAAAATCAATAAGGTCAAGTCGACCAACAACAACTCTTCTCCAGTCCGCTGCTTCTGCGATCTTCAATTTATTAGCGACTACTGAAAGCTCATCCCTAGTTGACATAAGTTTTCCTTCAACAGAGGCGACCTTAGCGTAAATTTCCAATTTAGTAGTAGCAAGTTCAACCGTCAACTGGACAACTTGTTCCTCAGAAGCCTTTAGACTGGTGGAGTGCTCAGCTGCAGAGCCCATGACCTCGTAACAACCAACTATTTCTCTAGACAATTCCTTTTCAACAATACTCAAGCGATCACGAAGTTTATTCAACTCCGTCTCTAAGGCCTCAACTTCAGATGCAAACTCATTCCAAACAGCCTCGACCTCCTTCAAAGAAGCCCGAGCAGCTTCAACTGTCTTTTCATGCTTCACACTGCGTTCTCAGCGGATCAAATTTACAAGGGACGTGAAAAAACACCAAAGCCTGTCCTGCCATCTTTCGCTCAAGAGCGACCACCTGACCTCGCACAACCAAAGTGAGGTGATTCATTCCTTCCATGATTTGCTTGAGACCTTCATCAAGGTGACTACCAGGCGGATGCACGAGCATCAAAGCCCTCTCAATTAACCGCCTATGTCATTCGACAATGAGATTACATGCCTTGTCCTGCACGTCAATCTCGAAAAACCAGCTGAACTTTCAATTCGATTTGATACAAATCTCTTCGGGGTTGGGCTCCTTCCAACCCACTCGTGGATAAAGGATAGTGGGAGCAGGAAGAATTGACGCTCTGTCCTCAGAAGTCGAATGAACACTCGGAAGGGCAGTAGTGACAGAAGTATCATTACTCTTACCATTCTTCTCCAAAGCAATATTAATAGAATGAGCAGGAGAAGGAGAAGCAGGCAACTCCAAAGTACCAGTGACAATGGAGGAAACAATATATTTCGCACTCCGACCACGAGCAACGACCTAGTCGTCCAACGAAGGGTCGAACTCGAAATCAACCAAGGTTTTCGTACTGTTTGGATTATTAGACAGCTCGACACCTAGCTGAAACATCTTATTATTGAGAACATGGGGATCATCGCTAGATAATTTGGCGAAATCAGATATTCCATACGAAGAAACAAGGCTCTTCCCACGATTATCCAAAGGACGAGACACCTCTTTTTGCTCTTCTCAAGAGTTTGATTTATCTCCTCAACCTCTCGAGCAACAAGGTCAACAACTTCACCACCACCCTTTATGAAAGATATCGGATGAGGAGGAGTTCTAGTAGCACCATGAACCGAACTGGCAAGTTGCTTCTTCTTCGAGACAAGGCCAGGGCTAGTCACTGATAACCTAGATGGACTGGCAGACCTAGGAAGTTTCTTTTTTCTAATGCTCGAGCCAACATTAGCAGCATCTCCAGCAGTAACAAGAGCATCGAGATCCGTAAGCTTCTTAACGGAGCTTACTTCCCTATCAATGCTCATATCACCAACGCCAACCAGAGGAGTATGTTCCTGCCCCTCGTATAAACAACGACATTGTTAGCACGTGCAATGGTAATCTCGGAAGCTCAAGCCTTAGTAAGGCTCAATAAGCGTTGCACGCTTCGCCTCACTCATAGTGTACAGGCTACTGCACTCGACAACATCTGTAGCAAGGAAAACCTCTACTATGGCCCGGGGAAGCTTATTAAACTGATCACGAAACTCTTGCTCCTCCACAGGCAAGGACAGTTCATTCCTCTTTGGTTCTCGGAATGACCGTATAACATACCGATTACATTACTTGAAATTGCCAGAAGTGATAGACACTTAAAACCAGAACCTCGAACAGCCCCTATAATCATCCTTAAGATTCTTAAAACATGAAGGAGAGAAGAAATAACAAGTGTGGTGATTATTTACATTAACCCCCACCCCGATGAAATGCAAAACCCTGATATTCATAGGAACCCCGGATAGAACGACCCTCACCAAGGTTGCAACCATCACCTTCCAGCCATTAGGACCCATTTGAGCAGGAGTGATGCTCGAGAAGTCTAGATACTCCCAAAATATCTCTGGGGCCAGAAGCCTAAGACCTGACTGAAACCTGCCCGAGTACAATGTAATGTAGCCAGACCTTGGACAACAAAGACTGTCATAATCTTTGGGCAAGATGATCTCGAAATCAGCTGGCAATGAATAGTCACAGTGAACACTATCTAAAGTCACTTGCATGCCCGCTTATGTGAAAAGAAAGCTTTACAAGTATCAGGCGCATCACCACTTAGAAACTTGAAGTCAAACATTGTGAAAAGATGAAAACGAAGGAAAGAAAAATCGAAGTCAGAGAATGAAGAAAACGTAAAAAATGAAATACAACCGTCACCTCCCCTTTTTATAGGGTTGAGCAATGAAAAGACCGCTTATGGGAAAATGCGCGAGATACGATGGTTGCACGAAATCCCAAAAATTGCACCAAAACGAAAAGGCGAATGAGACATCGGAGAAACAAACGTAGCAACAACTGTTAACGGCATGAAATGCACTGCAATGCAATGATGAAATTGAAAGTCCAACAATCATAGAGTTAGTGGCCACATCAGCATACCCACTAACCAAGGGGAGAGTAGCTGATGATACATCAAATAAGACTATCACCACGATCATACATTTGGCGAAGGTCACTAATCACGAGGACCAAGTATTTCAAGTCAGGGTTGACTGGCAAAGCCCAAAAAGGCAGATTTAGTCATTAAAGCCCAAAAAGGTCTTTCAGAACAAATCATAGTCAGATACCCAATCCAGGTCCAACGAAGCTCTCCCTTAAAGAAAAGGAACGTTACAGAAAAAAATGGTCGTGGCAGGAGTTACTCCCCCAAGGACGTATCTTCATAAAAAATGAGGTTGTTACAAAGAACGTCTCCCTTCGTTAAGCTTCACATGCTTAAGTCACGTAGAGAATTGATAACACAACTATATAAGATAGAACATTCGACTAAGGGAAACAATTTTAACTTAGTTTTGTCCAGATTAAGCTTCATCTTCTACAAATTTACTGACTTAAGCATCGGAGTGCCTTCGGCCACAAAAAATGTGGTATTTGGCAATCTAACATTTGTTTTGCAGGTCAGATTTCTAGGAGGCCAAATTTGGATGAATCATCCACCAAACATGGTTTTTCAGCCCTTAATAAAATTAAAGTTTCTGTTTTGCGTACCTTTCTTTTTTGTGATCTTAATGGAAATGTAATAAAGCATGATCTGTTTGCTCTTCTTGATATCTGCAGGGAGAGACCGGGAAAATGTCAGCTAGTGATCCGAATTCTACATTATATAATGTGACAGATTCAGTAAACAACATAAAAAACAAGGTGAAGTCTTTGTTTTGTTTTTTTTTTTTTTTTTAAATGTACTTAAGAATCGCTACTAACTCAAGTATTAACTAGTTAAACTCATTTGTCATTTTAACATAGTCAGGAAAGGATCAGTGTTTTTTTTTTTTACTCTATAATAAAATCTTAACTTAATTACAAAATATTTACTCTAATTTGCTGTTTTGAATGAGTATTAATATACAAAAGATATATAATTGTAAATGGGATCAAAGTTATCGGTAATTATCATTGAGGCGAGTGGTTATGATATTTGAGCTTTAAGAACGTTTCTTCGTGAAAATTTTTCTTGACAGGGGAGTGCTAGTAGACTTTCTTTAAAATTGATGCCTTCATCTCAACAAGATTGAAAAAGAATATAGGTTTTAGTAGGAAGCATAGAGATCAAGTGTTTTAATTAATTTGAGTCATTAGATCTCTTTCGAGATGTGTAGGATATCTTCAGATATATAATTTTAACGGTTGACTTGCTTCTCAATATGTGAATTTGTTTGAAAATTTATCATCAAGTCACAAATTGAGATACGTATTACAATCTCTAAATCACTTTGGTCTATTGGGATTATGAAACTTTTGAACAAGGTGAACATCGTTGAATACACAGTCAAGGTGGGAATTGTAACCCAAATTGTAATTACCCGAAACTCTATTACCCAACAATATATCACCTAAACCTTTGGTACCCAAAGTGCAAATAGCCCTTTTGTTATTCATTTTGAATACAAATAATGTTTCATGGTGGTGATTCATTCCAATGCCCTATACAAGAAGACGGAGTAGTGGGTTGCCTAGTTCGATTGAAAGAGTGATATTCCTAAGGCTTGACTCTTGAGTTGCAATGTGAATGAGGCGTCAATGTGTATTCCCCCAAATTTCTTTTGATCCAAATCTAATTGTGAGTTATTTTGTTGTATACAACAAATTAACTGTACTTACTAAATAATATTAATTATAAAAAAAAGAAAAAAGAATAACGGATTATCAGTTATTGGCGCCCCCAACAATGGAGTGCCTAGACAAGTGTATTTCTGCAGCACACTGCAAGAAAAAGCTTTGAATGGGTGTGGCCAAGGTGGGGGTGAAGTGACTATGATCAAAAAAGTAGCGCCTGGCACTGGCAGCGCCCCAAACAACATAAGCTTTGGAGCAATGCTAGAGAGCACTGGTATATCACCTGGAGTTTAGCCTGGATGGTGCAAAGCACGTGCACCCCGCGAGGTGCCAGTCACTTGCGCATCAAAAAAAAAAAAAAAAAAATTGATTCGACAGAGAAAGAAAAACGGGACAAACACATCAAGTCAAACACAAACTTATGCTGGTATAGATTGAAAGAATTCATGAATCATTCAAAAGATAAGGTCCATTCATTGTTGAATTGAATGTTGCTGTTGTTCTTCTATCTCATGCTCACTTCTTTTGTTTTGGGACCAAATCAACACAACCCATTACCCCCATCTCCACCTCTCATTTCTTTTTTCCACAAAAAGCAACAAATCGCTTCATTCAAGAGATAGAAAAACAGTGAATTTAAAGAGGCTGCAAAAGTAAAAGAAGGTGGCTGAACTTGAACTAAAGGAGATTTTATCATCTCCATTTCACCAACAAGAACAGCAGAACATCAGCAGCAAAGCCTGCCTTATTCTCACCCTTTTCTTTTCACAACAAAAGTCCCTCCTACCTCTCCCACCACCTTTGACCACCAAATGTCTACCTCCAACAGCATACCATCACCAGTTAGAATTTCTTCAAACAGTTTCCACAAAAATTGAGTAGAATGGACTACTATTCATTTTCTTCCTCTTCATTCCTTCTCTTTCTCTCTCTAACCACTCTGATTCTCTTCATTCAGTCCATTCAAGCAGACCCCATTGAAGAACACAAGCTTGCCTTACTAGACTTTGCAAACAAGCTCCCACACTTTCGCTCTCTCAACTGGAACAAAACCAGCAACTCCACCATTTGCAACCACTGGGTTGGGGTGGTTTGCAATAGAGAGAAAACCCAAATTGTAGAGCTTCACTTGCCTGGGTTTGGGTTCCATGGCCAAATCCCACCCAACACCTTGACCCATCTCTCATCTCTTCAGATCTTAAGTCTCAGATCCAACTCCATTACTGGTCATTTCCCTGCTGACTTCACCAAGCTAAAAAATCTCACTTTTCTGGCGTGAGGAGGAGCGAGCGGAGCAGAGGAGCAGGGAGTGGATCTAGGGTTTTTCATTTTCTTCGAGAGTGGATCTCATTTATTTTTTTTTGCCAACTTTTAAGCTCACGTGAGTTGCATGCGCGGGGGGGTGCACGTGCTAGACCCCATCCAGGCAAATCTCCAGGCGAAACTCCAGTGCCTTTTAGAATTTTGGTAAGCTTTGACACCAAAAATTCAGTAATGAGATTCTTTTAAATCTGATGCACATAATAATAGCGATGTAGAAAAAGATGCTCCATGGATTCATCGGCTTCATTACATAAGGGACATGGATACTTACTCCTTTACTGTGAGATTTCTGATGAGAGGATATGGTGGTGATCAGTTCCAAATGAAAAAATCAGTTCCAAAATAAATAAATTCAACCCAATTGAAGATTATCTGATGAGATTTCATATGCGCTTGAACCACTCACCAAATGAAGAAATCAATTCAGAGGGATACATTAATCCACCCAAATAAGTTTATGGCTATCAACAATGAATTGATACGCTTGAGTAGAGTAATGAAAAAGCGAAGCCTGCTGCTTAGGGTGATTTAGGGCGACTCCTAGGGCTAGTCTGGGTACAGTTCCTTTTTTTGTGAATTAAATCATCCTGGCCGTTAATTCCGATTAGGGAAGGATCTCAACCGTTCCTGGTTGTGTGGCAGCTAGGTTTTGCATGGCTTCCATGACGGTGGCCAAAGGAGATCCTCCCTTGGCTGGCCACGGAGAAGGTGATAGCCCCAAAAGAAGCTTTGTGCAAGTACTAGGAGGGGTTTGCAAGGATGTTTCGGAGGAAAAAGCAACAGAATCAACAAGTTTTATAAAGGAGGGTGACCCGGCTTTGTTGCTTTCGGATGCGGACGTTGCTAGGGGTGAAGATCACGTCTCTAGCCACGTGGTGATGTTGAAGTTTTCAAGCTTTTGACCGTATCTCGATGCAATCTGGGAATCAATACACCATTTTTGGGGAATATCGGGTGAGTTCATTATGGGTCTTCTGGATTAACGTCATATTCTGATTTATCTACAATCTGAGGTAGAAGTTAAAAAGGTACTCTCTAAAGATTCTTTTACTATTCGAGGCATACGGTATAAAATCTTTCGTTGGCATTATGGCTTTAGTCTACTAACTGATTTGGAACTAGCGCCAGTGTGGGTGGAACTCCCAAATCTACCACTTGCTTATTACTTATCAGCTATCATGAAAGCCATTGGAAACTCCTTTGGGAGCTTTCTAAGAATAAATGATGGAACGAGATATTTCGCTAGCCCAAGAGTTGCTCGGATGTGTGTTGAGATGGAAATTACTAAACTTTTACCATCTATGATTTGGCTTGAGAATCCCAAGAATGGTGGTTATTGGCAAAAACTAGAATACCCAGATTTCAAGTATTGTAATCATTGTGCTCTAATAGGACACAAAAAAGAATATTGTAGGAAGATTCTAGGAGTGAAAAAAGGAACTCAAAGCAAAGAGGGGGGAGAAAGAGAGCAAGGAAAACAACTCCACCAAGGAGAAGCAGGCACAAATATTGGTGAAACAAAAATTCGTTCCGGTTTTAGCCAAAAATAAAGATAACGAGTTTAAAAATAAAGTAGCGACGAGTGGAACAAAAGATTTTCGAGGAGTGGAATTTGCTAATGCTCTCATTGGAGTTGGGGAAGGAATAGATGGACCAAAAGTCTCGGGTATACAAGGAGGTGAAGGGGTCGGGAAAGAAAAGGGTCAAAAGAATATTTTGGGTTGTGACGCAATCTCGGATGCAATGGGATTGGGGAATACAATTCTGAAAGAAAAGGGAGCCATTGCTCTTACAAATAGTTTTGCTATTTTAGAGGAGGAGGAAGTGAATGCCAATGAAACAGGAAAGAGCCATCCTCAAGGGACGGTCACAAACAGAGAGGTAACTATGGGGCTAGTGCAGGGCCACGGTGAAGGAGATGCAATGGTGAACATGATCAGCGAGCAATCGATAAGAGGAGATGAGGAATTACTCAAACCGGATAGGAAAGGTCCAAATACAACATTGGAGGGAGAAGTGGTTTAGACGTTTGTAATGGAGGAGAACAACTCAGGGGAGGTGAATGGGAGTAATAAACAGAGCGTGCAGGAGAGTCTGCTTTCGGCCATGAACCAGTTGTTGGAGGCGGGGTACACCGTGAGTGAGGCTAACCGAGCAGTCGCAAAACAATCAAGCCCAACATCTGATCGGCGCTCTGTTACGGCTTCAACCAGAGCTATTGACATCGGTGTTAATAGAGATGTCATTGTGCATGATTTAAAATCGGATTCAATGGTGCAAGCGTTGGTAGAGGCAGACCAAGGAGGCTCAAATAATGCAGACCGTCACTCCTTTCATGAGGTGGACAGTGGAATAGATAGGGAGATAGTTGTGAAACTAAGAACAGATAATTCAAATCAAGGATTTAGGGAGGCGAGTTCCCCTGTTCATAGCACAGGTCTGCATACTCGGACTGTCGCAGCAGCGGCCGATGTTGAGGTTTCTTGTTCGGGGTCTATTTCGGGTGCTCCGAGGAAGGTGGTAGACGATGCGGGCTGCCCTAACAATGAGGAAAAACCAGGTGATGAAGATTTTAAGAAGGGGTTGAACACAGAATGCGATTCGGTAGTTTCATAGGGAAAAAAAAATGGAGTTGAGGCTGTGGTGGATACTAGGGATGGTCAAGAAGGTGGGGTTTTTTATGGCTTAATTGTGGATTTAGAAGTACCTAAATGTAATGTAGGTAAGGATGAACCGAGGGAATTGGCTGGACCATTCTCTGCTCTTAATGCTCGAGACAAGGTTATGCGATTGATCAAAGAAGGAAGAAAACTAAAAAAGAAAAAAATTAACATAAACATGTTGGAAAGTACCGATGAAGGTAGTGACGTCGCTGGTTCGGATTCGGGTTTAGGGACACAGGCTAGGAGTATTGAGGATGTGGAATTGGGTGCAATGTCGGAAGGCTCACGTAGAAGTAAAAGGAAGAAAAAGGCAAAACTGGCGATCCCTCCGGGGTCTCGGCGTTTGACTAGGCAGGGTGACTCTTCTCCTTAGGTTTTAAAATGATTGAAAACATTCTGTTCTAGAATGCTCGTGGGGTAGGAAATAGGGCCACGAGAAGTAGACTAAGAAGATTGGTAGCAGAGTACAAAGTTCAAATTCTTATGCTAGCGGAACTGTTAATAGGTGCATGCAGACATTTGGAGATTAGTAATAAAGTTAAGTTAATTGGATTCGTGTCTAATGAAGAAGTAGGTGGCAAGATCTGGGTATTCTAGGCAACGGATTTAGTGGTTTCAGTGTTGGATATGACAGACCAGATTATTCACTATAAGGTAACGGATTCTAACTCCCGTTGTTTTTTGATCTCTTTTGTGTATGCTAAATGTTCAGTTGATGAGAAAAGGGTTCTATGGGTGAATTTGGAAAGTTTTGCGCTTCACTGTGATATCCCTTGGATGGTTGGCGGGGATTTTAATACTTTTGTCAATATCCAAGAGAAATTAGGGGGGTAATCCCCCTAATATGAGTAGCATGGTCAACTTTTCGGATTGTATCGAGATTTGTGGATTGCAAGATTGCGGGTTTTCGGGCCCAAGATTCACATGGTGCAACAATAGGCGAGGGAGCGAGCGAATTTGGGCAAGACTGGATAGGGTCTTGGTAAATTCGGCTTGGATCTCTCAGATGACGAGTAAGTACCAAAGTGGAACATTAACAACGTACATTCTCCGATCATGCTCCTATACTGGCTTCGCTGCCAATACAGCCCAGATCAGGGTTATATCCTTTCAGGTTTCTTGATATGTGGACCACGCATCCGACTTTTGAGGCTTTGGTGGATTCGGTGTTGGGAGTTGATTTGGGTAGCATAAGGGCATTGGATGTGGTTGATGTCAAGCTAAAAGCGACTCGAAAAACACTTATTAAATGGAATAAAGAAACTTTTGGTAATGTCTTCAGCAGAATTAGAGCATTGGAGAATGAAATGAACCAATGGGAAACTATTTTACTATCTGGATGGGAAGAGAATGGGAGAAACAGGTTTAATAATGAGGCAAACTGGGACGTTAATGCATATTGGAATTTGAGTAGGTGTCAGGCATAATACAGATTAGCACTTAAACAGGAGGAACTCTTCTGGATTCAGAAATCAGGAGAGAAGGATTTCAAAGAAGGGGATGCATGCACAAAATATTTCTTCGCCTCAGTTAAATCTAAACAGAAAAGACGTGCTATAAATTTGATAAAGTTGCCGGGAGGTAGGGAGATTTCGGATTCAGGTGAGATTCTCGGGGAAGCAAACGAGTATTTTAAACATCTACTCTCGTCTCAGGAAATGCATAGAATGGATAATGATCTCCTTGACTGTATTCCGTTAACCGTTTCTAGCTTAAGTTGTGATAAGTTAGTTAGAGGTCCGTCATTGGAGGAGGTGAAACATGCTACTTTTGGCATTCCAAAAAACAGTGCTCCGGGTCCGGATGGATTTACAGCGGGTTTCTTTCAGACATGTTGGGATATGGTTGGCATAGATATCTGGAAAACGGCTATTCATTTCTTTGAAGGGGAATCTCTCCCTTCGGCATTTTCAGCCAATCTGATTGCTATGATTCCCAAGGTGGAGTCACTAGGTTCTTTATCTGACTTTTGCCTTATTAGTTTATGCAATGTGATTTATAAAACTTTTAGTAAATTACTTTGCAATAGACTAGCATTATTGTTACCCGATATGGTGGCCAAAAAACAAAGGGGCTTTCGTAAAGGGGAGATCTATTGTGGAAAATATTGGACTTGCTCAGGAATTGGTTAGAGAGATTAATAGAAAAGTTACCGGTGGAAATGTGGTGCTGAAAATTGATATGGAAAATGCGTACGATCGTATGGAATGGTCATTTCTCTTGGCGGTACTTAAAAGGTTTGGTTTTAACACTAGAGTGCACCACATAATTGCCAACTGTATTACTAATTGTGGATTCTCAGTATTGCTGCAAGGAGTTTATAATGGCTATTTTAAGTCTTCACGGGGTCTTAGACAGGGAGATTTGTTATCCCCTTTGTTATTTATTATTGCCTCTGAGGTTTTAAACAAAGGACTGAAAGCTATGTTTGAGAAAAAGGAGATTTGTTATTATTACACTCCTAGAAATTGTGTGTCAATCACTCATTTACTTTATGCGGATGATACCCTCATCTTTCTCAATGGTAGAAAATCTTCTGTGATAGGGTGCATAAATTTCTTAGGGAGATATTGTAAACCTCCGGGCCAAAAAATTAATCCTGAGAAAAGTTCCTTTATGTTGGAAGAAAATGTTTCTGCAGAAATAGTGGTGGTTGTGAAAACATATACAGGATTTCAGTATAGAGGCTCTCCTATGAAGTATTTAGGGGTTCCCATCTATCAGGGAAAATGCAAAATTATTTTCTTTGACGAATTAATCAGCAAAATACAAAGAAGGATAAATGGGTGGAAGGCGAAACTCATGTCAACTGGAGGCAGATTGGTCCTGATCAAGCATGTCCTTAGTTCTATACCAGTTTATACGATTAGTGCTATGTGTGTTCCAAAGAAGGTTCTTTCGAGGATTCAGAATTTACTAGCAGATTTTTTTCTAGGGAGATTGTGAAGGCAAATTGAAAAAAAATGGGTTGCTTGGGATAAATTATGTTTCCCTTTGAAGGAAGGAGGTCTGAATGTTCGAAATCTATTCTTGATCGCTAAAGCTTTTCTCCTTAAAGCTTTGTGGAACATTATCAATTCAAAGTCGATGTGGGCTACTTTTATGAGATGCAAATACTGGAAGACGGGGGTTCCATTGATGGGGCAGGAAGAGAAAACTGGCGTTTCGCCGTTTATGAAAGAGGCTATGAAAACTAGACGAATTTTAGTCGACAACTATGTATGGCGTGTTGGTCTAGGGAATTCTAATTTCTTTGTTGATAATTGGAATGAAATGGTGACTTTTATGAGAATAGCGGCGATGGTAACATTAGAAAAGTGGCCAACGATCAAAGAAGTTAAGGAAGAAAATTTTGCATTGGTCTCCCCATTGCATAGGGACTTAGCGAAACTGTCTTATGAGAATAGAATCCAAGGCAATGAGCAGAGAGAAAACTCTTGTGTATGGACTCCAAATGCGGATGGTTTGTTTAGTACTCGTTCAGCCCATGATATTTCTCGAGTTAGGGGTAGTGTATGTGATTTATTTAAGAAGATTTGGCAACCTTTGGTTTCTTCAAAAATTTCGGTTTTTGTATGGAAGTTGTTACGAAAAGGGGTGTCTGTAGATGGAGAATTGCATAGGTGTGGGATTAGTCTTGGCTCAAGATGTTATTGCTATGTTGCCCCGAACTCGGAAACTTTGAAGCATTTATTTATAGAAGGTCGATTGGCTTCTATAGTATGGAGGCACTTTGACTCCATTTTTGACATCCACGTGAGAAAATCGACGGAAATCTCAACCATTCTGAAAGTTTGGGTTCGAAGGGCTAATTTGAATATGCAAGTTGGTACGCTTTATTTTTTGGCCCCTATGCTTAATTTTTGGGAATTATGGAAAATACGGTGTAAATGTGTTTATGAGGATGTCAAACCGAGCGCTTTGACCATTATTCTTATTGTCAGAAGGGGTCTTAGGATGGCTAACTCCCTAGTCACTCCCAAGCGTATAAGTGTTAATAAGACTCCTCTTATATCTTTCGGATTCCCGATTGTTACAATTAGCAATAGGAATACTAGGATTGTGAATTCGAATTTACCCCCACAGGCTTTGTGGTGGTTAATGTTGTTGGGTCTTCTAGATCAAATATAGCTACAGGAGGAATCATTGTTAGAGATGATAGGGGTTTATGCATAGTGGCTAAGCAGATTAGTTTTTGTTCGGGTACAAATAATAAAGTGGAAGTTTTAGCTATTCTTGAAGGAATTCGGTTATGTAATAGGCTGGGACTTCGCAAGGTGATTATCCAAACAGATTCGAAGCCGGTACATGGATGGTTCTATGAGGTCTACAAAATCCCATGGTCGCTTGAGAACAGTTGGAGAGAGATAAAAAAAATTGGCTAAGGATATGGAGATTAGTGTTAAACATATTTTCAGGGAAGCTAACTCAGTGGCAGATGCATTGGCAACTCAAGTGCAAAAAGATGGTATCTCACAGGAATTTGAGTGCACTAATCTACTGGCTAAAATAGCTGGTTTAGTACGGTTGGATAGATGTCAAACGCCATACATTAGAATTGATAAATGAAGTCGAGGTATCGCGGTTTAGTATGGATTTGGTTGTTGCAGCGTAATCATGGGCAGAGCAATGATCATTTTGGCTGTAGGTGCGGTCTTTGCTGGGTGATTTTGCTTGGAACTTTTGCGATTGCTGGCTGGTCACGTTTTTGGAAGCTGGTTGGTCATCTTTCGTGCATGCATTGGCGGTGGCTGGTACTTGCTTCGGCTGTGGGGCGGTGGCTGTGGTTGCGAGTAAGTATTTGTTGCAGACCGTTTGGTTGTATGCTGTTTTGGTTGTTTGGTGTTAATGTCGCTGCGGCGCTGGGGCTGGGTGTGTCTCTGCTGGGTATGAGGCTGACTTGGGTGGTTGCTGGATGGTAAGTGAAGTGATGATGTAGGCGGGTGCAAGATTGTTGTTTTGCTATGTTGCTATGGTGGGCATTGAGCGGTTGCAATTGTTGCGATTACAAGATTTGGTTACTTTTGATTGAGTTATGTTTAGTTGCCTTTCCTTATTTTGAGTAAGGCCTTGTGGTTCTAGTTCTTTTATTTTGAGAAAGGCCTTTTCTCTTGAGTAAGGCCTTATCTTTTGAATAAGGCCTTTCTCTCTTAAGAATGCATTTCCCTGGAGTAAGGCCTATTCTCTTTTGAGAAAACCTTTGTTAAAGGCCTTATCTCTTGAGTTGAATTTTGGTTTTGAGCCTTTTGTTTTGGTCTTGTTTCTGTAGCTTTTTATTTCGGGTAAAGTCGTAATGTACCCCCGACTCGGTGTAAATCTTTTTATTATAATAAAGGTTTAGCATCCCATAGCTGATCTTCCCTTCTGGAGGTTTAAAAAAAAAAGAATGGAAGTAAAATTCCTTAAACGTGAAGCCCACCGACTTGCCAGACCGCACCAATCTGTCAGACCCTGATGATAGAGTTTGATTTTTCGACAGCAATTGCATTATTATTATTATTATTTTTCAAAAAAACAAGGTTGGAGTCGCTACACTTTCCACCCATAAGTCTAAGATAAATCTCGTATAAGTCATCAAAATGTAGCTTCAAAGGATGGCTAGTGCACCATTTATCATCCTCCCAGGAGGAAACTTCCTTTCCATAATAACTTTCAAAGCTGTGAAGAGGATAGGATTCCATATATAGCAGCTGTTTTAGAAGCCCACTTCTTTTTGTTAGCCCAATATTGATTTACAATTAGCTTCATCCTCTGCAAAACGCCAAAGCTCCAAAGCCGTCATTTAATTGAAAATCTTTACTCGATGCAACTGAAGCGAGAATGCGGCAGATAAAGGACAACATGCATATCATTATGTTTGTAAACATAGATTTAGTGGGAGTTGAATTTGGGGATCGAAAGTCATTTGAATTTGGACCTGATGAACGTACAAACCGGGATTTTGATTCACAATGTGTAGCATTTCAGGTTCATTTTTTTTAAGGAAGATTATTAAAAAATGAGAGTCTTGACGACTAGAATTATGATGCCAGATAATCTTGTACGTGATTATGCTCACTGTAATTTGTGATGGCAGTACTATCCTTATGCGGATAATTATATTCGAATTGAGAGTTGTGAAGCCAGAGAATGTTCTCATTATTGGGTCAAGGATCAGCTTACTCATGAAAACTTATTCATACTTTCATACATAAAAAAAGTACTCATTACTTTTCACAAGAGATTTGCGCCTTTCCTTTAGTTTGATCCAATGGTACATAAAAACTTGGATTGATCATTTGTTTATTATGAAATTTTTTTGACTATCTTTTGTCAATGGAGAGTTCAACATGTGTCTACCAATTTAATGCATTGAATTCTAAAGACTTTTATTGATGATACACTGAAACGTTATCTCTTCTACACCGTACACGTGTTATGATGATCTCTAGGAACAACAGACCCAAGCGTCAGTCTAGCACTAATCTGGCCCAAATAGCATAAAACCCGCAAAGTGCAATCCGCCAGCTGGACCCAAGTTACCAGGGTCTGCTAAGCCCACACATCTCACAACCATCCCCAATAATCGTAAGACCTATTGAGGCAAGTATCTTAGGGATCAGCTTCGAACGGGCAAGCCAGCAACACTTTGTTTCAAACTAGGAAGCAAATACCAGAGTATACGTCGTACGTGAAAACTTTCACCTATGGACAACACTCCAATTAGGAACTATCTCTCACGTATCTAAGAACACAGGTCTAACAAGAAAACTTCACTCCTCAAGACGACTCTTAATTATAGAAGGATCTCCAAGAAGATTTTTCCCTAAACTACGCCACAGATGCCTGGTCGAACCAGGACACCAGCACTATAAATAAGATATGAGGTTGGTAAACAAATATACGCTACAATTTCCCTGTTTACAATATTAAGCCTTCCTCAGATCCTGTCTGACTTTAGCATCGACGTGCCATCAACCACCAATGGTGGGTCGTGGCTCACGTGTGTTCCTTGTGCAGGTCAGCAGGTCACGGTCAAACAGGGAGCGAAAATCGACTGCATCATTTATAATTATCCTAACTTATTTGGCAAGTTAATTGACTTAACCCTAATTGGCTAATAATGCCCTAACTATTATTTTGAGCTCTTTCTAAATAGGCACAATTATTCTTAATATTAATATTACTATTCTAATACCATAATATTTCTAATATTGTTTACATCAACCTCCTTTTCTTGAATAAGCTTGTCCACAAGCTTCAAGGGTGCATGTTGTGCTTTCAACTACTAAGGAGATGAGTTTGCTTTTACCATCAACTGGAGGGACCTGGTCCATAAATATTTGTTCATCAACTTCATATTTTAGCAGCATGAATCTATTTTGGACAATTACTTCATACATAGCCAAGTTGACCACACCCAAAGCACTTAAGAGGGCCTCAGGGGCGGGTCGCGATGTGTAAGAAGTAGAAGTGCGTGGTACGAACTCTAACGTCTTCTTCACATAGTAGCCTTGTAACTGTAACTTTGTTTCTGCACGTTTAGCCATGTTCTCAGCTACCAAAAGTGTATCAAATTCCTCCAATGCTAAGACAGACCCGAGTTTTGCATCCAAACCATGGTAGAAATGGAAGGTTGTTTGTTGTTTTGGTTCGTTGGGTTTGGCGTGCATACATAAAGTACGAAATAATATAGAAAACTTAGTAATTGGACACCTATTCTAGGTAACTCCCATTAACCATCCAAAGAACTCGAGCTCATAATCTATAGGAACAAAAGCATACCACATCAACTCAACGCATATCATCCCAATTGTTAACAGAAGGTAACTTCCCACCAAAGATTTGTTGTACTATTTAACTTTGTATCTACTAATTGTACCACCTTCAGATCTCGAATGTTCTTAATATCAATTATACAATTAATCTCCAGGGACCAATCCATAAAAGCATCACCTAGGGCAACTCCATCATAAGAAGACACGTCGAGTTTTATTCCTGTATCATCATGTAGCTCCATTACAACCATCAGCTAAACCAACTAATCATTATCAAAGTAAGTAACTCCACTGAAGTTTTGATCGTCTAAGTTAGGTGGTCGAAAAGGAGGATTACCACCTGTGCCAAATCCTCTACTTCAACTTAAAGGAGAACGAAACTTTCATCTGTCTTGCACAGGTGGCCAAGGCGGGTCATGATCTCTCGGCGAGTCTTCCACCACTATATGGCATGCTCATTTGGTAACTCATTCATATCTGTAAGCAAAAGTTTAGAGGAGATGTCAAACTACATAGGTACCTTATTAAAATATTCAACTTGAGGGGGAAGTTGCTATTGCAGAATAAAGTTAGGGTTCAACCAGCTGCCTGAATTAGGGTCATATACAACATATTGGGCATTATGAGAGTGTTGTATGGCACCAGGGTTCAAAAATAGGGTTTCCGAGCGAGGACGGGGGGAGGGGGACCTTCCAACATGGCAGGGAAGGTGGCGATAAAGAGGGAAGGCTGCGAGGGCTGTTGGGAGTGGGGTTAATCGATCAATTGGTCTGAAAGGAAGAGTGTGGGAGGCAAGAGGGCTTGACCGACTAAACCAGAAAAGGCTGCGATCAATTAAAGGAACTTGTCACAATCTTCATCCTTCCATATCTTCAACTGCCTTGATTTTCTCTTCCTCTGACATCTATCAAAAAATTTCTTCTATGTATTTGTCTGATTTCATTTGCGTCATGCAAAAAGGAGCCTTTTGGCTCTAATACCAATTAATAGAATTACGGAACAATAACCAAAATAAAAGAACATGGATTGAAAAAAAAAAATACTCGAAATAATTGAAATAACTATGATAAAAAAAACTAAAGGAAAAAAACTAAGAAATCAATTATTCTTTTAATCAACAATTGAATAACAATAAACAATCATCGCCTTATTTATAATTATCCAAACTTATTTGACAAGTTAATTGACCTAACCCTATTTGGTTAATAATACCCTAACTACTATTTTGGGCTCTTACTAAATAGGTCCAATTATTCTTTATATTAATATTAATATTACTAATCTAATACCATAATATTGCTAATACAATTTACGTCAAAGCTGATCTTTCATCTTCTCAAAAAAAAATTTACTTTTCTTTCATGGTTGTCTAGAGTTTTCTTATCTTCTGTCATCTTCTTGAAAAGTTTTTGCAAACCTAACTACATCCTCATCAACCTTAGGTACATTTGTAATTCAAAACGTAGTATACTAGATCATTGATGGTAACTCCAACTCAACCAAGGTCAGATTTCACGATTTCTTCCTGTAATTTCAATTTATAAATAATCTCATTTTTCTACATTTAGTGATACGAATGCTCATTTGTAATGTCCTTTTATTTAATAGTTTATATCATCAAGCTAAAAACAGTTACAATTTGGCCAGCACAGGATGCTAGTTTTTGGTATTTAATAATAAAATGTAAATAAAATATAAAACAAAGAAAACTTGAAATATGAACTTTAACTCAAATAAGGTAAAATAGTCTTTAAACTAAATTCTTTCAATTTTTGGACACATGTCAATTCTCCATTCCCTCCCAAAAATCTACATTGGGAAAAGTGGAAAAGAAAAAGAAGTCAACTCTTTTTACTTAAAAGAATAAATGACCACCTCACCAAGCATGTGCACCATTGGATTGGAAAGGCTCGTATGAAAGTATGAGTACTTTTTCATGAGTAAGTTGATTTTGACCACTCATTATTATTATTACGAAGGACAAGTGGGTAAGAAAAATATAAATCAACTCAGGCGTGCGATTTTTGATGGTGGCAGTTTTATTTGCATTAGATCATCTTTATTTGGTTTCGAAACATTTGTAGCGTCATGTGCCACTTGAATGAAAGGTTAACTTAGTGACCAAGTAGCTAGATATTTCTTAATCGTTCTGAATCAATGCAACATATACTTGATAATGTAATATTATTCCTTAAGAAGTCTATTTTTAATGTATTAATCTTGTTTTGTTGGCTTAATTACTCTTGCTAAATGTGCGGGATGTGTTGACTGCATGTTTGTTACACCCCGATTTTTAAACAATTCAAATTAATAGATTATTTAGAAAACCAAGGCTTGACACAAACAATTTGAATGGTGCAAACATGAATCAAATAATAAACATAAACCAATTTTCTAAAATTTTCATCTCACAACTAAGATCAACATAATCATGTCATAATCCATCAATGTAAATCATTAGTCAAACATGTCTTAAGTGTATTACATAAATCAACCCAAAGTCTTTGACTTCAATTACGGAAAGAAATAAGTGTGTCGTACATCTTATTACATAGGCAATAAGCTAGACTAAAAAAGTCCACTGAAATGTGACAAGGCAACAACTAAGCCACGAAGCTAGGATCGATGTGCCTCCAAGCTCCAAACTAACAGTAGGAGTTTCTTGAGCTACACTCATTATGAACACACCCTAATTTGTAAAACAAATACAATTTGGATCAACATTTTAATACTGGTGTGAGCAACTTTCAATAAAAAAATACAAATCATAGTCATAATACACAATTATGAAAATACCAACATCTAAGCATTTTTCCTTAAGGAAGATATATAGTTCTCATTCAATGATCAGATAAACATTTAGTTTCTTCTCTCAAGACAATCATACATATATAATAACAAAGTAATTATAAATTTAAGCATGTCAATGAATGCAAACTTTCGCGGGTGAGTCAATCTTGCAAAAAAATAGTTTGAACCACGCCCAAACAAATCCCCCCCCCCCCCCCCCCACCAAAAAAAATTAATAATAATAAATAGCTAATTGCGAACTACCTTATCATGATTCTTTATTGCAATATTTTCCTAAGACTAGTCGTCAACGTGTATTGACCGTCTATTTTTAATATAGATGACCAAATACATTTGACAAATCAAAAACTGAGATTGAATGTTTTGCATACCGAACACCTCATCTCAAATAAATCGAAGGATTCAATTGAAATAATAAAAATATCTCGAGAAAAATCTAACAATTGTTATGAAAATATCCCCTTCTTTTGTAGATCACCATCGCCCCTTCTTCCTCCCCACTCTCTCTGTTTCGAAATAGATAAACCATTACCAGAGATCGAGTGGTGGAAAACATGAGTGGAGTGAATGTTGTGAATGAGTAAAAGTAGTCCAGTCGCAATCACAACACTTGCACAAAATTGTTGCAGATAAATATAAGTGCACTACTTGCAATAAGTCCTTTCCATCTCACCAAACATTGGGTGGGCACATATCAAGTCATTGCAAAATTAAGACTAGTCCTCTTCACCCACAGGAAGAATTTGCATTTAGGAGTTTTCCAACTCCACCTGAGAAGGAGGAAGAGATGGAGATGGAGATGGAGATGGAGATGGAGGATGATGATGAGGTGGAGGAACACTACGGTGTGGTGCCTTTTCCAATACCACCTACTTGGCCCAACTCAATGACCCCACATAATATGGTATATTGGGATCAAACTCAAGTTTGGTGAGTGGTACTACTAGTACCCATAGGTGTCAAATCTGCAACAGGACATTCTCAACTGGTCATGCATTAGGAGGCCACAAGTGGTGTCACTGGAATCCAGTTTAAGTTCATCCAAGCTCACTGGCCTTACAATTTCATGAAGAAGCACCAACATCACCTGCAACTAAGGCTACTATGGGTTTGGGTACGGGTTGAAGGATGTTGGCTTTTGATCTCAATGAACTCCCAACAACAACAATTGATGATAGTAAGGACATCTTCTTCTGAAAATCAACCAATTAGTGTTTGTGTTATTTTTATTGTCCATTAGTCTTGAGTGTCATGTATGTCATGTCATGCTACTTTAGCCAAGGTTGTCTATGAATTGGGTAGGTTCAAGTTTTGGAAGCCAGTAAAGAAGGTTTTGTTCACTAGAGTTTGTTCTCATTAGCTTAGTTGTTGCAGTGGAAAAAGTCATAATTTTTTGTCTTTTGGAAAGCGAGTTGAATTTTTATAGGATTTCATAACTTATTAATAAGGTGCGATCAACAGGTCAAAATCATAAAAAAGTAACAATGCTGCCAACAGGTCTCGAACTTAGGACGTGAGGGATAAACCCACACAACCCTAACCACTCAACCATAACACCATTGGCAATTTTTTGTCTTTAGTATGTGGTAGTTGCGTCCTTTTGTGTTTACTTTCTTCATTAACCCGATAAAGTTCTTTGTTGCAGCCAAAACTTCTTTCGAAACAGAGAGAAGGGGGCTGCGCGGGGGAGGGGGGGGGCATGGGAAAGAAGATGCATATGTTTTTAACAACTATCAGATTTTTCTCGATATACATTTGTCATTTCAATTGGACCCTTCAATTTTCTCGAGGTGAGATGATCGAGATACAAAACATCAAATCTCAGTCTTTGATTTGTCAAGGGTATTTTGGTCATCTACTTTTAAAACAAATAGTCAAGACACGTTGACTGCTAGTCTTGGAAGAGACTGCAATACAGAATAATGATGGGGGTACTTCACAATGAGCTATTTATTATGGGGAGAGAGCCATTAACCTGTAGAAATATACATTTTCTGTTAAAAGTAAACCAAAACTTAGAAAAACCTATTTCACAAAAGTTGCTCAAAATTATGTTTTGTACAATACCACTGAAATAGCTTTAATAAATTCTTAGTATACGAGGAGATATTCGGCTTTTAGCACAACAAGGGCAATCAATGTGATTTTGTAAAAAACCAATAAGGTCATCTTAATTTGAAGCTTCTGACCGAACCAAACAAAATTAGCAAAAAGTACATTTCACAAAAAATGTTCAAAATCGATTTTCTATTTAACGCCAAAACAAATTTTTGAAATTCCATATGAGCATAAAGTTATTTGAGTCTTAATACAAGTTGTGCATTATGGAAAATTGATGTTTTTTTGTAATCGCTTTTTTTTTCGTTCCACAATCGCATTCTCCCCTATGCCAAACACACTTCAACCAAGTGTGTATTTCTTGCCTTTGAAGCCACTCCGCGCATGCATGTCCCAAGTGGGGTGCCACTTAAAGGTCATGTCATCACAACCGAAGTTCGATCAATGACAAATATGTTCTAGTCATTATACATACATTCGAACTCACTTGGGACGAAATACCAAGTATACAAACAAGTCTGTATACTAAAATAGCATAAATTTCATGGGACAATATTCTCATATTTTCTTCTATTTATTTTTTCTAGTCAATCAAAAGTTTCCTTTTTTCATATTTTTTCTTCTTCGAGGCCGTGGAAAATAGCATTACTAGCCTTGGAATAAAAGCACCACATGCATGGTTAAGTGTATAACACATTACAAAGGGAAAAACACATTAGGCACCATTACAGTTATCAAACCATGCTAAAATAAATGCTTAATAAATTTTTCAACAGATACATATAGATCTAAGTTTAATATTTTTTTTTCAAATTCACAAAATTATACTTTCTGGTACATCTCAAGCCGGGGATTCCATCGGTGTCAAAAAAGGAGCTATGGACTATTTTTTTTAGACTTGGTCAAAACTCGCGACGAGACAAAGTTCCTGCTCAGATGTACTGCTGACGTCATCATGTTCCTAATAACATCAACATAGCACATTTTCATAGCATATTTCAGCTCAACACGCCAGCTTCATCACAATGTAGAACCTACGATTTTCCACCTAATCATACGTTTGAGATACCATTGGAAAGCTCCAACAGCCCTCTATCCAATGGTACAATCCATGTTTCCCAAAAAATTAACACTCCAAATAGTAATCACGTCCTAACCCTACCCATCTTAACATGCTAACTTATTTTTCAGCCCAAAACTCAAGCTTGATTCATAACCAATTCATCTCTCCAGATTCTAAAACTTCTCTACAAATTAAAGCAGCATTAGCAATCAAAACATGCATTAATTTCAGTAATTCATCCGATGAACATCACAAACAACTTTATACCCAAGAAATCTTCTAAAACCAACATAAAACAAATTCGACAAAACCATGCATCCAAAGAAAAATCATTTTAAATCTTAAACTACAATTCAGATGGGAATCAAAATCATAAATTAAATCGTCAATAGAGTCTCACTCACCTTTTCTCTAAGACCCATGGTTGGAGAAAGGTTTTCTCTTCCTTTTCATTCCTTTCACCCTTTTCTTTTACATATGTTATTGAGCAAAGCCTTTTGTGTTCTCTTTTCCTTTTTTTTATTTATATGAGAATTATATAGTTATTTTACCCTGGGTAAAACTCTCTTTATTAGATTCTATTCTAAGTTTTCTTAGGGGGGTGTATTGTATATGGATTCTTATGGAATTGATAAATAATTTGAAAAGTCCACGGACTCTTTAAATTGTCCACCGACTCTTTAAAATGTCCACGGACTTCTGCTGATTTCTTAAATCCATAGACTTTTGCTACAGACTTTCTAGAGATTTATGAAAATCCACGGACTTTGTATGAATGACTTTTACAGATTTCTAATTATTTGCAAGATAAAAAAGAAGTTGGTAAATAGTGATGAAACAAAAAAACGTCCGCATATAATTAACAAAAGTGAGAGATACATGTGCTAAAAAAACTAGAAAAAGAAAAGGTCGTTAATTAACATCTTTAAAATAAGAAGTAAACGTCCATAAAATTGTATTATGATCATTCTTCTCCTTCATGATCATGGTCACTTTCTTCATTATCATTGTTAGCAACGTTGACGTTTGCTTGAGCTGCTGCTCACATTTGATTAGCAATACTCATTCTCCATTGATTAGCATTTTCAACATTCGTTGTTCGTTGATTCTCCTTGTTTACGATTATGTCCCTAATGGGAGCCTTGATAAGCTCTTGCTTAGCAATCAAAAGAAAGCTCTGACTTGGGAGCAAAGATATAGGATCTTGATTGGGGTTGCTCAAGCTTTGTTGTATCTCCATGAAGAATGTGAGCAGAGGGTAGTGCACCGAGATGTGAAACCAAGCAATGTGCTTCTAGATGCCGAACTCAATGCCAAACTTGGAGATTTCGGCCTAGCCAGGATATATGATCATGACATTAATCCTCAGACTACTCATATTGTAGGAACTCTTGGGTACCTCGCTCCTGAGTTCACCAGGACAGGAAAAGCTACAAAAAGCACTGATGTGTATGCTTACGGTGCTCTAATGCTTGAAGTAGCCAGTGGAAGGAGGCCCATTGAACCACTAAAGAATGCTGAAGAGTTGGTGTTGGTGGATTGGGTAAGGGAACTACATTCGAAAGGAGAAATCATGAGAGCCATGGACTCCATGTTGAAATCTTACAATCTGGATGAAGGAGAGCTTATTCTTAGTCTTGGTTTGCTATGTTCCCATCCCATCCCTAGTTGCAGGCCCAGCATGAGAAGGGTTGTACAGTTTCTCTTAGGGGATGCTAGCCTTCCTCAGCTACCCATGGATATCCATCTCGACATTCCAGGCTTGATTGCAGATTCCTCTGAAATTTATCTAGATGATTCAGATCCTTCATCCAGGATGACATCTTCCAAGAGTACATCTAGTTTCACAAGCTTTAACAAAAAACCTGTAGCTCAAAACACTCGAGCAACTTACTAAATGACACGAGGAAGCAAACTTAACACAACTTCCAGATTTATAGAACCTAATTTAATCCAAACCCTAACCCAAAATCATCAACGATGCAACTATTAATACTTATGCAAAGATAGAAAAAGAATCGAGAAAATAAGAGGATGGGAACCAACCTCTTCACGGCTGGCACAAGGAAGAACTTTGGGAGACTTTTTTTCACGTTGAAATCTTTGATATGGAGGCTGGCAAATTATTGAACTTTGTTATTTATACCTAACACTACAAAGTCCATGAGAATCCATGATTTTTCAAATCCATAAATATGAATGATATTTTGAATACCCTAAAACTTTTGTGGACTTTCTGAAATCCATATTGAATACCCCTAGACTTTGTGGATTTCAGAAAGACTTTTTAAAATCCTGATTGAATACCCCTAGACTTTTGTGGACTTTTTAAAATCCAAATTGAATACACTTGAATTTTCAGAATTCATGAAATTTATTAAATTGCCCACAAAATCCAGATACAATACACCCCCCTTAATATGCTAAACACACTCACCATACACAACCACATTTTTTATCTCTTTAGCAAACTATAAACAAAACAAATCTTTTACATAATAGGAAAATTGTCATTGATGCAGTCGTTTTCCGCTCTCTACTTTGACCTTGACTTGTAAATCTGCTGACCTACACAAGGAACGCACGTGAGCCACGAATCATCATTGTAGTGGCCGATGGCACTCTGATGCTGAAGTCAGACTGGGATCTGAGGAAGATGTAATGTTGTAAACAGGGAATTTATAGCATACCTTAGCTTACCACTCATGTCTTATTTATAGTGCAGGAATCCTGGTTCAATAGGCCATCAATGGCATAGTTTAGGGAAGGGGATCTTCGTGGAGATCATTATCTAATTAGGAGTTGTGTTGTGGAAGAAAGTTTCCATGTTAGCCGTGTGCTCCTAGATACGCGAGAGATAGTTCCCATTTCGAGAGTGGCCTATAGGTAGAAGTCTCCATATGTGATTCATACTCTGGAATATAATAGCCGCTGTAATTGCCCGTTCGAAGCTAAACCTCGAGATATTTGCCTTAACAGGGCTTACGGGTATTGAGGATAGCTATGAGACACGTGTGCCTAGCCGTCTGTAAGAATTCGAGTCCGTTTGGCGGATTGCATTCGGTGGGCTTGAACTGCTTGGGCCAGATCAGTGTTAGGTTGACACTAGGGCCTATCTTTCCTCGAGATCATATGACACGAGTACGACACAGATTTGGGGTCATTTTGGTGTATCATTAGCTACTCCCTCCGAGTGAGTGGGGCGTTTAGTTGGTTCATGGACTCTTTAAAAAGCAACTGTATCGTCGTGATGATTGAGCCCAAAGCGTTGTCTTGAGCAGTGCACAACATTAATGGGTACACGACTGCTCAAGGAGAACAGATACAATCTGTTTTCTCTATAAATACTGTCATTTCAAGGAGGTTTTCTCCCATCTTTATCCGAGTAATTTCTTCAAGCAATCGTATTGCTATAAAGTCTGATTCGTCCCTTTTTATCAATGGCAGACAATGTTGATCTTTCTTCTAAGCATCTGTTGTCATTCACTCACCTCAAACTCTTTGAGGACATCCTGGTTGATGGAGCCGAATTAGTCAGGCTTCGAAGCTTGTACCGTATTCCAGAGGATCTGGAAATCGTCCCCGCGTTCGGAGATTTGGCTCCAACTACATCCCGCAGGGGTATATAATCTTGCACCGGAGCATGTTTGAGTCAGGGCTCCGATTCCAAGTTTCGGATGACGTCTGACGTTTCTTTCTCACCCTTCGTATGCCTCCCGTTCAAATGGTACAAAGCGGGTTCAAGGTTTTGATTGCGATTCTCCTAAGGGCGCATGATGTCGACCTTCGCTTGACTCTGGTGGTAATCCATCATATGACCATAGTTCGGCTGGATGCTAGGGGTCTTTGAATTCTGAATTGCCCTGCTTGTTTGAGTTTAGTAGCGGATGACACGGATCCTTGGGAGAGGTACTGGTTCCTGGCTTCAGTGAACTCTTCATACTTTAAGCTTGGGAGTCGTAGAATCCTAAGATACTTCTAGTTTGACCTTCGTAAGTTTCTTAGTTGCTGGCTAAATTTTTCGATCCCAAAGGCGATGCTAGTTTGATGTCATTTTTTTCAGTGAAGTTCGCGGTTCCCACTCTCACTGAGGAGGAGAGACATATAGAGGGAGTTCATCAACCTCCCATTGACGTCCGTCGAGGATGTCATAATGTCGGGCACTGTTATGCGTGACAGGTTGCTACGGTGTTCTCATGACGTTCTCGCTACACCGGGTTCACTGGCAGGAGGGGTTATTAGCCATCGCTCAAGGAAGAGGAGTCTAGTTATGCCTAGCCCAACCAGGGTAGTAGAATTGGAAGTGAGTGGTCGTCTTCTGCTAGATGTTGCTACTCCCACTGTTGATTAAGAGGGAGAGAACATTGGTCCTCGCATTGACGTTTCATGTCGTCATGAGTCCGAGGTAGACGTTCGTGTCATGGAATTGCATAGTCCTGTTACGCTGCATCCCAAAGCTCGCGAGCGAGTCCTTGCACTGGAGAAGGCTTTTGCAAACCTGCGGATGTCATATGCTCTCTACCAAGTGGATTCCTTGATTAGTCAGCTGTAGAATGTCAGTACAGCTGCAAACTTGGGGCCATAGAGGCAGCAGTTTCCGCTTCTGAGGCGGAGTTTGTTGGCATAAGATTTCAACTGAAGCTGGCCAAATCGGACTTGGCATCAACCCATGCTAAACTGGGACGGACTCGAGCTGAGTTGGAACGCCTACATGCGGTTGTCGACAAGTAGTTGTTTGATCTGCAGGCCCAAGATGCTGAAAGGAGGTGGGCGGAGACAGAATGGGCCGTCAAACAACGACAGCTGGAGTTCGAGGTCGATGAGGGGCTTCACAACTTTTGCGAGGCAGAACACTTACGTTCGGAAGAGCGTTCGCACTATGCTACCTTGGTGGGTGAGGTGGATTTGACATATCGAGACGGAAGTCGTTGATCTCATCATAGGTTATTCGGGGCAGATTACAGCTCTTGGAGCTATCGGAGAAGAGCACACCAGTGTCGACCTTGACTTCGCCCGTTATAAGAGAGCCGCTTTCGAACCCATCTCTCGAGGGGAAGGTTCTTGCTTTGTAGGACAAGCTGCTGAGGAGGTTGTTTCTCCTTAAAATAGTTGTAACGTCTTTCCCGGGATAGAAAAACACTTTTAATGAAAGTATTGTTTTTCCTTTACTATCGAGTTTTCTTTAGATGCTTTGTAGATCTTAGAATTTGTATTACAGGGCAAAATGCCTGTTTTTGTCAATCGAGTTGTACAAAAATGATCTTTTTTGCTGCTATTGTTTATTGGTGAGCCATTATGGTCTGCATATTGATCGCTTGGCTGGTCATGATTGTCATGCGTAAGAATGTCGAGCAGACATTGGCTTCATCGATCGTCGCCATCAATGTGCGACGGACTAGGTGTTGAGCACCTGAAGCTGTCGTCATCATTTGTGGGCTAATTGAGTTTACCTGATAAATTTGGTGATCATTGTTTTTTGAAGAGCAATGATCCCTTGGCGAGTCGTCGTCATCGGGAGTGTGAGCACTGACTAGACTCCCACTTCCTAGGCATTCGTTGCCAGCGCACAACTGACTAGGCATTGGGCACCAGAAGTCGTCGTCATGAGTCGCAAACTGACTAGGCTTACTTGGTAAGTTCAACGATCATTGTCTATTGGAGAGCGGATGATCCCTTGGCGAGTCATCGTCATCAGGCGTATGAATGCTGACTAGACTCCCACTTCTTCGGTCGTCGTGATCCGCGTGCAGCGGATTAGGCGTTGGGCACCAAAAGTCGTCGTCATCAGTCGCGAACTGACTAGGCTTACCTGGTAAGTTCGATGATCATTGTCTGTTGGAGAGCAATGATCCTTTGGTGAGTCATCATCATCTAGCGTGTGAGCGCTAACTAGACTTCCACTTCTTCGGCCTTCGTGGTCCGTGCGCAACGAACTAGGCGTTGGGCACCAAAAGCCGTCGTCATCAATCGCGAACAAACTAGGCTTACCTGGTAAGTTCAACAATCATTGTCTATTGGAGAGCAATGATCCATTGGCGACATCATCATCAGGCGTGTGAGCGCTGACTAGACTCCCACTTCCTCGATCGTTGTGGTCTACGTGCAGCAGACTAGGCGTTGGGGCTGAAATTCGAGTCAGGTCACAGCAGGGATGATTGGGTGTCATAACGGACAACAGTGAAAGTTCTAGTAAAAGCAAATATTTTTATTGATAATATTTTTTGAGATGTTTTACATTCCATGGTCGTTTAAGCCCATCGACGTCTTCATCTTCCAGCCAGTACGTCCCCGGCCTGTTGACCTTAGTTACTCTGAAAGGTCCTTCCCAGTTTGGGTTTAGCTTTCCCACGCTAGCTTCTTTGGTGTTTTGTTGGGTTTTCCTGAGTACCCAATCTTCCACCTTGAATTCGCGTGGCTTGACCTATTTGTTGTAGTATTGCGCCATTTGTTGCTGGTAGGTTGCTATCTTGGCAGAGGCTAGATCTCATTTTTCATCGAGGAGGTCTAGCCCAATGCGCAAGGTTTCGTCATTACCGTCTGGTCTAAATTCTTCCGTTCGGAAGGTTGGCACCTCGAGTTCTACCGGAACCATGGCTTCTGACCCGTATGCCAGGGCGAAAGGTGTCTCTCTAGTAGAAATTCTTTTAGTTGTTCGATATGCCTAGAATATTCCTGGTAGCTCTGGAACCCATTTTCCTTTGGCCACATCAAGCTTCCTTTTGATTGCATCCAGGATTGTTCGGTTGGTAACCTTCACTTGGCCGTTGACTTGGGGATGCCCTGGCGAGGAGAAGTGGTGATTAATATTAAAACTTTTGCACAGTTTTTCAACCTTGATACCTTCAATTTGAGTTTCGTTGTCGCTGACCAATACTCTAGGGATGCCAAATCTGCACGATGGTGGCCCATATGAATTTGTCTATCTTGACTTGCCCTATTTTGGATAGGGGGTCGACTTCGACCCACTTGGTGAAGTAGTCGACAGCTACAAGAAGGAATCTTTTATCAGCTGATGCTGGGAGTGGTCCGACAATGTCCATTCCCCATTGGGTTAATGGCCACGGACTAGTCATCAGCGTCAGCGGCTGAGCAGGCATATGTGTGTATGGCGTGAACCTCTAACACTTGTCGTACTTGCGGACATTATCTTTGGCGTCTCGTTGCATGGTCGGCGATTAGTATCCTATAGTTAAAGCTTTGTGAGCGAGGGTTCTCCCGCTCGAATGATTTCTACATATATCGTTATGGATCCTTCCTAGGACCTGATTTGCCTTTGAATGCGATAGACATCGGAGCAAGGGCCCTGTCACAGATCTTCTGTACAACTTGTCGTTTAGGAGAGTGTACCTCGCTGCTATGTTTTTAAGTCTTCTAGCTTCGACCTTCTTGGTCGGTAGGGTTCCAATTGTGATGTATTCGAGTATCGGGGTCATTCATTTTGGTTGCGCATCTGCAGCGCAAACATCTCTAGGCTCTTATTTGTTGAGGCTTGATTGCTCGTAGTATTCAATGAGGACACTTGAGACTTCATCAGAGGTTGAAGCCTCTTTGGTTAGCGCGTCAGCTCTTTTGTTGTCATCTCAAGGCCACTGTATGAGCTCGCACCTCTTGAACCCGTCCATTATGCCGAGTACCTTGTCGAGGTAGGCTATCATGCGGGGGTCCTTGCTATTGAAATCTCCTTTGATTTGGTTGACTACCAGTCTTGAGTTGATGTATGCTGTTAGGTGATCAATCTTGATCCCCAAGGCTAGCTTTAGGCTGACGTGAGGGCTTCGTATTCGGCCTCGTTGTTTGAAGCGGGGAAGCCGAATCTAACGTTTTTTTAGGGTGAAGCCGCTGGGGGAGCGGAGTGTGATCTCGGTTCCACTTGCTTTCCCCATTGATGATCCATCGTAGCGTAAGACCCATTCCTGGGTGCTTGAGTCTAAGATTTGGTGATCTGCCTCTAGCTCTATCCCATTGATGAACTCGGCGATGAAATCTGCTAGCGCCTGGGCTTTGACAACGATTCTTGGAACATAGCTTATGTCAAACTGTCCGAGCTCTACCGACCGTTTCACCATTCTGCCGGATAACTCTGGTTTATGCAGTACCAAGCGATGCAAATGCTTGGTCAGAACCTTTATAGACTGGGCTTGAAAATAGGGCCTCAGTTTCTTAGAGGATACGACCAATGCCAGAGCTAACTTTTCTAGGTCTAGGTAGCGTGTTTTTGCTTCCACAAAAAATTTTTCTGGCATAATACACTGGTCTTTGGGTCCCTTGGTCGTCTCGTACGAGGGTTGAGCTGACAACATGCTTGGAAATCGACAAGTACAAGTAGAGTGTTTTCCCGATCGCTAGTTTTGAGAGTAGCTCTGGACTCCCCATGTATGCTTTCAGGCTTGTTTGCACTCCTTGTTCCACGAGAACCCTTTGCTTCCCTTCAAAATTTTAAAGAAAGGATGGCACTTGTCAAATGATTTAGATATAAACCTGTTGAGTGTTGCCACCCTCCCAGTCAGGCTCTAAACGTCTTTGATGCTGGCAAGAGCTTTCATATTGAGAATGGCCTGAATCTGCTTTGGGTCGGTCTCGATCCCTTTCATGTTTACTATATAACCTAAGAATTTTCCAGACTCAACTTCGAACGTACACTTCTATGGGTTGAGCTTCATCTGGTATTTTCGGAGCTGATTGAATGTTTCAGTGAAGTCCCTTATTTGGTCGGGGCTGCGGAGGCTCTTGACCAACATATCGTCAATTTAGACCTCCATGTTCCTGTCGATCAGTTCTTTAAAAATTTGGTTCACCAGTCGTTGATAAGTGCACCTACGTTCTTCAAGCCGAACAACATCACCCTATAACAATATATCCCTTTTTCAGTTACGAATGATGTATTTTCTTGATCCGATGGGTGCATCAATATTTGATTGTAGCCTGAATAGGCATCCATGAAGCTTACTAAGCTATGTCCAGATGTGGCATTTACGATCAGATCAATGCAAGGGATGGGAAAGTTGTCCTTCAGGCAAGCTTTGTTTAGGTCCGTGTAGTCCACACACACCCTCCATTTCCCATTTTTCTGTTTTTACAAGAACGGTGTTCGCCTGCCAGTCTGGTTATCGCGCTTCCTTAATCATGTCTGGATTGAGTAAATGTTTCACCTCCTCGTTTGGGATCGCGTTTCTCGCAGGTGCCACAAGCCTTTTTTTTTTTTTTTTTTTTTTTCTGTCGCACGGTTTTCCTCGTGGGGTCCACCTCTAGGTGACGGGTGATTATTGACGAGTCGATTCCTGTCATGTCTCACATGTTTCAGGCAAAGATGTCCTGATTCCGTTGTAGCAGCTTCATGAGTTACTCCGCCAAGTCTTTGCCCAAGCGAGAACCTTTTTTATAACCCTGCTATTGAGAGAGGCTGTTGAGGTAGACCGTGACGGTTTCTTCCTCCGGTTGGTCGACATTGGGCCTGCCTCGAGGGGTTACTAGAGCCTCGTCGTCTGGGATAGCTTGCTTTTCCGCTACCTCTTGGGTGGGATAGAGAGTCATCTTAGTCGCAGGACCAGCTGACAACTGAGAATTGACTGGTGGCAGTGCTGTCATGTACTGGCATTCCCTAGCTACTGCTTGGTTGCCTCTTAGTGTTTCGACCGTTATGTTTGTCGGATACTTGATGCATTGGTGCAGAGTGGAGACTGCCACTCCCATTTGGTGTATCCAGGGTCTCCCCAGGATCGCATTATATGCTGAAGGTGCGTCGATCACAATGAATTCTTGAAACGGGATTTTTTGAGTTGGCTTCTCCCCTGGTACTACCGTCAGTCATATCTTTCCCACAGAGAAGCATTTTTTGCCACTGAAATCGATCACTGGACGGTTGTCGGGGGTCATTGTTTTGTCCTCTAGTTGCATGTTGTGGAACGTGCGGAGAAACATGACATTCAATGAGCTCCCTGTGTCCACCAAGGATCTTCTTACTTCCCAGCTTGCCAGAGAAATCGTTACTACCAGGGTATCATTGTGCGGGAGTTGTATGCCCTGGAGGTCTTCTTCCGTAAACGCTAGAGGCACGGAGCGGTCATGCTTCTAAACATGCGGTGCTAGCTATTCGCCGCATATTGCTTGGATCCTCATACCTTGGAGGCCCTTTTTCCTGGACCTATTAGATAGTTCGGACTCAGAATGGGCTCCGTGTAGCACGCATATCCTGTCAACTGGTTTATCTCTGAGCCCGGCTCTGGTCCTGGTTCCTTTTCTAGGGTGACGTAGCTCTGCGCTTCCCTTGCCAAGTCTGCCATATTGGCTGGAGGGTCCAGAGTTAGGAAGTTATAAAACTTACCCTTCTCCCGACCGTTGATGAAAGTTGAGACGACTGTTGTGTCGTTGCAAACGTTGACGGCGGTTAGATCACTGCTTAAGCGAGCTAGGTACGCCCTTACTGTCTCATCAAGCTTTTGTGTCATCAATCTGAGCGTCTTCATTGTTAACAAAACTTCACGTATAAAAAGTGATCTTGGATCTGATTCGGGGTTTGTCGGCGCTGCTGCTATATTGGGAGTGTTAGCTTGATGCCTGCGCATCAAGAGTGGTGAAGTAGCGTCAGACATTTCCCTTTGTTCTCCATTGTTGTATGATCCGGTGGTCACCATCTCTTCGCAGCTTGAGGAGAGATGATGCTAGTAAAAGGTTAGGAACTTTGTCGTCCCCACGGAGGACACCAAACTGATGCAGTCGTTTTTCGCTTCGTGCTTTGACCTTGACCTACATAAGGAACGCACGTGAGCCACAAACCACTCTTGTGGTGGCCGATGGAATTCCAATTCTAAAGTCAGACAGGGATCTGAGAAAGGTGTAATGTTGTAAACAGGAAATTTGTAGCGTACCTTAGCTTACCAACCTCATGTCTTATTTATAGTGCAGGAATATCTAATTAGGAGTCGTGTTGTGGAGGAAAGTTTCCTTGTTAGCTATATGCTCCTAGATACGCTGGAGATAGTTCTCATTTCAAGAGTGGTCTATAGGTAAAAGTCTCCATATGTTATTCGTACTTTGGAATATGCTTCCTAGTTGGAAGCAAAGAGCCACTGTAATTGTTCATCCGAAGCTGATCCTCGAGATACTTGCCTTAATAGAGTTTACGGGTATTGAGATATCTGTGAAACACGTGGGCCTAACAAGCTGTAAGAATTCGGGTCCATTTGGCGGACTGCATTGGGCGACCTTAGAATCGCTTGAGCTGGATCAGTGTTGGGCTGACGCTAAAGCCTATATTTCCTCGAGATCATCATGACACGTGTACGACACATATTTGGGGCCGTTTTGGTGTATCATCAATCATATATCATAAACTATAGATGGGTAGTATTAATATTTATTTAGGAGGGTATTACAATGTTGTTGATGATAATGTACCTCTAGCTGTTTTAAGCTTGATGAACACATACTCTATAAATATTTCTTAAAGCTTAAGGGTTCATATATTTGATCTCCGTGTTAAAATTATATCTGAGGCCGAGTATCACTACATCAAATTGGCATTTTTTTAACAACTCCCAAAACAGTTACACTTTTGAACTGTAACAGTCCACGTACCAAACAATTTAAAGTCAAAACTAAATTTAGGAAAAAAAAATGAAAAACAGTTACACAAAAAAAATGTTACAATAAATTGGATCATCATGAATAGTATCACTTGTAGAACCATACTCTTCCTGGTGATACAATTATTGTATCACTTTGTTCTCTTTAACTTCAAAATACTCTTGATACTAATTATAAAAGCATGTTTGTTCTATAGGTAAATAATATGCTCTCTGATGGACAAGATTCCATAGAGAATCACAGGAAGTTTGGAGCCAATCTAGAGGTATGCTCTTATTTCTTTTGTGTTTGATGCTCAAATTGATGTAGTTCATTTTATGATTACAAATTATGCATAAATGATTAGTAACTGAATATTATTTCATTTTGTTTAAACTAGTGCCCTTGTTTGGTGTCCAAAACTCCTTTGGAATTTCTCAGATTAGAACTGAAAAAACTTGCTCATCTTGTGTGCTCATACACAATTGTTATTTCTACAGTTTTTGTCTACTCATTTTTACTGATTAACTGTATTCTCTGTGTTATTCAGGTAGATATACCTGATAAATACCTTAGCTTTTTCCTAGACGATGATGCTGAGCTGGAACACATAAAGAAGGTTGGATTCTGGCTCTTCTAGTTTCATCATCTCTTTGTTTTCAAATATTTGCTCAAATCACACTGCTTGTGTGCTACTCCTAAAAAGAGTGGTGAAATTGACAATGTAATCTGTTTTCAATTTTTTTTTTCAGGAATATGGAGTTGGGCGAATGCCAAGGATGCACGGACACGCCGACTCGACAATTTTTGAAAAACTAGAACTCGGCAATACGGTGACACGTCATACCTTTTTTTCAATAAAACCAAATGAAGATAAACAACAATTCAATACAGAAAGATTTTAAATAGAAATACAAACAATGCATCCATCTTTCTACTGCAAGTAGGAAAAATAAATAGAAAAGAACGTGAAAAAAGATAGTAGAAAAAATAAGAGGTATAAAAGTAGAGAACAAAATAACGTTTTGTCAAAAGAAAATTAACATAAAGAAGTAGCGGAGAGTAGAATCAAAGGAGATAATAATAAACAAAGATTAAGAAGAAGCAACGACTACTTTTATGCTTTAGTGGCTTTTCATCACCCTTTCTATCTTGACTCCTAAATCGTAATTGAAAGTTTCTCATTCTGATGGACTAACAACCTTCAAATTAGGTGGTTATATGAGTCCAATTAAAAATAAAAAATAAAAAATAAAATAAATTTTGTCGTCTAGCCTTGACCGTGTCCCAATCGAGTTTTGGGTGTGCGAGAGGTGTGCCCGACACATTGACCATGTGTCTGACCCCGTCAACACGTTGACCAAGTGTTTAACATGTTGAAGGCGTATCGAGCGAGTGTCGGTGTTGGATACGTGTCGGATACGAGTGTGGCAAGTTTTTTGAAGAGTCGGTGCATCCTTTGCAAATGCTGACAGGTGAAGTAAAAAAGAAACTTATTAAACTTTTGACAGAGATTGTAGAACAACATCACAAGGCCTCGGCTGCTGTTACTGGTGAGATAGGCAGCAATTCACACTTGATGATTTCAGTACTATTTTTAACCTGATTGTTCTAGTCCTTTTTTCCTAATTTGCTTGAGTGAGAATGAGGATGTGAGATGGATGGACTATACTTGCAGATGCCAGCTAGCTTAGGTGTTAAAAAGAGGCAAATCAGTTACAGGGAAAAGTCAGCACTAAGAACAATGTGTCCCAGATAAAATTTATCGGTAAATACTTAAATGTTTACTTTTTAGAAAGATATCGCCTACTGGATGATGTTTTTAGGTTTTTTTTTAGTTTATTTTGTTAACTTTTATTATTACAAGAAAGTGGGACGAGGGGACATTCATGCTTTCCGAGAAAATAGGAGGTGATTATATGGAAAATAGTGGATAGAAGTCTTTACTTATAGCTGCTTGCACATACGTTGCATGTCTTATTTTCATATACTGTATTTAAAATCCACAATTGTTATTTGTAATATTGTTTAAAAAGAATTCTCAGGACATGAATTCAATCATTTAATCTATCTTTGCCAGTTCTTTGTGAACTGAACTAGCCATATAATTTGTCAATTTTAAGAATTACAGTGTTAAACAAGTACTGGTGGACATTGTATAGTAAATCTTTTGTTAGAAAATTATTAAATAGATTCCGAATAATATTAAACTGTATAATGAGAAAATAAATATTACACAGAAAATGAACCTTAACAGGAACCAAAACCAAAACCAAACAAAGGAACTCCAGAAATGTAGGAGAGTCGAGGCCTGTTTGACAGTGTCCTTAAAGTGTATTCGCTCTCCCACGGGTGCTGGAATGAATGAGCGTACACCTCCCAGGATACAACGACTATCGAACTAGCACCGTGCACCGGAGGTCTAGTGTCAGGCGAACTTGAACTGGAGTCTTTGTCTATCACCGGAATTTGACAGAATAACAAAAGGAGTAGAATAATAGATTATGGAAAGGAGAATATAGAGGAAAGCTCAACTCCTATATCTATTATTTTAAGAGAGAATGAAAGCTCTTTATATAGAGTTCATGGGGAACAAACAATTGAATGTCATTAAAACCAAAACCTTTGGCTTTTCATTTTTTCAAAGTTAATACAACAACCTTTTGTATTACCAAAGTTAATGCCAGGCTGTTCAATTTATCACAATGAGTGACAATTTCTCATTCACCCATAAAATGGTGTTAAACCATATTTTCCAACAATCCCCCACATGAATGAAATTGAATGACGCCAGGAATGACTAGGACTTGACTCAACTCGACGAGACTCGACACAACATGGTGATAGGTTCTGCGGTTGATACCTGCATAGGATAGGTAGGGTTAACCTTTGAACCTTTTCTCGTGAAGACATGTCAACTTTACTGGCCAATCAGTAGATGCGATGTCCTTGAACTATTCTGCCGTTTGTATAAACGATCACATATCTCACACAGATATCTTCCTGACACAAGTTCAGTTCTCATTATTATGTTCATTTTGGCCATGAACATCTGCCTAGTTCTGCAAGTGTTTCTAAAGGATTTAGCCCAGCAATCCTTGTTTGAAACGGCCCCACTTCTCTCTCACATAGGTGAATTCTTACTTAAGAGTAAACCCGCATTACTCCGCTCGAAAATTCAACAGTTCCGACGCATAAGAATTATTAAAAGCTGAAATGCTTAACCTTTTCCTACGGATGTCATTGTTTGCATCATAGAATTAGGACTGGGGAGACCCCCACAATGACCTCACTCAGTCTCAACAATTAGGTTGTCCCTTTGAACCAAGATCTTGGTATCTCCAGTCAACATGGTTGGGCTTCCTTTGTCTCGACTTTAGAATTTCATGGGCCTAAGTCCCATTCCTCTAGATGTCTTCTCAACTTGGTCTCTGGGTAACCCTTTGGTTAGCGGATCTGCAATATTTGCTTTAGACATTATGTAGTCAATACTTATGACTCCAGTTGAGAGAAGTTGTCTAACGATTTTGTGTCGTCGACGTATGTGTCTAGACTTACCGTTATACATTGCACTTTGTGCCCTACCAATCGTAGATTGGTTATCACAATATATGCATATTGCAGGCACAAGTTTCGACCAATTTGGAATGTCCTCCAAGAAATTTCGTAGCCATTCAGCCTCTTCACCACACTTATCTAAGGCTACAAACTCAAATTCCATAGTGGATCTGGTTATCACAATTTGTTTTGAGGATTTCCATGAAACAGCAGCACCTCCCAAAGTGAATACATATCCACTAGTTGCCTTTGAGTCTTGTATATCAGATATCCAGCTTGCGTCGGTGTACCCTTCAATGACTTTTGGATATCTAGTATAGTGCAGACCATAATCACGAGTAAATCGTAGATACCTTAGTATTCTCATGATAGCTTTCCAGTGTTCAGATCCTGGATTACTCGTATATCTAGCTAGCCTACTGACAGTGAAGGCAATGTATGGTCTTGTACAACTCATTAAGTACATAAGACTGCCTATCACTCTTGCATACTCAATTTGAGAGATGTTTTCCTCTTTATTCTTTGACAAGTGTTGGCTTATATCTATTGGTGTTCTAGCTAAGCCAAAATCACCTTTGCAGAACTTGTCAAAATTTTTGTCAACGTAGTGTGACTGACTCAGAATAAATCCTTTAGCTGTTCTTGTAATTTTAATTCCCAAAATTACATCAGTCAATCCCATATCTTTCATATTGAACCTTGACTTCAATATGTCCTTTGTCAATTTAATCATGCGTTCATTGCTTCCCACAATGAGCATGTCATCAACATATAAACACAGAATAAAATAACCATGTTCTGTGTTCTTGACATATACGCATTTGTCACACTCGCTGATCTTGAAACCATTTGACTCCATAATACTGTCAAATTTTTCGTGCCATTGTTTAGGTGCTTGTTTTAGTCCATACAAGGACTTCACCAACTTGCACACTTTCCTTTCTTGTTCAGGCGCTATGCAACCCTCAGGTTGTTCCAAGTATATCTCATCCTCGAGATCTCCATTAAGAAATGCAGTTTTTACATCCATTTGATGGATTTCAAGGTTTCGCAAAGCGGCAATTGTTGCAGGTTTAACTGGCCTAAACAAACAGGCTAATTTGACCCACTTGTAATAACCGCAAGTGCACGGTGTCTAACTGGTAGACAACGACAAGTACGGGTCGATCCCACGAGGAAGGTGGATTAAATTGAATTTAATAATTTACCTAAACTAATTTGGAGAAAATGGGGGTTACAGTGTTTAAAAATCCGAGTTAAACAAAAGTAATAAAAATAACAATAAATAAAAGAAAAAGAGTAAAAGGGAAACCACAATTTGCAAAATATTTTTCAAGCTCCTAAAATTATATTCAATTTTTCTTATTATTCCAATTTCAAATCAATGACTCTAGCAATGTATAAACTCCTAGCATTAATTATCTTGTTAGGGCACAATTAATCACAAGTTTAATTATTCAATTAAAACATGCTTGATTTTTAACATAATATTTTTCTAACAACCTAAGATGCATGACATATTTGGGAGTAATACTACAGTGCACTGGTAAAGTGCCTGGTAACTTGCCTGGTGGCTACCAGGCACCGTATGATTGCATCGAGATAATTATTATCACTTATCTCGATGCAATCCTACGGTGCCGGGTAGCCACCAGGCAAGTTACCAGGCACTTTACCAGTGCACTTAAGAAAAACTGCATATTTGGTGAAAGTAAAATATTATAAATCGCGAATCAATTAATATTAATCATGGAATAATAAAGTAAAATGAAATTAATTCTAGAGTTTGAGACTTAATTCACTGTGGTGTTATAGAGCATTCAGCAGGGTGCAAACAGGAACAGGTCCAGTGTGGCTCAGCAAATCCCAGTGGGTGCAAATAGTTCTAACGTTTCTCAGCCAAGGTGCTCTCAGAAAGGTCCACTGGGTGCCAGTAGCGTCAACTTGATTTAAGTATCTGTGGTGGTGCGTGGTGCAGCCGGTGACGGTGGTTGAAAATGAAGTGAAACAGGGTTGTCACACCCCTGTTTCGGTGGAGTGAAGGAGAGAAAACAAAGATGGATAGGCTGTGGGTGGTGATTTTGCTTGGTTGGGATGGTGATGAGAATCACAAATTGTGAAGAAGAGGTTTTGGTATTCTGTATTTTTTTTTCTTTCCCTTATCTTCTTCCCCTTTCTTATTCATTTCTATTGTATTTATAGAGAATTTAGAAAATGAACTTGGACAAGTTAAGGGGAGGGTTCAATGAGTGATTTAAGGCTTAAATCAAACTAGAATCTTGGATAATTAAGATAATATGTTTTGGGTTTGAGAAAATGAACTTGGACAAGTTAAGGGGAGGGTTCAATGAGTGATTTAAGGCTTAAATCAAACTAAAATCTTGGATAATTAAGAGAATATGCTTTGGCTTTGATTGGGTTTGGGTTTACGAATTTGGTTTTGAGTTTAGGTTATGGGCTTAGGCTATTCTCACCTCCACTTCCTCTGAAGTCAACGTCTGTGATTTATTCATTGCATTTTTCTTTGATTTCTTCGTTATTGCTCCGAATTCTACAAAAACACAAAAATTTAATAATTAATTTAAAATAAAATAAAACAAGGATTAACAAAAATATAATAAGAGGTAAAAATGTTATAATTATGTGATTATCAAATACCCCCAGACCTATATTTTGCTAGTCCTCGAGCAAAACAAAGAAGAAAACCGAAAAGAAAATCCTAACTCACTTTCGCAATCGTCGATTGCACTTACCTTTGAAAACGTGCGACAAGGCTTTGAACCCCTAGATTACCTCTAGGGGACGAGTTATAGTCTCGTGAGGGTTTCTAGAAAATGTTACTCACAAACATTACTGACTCAACAAAACTTGGTCAAACAATGGTTATTTTAAAACTTCAAGATATGCAAGAAACCAACAGTGTCATTTTCGTGTATCAACAAATCTCCAAATAATTTAATATTCTCCAAAAGTTAGAAAAAATTCATTTTAAAGTAAAATAATGACTAAATCTCCTATAGAAAGTTTGTTTTGACTTCAAACCTCTCATGTCACTCACAATAAAGCACTCAGAGATTTGGTATTTCACTTAGTTTATATGTGAGGAAAGAGTAAATAATGGAAAACAATCATCTCACATATAGTATTATGAAGAACGGACTTTTCAAGAATGGAATGAATATGATCTCATGGACAGGAATATCAATTACTTTTGGGAATGTTGAATCAAACACCATAGGTCTTGGTCATTAAATCTCCACATCTACGGAACCAACCTTTACATAAGATCAACTAGGACTTTGTTGGGTTGTAACGGGGCTTGGGTAATGGTTAATAAGGAATGCCAAAGGATTCTAACAAAAATTTCTAGGAATGTATACACCCATTCACGAACAATTAGGGTTGTCAAGAATAAACCAATGTTGCGCACCATCAATTTTTTCTTCATTCTCACATCTTTATCTTCATTGAGGAATCATTTTTTTTTCACATAGAGGATTTATGAAATATCTCATATTTTGCTCTTAAATGCCCTTTTTACACCAAGTATATCCATCCATACACATTCCCAGAAAAGTTGGGTAAAGGTTAATGGGTTAACAAATAAAAGTTATTCTAAGGCTCAAAAGGCTACAAAAAGGTTAATGTTATGGGTAAGTTAAAAGGCTAGTTAATGGTCTAAAGAAAGAAAAGGAAAAAAAATGCCTAGATCATTTCCTAAATTCGGGTCAGTATTATGACATCTCAATTGAATAAGCCAAGAAGTTCTAGTGTAATAATTCAATTTTGATGTCATCCCCAAAGCAATTGATCAGAAAAATGAGAATAATGAGATCATCAACGAGATAATACGGACTCAAGAAAAATTAGAGTTTATGTATAACCCTCGGAAAATAGAAAGGTTCAAAACTTTCAGGGATAAGTCTCCACTATTATTCTAAGGTTTTCTAGTATATACTTCACTCATCAACTTCAAGTTATGCTAACATGGCTCATGGTGCAAAGATAATCGAGTTGAAAAATCTTATGAACTAGATCTAACTTAAGGATCATACTAAACTTTCAGTCTTTATCAATATACCAATATGTCAAGTTGGCTTGCATTTTCTTGAGCATAAAACATTTAAAATCCATTTTCATAAAGACCAAGTTTTCTTGACAGAAAAACACAAATTTTTTTTTTAAGAATAAGAAAAGAAAACACTACGAAAAATTCACCGACTCATGAACCCTACCCCCAAACCTAATCCAAACATTGTCCTCAATGTTTAACAAAATAATTCTTATAAATGAAAAAAATAAGTACATGAGAGGAGGTTAGAATAGTATTATCGCGGTGAAGATTTTACCAATTTCCACAAGTAATCCACCGATGAGAGCTCAGAGACAAAAGAATTGTGGATTATTTAATAAAAATAGATAAAATACACACTCAACATGCACTCTTACAACAAAAGGTGGGTTGCCTCCCAGTAGCGCTTGGTTTAGCGTCATCAGCTCGACAAAACCCAAAAGATCCTCAATTCTGATACACAGGGTCCTCAAATAGAATCACATCAACCTCAACTTCTAATCAAGGTAACTCTAAGAATGGCTTAAGTCGTTGACCATTTACCTTAAATACATGGCCATCCTTAGGGTTAACGATCTCCACAGCTCCATGTGGGAACACTGCTTTCACAATATAAGGTCCAAACCACCGAGATCTCAACTTTCCAGGAAAAATTCGTAACCGAGAGTTGAACAACAAAACTTTTTGAGACGGTTCAAAGGACTTACGAAGAATGGATTTATCATGAAATATCTTCGTTCGTTCTTTGTAGATTTTGGCATTGTGGTACGCATCATTTCGGATCTCTTCCAACTCATTAAGTTGAAGCTTACGATGCGATCCAGCCTTGACCATATCAAAATTGAATGTCTTGATGGCCCAATATGCACGATGTTTCAATTCCACAGGCAAATGACATGCTTTTCCAAAAACAAGCCTATATGGAGACATTCCAATCGGGTCTTAAATGTTGTTCTATAAACCCAGAGAGCATCACTCAGACGTTGAGACCAGTCTTTATGATCTGGTCTGGCTGTCTTCTCTAGAATGTTTTTAATCTCCCGATTGGAAATCTTAACTTGCCCACTTGTTTGTGGATGATAGGGGGTGCCAACTTTATGAGTGATGGAGTATTTTTTTTACTAATAGCTCGAACGGTCTATTGCAAAAATGAGAACCACCGTCACTTATAATGGCACGTGGAATACCAAAACGAGAAAAGATATTATCTTTCAAGAATCTTACCACAACCCTGTGGTCATTCGTTTTACATGGTATCGCTTCTACCCATTTGGACACATAATCCACAACAACAAGGATGAAAAGATTGCCAAACGAAGGCGGGAATGGTCCCATGAAATCAATACCCCAAACATCAAAAATTTCAACCACAAGAATATTAGTAAGGGGCATCATGTTACGACGAGAAATGGAACCCATTCGTTGGCATCGATCACAAGTGGTGCAAAAGGCATGAGTATCTCGAAAAAAGGTAGGCTAATAAAAACCACTCTGCAAAACTTTTACAGCTGTCTTTCTAGAGCTAAAATGACCACCACAAGCTTGCTCATGACAAAATGAGATGATGCTGTGAAATTCACTCTCAGGAACACATCTCCTGATAACCTAATCAGGACAATACTTGAACAAGTATGGATCATCCCAGAAGAAATGTCTAACCTCAGCAAGAAATTTGGATATATCTTGTTTAGACCACTTAAAACGAAGTTGACCTGTAACAAGATAGTTCACGATATCTGCATACCAAGGTAATTGGGAGAGAGCAAATAATTGCTTATCAGGAAATGACTCATTCAATGGTAAATATTCGCTAGATGACTCTACCAAAAGTCTAGATAAATGGTCAGCTACAACGTTTTCCAAACCTTTCTTGTCCCGAATTTCAATATCAAACTCTTGTAGCAATAGGACCCATCAAATTAAGAGAGGTTTAGCATCTTTTTTAGAGAAAAGATACTTTAACGCCGCATGATCAGTAAAAATAATTACTTTGGATCCTATAAGGTAAGACCGAAATTTGTCTAGAGCAAAGACTACAACTAATAACTCTTTCTCAGTAGTGGAGTAATTAAGTTGTGCGTCTTGTAGAGTTCTACTAGCGTAATAAATGACATGTGGCTTTTTGTCCAATCGTTGTCCTAGGACAGCTCCGAGTGCAAAGTCGGAAGCATCACACATAAGCTCAGAGAGAAAGTTCCAATTAGGAGATTGGATGATTGGAGCTGAAGTCAATAATTGTTTAAGCTTCTCAAAATCTTTCAAACAATCTTCATCAAAAACAAAAACCGTGTCTTTAGCAAGTAAATTGCATAAAGGACGAGCGATTTTGCTAAAGTCTTTGATGAATCTCCGATAAAATCCAGCATGGCCTAAAAAAGATCTAATTTCTTTAACCGTCTTTGGAGGCGGAAGACTCGAAATTAAATCAATTTTGGCTTTGTCGACTTCAATTCCCTTGTGTGAAATTACATGTCCAAGAACAATGCCCTGTCGTACCATAAAATGACATTTCTCCCAATTTAAGACAAGATTTTTCTCCACACATCTATTTAACACTAAAGTTAAATGATGTAGACATTCATCAAATGAATCCCCAAATACTGAGAAATCATCCATAAACACCTCGAGGAACCTCTCAACCATATCGGAAAAAACACTAAGCATGCACTGCTGAAAAGTAGCGGGTGCGTTACACAATCCAAAGGGCATTCTCCGATATGCGAAAGTACCAAAGGGACAAGTGAATGTGGTCTTCTCTTGATCCTCGGGTGCAATGGGGATTTGGTTATAACCGGAATACCCATCAAGAAAACAATAGTAATCATGTCCGGCTAACCTTTCAAGCATCTGATCAATGAAAGGAAGAGGAAAGTGATCCTTCCTTGTGACCAAGTTCAACTTACGGTAATCAATACATACTCGCCACCCCGTGGTCATGCGGGTTGGTACTAATTCATTCTTGTCATTCTTGATTACCGTTACCCCTGACTCTTTTGGGACAACTTGAACAGGACTGACCCAAGGACTATCCGAAATTGGGTAGATTATACCCACATCCAACAATTTGAGCACTTCGGCTCGGACAACTTCCTTTAGATTAGGATTAACTCTACGTTGCATTTCACGTGATACTTTGGCATGATCTTCGATATGAATGCGATGCATGCAAACGATTGGATTTATTCCTTTAATATCTGCGATAGTCCACCCAAGTGTTATTTTATGTTCTTTTAAAACATCTAACAATTTTCCTTTCTGTTCTTCAGTCAATGCAGATGAAATAATAACAGGTAAAGTATTGTCAACACCTAAAAATGCATACTTGAGGTTGTCAGGTAATACTTTTAGGTTGACCTTGGGTGGTTTTTCAACGAAAGGGACTTGTTTTGACTCACTGAGTGGAAGAGGTTCCACCCTAGGCTTCCATTAATAACTGGTTTCCATTTTAGGGGTAGAGTCAAGCAAAGCATTGACTTCTCTGATGGAATCATTAATATCGAAGTCTAAATTAAAATGAGTCAAACAAACCTCTAAATGATCATTAAACTGAGGAAATGTATGTTCCGCCAAACTCTCAATCATGTTAACCTCAAGGAATCCTTAGACTCGGGAGGTTGTTGACTTACATTGAATACGTTGAGTTCGACGATCATGTTACCAAATGATAATTTCATGATTCCATTTCGGCAGTTAATGATAGCATTGGATGTGGCCAAAAATGGACGACCCAAAATAACTGGAATGTGACTAGAGGGATTGTGAACAGATTGTGTGTCAAAAACTATGAAGTCCACAGGGAAATAAAATTTTTCAACCTTAATGATCACATCCTCTATCACACCGCGTGGGACTCGGACAGATCTGTCTGCCAACTGCAGTGTCACTTGAGTTGGTTTCAACTCACCAAGACCCAATTGCACATATACTGAATATGGCAATAGATTAACACTTGCCCCTAAATCTAACAATGCCTTCCCAATCATATGATCACCAATCACACATGAAATAGTCGGGCAACCAGGATCTCTGTACTTAGGTGGGGTTTTGTGTTGAAGGATGGATCTGACTTGCTCAGTTAGGAAGGCTCTTTTGTGCACATTCAGTTTTCGCTTTTGTGTACACAAATCCTTCAAAAACTTGGCATAAGAGGGAACTTGCTTAATGGCCTCGAGTAATGGAATATTGATTTGAACTTGTTTAAAAATTTCCATTATATCGTTGGCATTTGTTCATTTCTTTGCCGGAACTAACCGCGATGGAAATGGTGCTCTAGGCATATAGGATGCCTTGGTGGGATCAGAGTCAAGATGATGATCCTCTTGAGAAGATGAGGCTTTATCAGCCTCCTTATCAGATGGAGGTGTGACTTGCTTTGGCGTGGATTGGGATCCAGGATCAATCAAATTAGGCATTCTAATTTGGTTGTCAACTTGTTTTCCACTCCTAAGGGTGATGATAGATTTGACATCTTCATTGCATGGCTGAGATGCACTGCCTATTACGAATTGGCCCTTAGGATTTTGAATGGGTTGACCAGGGAATCTTCCTGCTTCTCTTTCAGGAAAGGATTTTGTTATTTGAATCACAGTCATCTCAAGCTTTTGGATGGCTTGATATTGTTGTTGAGAAGTAGCTCTTAGTTCGGTGATAGCCTGAGAGTTCTATTCGAGCATGGTTCATGTTTTCTGCATAAATTGGTTCACTGTATCCTGTAAACTCTGAGTGTTAGAGGGAGGTACATCTTGATTGAATTGAGGCCTATTAGCAGGAATTGGAGCTCGATGAGCTTGAGGGATAACAACTGGGCCTCCTTGATGTTGACCATGGGCCCATGAGAGATTAGGGTGTTTGGCTAAACCTGGATTGTAAAAATTTGAGTGTGGATTATAACCAGATTGCCTAAAGGTATTGAATGCATTGACTTGCTCAGCAAAATAAGCAGGGTACTCATTTTTCAAGTGACAGTCTAATGTGGAATGACTAGAACTTGAATATGCAGCACAAACCTCGGATGGAACATTAGTTTGGATTGATGGCTGAGACTTTTCCAGATATGCATTAATCTTCTGTGTCATTGTCATTACAACTGCTTCCAACCTTGAAGGAGGAAGATGAGGAGTAGATGATGTATCCCTTACTTCATACAAACCACCCTTTCGCCTATCCAAGTCTTTTATTGAATAATCCCATTGTTGAGAATTTTCAGAAATAGCTTCAAAGAATTCCCAAATCTCATTAGCACTCATCTTCATAAGTGACCCACCACTAGTGGCGTCAATCATTTGACGGTTTTGAGGGGTTAACGCGTCTTGAAAGTATTGAACCAAGCGCCACTTTTCAAAGCCGTGATGGGGACACCTAGCAATGAGTTCATTGAATCTTTCTCAACATTCATAGAAATGCTCACCCTCTTTCTGTTGAAAATTAGATATATCTCTTCGGATGGCATTTGTTTTATGAATAGGAAAATATTTTGTCAAAAAATTTCCTGATAGGGCATCCCAAGTGTCGATGGTTCCAGTTTCTAAGGAGTTTAACCATGACTTCGCCCTATCTTTTAAAGAAAAGGGGAACAGCCTAAGACAAACTGAATCATCAGAAAAATTGGGATATTTTAGAGTAGCACAAATGTCAAGAAATTCTTTGACATGAAGATAGGGATCCTCTTTTTCTAGACCATAAAAGGAAGGCAAAAGGTGGATAATTGATGGTTTTAGCTCAAAGCTACTTGCAGTGGTCTCAGGTAATACAATGCAAGATGGGGTGTTATGGGAACGTGGAGAGAAATAATCCTTAAATGCTCTCTCCCCAGCCATTTCAGTGGTCTCACTCGACAAGGAGAACGATTCTAGAAGGTCAATGGGGACTTCAGACAACTCTACAGGATCCTCTCGAATTAGTCTACCTCTCGAATCCCGTTCTCAAATACGCATAAACAGGTCTACACCAAGTGAGGTTTGAAATGTTTACTAACCTTAAAAAAAATCACGCACAGACTCAAACACAATCAGCAACCAATTGATGCACAAGAAAAAATGCCTCCCTAAGCAATCGGTGTTTTTGAGATTAATTGTCTTTTTATCTTTGGGGGACAGATTATTTCTTATGTAATCTTTATATCAGAGCAATGGGTGCTACAAGATGATCCTAAGAGTGTATACTTTACACCACAAAGTTCAAAATCAGTAGGCTAGAGTTTTGTTTCGCACAAGAGAAGGAGGTCACAATGGTCCAATTAAGTACTTCCTTGTGCTACCGCTCTGTAAGCCAATAGATGTGAGAACGATGTGATGTAAAATGTACACTTGAGGCTTGTGTTCCTAACCCAAAATTGTTAGTTACACCAATTCTTCTTGTGGATCGTAGCTTACTTATGACTCGGCGTACCGGGTAAATTACCCTTGTGGCAGTGGCCTCTCAGAGTTCATTGAATGATTAAACCCATCGTCACTTTTAGCTTTGGTCAACACAAAAATTATTGGAATTCACCTTGGTCTTGGTTGTCCTATGAACACCGTACCTAAAAAATGGCTCTATCTAACTTGCTAACTGATTTTAATTATGTTTGGTTATTGGTTGCACACAGCTAGAGTGATGAGGTGGGGATATCAAGTCCCACCAGTTTCTATTTAGAAGCTGGGTCTGCTTATTATGAATTACTAAAGTTTAGCATCCACAATTACAGAAATTAAACGACCAATCACACAATTTCAAACAATTACACAAAGCACCCGGGTCGCTAATACATTGTGTGTGATAGAAGTACTTACAGTGTGCGTATTCCGTTCTGCACAAAAAGTTAGCACAATTAAAAAAAATGTCCGACTTCTTTTTATTCATTTCAATCAGCACACAAGCATATGCAATCAAATTACTGGTCTTGGTCTTAGAAGTCAGATTTCTAAATCATAAAAAAAATTATTGGGTAACAATTAAAATTATTTCCCTATAATTTCTTTTGACTTGGAAAATTTTTGGTTTTTTTTTTAGGTGATTAAAAATGGAAAACAATAGAGTTTACAAAAATTATTACACCACACACTCGTAAAACGAGGTGAAAATAAAATAAATTTTCCCCTCACAAAATAAAAAAATTAAAATTAAAATTAAAATTTGCTTGATGTTTGCAAGATCGTCCAATTTTCTCGAGAAGCGTGTATTCTGCAAAATCAAACAAATAACACGAAATGAGTGTAAAAAGAACTTAACAAAATAAAAATAAAAATAAAAATTTGTTTTTTTTTTAAATTAGTGAAAATAAATCTTAAATTCAATTACACCGCTACCTTCCCCGGCAACGGCGCCAAAAACTTGTTGCGGGTTTAACTGACCTAAACAAACAGGCTAATTTGACCCACTTGTAATAACCGCAAGTGCACGGTGTCTAACTGATAGACAACGGCAAGTACGGGTCGATCCCACGAGGAAGGTGGATTAAATTGAATTTAATAATTTACCTAAACTAATTTGGAGAAAATGGGGGTTACAGTATTTAAAAATTCGAGTTAAACAAAAGTAATAAAAATAACAATAAATAAAAGAAAGAGATGGAGGGAAACCACAATTTGCAAAATATTTTTCAAGCTCCTAAAATTATATTCAATTTTTCTTATTATTCCAATTTCAAATAAATGACTCTATTAATGTATAAACTTCTAGCATTAATTGTCTTGTTATGGCACAATTAATCACAAGTTTAATTATTCAATTAAAACATGCTTGATTTATAACATAATATTTTTCTAACAACCTAAGATTTTTTTTTTGGAAGGTGAGCCGGTGTTTGATAGGATCCGTAACCTATCCCCCGAGGTGCCGCCTATAGGCCAACATCACCCCGAAAGAAATAATGCCGCCGGAGGGTCTCGAAGCAAGGACTTGGGGATAAATCCCACAAGGCCTTAACCACTCGACCATTACTCCTTTGGCTCTAACAACCTAAGATGCATGACATATTAGGTGAAAGTAAAATATTATAAATCGCGAATCAATTAATATTAATCATGAATAATAAAGTAAAATGAAATTAATTCTAGAGTTTGAGACTTAATTAACTGTGGTGTTACAGAGCATTCAGCAGGGTGCAAAAAGGAACTGGTCCAGTGTGGCTCAGCAGATCCCAGTGGGTGCAAATAGTTATGATCTTTCTCAGCCGGGGTGCTCTCAGCAAGGTCTACTGGGTGCCAGTAGCGTCAACTTGATTTAAGTCTTTGTGGTGATACGTGGTGCAGCCGGTGACGGTGGTTGAAGATGAAGTGAAACAGGGTTATCACGCCCCTGTTTCGGTGGAGTGAAGGAGAGAAAACAGAGATGGATAGGCTGTGGGTGGTGATTTTGCTTGGTTGGGATGGTGATGAGAATCACAAATTGTGAAGAAGAGGTTTTGGTATTCTGTATTTTTTTTTTCCCTTCTCTTCTTCCTCTTTCTTATTCATTTCTATTGTATTTATAGAGAATTAAGAAAATGAACTTGGACAAGTTAAGGGGAGGGTTCAATGAGTGATTTAAGGCTTAAATCAAACTAGAATCCTGAATAATTAAGAGAATATGCTTTGGGTTTGAGAAAATGAACTTGGACAAGTTAAGGGGAGGGTTCAATGAGTGATTTAAGGCTTAAATCAAACTAGAATCTTGGATAATTAAGAGAATATGCTTTGGGTTTGATTGGGTTTGGCATTGGGTTTGGGTTTACGAATTTGGTTTTGGGTTTGGTTTTGAGTTTAGGTTATGGGCTTAGGCTATTCTCACCTCCACTTCCTCTGAAGTCACCGTCTGTGATTTATTCATTGCATTTTTCTTTGATTTCTTCGTTATTACTCCGAATTCTACAAAAACACAAAAATTTAATAATTAATTTAAAATAAAATAAAACAAGGATTAACAAAAATATAATAAGAGGTAAAAAAATGTTATAATTATGTGATTATCAGCAATCTCTATTATCATTCTTATGGAGCTTATTCTCGTTTTCCATCTCTACAAAAGAAGTTAGAAGATTAGTATTGAATAAAATTCAATCAATCCGAAAATAATTGAAAAAATTATTTTCCAATTCCGAATCTGTAAAATAATAAGATGACAAAATTCCAATATTAGGAACCAATTAATAAGACGACAGAATTGGTTCTGAAAGCAATTAAATTTAAGAAACTGGAAATAACTTCTTAGTGTTTCGCAACCTGTTAAGAACTTTAAAGAGTGAATTCACTTTAAGAATGTTAGAAAATTATTAAAGTAAATAAACAGATTGCGAATAATATTAAAATGTATAATGACAAAAAAAATATTACACAGAAAATGAACCTTAACAGGAACCAAAACCAAACAAAGGAACTCCAAAAATGTAGGAGAGTCGAGGCATGTTTGACAGTGTCCTTAAATTGTATTCGCTCTCCCACGGGTGCTGGAATGAATGAGCGTACACCTCCCAGGATACAACGACTATCGAACTAGCACCGTGCACCGGAGGTCTAGTGTCAGGCGAACTTGAACTGGAGTCTTTGTCTATCACCGAAATTTGACAGAATAACAAAAGGAGTAGAATAATAGATTATTGAGAGGAGAATATAGAGGAAAGCTCAACTCCTATATCTATTATTTTAGGAGAGAATGAGAGCTCTTTATATAGAGTTCATGGGGAACAAACAAGTGAATGCCATTAAAACCAAAACCTTTGGCTTTTCATTTGCATAACCTTTGGCTTTTCATGTGCACAAAGTTAATACAAAAACCTTTTGTATTACCAAAGGTAATGCCAGGCTATTCAATTTATCACAATAGTGACAATTTCTCATTCACCCATAAAATGGTGTTAAACCATATTTTCCAACATCTTTCCATTGCCATGGTAGATAAAATGTCATATTTTCTTCTTGTCGATGGTGGATGCATTCATGGTTGTAAGACCGCTTCTAGTATGTTTGAGTAAGATAATTCAAAGACAACTGTGTTTTAGTGGGTGGACGAAATGGTCACCTCTAGCTATTTTTTTTTAATCTTTTTCTTTAATATTACAACCATGTAAAATTTAGCTCGCACAATTCGACATCCATTTTCTTTTGTTTTAATATCATGTAAGCCGCTGCCTATAATCTTCAAGTAGATGCGTGTTTCTTTATGATATGAAGTTATTTTCTGAATTCATTGTATATCAGAAGTTAAATTGGTTGCTGCGAATAGAATTCTCAACAAATTAAAGTGCCCATTGGAAAGGGAGAGGTTAAAGAATGGGAGAGGAAGTTAGATTGAAGATGGTTATCTAGTTTACATCTCTGATTTGATGAACCTCCCCAATCATTGAATGTTGTTTGGTTGTGTTGTTGAAAATAATTTTTAAACGATAAGTTTCTTTTTCTTGAGCTATAGCAATTGGGTTAATTGTGGTGGCAATGGGGGAGGTGACTTATGTGATATTGTGGTGGCCACAGGTGAGGTGGTGGTTGATTTTGAAGTTGATGTTGTGGTAGCAATGGAAGCGGTCGTGGTTTCAGTCATGTTGGCGGCGATGATGACTAAGTTGTAGTGTGAGTGTTAATAATAGTTGTGTTCCAGTGGTGTTAGTAGTGGTTTGGCAGTGGCAAGGGTGGTGGTTGTGGTGTAACTTGTGATATAATGGTGATGTTGTACGGGTGGTGATAATGGTTGTGGTAGTTGTGCTATGGTAGTGGAGTTGGTGGTTATGTTCTGGTGGTTGTTGTGCTATAGTGATGACGGTGGTCTCAGAGACGGTGTTGTGTTATGATTGTGGTGTTTATGGTGTGGCGTTGTGTTATGATTCTGGTATGTATGGTGGTGTGGTTGTTGAGGTGACTTGGTGAGAATAAAAAATTAAGGAATTGTCATGTTGATTTTCCACCCACGAGGCTCTTTCGGAATAAAATTTTCCAAAGTTGATTAATTTCCCGTGAAAACAAAATTTAAACTTTGGGAAAGAAAAACATTTAAGAAAAGGAAGTGACTAAATAACACCACCATTTTCGCTGAACGACACCACCAACCCCCTACTTTATGAATGACACCGCCACCTACTGAAGGACACCACCATTAAGCCCTTAACCTCCCAAAAAAAATTCCTTCCCTCCCAAATGAAGCAGTCTCTCCCTCTCCTAAAATCTGAATCTTCGCACCATTTTCCCGCCCTCATTTTCCCTCTACTCTCTACTATTTGCTCTTTCCCTCTACCGTCACTGTGCAATACAAAGGTTGGAGGTTTTGGATGTGATTTTTGCAATTTGGAGCCTGGGATTTGTGTGATTTTGTCTGTTGGTGTGCGACTTTGTTTCTATGCGATTCTAGAGCTTAGTTGGTGTGTGATTCTCTCTGATTTGGTGTCGATTTGCTGCGTAGTATCTTCCTTGCTTCGTTGTGTTCGATTGTTGCTGTGGGAGTTTGTATTTGCATCAACCAAACCTACGAAGTTAGGTAAACTCTAAATCTCCATTTTGATAATGTAAATCTCTATGCCTCATATTTTTTTGTTTTAATTGTATCATATTGTCTTAAATATTTAGTGTGGCAAAGACAAGCAAAGACATGGTTGGTGGTGGTGTTGGTGGTAGTAGTGGGGATCATCCACCTCAAAAACAACAAATGGCGACGTATTTGAGAAAAGTCATGGCCGAAAAAAATATAGAAAAGATATTTGAGAGAAAAAACAAAAAATGCAAGAATGGAAGGAGAAAGAAGAGGAGATGAAGAGGAAAGATGATGAAATGGGGAATGATTTGATTGACGCGGATGAAGCAACGACACTCCTGTTGCTATCGCAAAGTCAACATGGTGTGGTTCGTGAGGTTGAGGAAGCGGAGAAGGGTGACGGTGATGAGGAGGGTGAGGAGTGTCAGGGGGATGAGGAGGGTCAGAGGGATGAGGAGTGTCAGGGGGATGAAGATCAAGAACCTAGCAAAGTTTCTTATCCTAGTGGTCCTAAAGATGCATCCATATTAGAGGATTATGATGGACATGTTTCTCAGTCCATTTGGGTTGGTAATGAGGTATAATATTTTAAAGTTTTAAAAATATGCAGTACTTATTGTTTTTACATTACTTGGACATTGTCTAGTTTTTCTAATTGTGTAGGAACGAGGCTAGTTGAGATGTCAGCATCAATATAAGAGTTTTATAGTTTGGAGGTTGAATGACGAGCCGAAAGAAGAAATTCCAATGGTCTATAAGAGTGGTCTTCGATCGTTGATAGACCATTGTAAGGATCACATCGATAGGGTGACAATTTGTGTTTTTATTGAGCATTGACAACCTGAGACCAACACTTTTCACCTCCCTTTTGGAGAATTGACCATCACCATCGATGTTGTCTATCGTATCACTCATTTGTTGATGGATGATAAGCCGATTATGGGGAAAAACTCAAACGAAGGCAGAGAAGTATGTGCAACTGTTGGTGAACGGTTTGGGGATTCAAAATAGTGAAGCACAAAAGTATGTCCAGAAGAATCTTAGTTTCGCGGAGATGAAATTTATTAAGGAGCATTGTTGTGGGAAAATGAGCACAAGTGATTCTCTTCAAAAGAAACAATAAGTTGCGAGATTACTTGTTATTTCTTTTGGGCATGACTATATTTGCTTATAAGACTATAACCAAGGTTCGTATTGAATATTTGAAGTTGCTGATGATGGTGGATGATGTTGAGAAGTTTGCATGGGGAGTTGGTACTTTGGCGTTCTTGTATCGTCAACCTATTTGTGCTAATAGAGCAGGTACCAAACAAATATCTAGATATCTACCCTTTTTGGAGGGGTTAATTGATTTGTTAATTATCCATTTAGTGTTTCAGATATTGAACTAATATATTGATATGTTTAATTTTTTTGTAGTGTTGGATATATGATCACTTTAAGCTTTGGGGTATGGCCTGAGCCTCGTGGAAGGATTGTCTCCCCACCATGGCTATGTGGGATTGCCCCCAACTTAGCGGGGTCGTGAGTGAAGAAATCTTGACTCTTATGGAGCATCTTGATGACATGTCTCCTGAAGAGGTAAAAGTTAGTCATTTAAGTTCATGTTTCATCCCAGGTAATTGTTTTCATTTTTCATCAATAATTTAATAAGTTCATGTTTGTATTGTTAGGTTATTTGGGACCCTTATGCGGAATCCAAGCGAAAAACTCCACTTCACAGCATTACATGGTTCTAAGGCTGCTTGTTATGACCTAATGTCGAAGAACCTTATGACCCAGATTGAATGATGAAATAGATGGGAAGGGTACAATTCATTCCAAATCCCCCCATTCAAGCTAAAATGAATAATAGAGGTCGAATTGGCCACAACTACTCGGTGAAACACGAGATACTGTCTTTGTATGCTGCAACTTGGCAGAATCATCTCGTGTCAATTGAAAACACTACAAGAAAAGTGATCATTCATAGCATATGTTTATAGCGTTTTTGTGAAAAGCGCTATAATTGATTGAATTCACCAAAAGGGCCTCGCGCGGGAAATGAAAAAGAAATTCGCGCTCTACAATTGCTTCACAGCAGAGTAGGCGGGAAATGAAAAAGAAATTCGCGCTCTACAATTGCTCTACAATTCGCTCGATTCCACTTCAACATCTAAGGCTTTCTCCCTCTCAGTCTCGCTCTCCTCCCTCGCGACTCTCCCTCACCAAAAGCAAAACTCCCTCTCCATCCCTCTTGCTCTTGTTGCCTTCTCTCCCTATCTTTTTATCTCCATCTCTCTGTGTATATGTGATAATTTTTCTCTGCTCTCTCCATTTTCGCCGACTTAGTAAAACGAATCGAGAGAGATCTTCATATAAACCTAAAATCCCTAATTTTCTCTCCCCCTTTAGTCTCCATCGCACACAGAGAAGAGAACCACCGTCGACGCCACTCGCATCTGCCATTCCACCGCCTTCGCTTGCTTCAGGTGAGTTCTTCTCTGTTTGCAAATTTCAAGAAGGAAAAGGATCAGAGGAGGGAGCGGGATGGGGGAGGTGGAGAAGTAAGGTTGAGTTGAATCAGACTCCGAAGGTGGAGATTGGGACTGCCGATTTGGTGAGTTGGTGAGAGGAAGAGCCATTGGAGGGAGATGACGATGTTGGATTAGAATTCGATTGATGTTTCAGGATGTTGAGAGTGGTGGTGTTTGGGTTTAGATCTTTGTGATAGGGACTTGTTCTTGAAGATTTTGATGACCAGCTAGCGAGAATCGAATCTCATAGGTAAAATCTAGAGTTTGCAATTTTTGAGATTGATTTTTTGTATACTAGGGGTTTGTCTCAGGTACCCATTTCTTGTTTGTGTTTGTTTTGATGAGAAAAATGTCTATTTGTTGTGAACACTTGTCTCATTGTTGTGATGCAAATCTTGCCTCAAATTGCAGCATTTTTGGACAAGTCTCAAGAATGGGGTCTGAAGCAAGCTTTGGTTCTAAACATCATGAAGTCAAGTGGTATGAATCCATTCCTAAATCATCTAAGTTCATGGGAGTAACCCCAAGACACGAATGCTCTAAGAGGTAAGCTTTTCTTTGCATTCTGAATTCATACATTATCTCATATTTAGTAGTTTTTAATTTGGTTTATGGGTTCCTTCAATGGATTGGGGTTTTTCCAAAATCGGATATTGGAGTTTGAAAACTTAGATTGGAGAATCAACTACCCATACTGAGAGTCAGTCTTGAATAAGGATATAAGAGTGCATTTTGGTAAAGTGTTCAAGTTAATGAGGGTTGATTGTACTTGAAAGATTAGTGGGTCTTCTTGGTTTCACCACTTGATTAAAAAATAGTTTTCTATAGTTTTTGTTTCAAACCCCATCTTTGCAAGATGTGTATTTTTCCATCCTATTGAAGCTGATTTATGTTCTTTGGCTGATGGCAGTAAATCTTGTAGAAAAGTCAAGGAAGAGAGTTTGGGCAACTCACCAGAAGTAGTGTCTCATCTTCACAAGCTGGTAAGACACCCATTTTTCTCTTTCAAGGATTTTCTAATCTGCTCTTCCTCTTCACATTTATTATTATCGCGTCAGTCAAGGTTTGGCACATATTTCATGTAGCCCAAAAGCTTCTAATATCATGCAAATCATAACTGGAACAAGTTTCATAACCTTGGATCAAAAAATTAATTTTCTTATAACATTATTTTTTATATCTGTATTTGTTTATGTGGTTACACTAGGATACGAGACAAGTAAACGGATGTACTGAACCCATGAAGAAACAATCTCCCAAGATTGAGCTGCAAATTTCTTTGAAGCAAGAGGTATGGGATTGAACTCCTAAGCCAAAGATCTATAAGTCCTATGAGTTGTTTATTTCATTTTTCCTGAAACTGGTGTTGCACCTATCTTTCACTTGACCCTCATTTATGCTAGTAATGACTCTCACAGTGAAAGTGATAAAGCCATATCAGGCTTTAGAATGAATCCAGTGGATAGAAGCATCAATACAGACAATGGTTGTTTGCTTCATGATAATTGTTGTCCAAATCTTGTTTGTTGTTTAGGATCAATGGTGCTCTTAGTAGAGGCAATGGGAGTGAAGTGATTTGTGTGTGTGTTTTTTTAATTTGTCATGGTTATAGCTATTGTTTTCTTGTACATGGTCTTGTAGAAGTTCCTATGTTGCTTGGTTTGGTTCAGTTGATCAAGAGATCAAGTTAAGAAGAAAGATTTTTGAATGGCATTTGAAGACCATGGTTATACATTCATATATGAAAATCCATATTGCAGAACTTATCTCAAATATTTAACTGAGACATCCATTTTTTTTCCCTTTCTAATCGTAGATACAGTTTGGATTTTCTCAAGTATCGGGTTTCCCTCAGTGTGGCCTTCACTCGTTTGATATTAGCATCATCAACAATTCTATTTTTTGTGGTAGTTTTGACCATTTGTCCAAATTTTACAGGAGAAGCACACTCTTTCAAAGTAGAAAAGGTCTTATTTGAAGAGAAGTCTGATTACCAAAATGTTTTGGTATTTCAGGTATTTGACATACCCCCTTTTTTTTTTTAGTTCTCATCATCATAATTTATATAATCAAAACATGAAGGAAAATACTTCTTAGTTCATAATTTATTTGAAGAGAAATAATTTATATACGTGCTATTGTCCATTTTCAGTTATAGGTAGTGATTCCCACATGCAGGAACTCAACAAGTTACATTTTGATAACGTATCCTATTGTTAAAAATTGCTTTCTGGCAATAGTTTAAGGATAATAACATGAAGGAAAATCATAGGATCTTAGTTCAGATGGAGTTGATCTCTTTTTTGATGATCATTAGGAAGTTTGCAATACTTTTGAATTCAGTCATATTTGTTTTTGATGGAGTCATCTGGGTTGTGACAGGGTAATCCTTTTGAGCAATACACAAAAGATCGTCATAAAGAAGAGGTTCAAAATCTTAAGAGCCAATTAGAAGTTGCTCTTGGAGAAAAAAGTGAACTCGAGGTAAGAGAAAGAATCTGTGCTTTTCATTTCTTTCAACAAATTCAATTAACAAATGCAGCTGGTTTTTCAGACTTATCCTTTATGATAATTCATTTGGAATTATCGCTGTCTCACAATTTATAGGTTTGCTCTGCTTTATGTGATTGTAAGAATGTATTCTTTATCTATATAAAAGAATATAAACCATTAAAACATTCAAGGTGAAACAAATTTAACTATCTAAGTTGTCCCAATATATTTCCTATTTTGAATTGCTAAAACAACATGCTTTGTCACTCTTAATACATTCCAACTTAATAAGGTTGCCACTCTTATGGCTTTAGTTTTTACATTCTATTACACGCCATTTCCCCGTGTTTTGGGAATTCATCTTCTTCATTGTTTGATCCTAAAGCCATCATTTTTTTTCCTCCAGAAAAAACATGCAAAGCAACTAGAAGTAATTAACCAATTGATGGAGGCGATATCCGGACTTCAGCAAGAATCACTACTTCTTCGGGATATCCCACAAGTCTTGTGTGAATCAGTGGCTAGTTGCAAGGCCATGTATAAGGATGTTTTATCAGTTACTGAGGTGAAGATTCTGGAACATTTTTTGGGTTTGCTAAACCTTGCCTCTTGAGAAAATGCTATATGGACTAACTTTTGCATTTGTTTCATATGACCAGAGTTTTGTAGCTGATGAAAAGTCCTCCACAGCAAAATTGCTTTCTAGCATAGGCGACATTGGCATCAATCTCTTGACTACTTTGGAAGGTCATTTCTCAATGACTTCGAACAGAAACAAAGTTTTAACTGTAGAAAACTTTCCAGTCAAAGAACAATGCAAGTCACTCGTTGAAAACTTTAACAAATCAGTATCAACAGTAGTATCTTCGCAAGCAGGAGATGTTGAGGATAAGCATTTAGCAAATCCAGGAGGCACCAGCAAATATGAGGTAGCTGCTTGGACCCAATTATCAAGATGTTATTTTGTTGTGTTGTTACTTATCATTTTGTTCAGATCTTTTGTATATGTTTAGGAGATTACATATCATGTATAGGAACACTTCACAGTTTATAAGTTAGTTTATACAATAAATGAAATCATGTCTTAATAAAGTGGCATACGATACTTATCATTTTGTGATCCTTCATTTGAAGAACCAACTTCCCTTGGTTTTATTACCTCAGCTGAGTTTGCTTTAACAAGATGACCAACTATATGTTTATATTTACATTGAATGATTATGAAAATTATTTTGACAAGATTATGAAATCTCTTCTTATTTTTTATACGTTATATTAGGCTAGTGTGAGGTATGATACGTTTACTTTATTAGTTGGTAAGCTGTTAGAGAATTTCCTCTTATCTTGCTAGAAGTAAAACCTTGTTCTTGTGCTGCTTGCTCTCCACTTGTCACTCTAAAACCTTCCTTAGTTAAATTCATGTTTCTCTCAACCTCATGCAAATACTTTCCATTACTTTTGATATATTGATTATTGCCAATTAATCCATGTTTAAATTCTTCCTTTTCAGTCAGCAACTTATGGCAAGGTTCTTGTTTTGGATGGGGTAATCCAAGTCACAGAGCGAGATGAGTGTGCGTACCAAGAAATGATTGCTCCCCTTCCTCTTTGTTCCATTCCAAACCCTCGGAAGGTCTTTTTTAATCATCCTCTTGTGTTTAATTTTTATTTTATGGGCAGCATGTTTTGATCAAATATTGCATGCAGCTCAAGAAAATTGTAGTGCTAAGCAAACTGTATCTAGGTGGAATGTAAAAATAGCTGAAGAATGTGTGTTTTTTATGTTAGTAATTTTCCCACCTTATTAACAAACCTTCAATTCCAAAGAAAATGCATCTAGGATATATATTAAATGTGAGTTAATATGCATATTCCCCGCAATAATGTTCGCTTATTCAGTCTAAATACTCTAGCATACTTAGAATATTTTGAGCATATGATTACCAAAAGCATCTAAGACTTCAGATGAGATGCAATAGTTCATTTGAAGCAGGACATTTTATCACTAGTGAAAACCTTTTATTATGGCGCTATATGGGTCAACATAGCAATTAATAGTATCTCTATTCTCATTTTATCACTGGGAGAGCTAACATGCTAGTGTCCTCTATGTTCATGCCACCTTATCAGTATGTTTGACATCGTAGCAACTTGGCTTGCAACCATAAACACCATATGACCCAATCTATAGATTTATATTTTATATTTCATTGTCCTCTATGTTCTGCTTATATTAGTCAGAATGATCTTGACATTGGAGAAATGACAGTGAGGGAAACCTTGGATTTCTCTGCTAGATGTCAAGGTGTCGGGACTCAATATGGCAAGTCAAGAAAATTTTCAATTGATGCACATGGCTAAGATTCAAAAAGTTTATGATTTCATCCAAATGCACTAGAACACCGATATAATCGTGGTACTGAAAGTATGTGTTAGTTTTAGGCCAGAACATAAAAAAATTTCAAATTTTGATCATTTGCAGAGATGTTGAAGGAGCTGTCAAGAAGAGAGGTTGCTTGCTGCTGCTTGCTGCTGCTGCTGCTGCTTGCTGCTGCTGCTTGCTGCCGCTGCTGTCGTTGCTATCATCTTGCTGCTGAGTGTAAGATAACGCTTTTAAATGCCGTTTGATATAGTTTTCTTTTTTAATCAGTTTGTTTGTTAATAACTATGTTAAGGTTGACAAGGCAATTTTTTAATTTGAATTACTTTGCTACATCAAGCATGCTGGAGAATTTGACTAATCCACTGCGTAAGGAAGAGCTTGATGAACGAATGGCACAAATCAAAGAGGACCCATCCTTGAAACCTATATTAGATGAGATCGAGAGTGGCGGTCCTGCTGCCATGATGAGGTGAGGAAATTTAAAATTTGATTGTTTTGTGGTTGCTTGACATGTCCAAGGTTTGCTTTTGAACATAGTTCTGGGCTAGAAAAGCCTTGTTCTTGAATGAACTGTGCATTTCTAGTACTTATTTATCTTTTCTTGAATTTTTTTTATCCATACTATGTACTTCACATGTTTTGGATGGATCATACAAGATTGGACAAATATAATCAAACTCTGTTGGGTAAAATGAGTGCAGAGATATCCCACTCCACTAGTCTCAGACATGGCACAGTGCCATGTCTGATCTGAGTTTGCATTCCACACTCAAGTTTGCATTTCACTATAATCTTCCATATTTGTAAATTGTTTATCTTTTTTTTTTTTATGGTCATGTCTTGTTATGTACAATACGTGAATTCTCAGCATCCTTGGTGTCTGCCATGACTTCTATGTATAATGAATTTTTTTTAGTCATCCAATATTTTCAGTCGATAATTGTTTGACATTAAAGCTAGTGTAGAAAAGAAGAAAAAACGTGATTTTCAAATATTTTAATTCATCCATCAACCCTCCTTAGTAGCCAACTGTTTGTAGATTTTCAAATCGAGAATGAGCATTTGATATTGATGATTCTTATTTGTAACTTTCGCCAATGACTTGGATTTGCCTGATATACTGGTTTTTTTAAAATGATTTACTGAATATTTTGTGGCATCTTAACTGCAGGACCCACTTAGAACTTTTACTGGTCGTGAGAAATACAAGAGGCCTCTATGGGTCACTGATGCACTAGATAAACCTTCAGTGGTAAGATCTTCTGCTGCTTTATTTATTCAATCTTGGCTTGCATATATAAGAGAGGTACTTCCTCATTTTTATACAATCTCACAAGGTCATCATACCTGCCACAACCATGAAGCATGACACTGCAGTATCATGCATTGTCTTTGCTTAGCTCATGCAAGTTACACACCTTGTACTCATACAACTTCTTGTGATTGGTTGTGATTGCCTTTTTGGTTAAATTGGGCAGTAATGGTAGCTGATTCTTTCTTAGCCTCTTCATGTCTTAGAAACATCTCATTGTCCATCAACTTCATGTGAAGTTCTGTTTTGTTATGTAATCTATATCTGTTTTGCATGTGTTTAGTTCCTTTTGTGTTTTATGCAATTGAATATCTGTGTTACGTCGCCATGCAGTGAAGGTGCAGGTGGAGGTCATACCCCAGATATCATTAAAGTGTGTGGTGAGAAAATGGTCTTGCCTTCATCAACGAATCCAACACGACCGCATACTACCAACACTGTAGATGAGCACCTTGACATGCTGGTACAATATTGTAAAGTTTCTAGAAGACATGCTAGTGCTATATGTCTCGTCTCTCATATTGATCCATTTTTTGCAGATTGTTTGTCATCACCTTGATAAAGACATTCCAGAAGATTTAAAGTTTGCTGAATCACGGATCCGGAAAGAAACAATTGCTGCAGAAGACATTTTGCATGATATGGGTGCTATTAGTATCATATCTTCTGATTCACAAGCTATGGGTCGTATTGCAGTAAGACTTAAACTTTTAAGTGCAACCTTTAATATAAATAAACTGAAAAAAAGAAGTTGCACAAAGCTTAGTAGTGTGGCATACTCAGCTTTTGAAGTATTCATACAAGACATACCTTCTATCCATTTCTTTGTAACTACCATCTAATGCACTTAATTTCTCTTAGGTCTTTGCGGGATTTCGAGGTTGAGACCATTGGCTTGAAAGAAACATCACGGCGTTGTTTGAACAAAACATTTGCTAAAAACTGAAGGACACAGTTCTTGATTGGGAGGTAAGTCCTTTGTTGCTTTGCTTGGTTAAAATGTAGTTTTACAATGGAATAAAAAAAATGTCGAGGGTCTAGAAATAGTTGAATGGGTAAATCGTCATATATATAAATATGTTGTGTGTATGTGTGTTTTAACTCTTACTGTTCGAATGTATCATCTTCTGTAGGATGCTTTGCCTCCAAAGGAGATGGATCAAGCAGTAGAGCATTGCAAAATGGCGGATGTCGTGCTTTGTTTGGGTGATTGCAGGACTATATTATCACCGAAGAGTGCATGATAATTTTTCATCTGCATTATTATGTTTAGATACATGATATGTTATACACATACATGATGCTCATTGGATGTTATCCTCCGCCACGAGATAGTGGAGCATGCCAGGGCAGGTGACACGTAAGAATCAGACTCTAGTTTCAGTTACAAGTCATAATATTTTCTTAATGTATTTGGGGCATGTTTGCCAAACTGAAAAATCAGGTCGTCAAACACTAAGTAAGCTCACAAGTCCAAAGAGCTAAATGTTTCAAATGCTCACTAAACTAAATGGAAACACCATCCACCCTTGCAAAATATATATTGATTTGGTGTCAAGCATTTGACATGCCACATACTTGAAAGTCCATGTTTTCAGCATCAAGAGCTGAAATACTAGATTATAAACAGAGCCCTAGTGATTAACAATAGTGAACTCAGTCACTGTTATTTTATACTAAAATATGATGTCTTACACTGGAGGTTTTGGTTCCACTATTCAGGGTCATCTTCACAGGCACATTGGTTGTAATACCAGACATACTTGCACTTGCTTCACCTGGAGAGAGAGCAGAATGTAAACGAGAATCTTCCCAGCGTCAGAATACTGGTGGACATGAAGGTGTAAAGGGTCCCAGGGCATTAGGAGTGAGAGATCTCTCCTATCGTCTTGCTTTTATTGCTAATTCTGTTCAGGTATGTGTTTTGATGTCTTCTACATACAGCCTGACTGTATTTGTCAATGGTTTTAACTCAGTACCATTTTTTTGATAAATCAGGTATCTGATGGTAAAAGAGATAATGATATGAGGAATAGAAAGAAGGATGACGAAGAAGATGATAACCAACAATTTACTGTGAGTTCATTGATGACATATTTTTTCTTAGCAGTTGTCCATAATTAGATATTAATGGTTTTCAATCATCTTTACTTTGTTGGTTGAGATTCTTGTGATCTAATATACTTTTTCATCATTCACTAGATATCTGATATGTTGTAAAATAATCACTGGTTCCTTATCAATTGTCTATCATTAGTTTTTTTTGACAAGTTTATTCCTAGATTGAAACCATTCATTACACTTGGTTGTGTATCGTTAAGTTCAATCTTCACTTGATGGACTCGCTCTTTCTTGCAGTTTCCAGGCTTGCATTAAACTGTTCTTATCTAGATTTAGTTAAACTTTCTTCTTGGCCATTGATGTTATGAATCATCTTGCAGAAAGAGGAGCTGGATGAAATACAATGGATGAGGAACACCCCTGATTTCTTCAATAAAATTGTTGATAGCATTGCGCCTACTGATTTTATTCTCATCGTAGGGACTGGATCAACCTGGGGCAGGTCCATGGGATGCTTTTTTTGGTGGAGGAAACATACCAGCCTTTGTTTTGGCATCCATTTGTGCCTTTGTAGGAGGTGTTGTTGCTGTATTAAAACTGCCAAAACTTTCAAGTGTTGTTAACCCATTTGGAAGTTTAGAACATGTGTTGTTACATTGTCCAGTAATGGCTTGCTTGCAATACCCATGTACTTTTTAGTTGATTGGAACACAAGTATGTAAACAATTGATGTGTTACTTGTAGGAACAATAATACTATTGATTTTTCAATCCATTTATTGATTTGCTTCCATTCATGAAAATGTTTAAGTTTGGCACATTTAAATTTTTATTTTTTAGAAATAAAACTTATAAGATGTAATAAAAAGTCATTTGATAGACAAAAAAAAAAAAAAAAAATTTTTTTTTGCTATGTATACTTACCATAGCGTTTTTAAAACGCTATGGTAAAGTCTACCATAGCGTTTCTGAAACGCTATAAAAGGATATACCATAGCGGTTTTATAGTCTTCGATAGCGTTTTTAAACTGCTATGTATAGGCTACCATAGCAGTTTTAAAACGCTATAGTAGATTATTCCATAGCGGTTTTATAGTCTTTGATAGCGTTTTTAAACTGCTATGTATAGGCTACCATAGCGTTTTAAAACCGCTATAAATAGTCTACCTACCATAGCGGTTTAAAAACGCTATGATAGCCTGTGTTTCTTTTATAGCTTTGGCTGTCATAGCGGTTACTAAACCGCTATAGTAGGATACCATAGCGGTTTTGAAACGCTATTGATGAGACTTTTTCTTGTAGTGAAACCAAGGTGCGCCAGTGAAGTTTCCATGGGATTGTAGCAAGAACTACTTGGACTGGTTTCATGACATTAGCCATCCTTTCATCCAACCACCGACAACTAGGAATACACTTCTCTTAAGAAATCAATTGTTCATATCTCACAATCAGGTAGTTGATTTATACTTTAACAAATTAGCTCACATTTGAAATATATAACTATTTTTTTTTACTAAGATCAATTTTTTTCCATGCAGAACAAGTTAGTTGATGTGACTCTTCAATTGGTGGACGCCTCTATTGAAGAAGGAGGGATTGTCAATAAGGTTGTGTTGCTCGTGAGGCAAAAGAAAATAGGTGACCTGCCAAGAAATATGTCTATGCATGTTACCTTCAGAGATAATGAGGAAAAACAACAAATTTGTCCAATTGGTGATGGTGATGGTGTTGTCACTCCAAATGGTGGTTCTGCAGGTGGTGGTAGGGGAAGGGGTGTTGGTGCTCCTGGTGGTAAAGGAAGGTCCGATGGTGGTAGTGGTGTTGGTGGTAGAGGAAGGAGTGATGGTATTGGTGGTGTTGTTGGCGTTCCTGGTGGTATAGGTAGGGAAAGGGGTAGTAGTGCTACTGATGACAGTCAAAAAGTCCTTGTTGGTGGAGGAATTGAAGGCAGAACGAAGAAGATGCATGAGAAGAATATCCCTCAAAATGAACCTCGGAAAAAGACTAAGAGGACTTTATGTATACAATTTTGGTTGTTGTAATCTTTGTAGATAATGAAAATGTAATGATTATATGTTTGTGCAATAATATATATGATTTCACAATTATGATTCTCATTAGTATTTATGTATATTTCAGTAATGGTTACATAGTTAACTGTAATCCAAGTAAAACTAAGAAATTGCATCAAATAACCTAAAAAAATTGACACAAAGTCACCTATCTGTCAAAACAAAAACTTTTGAATGCAAAAGCAATAGCCGCTGCGAGTGTAAAACAATAAATCGCAGTGGCCACTGCGAACCAAACAACAATAATCGCATTTGTCTATGTAAGATACTTAAAAACCAAATGCAGCGGAGACTACGAATGAAATTTTTACACTCGCAGCCGCTAGTGTGTATAGTAAAATCAAGATCGCAGCATCCGTTGCGATTGGATAGATTTCACACTCTTTCCATTTTGTGATTTTTTGTATTTGACTTTTTTTGGTTTTTTTCATATCCCATGGCTTAGACTTTGTCTTGGCATATATTTGATTTAATGCAAAACCTCAATTTTAACCTTCTTACGTTGGGGGTTTTGCAACAAATCAAACATGCCAATATTGTATCAAACTCATAGGAATTGAAAAAACACACAAAAAAAAGATTCAAATACAAAAAATCATAAAAACGGACAGAGTGTGAAAATTGTCCAATCGCAACGGACTATGCGGATATGTTTATTCCACTCGGATAGTTTTCACAACCTGTCCATTTTTGTGATTTTTGTATTTGAACTTTTTTTTTATTTTTTTTTCAATTCCAATGGCTTAGACATTGTCTTGGAATATTTGATTTAAACCCCAATTTTGAAAACTTCAACTTGAGAAGCTAAAAATTGGGGTTTTGTAATAAATTAAATATGCCAATGTGTATCAAACCCATAGGAATTGAAAAAAAAAATTCAAATACAAAAACAAAATTTTAAAATGGATAGAGTATGAAATATGTCCAATCGCAAGGGATGTTGCGACTGGTATAAAAATATTCACATATTCCGTTGCAATTGGACAATTTTCATACTTTATCCATTTTTGTGATTTTTTGTATTTGAATCTTTTTTTTTTGTTTTTTCAATTCCTAGAGGTTTGATACAGTATTGGCATATTTTATTTATTGCAAAACCTCAATTTTGATCGTCTCAAGTACAAAAATTCCCAATTTATGCCAAGGAAGTGTCTAAGCCATAAAAATTGAAAAAAACCAAAAATAAGTCAAATACAAAAAATCAAAAAAATGGACAAAGTGTGAAATCTGTCCAGTCGCAACGGTTCATGCGAACATGTATCTCTTTTTCCTAGGTGTTGCTGCGGTGGATAAATTTATGTTCGCATTAGCCGCTGCATTTGCTGATGATTGGTTTTCAGGTACCAAACGCAGACTAAGTTGCGATTTATTTTATATGATTCACAACAACTTCTACGATTATGTTTATCAGAATCGTAGCGGCTCGTGCGTTTGAAGTTTGAAATTTTTGTTGTCAAAAAAATTTGAACTTGTTTATTCAATTTTGCAGTCTGAAATTTTGCTGATGTTTACGTATTATAAGTTTACTTTTTAGCCATTACCATGATATAAAGCATCCATACAACTAGTCATCCATAAAATGCAAAACCAATACAAATCTTGATGAAATGTAAAATATAATTTCTTGATATTTAATGACATAAAAAAGTATAAGTCATAAGTACAAAAAAGTTTACTTCTATTACAATTTGATCATCGTTTGTATACATGTCATTTAAAAAATGTGCAAAAAGTTACAAAAAGTGGTTCAATCCGCAATGAGAACGACCTCTTCGGACTTCTTATTTTCTTTGGATGCATTGTATTTCTTAATCATCTTGTCACTTATCTGTTGTTGGCTATCGAACGAAGTTTTCCTTTATACTGCTTTAGAAAACATGCGAGAAGGCCAAATCAGTATTGTCCGAGGCATTGGTGGTCTTGATGTCATATGAAACAAAACGAAGTGGGAACTCTGGTAAAGGTCATGCATTTTTTTCCATACATTATAAAATGTGCCTTGGGAATTCTCCAACATTTTATTTAACTTGGAGTATGTGCCTTCAACACGACCAGTTGTCCTATCCCAAAATGCATGAAAGTGTTGGTCTATGCATTCACAAAGAACTCCTTATACGGACACCAAACAGTCCGCAGATAGTTGGGATGTGATGCACACCTTTTCTCGAACTCAACAATGCCCTTGTTTTATTCTTGTTTTGTAGTTGATCTATACAAACCCGAGAAAGATTCAATAAACTTGTTCCCATCCTTCATTACCTTAAAGTATTTTTTGCAATTCTTTTCCACATTTGTATTTATATGCCACCTGCACAACAACCTCCTTGCTTCTGGAAAGACTTGATCAATGGCTTTGATCAACCCAAGATCTTTATCATTCACAAACACTTTTGGCAAGTTGTATGGCTCAAACACTTGCAGTAGTTTTTCTAATGCCCGAGTGTATCAACTATTCTTTTTCAGATGACATAAAACAACAACCAACATTTAAAGTCTTGTCGGTCGACATCACACCCACAACCTTAATAGCGACATCTGGTAGCGATTGGTTTTGTAGGTGCAACCCATAAGCATTGCCGTTGGAAAACACTTGACCAGTAGTAACTCGAGATGAGACCAGAAATATTGGTGACTCTATTCTAATCATCGACTATATGCCACTAAATATAATCATTCTCACTCAAAAAGTGCATTGTGGCTTGCAAAGTTGTCATGCCTTTCAGTTGGGGTGTTTTTAGCTGATGAATGATATTATAAACAATATTCAAATGTGATACATTGTTGGGAAACATATCTTTCAAAATGAACAATATGTACCAAGGGGCTACACCAAATGTAGACATGTTATGCAAATAAGTCATTTCTGCTTCGCTCAGTCTGCCAACAAATGAATGGCCAAGAAGAGATTTGATCATGGATGATTGTGGGTTCCACAGGTCACTTGCAGCTTTCAATGATCGTTAGCATGTTGCACCCCTCTCAACTGGAATGGGCACCCACGCTTTTTTGAACTGGTCCAATTTTTGCCTTTGGTTTTTCTTGATCTTCCCTCCCCTCTCACATCCCAAGTGGATCCTTCATTTATGTCTACTATCAGCAAGTTCCCACTTTGTGATAATGAGAATTTTGTCATTCTCCCTACCAACACTTTGACACCAAGATATTAAGGATGACTTTGATAGGAATACCTACAAAAAATTATGCATACTGACGTTAGGAACACTAATAAACTTGCTAATCAATGAAATTGTGAAACAAGATTAAATAATGTAATGTATACAAGAATTAACGTTACTTTTTCCATCATAAACAAGTCGCCATCATCGACTGCCTCTTCTAGTGGTCATTCATTGCTTCAACGTCATCATCATCCTTTTACATTAAGTAAATAAAAAAATTTGATATTCTAATCATATATTAAGAAAGGTAATGAATAAAATCATTAAAGCAAAGTTAACCTCTAGAAGGTTGGTATCTTCCAAATATGCTTTTAAGTATCTCGGGATCGTCAAATTATATGAAGGTGTCTCGAATCGATTAGATCGACAATGGCATTTTATGCACAAAATAACAACAATCAACAACAACGATCAAACTAATGATACACCAAAACGATCCCAACTCTACACCGTACACGTGTCATGATGATCTCGAAGAAAGATAGGCCCTAGCATCAGCTCAACACTTATCCGGCCCATGTGGTTCTAAGCCCGCCTAATGTAGTCCGCCAAATGGACCCGAATTCTTACAGTCTGCTAGTCCCTCGTGTCTCACATCTATCCTCAATACCCATAAGCCCTATTAAGGCAAGTATCTCAAGGATCAGCTTCAGACGGGCAATTACAGCGGCTCTTTGCTTCTAACTAGGAAGCATATTCCTGAGTATGTATCACATATAGAGACTTCTACCTATAAAATACTCTCGGAATGGGAACTATCACCCGCGTATCTAGGAGAACATGGCTAACAGGAAAACTTCCCTCTTCAGCACGACTCCTAATTATATAAGGATCTCTACGAAGATCATCTTCCCTAAACTACCCATCAGTGGCCTAGTCAAATCAGGACTTTAGCACTATGAATAAGACATGAGGTTGGTAAGCTAAGGTACGCTACAAATTCCAAGTTTACAGCATTACACCTTCCTCGGATCCTTGTATGACTTTAGCATCGAAGTGTCATAGGCCACCACAACGGTGGTTTGTGGCTCACGTGTGTTCCTTGTGCAGGTCAACAGGTTTGCAGGTCAAGGTCATAATAGGGAGCGAAAAATGACTGCATTAGTTTGGCGTCGTCTGTGGGGACACCAAAGTTCCTAGCCTTTCACTAGCATCATCTCTCCTCAGAATACTAAGAGATGGTGACCACCCGATTACGCAATAATGGAGAACAAGGGAACACGTCAAACGCCCAGACTGGCACTATACCACCGCTCTCACTGATGTCGGTGGCACACAGTCAACAGACTCATGCCCCCGCACCAGCCATGACAACGACAGACCCCATGATGGATTTGCTATCATCTCAGATATAGAAAATCGCCAAAGCAGTGGAGGCTTTCATATAACAGAACTCTCCACCCGCTAATGGAGATCTGGAGCAACACAGAACTCCATCTCCTGAAGACAACATAGAGCAAGCACATAAGAGTTAAGCCCCCGCTAGTTCCCATTGGACAAGAGGAGGTGGCGCAGCTAACGCGGAACCGGTTCTCCGAGCAGAGAGGTTTGACCCTCATAACCCCCTCCGCAGAAGGGTGCACGACCCAGACATGTTGTATCGTCTTTCTGCTCCGCCGTTCGTGGACCGTATCATGAACGGGGCTCTTCCAAAGAGGTTCACGCCTCCAAAGCTCGACTTCTACGATGGGGCCATCGACCCATTTGACCACCTATGCCACTACCAAAATGTAATGGCAGTCAAAGAAGGATTCAAGTCGGTTATGTGTAGAACCTTCCCCACCGGCCTGAAAAAATTAGTACTAACATGGTTCCACAGCCTCCTGCCAAAGTCGAACAACTCATTCAAAGCATTGGCGAAGGAGTTCCTGACGCGTTTTGAAGGAAGTCAGCGCCTCCAAAAAGGCCTGCACTACATACTCTTTCTCAAAAGAGATCCAATGAGACACTCAGAGAGTATGTCACGTGCTTCAATGACGAGCTGACACTCATTGATGGCTGCAGTGACGACACAGCCGTAACGACTTTTACCGCGAGCCTGAAGAAGGGAAAGCTTTATGAGTGCCTCACCTGGGAACCCCTGTTGGATATGGTGGAAATTCTCAAGAGCGCCCAGAGGTACATCACCTTAGAAAAGTTGAAAACTGTGAAGAGGGAAATAGAAGGTGATAAGAAACCATCCGCTCCTAAGGACAGGAAGTAGGCGTGAGGATGAAGAATGAACCAAGCGAAAGCACAATGATAACGGGTTAGACCCTGGCCAGGCTAGGCCAGATAAAGCATCCAACTACATTGGATCCAGAGCCGCAACCCCCCTCAATTCTAGCCTATCGGACGTCATGAATTCTATGAAAAAATGGGAAGATCTGAAGTGGCCCTCGAAACAGTGCGGAGACCCCTCCAATTGTGACAACAACAAGTTATGCTCATACCACAAGGAGGGTGGTCACTACTGTAAGAGTCTAAGGTATGAGATCAAGTACTGGATCCACAGAGGCAAACTAAAAGAATTTCTGAGCTCCGAGAAGCGATCGAAAAAACCCAAAGACTGGGAGGAGTCAGTCAAGGAAATAGACCGGGCATAATCTATGTTCTTCATGGAGTCGGACCGAACGAAGACCAGTCAAACAGGTCGCACAAGCGGACTCTACTGGACATGCGGACTCAACCCGCAAATGAAGACAGACGCATTTACTATGCGAGGGTGCAAAGCCCTATTCCCTCCTTAACCTTTATAGAAAAGGACCTCGAAGGAGTCCGAGCGCCGCACAATGACGCTCTTGTCATATTGGTCTTCATAGCGAAGTGGGAGGTAAAGAGAGTTCTGATAGCTACAAGAAGCACACTCAACCTCTTGTTCTGCAACGTGTTCTGCAGTATGGACCTCAACGAGGAGAATCTAATGTCCTCAGACTACCCGCTGATCAAATTCAGCGAAGAAAAATGCTTTCCGATCGGTAAGATAAGGTTAGCAGTGGTGGCAGGAAAGCCACAACTCATAAAGGTCATGTTTCTGGACTTCATGGTAGTAGATGTGTCATCTACCTACAACCTTATATTGGGAAGACCATGGCTCCACCAGATGGAGGCAGTAGTCTCTAGCCTTCACCAGTGTGTTAAGTACACCGCTAACCACTCCGAAGGAACAATACGTGGAGACTAGCCTATGGCACGAGGCTGCCATTATATCGCGTTAAAGCAAATTGAATGTTCCCAGATCCAATCGGATCCTATAGCGCAACCTTAAATGGAATCAGACCCTGCGACTGTGGAAGCACAACTCCACTCACACGAGATCCCAACAACGGTGGCTAATATCATAAAAAGGGGACAATCAAGCGGAACAAAGGCAATCCGCTCTTCAACCCACCAGAACAGAGACGTTAATGCAGATTGGAGCACAACCCCCCGACATTCCGTCGGCACAAAAATTAATTCCCACAAAGGTTTACTTTTCAGTAGCCTAAGTGACATCAACGAAGCTCAACAGTCACTGAAAGTATCAACGATCCAACAAGGGCCATGCGAATTCACTTCAGGGCTGGGTCGGCTTCTCTCCACTAACAGTTAGTCTATTTCAGTTGTTTATTTTCCTTTCCATAGTCAGTGTAGAGTTTTAGTTCTTAGAAACTTATGTGATTTGCAATCATTTAAGAAATAAAGAAAGAATTACGCAAACACATTCTATTGATAACTGGAAATATGTAACAAGGGGTGCCCTGAGGTCGATACAAAAGACTACATACTACAAGCATCTGAATCTGATGTGACATAAAGTAAAGGCTCGTTTAAACAATCTAATGAATGTTATCTACAAGCAATAGCAGGACAAAGGACCAGCATGTGCAAGGGCAGCAAGAAATAACACGTCCAATCCAAGGTTCCTATGGGCACAACCCTCATATATGATCTGAGGTGGTACACAATTGGCAACTGGGGGCCCGCGAAAAGCTATGAACAACTACTGCCAACTTACACGCTCGAGCCGATCGACCAAATGAATTTGGGACAAGTATCAGATTGATACAGGTCGATGCACACTCCCGCATAAGGGATGAGAAGGGCGTCCATGTGTTAATTCCCCAATCCAGCAGACCATGTTCAACTCCACCCCGTCCTGAGATCCCGAATTCCAGCGCAAGGCGAGACAACGAGGTTAATCGAGAAGTGATGGAGAAGACCGCTCCTGAGTTGGCTATTGGTATTATCTCTGAGATTAAGCGTTCCAGAACAGCGACAAGGCACCAGCGCATAAACGACAAACTCATCCCTTGAAAGGGAGTCCATACTTCTTCTCCGCAATAAGAAAAAATTACGAGATCTCAACGGAACAACTAGGTGCTCACCCAAAGCAGGTGACCACACATAACAACGATTCTCTCTTGACTCATCAGCGCTAATGGTAGAACATTCGAAGACTCTGACCATGGAGATTTACCTTCAGCCTTTGAAAAACCCAAAGCATTTTCTTCAAGTAAGAACATTACACGAGATACGCTCTGAAAAAGATAGTGCATACAACAATGGGAAAACACCATTATATAGACATAATGGTTCACCAAACGGGAACTTCAGCATTAACTGTCGGCATTAAATATCGTATGGGAAATAAGGAGACGACGGTTCCCAAGGATACAGCGCAGGTCCACATTCTTCCAATCAACAGGGTTGCATCCAACCACATTAATTGAGGGGGAGTAACCGATAATCAAATGTCTCGCAATCCACGCCGTACACGTGCTACCATGCGATTTATGCCATACACGTAGTATATTGCGTACAGAGAACCCTAGCTCTAACTCTACGGGTCCATGGGAGGCATACCGCCAGGTGATTCAAGGTACTCATGTCCCTTCATAACTTCTTTGCACAACGCACTCCGCTCGCAGACACAGGTTCACACGCCTGCAGCTGGCGGAGCCCCTACTTGGCCAGGTAAGCTTAGTCAGCTTTGGCTAACAACGACGACTTCTGGTTCACCCCGACACCTAATCCGCCCAGTGCGGATGTCAATGGTTTAGGAAGTGGGAGTCCAATCAGCGCTATCATGTCTGATGACAACAACATGCAAGGGACTGTTGCCCCCTTCGCGGACAAAGGTCGCCGAACCTGATCAGTAAGCCTAGATGGTGACGACTGGCAACAACAACTTCTGATCAAAGCCTCTACTGCACGGGTGTAGATGGTCTAAAAGGTGGGAGCCTAGTCAGTCCCGAATTGATTCTGCCAACTCACCATGAGACCACTGCTCTTTTACAGACTATGGTTGCAGAATTACCAACCCCGGACTTGTAGACCTCACTGCGTGGGTGTAGATGGGCTGGAAAGTGGGAGAATAGTCAATCCCGAACTGATTTTGATGGCTCACCACAGGACCATTGCTATTCTACAGACCATGGTCGTCGAATTACCAACCCCGAAATTGTAGCCCCCACTGCACGGGTGTAGATGGTTTGGCTGTGGGAGCCTAGTCAGTCTCGAACTGATTCCGTCGGCTTGCTACAGGACCACTGCTCTTCAGCCTAGTCACCGAACACCCTCGTCTCAAACTTGTAGCCCGCCACTCGAGGGTGTAGATGGTTTGAAAGGTGGGAGACTAGTTACTCCCGAATTGATGTCGACGGCTCGCCACGAGATCATCGCTCATCAACAGACCATGATCGCCGAATCCTCATTCCCCAAACCTGTAGTCCACCATGCTTAGACATAGATGGTACAAAAGGTGGGAGCCTTAGATGGCTCGCCACGCGACTGTTGCTCTTTTTTGAAACAGCGGCCCAGAGATAAATCACAGCTCAAACAATGTCTTCACGCTCACACGGGCTGACATTCTATTACAAGTAAATGACGCTCATGCCGACCCATATGGAATGCCAGCCCAAGTTTGCCAAACCTGACTCAGAACAAATGCTCTAATTACAATGCATGTGCTCGACTATCACAGTTCACTCATGCCAATAACCACGACCGACAGTCAGATAGACAAAACGAGCCCCCAGCGGCTTACCTTGAAAATGGGCCACAGCTAAGCAGCATAGCCCACTTCTCAACCATCCGCGGAACACCCATTACCAAACATGACTAAGCAACAATGACTCCGAGTCACTTGCAATGCAAAATGGTCAAACCCTCAACAGCAGTAGACCACTGGACTTTCTATTGACCCAACCAGCCTATGTCAAAGTAAAACAACAAGGTGAAACAAGAAGCGCGCAGTAGGGAAAACAAACATAAAATGGATACAAAACGCATTCAAAATAAATTTGTTTCATTAACAGTCAAAGTAAAATAGGTACAAGCATATAAAGTCTACTCCTTATCAGGACAGAGTATAGAAATATAAGAGCTAAGCTTAACGGAGGAGGGAGCAGAAGTTGTGTCCGTACGCGCCGCAGTATGAGCATCATGATCAAAGTTGCCATCTTCGTCTGATGACGCAGAAACCAAAGATAAGTCTACATATGACATCTTCTTATAGCGATCAAGGTCCCATTATGGATGCTCCTCCTTCGTTAGCGCCAGCAGCTCCAATCTACCATGTACAACCCAACGGAATTCGCACTTGCCTTGTTCCTGGAGAAGCTTTTCCTCTCGTGCCTTCCCGTCAGCAAGTTCACGCTCCAACAGCTCCAACTTGCCTATCAGCACATCAACCTGAGATTGATCCGTGGTCAAACTAATTTTTACAACACTGAGTTCATGTTTCTCAAATTCAAGTCGGTCTTCGGCCTTCCTCGCCTCCCGAGCATTGAATTCAACATCGGACTCCAATTGATGTTTTTGAACAGCCCATCAGCCTCCTTCAAGGCATTCTCCTCAGCAAGGGGCCGCGGTTCAAAACGTGCCTCAGTCGCAGCTTCCTGCACAACCTCCAGATCACGACAGGACAGATCGAACTTCTAATGTAATTTGTCTCTCGCGGACATCGCCTCTGCTAAATCAGACTCAAGGGGGTGGCTGACCGTTCCAGCCTCATCTCCTCAGCATGCTTCCTTAGCAGTTCGATCTCATAAAATGCGTTAGAATACAACATCTGCATGTGCGAGAAGACACACTCCAAGGTGTACACCCTTTCACGAGCCGCCACGAGTTTTGTCACAGCAACGGCCACCTGGCTCAAGTAAGACATCCCCAGCATAAGGCACTTTAAACCCTTGCCCATACACCCTTCTAGTATATCCTCCTTGGTTTTTGGAGTGTGATCCATCAGCCAGCTTTGTCGCCTGCTTATATGCTTCTTCGAAGCATAATCCACATCAACCTCCTAGTGTCAGACCTGAGTAATCATCTTTACTAAGTCCGGTGCAAATAGACTAATCTACGCATCCGGATGAAGTTCTCCCAGATGAGGAATTACTCCAGCCCCACCCTTTGTAAACACCACTGCTCCCAGGCCCTCCTTCGCAGCCTTTCCTTTGTCGCCAACAGCCGACCCCTTAGTGTGAAACGGCTTAGCAGGATCCGGAAGAAAAGAAGGAAGCGAGTTGTCCCTCCAACACCTTGAGATACGGCTAGGAGCGAGACGGGAAACAATGCAGACTATGAGAAACTTGGCCAATATCACCATGGCCACTATCGGACAACCCACCACTGGGATGATCGAGTTCCAAAACCTTAGACGGATCCTCATACGAACCTTCTATTGAAACGGTCCCGGGTCAATCGGTACTAGCAGAAGTCGTCGTTGCAGCTAGCATCAATTGCTCGCTAAGAGCTTCCGCCTGTGCGACACAAAGATTCGATATATTTTCAACCCCTGCCAATCGCAAGTGGTCCCTTTCCCAGCCGGATACATTGGCCTCCGCCCTGACGGGTCAATCAGGCTCGCGCTCCTCACTTACTGGAGCGGATCATTTCGAAGACGACCCAGTTCTAACACGAGACTTCTTTGAACTCACAAAGGACGCAAGCATCTCAAACAACCTCTCTGCATCAAACGAATCAGGAAACTTGACTCTGACGACTTTCCTTTTCCTATAGGGGGCCCCACTTTCAGACTTAACTCACGAATCGATAAAGCTTGGGGGCTTCATGCCAGTTGTCCCACAGCCCACTGCGGATAAAGTTGGGAACACATATGACCTCCAACACATTCTTCGTTGGCAAGTCGTGGAATGTCTCCATAGTGTTTTGCTCCTCTGGGGTAAGAGGAGTAGTGGGAAACCATCCTGCGAGTAAACACGAGCAATGATTAGCATACAACCAAACGCAACGAAATCAGAAGAAAAATGTATATTTACGAAGTGACTTGAACTCTCGTTCGAGCGGACGACCCTTGAACTGGAAGTACTTTGAATCCGCATGAGGCAAGAAGCAATACTTATGCCAGGACTTGAAGTCATTAGGAAATTTCTCAAAGCAAGCCGGTAACGTCGTTTTACAGACAACGTGATCGTTCAACCGAGAAGTCAACAACTGGAATTCCAATGAAGTCTAAGAAGTCACCAGCTTCCTTCACTCTAATCAAAATGAGAAATACGTTCTTGTACCCATTAGGCACCATTTGGGCCGGAGGAATTCCAATGAAGTCTAAGAAGTCCCAAGTCACATCCAGAACATGAAAACAAACTCCAGTTTGGAGCATCCCGTGGTGCAAGCAGATGAACCCTGCTGGCAGCAACATTGGTGTCTGATCATCCTTCAGAGCATATAATGGTAGGTTCTCAAGGACCCCAAACTTCGTACGGATTTCAACAAAACCCGATTCAGAAAGCAACCTGTCTTAGAAAAACTCAAGGCCCTTAGCCAAAATTGCATCATCAAGAAGGTTTTTGTTGAGCCATAAAGAATATGAACAATCTTGTCAATCAAAAGATGAACAAAACAAGATCTCTAAAAGTAGAAAAATAGAAGAGTTAGTCTCCACACAAAGGATGACCGAAATAGGGATTGGGTTTCCGCCTCTTCTCCACTAAACCAACGCATATTCAATTAATGAATCGCGCGACTCAAGCAATGATTCAGACTCAATCATCACGAGCGGCGTATCTTTTCAAGAAATGAATTAGCGAACTGATGTGATGGCCCATTAACTCGGGGGAGTAGTTGATGATATACTAAAACAGTCCTTACTCTGCATCGTACACGTGTCATGATGATCTCGAGGAAATACAGGCCCTAGCATCAGCTCAACACTGATTCGGCCCATGCGGTTCTAAGCCTGCCCAATACAGTCGCCAAACGGACCTGAATTCTTACAGCCTGCTAGGCCCATGTGTCTCACATCTATCCTCAATATCCATAAGCCCTGTTAAGGCAAGTATCTCGAGGATCAGCTTCGGACGGTCAATTACAACAGCTATTTGCTTCCAACTAGGGAGCATATTCTAGAGTATGTATCACATATGAAGACTTCTACCTATAGAATACTCTCAAAATGGGAACTATCTCCCACGTATCTAGGAGCACATGGTTAACAGGGAAACTTCCCTCCTCAGTACGACTCCTTATTAGATAAGGATCTCTATGAAAATCATTTTCCCTAAACTACGTCATCGATGGCCTGGTCGAACCGAACTCCAGCACTATAACTAAGACATGAGCTTGATAAGCTAAGGTACGCTACAAATTCCTTGTTTACAACATTACACCTTCCTCAGATCTCTGTCTGACTTTAGCATCGGAGTGCCATCAGCCACCACAACGACGGTTCGTGGTTCACGTGCGTTTATTTTATAAGTCAGTAGGTTTACAAGTTAAGGTCAGAGCAGGGAGCGGAAAATGACTGCATTACAAACTAACACTAAAAATATTAACAACTAACCATAAAAATAAAAATGTTGCTTCAAATATAAACCAAAAAGGAAATTGAACATGATATTACAATAATGACAACAACAAAAAATACCCATGCAAGCTCATCTCAAGTAGAGAGTGTTGAAAGTGCACCTCGAGTGGTATGGGTTGTTCTTCATCTTGAAAATGTTCATCTTCTTCGTCCACTCCTATAAATGGACTACAATGCAACTCTCAACTCCAACAATATCATCTTCAAGCCTTCCAACATCATTTTCACTAAACTCATCAATTTATAGATACATACTTCACTAAAACACTAACAAATAAAGATGAAAAAAGAAAGAGAAACGACGAAAACGTAAAAGAGAGGGAGAGATGCTGGTGTTGGGGTCGTTCGACGAGTTTGGGATGGAAGACTACCAAAACAAAATGAAGCAAGGAAAAATAGATGTTTTCTTGTTTTGAGAGAGCAAATGAAGCAGTAGAGGGGGAGAAGGAGGACGAAGACGTGTAAGAGAGAGGGAGGGAGAGAAGGAGTCGTTCATGCAAATGAAAAGAGGTTTGTCGCTGGATTTGGGAGAAAAGGTGTCCATGAATACCAAAAAACTTTCTTTCCCTCTCCCCAGTTAGATTTAAAAAAACATTACAACTGCCTTCGACGCATTTTCTATAATTTGAACATTTACACATTTACATCCATGAGTACCAAAAAACTTTCTTTCCCTCTCCCCAGTTAGATTTAAAAAAACATTACAACTGGCTTCGACGCATTTTCATACCCTGAAATCTTTTCATGATTGTTTCGTTATCAATGCCAACAAAAACTTCTTTTACAATATACGTAACTAAACAATCATTCATCCAATCTTTTCCCATTCGATTTCGTAATTGATTCTTTACTATTTTCATAGTAGAAAATGTTCTCTCAACTGAAGCGGTGGCAATTGGTAGGATGAGTGACAATGTTATGAGTAAATAAACCATGGGATAGACAAATTCCTTCTTGATCTCAACGATGTTCTTAGCTAAACTGTTGATTCCACTGATGTTTGAAAATTCATTGTTGGAACGCATATCAATAACATAAGTTTTCAATTGATCATGAAGTACCATGAGATCTATTTCTGAAAAATTGAGTGAACCAAATCAACTGCTGACTATCAAAAGTTGAAAAAGAATCACTTGGATTTAAGCATGCCATATAAAGAAGCAATTCGGTGTTCACCTCATCAAAGCGGTTATTTAGCTCTTGGAGTTGCATATCTATGCTTGTATAGAATAATTCAACTCGATAACAATATAGGTTCGTTGATTTTTCAGTATTGCGTCGTGATCTACCTCATTGTATAAATGTATCATCCATCTCAAGAACAACAATATCATGTTTTGCACAAAATGAAGCAACCTTGTCCACAAGTATATCCCATCCATCTTCGCCCATCATTTGCAATCGTTGTTTGGAAATTTTAACTAAGGTCATCATATTGACAATATCTTGATCTTTTCTTTGTAATGCCACTGACAAATCCCAGATTATTACCAATATATCCTTCATTAAGTGCAAACTAAAGATAAATTCAGAAGATTGCATAGAATTAATAAAGCATATGTTTCTCCCTACTGATCTGAGTTTAAACCAAGTTTCACTACAATCTGGAGCACATCAATCACTGAAGAAAAATTAAAAAGAAAACTTATCAAGATTTTATAGTAAGACCCCCAATGTGTAACACCAGGTCGTTTGAGATTGGTTTCTTTATTCAACCCTTTACTACTTGATAGCTCGCCACTATTGAGCTTCACAAGAATCTTAAATGTTTGTTTGTCTTGAAAATTTTCCTGACGCTTGCATGAGGGTGCAACAATATTCACCGCACTTGAAACCAAGTTGAAGAGTAAAACAATTTGGGGATGATTTTTTGCTGTACAAGCACTAACTGAAGCTAATGTGCAAAACAATGTACACAAAATGCAGACTTGTTTTCCTTGAGAATCAAAGATTTAAGTCCATTAAATTCGCCTTTCATGTTGCTCGCCCCATCATGACCTTGTCCACATAACCTCGTTATATTCAACTTATGATCGGAAAATACTTTTAAAAGTGTTGTCTTGAGTGAAATTGCATTTGTTTCAGATATGTGCATAATACCAAGGAAATGTTCAACTATACATTCCTTCTTGTTCACATAACATATGGCAACAACCATTCACGAGACTCATCAATCAAAATAGAAAATAATGCATCTCCAAGATCTTTGAGTATAGCAAGAGTGGTCACACATGCAGCTGCACGTGTAATATCTTTTTGAATTTCAAGTGCAATGAGTTTGTGGTTCTCTGGAACATTTTTTAGAGCCACGTTCTTGATGTTTTCATTATGATTAGTTGTATATTGTAAAAGCTTTAGAAATTTTCCATAGTTAATTGAATTTATTGATTCATTATCACCACGGAAGGCTAATCCTTGTAGCAGAAGAAACTGAATGCAGAAGCCGATAAACGAATCCGGTTTTTTATATTCTCCGCATCATATTGCTTGAAAAAAATGATTGGAGATGATGTTTTTGATACATTAACCTTCGACTCTTCATATAAGCTTGAGTGAGCAAACTATAAAGCTTTCCTACATGAGTTTCAAGTTTATTCTTTTTTTCCAATTACTGAATCCTTCAACAACAAAACAATCACCTCCCACCCCCTTGTTCCTCGACACTTCTAAAAAGATAGCAATAAAGACTAAAGGAGACACCTTTGCTACGTTATTGATTATACATAAAAATGGTCACACCCTTGAGCCGTACACGTGTCAAGATGATCTCGAAGAACTACGGGCCAAGCATCAACCCAACACTAATCCGGCCCAAGCGGTTGTAAGCCCACCCAATTCAGTCCGCCAGACGGACCCGAACTCTCACAGCATGCTAGGCCCACAAGTCTCACAGCTATCCTCAATAACCGTAAGTCCTACTAAGGCAAGTATCTCGATGATCAGCTTCGGACGGGCAACTACAGCAGCTCTCTGTTTCCAACTAGGAATTGCTCTCGCATTGGGAACTATCTCCCGCGTATCTAGGAGCACAAGGCTAACATAGAACTTCCCTTCTACAGCACGAATCCTAATTAGAAAAGGATCTCCTCGAAGATCTCATTTCTAAACTACGCCCTCGATGGCCTGGTAGAACTAAGACTCCTTGCACTATAAATAAGACATGAGGTTGGTAAGCTAAGGTACGCTACAAATTCGTTGTTTACAACATTACGCCTTCCTCAGATCCTTGTCTAACTTTAGCATCGGAGTGCCATCGACTACCACAACGGTGGTTCGTGGCTCACTTGCATTACTTGTGCAGGTCAACAAGTCAGCGGGACTAGGTCAAAGCAGGGAATAGAAAATGACTGCATCAGTCTGGCGTCGTCCGTGGGGACGACAAAGTTATTAACTTTTCATTAGCGTCGTCTCCTTTATAAACACAAAGAGATGGTGACCACTAGGTCACGCAACAACGGACAACAGGGGTACACATCAAATGCTCTGGTTGGCGTAGCACCGCAGCTTTTAGCGGCTTCGATCATACACGGGCTACAGACTCAAGCCCCCGTACCGATGACACCAATAGCGGACCCTCGACTCAATAGGCTAACATCTCAAATACGAAGGCTGTGGAGGCTCTCACGAGATAAAATTCACCACCTGCCAATGGAGACTAGGTGCATCATGGGCCTCCATCTCTGGAAGATGGCAGGGAACAAGCACAGGAAATCCAAGCCCTCGCCAGTTCTCATTTGACTAAAAGAGGTCGTACGGCTGACGTTGAGCCCGCCGCTAAGACGGAGAGGCTCGGCCCTGGGATCTTCCTCTGCCATTACCAGCATGTAATGGCCCTTAAAGAAGGATCTGAGTCTGTCAGGTGCAGAACCTTTCCCACTAGTCTGAAAAGCTCAGTACTGACGTGGTTCCACAGACTTCCACCGAAGTCAATCGACTCCTTCAAGACACTGGCAAAGGAGTTCCTGACACGTTTCGTAGGGAGCCAACATTTTCAAAAAGGCCCACACTACACACTCTCTCTAAAGCAGAGGTCCCACGAGACTCTCAGAGAGTATGTCACGTGCTTCAACAATGAACTGACTCTCATCGATGGATGCAACGACGACACAGCCATAATAGCCTTCACTGCGGGCCTCAAGTAAGGAAAGCTCTACAAAGACCTCACCTTAGAGCCCCCTCTGGACATGACAGAGCTCCTCAAGGGCGCTCAGAAGCATATTACCTTGGAGGAGATGAGAACCATGAAGAGGGAAACTGAAGGTGAGAAGAAGCCCTTCGTTCCTAAGGACAAGAATGAGGGCAAAAGACGCGAGCATGAGGAATGAAGCAAACAGAAGCGTAGTGACAACAGGCCAGACTCTAGTCGGTCTTGGTCGGAGAAATTATCTAACTACGTTGGCGTACTTAACTTCATGAAGAATTGGGAGGATCTGAAGTGGCCCCCAAAGCAACGCGGGAACCCCACCAAGCATGACAATAGCAAGTAATGCGAGTACCACAAGGAGGGCGGCCACGATACCAACGAGTGCAAGAGTCTAAGGTATGAAGTTGAGTACTGGATACGTAGGAGAAAACTGAAAGAGTTCCTGAACTCTGAAAAGTGGCCAAAATGAACCGGGGACAGGGGAGAGTCAGTTAAAGAAATAGCAAAGGAGACTCCAGGGATAATATATGTAACACCCCTAAATTTCATAAAACTGATTTATTTTATTTTGAATTAAATAAAATAGAGTTACATTTAATTGAATTTTAATTTCAAAATTTTAGGGTTTTATTTAGTGTGTTTAGATGGTGGGTGCCCTCAGAATTCTAATGGGGGCAATTAGCCACCCAACTATAAGAGAAAACTTTTTCTTCTTCTTCCTTCTTTTCTCCTTTTTCCTTTTCATTTTCTTTTTCATCACGATTTTCTTCTTCTCATCTGGCGGCGAGCACGTTCTTGGATCGAGCTTCGCAGCCAATCCCACCGCCCTTGACTTCTTCCTTTCTCCTTCTTCACTCGTCCCTCTCCTTCACTTCTAATTTCATCGCCAGAAGATGGCTGGACAAAGAGAAATCAGGCGAGGGAAAGGGTTTGCGTGGTGGTCCGATGGCGATGGAGAGGTGTTGGCGGCATTGTGAATGATGTGGATGCCATAAGAATTAAAATCGGTGAGTTATTCTTCTTATTTGTTATGATTTGCATGTTTTGATGTGTTATATTATTGTGTAGCTTTATTTATAGCTCAAAGATCTGATTTTTACGTATGGGGTTCCTTGAAAGTACTAGGTGTAGGTTAAAGATCTCATTTTTATGTAGGGGCATCTTAAATTCTCTTGATGTAGGTTAAACATCTGATTTTTTCATCTATGAAATTGTTTGGAAGTAGTTTTGGAGCATAAAGATCTAATTTTTATGTGTGGGGTTGCTAGGAAGTTCTTTGTGTTGATTTAAGATATGTTTTTTATAAATGTTTAATTCACTTGGAGGTGTATTAGGATCGTTTGAGATTTAGTTTAGCTCGATCTATTGCTCTTGATATGTTTTGATTATTGTTTGATGTGTACTTGTTTAGCTTCTTAGTTATGTGTCAAATCCTTAGCTGTGGAACAATGTGTTCAAGTATAAAGTTTTATCTGTGTTGTATATTGTGTGTAAGGACAAACCTTTTTATCTAGATGTGTTTTTGAACTTGTTGGATTCATCATGATTTGGGGTTGGTAGGACAAAACTCACTCTGTGTTTATGAAGTTGTTAGCTTCATTATGATTTGGGTTGGTGTGTTGCATTTTGTTGATTTGAATGGATGATGAAGTTAGGTAGGTAGGTTGTTGTTGGAGGTGGTGGAAGTCTTTTGTGTTGGGATGATGTGGGGCAACAGTTCATGGTAGGGGAAATGGAGGGTGGCTAAAAGCCAACAATTTCAGGTGAGTGTTCGGTTGGTGCTAGTAGTTACAGTAAAAGGTTGTGTTGTTGGGGGTTGATAGGGTAGCTGAAGATGATGGTAATGGACTCGAAGTGGGATGTTGTGGATCAGGTCTTGATGGAGAAGAAGATATATATATATACATTAGGTTTAGGGATAATCAGGCTCGAACTGATGACTTCCACCACGTCAAGGTGACACTCTACCGCTGAGTTATATCCCTTCCCCACCCCATCGAGAAATAGAACTGACTAATCCTTAGGCAAAAAGTCGAGAAACTCAACGCCACTATTCCTAGACAACTTGGAGCCGGGCCTTCTTTTCGCACTATTACGGATACGAAAATAATGAGAAAATTTGGATTCAAATATATATATATATATATATATATATATATCCTAATTCTCATAAGATTCTCCTCGAGATATGTGTTCTCTAAAGAGTCTACAACCTCTCTCTTATAATCTCTCTAACAATCCTGTAATGTTCTCAATTCCTCTTTTCAACCTCCCTTAAAAATATAATTTTTCCCATTTTCAAGTTTACTATGTGGTCAAAGGGTTTGTATTGTGATTGTATGCTTATGATATGTTTGATGACAGTTTTTGTGCATTCTGTTGTTTTGTAAATATGTAGCCAATAGTGAAATGTTGGAGTGGAGCTGTAAATATGAACACTTTATTGAATCATGTTGGAGAGGTGCTTACCACTGTCTTATTTAAAATTACCAATGTACATCCCAATCTATTGTTTTGTTAAGTCATACTAATCTATTGGTTAATATTTTAGTTATGCTGTTATAGGGTGGTGAGTGTGGCTCATGTTGTTGCCAACACTGAATGTATGCATCTGAAATTGTTACATTTCCCCAAAATAATGGGTGGATTGATTTACTTAGGAATGACAAAATGTCATTGAGGAGAAATTATGAGATATCAAAAATAAATGATATTGATAAATTTTGAGTCCTGAAAATTTAAATCACCTGAAATTGTATCACTTAGAATTATCACACCTCTTTTGTGTATTATTTCCCCTATCTTACTAGAGAAACTAAATAACCTGTAGATTGTCTTGCGGAGGTGGGGCGCCCATTTCTTATAGAGAAACTAAAATAACCTTCGGGTTAGTCTTGCGGAAATGAGGTGGATTTTTATGCCTAAGATAGGCTTTGATATTTTTCCGTCAAAAATGTGACGTGACTTTATGCGCATTGATATCCCAAGAGTGACATTTTGTTACTCATATAGTTAGGAGTATCCGGTGATGCATGCATGCATGTATGTGATGTGTCCTCACTTGGGCATGGATGGCGGAGTAGTCCTCCTTTATATGATAGAGGCATTCGGAGATGTATGTTCGGCACGAAGGTGGTGCGAATGCGGTATCGTCTAAGTGATCAATTCGTTAAAAATGAATAATATGCTTAAGTCAAATATAGTACTTAGACAACTGTTTAATTAATAAATTACGTTTATATTGTTTCTAACCTTTTTCATATAGGATGGCAAGTCCAATAGTATTTTTGCAGGTCAGACTTGCCATAGTCAATTTCTACAGTGTAAGTACAAGTCAATGCATATTTACTTAATTGGGATGATGACATGATTGCCTCGTTGAGGAACTAAATTCTTTGAGTTGTGTTTTCTTGCATGACACCTTTGCCGCATTGAGGAACTACATGTTGGTGTGGTTGTTTATTGTTTGTGCTTAGTTTGATGTTATCACGTGCGAATTTATTGTTTATGGGATGAAGATTACTCACACCAGCTTTATTGCTGACCCAAGTGAGCTTTTGCTTCTTGGGTACATTCCATTGGGAAATGTAGTCAATTAGCCTTTCAGGTTTAGAGACTTTTGAGCAACGTTACTAGAGTTCTGCTAGTGGGGCTAGCAACATCAGTATTTCCTGGTTAGAGTTTTTATTTGTTTCAGTAATTAAATCATGTTTAAGTTGTTGTTGATGCTAAATGTTTCTAGTGTTATTGAATTTCACGTCCCGAGTTTTGGGGAAACGGAAAATCCTACATGAATTTTGGGATTTTCTTCGAAAATCTGGGCGTGACAATAAATGTCCTTTATGGAGTCGGATCGAATGAAGACCGGTTATACAGGTCCCGCAAGCTAAATCTAGTGGATATGTGGATGCAACTTGTGGACGAGGACAGACACATCTACTACTCACGGGTACAGGGCCCCATTACCACCTTGACCTTTACGGACAAAGACCTCGAAGGAGTCTGAGCCCCGCACAACGGCGCCCTAGTCATCTTGGTCTCCATCGCAAGGTGGGAGGTAAAGAGAGCTCTGGTGGACACAGGTAGCTCGCTCAGCGTCCTATTCTACAACGCGTTCAATAGTATGGACCTCAAGGAGGATAACTTGACGTCCTCAGATTACCCACTGATTGGATTCAGCGGAGAGAAGTGCTTCCCGGTCGGGAAAATAAGGTTGGCAACAGTGACAGGAGAGCTGCAGCTAGGAAAGGTCTTGTTTTTTGACTTCATGGTCGTAGACGCACCGTCGACCTACAACCTTATCTTGGAAAGACCATGGCTCTACCAGATGGAGGCAGTAGTCTCCACCCTTCACCAGTGTGTTAAGAAGGGACTATACACGGAAACCAACCTACAACATGAGGTTGCCATTACGTCGCACTGAAACAAATAGAATGCTCCCAGATCCAGCTATATACCGCGGGGCAGCCTGAACCAGTGTCGGGCCAAAGCAACAGCGGGGGCATCAACTTCAAACAGTACGAAAACGCCAAGGCAAGCAGGAATACATACCCCTGAGGTTCCGTTGGTACAGAGATTGACCCCTCTACGAGGTTTACTTTTCAGTAACCTCTAAAGCGCCTCGATAATCCGCTGAACAATCCAATGGGCAATCCAAATTCAGTTCAAGGTCAGGATCAATTCCTCTCGCTCAACAGTTAGTCTGCTTTCAGTTGTTTATTTCCCTTCCCAAATTCAATGTAAAGTTTTAGTTCTTAAAGACTTGTGTGATTTGCAATCATTTAAGAAATAAAGAAAGAATTACATAAACAAACTCTAAACAGATGCAATTGTTTTTTGCTCCTTGCTTTGACCTAGTCCCACTGACCTGCTGACCTGCACAAGTAACACACGTGAGCCATGGACCACCGTTGTAGTGGCCGATGACACTCGATTTGTCCAAATCCACCTCATTGCCATCTCTACTCAAATGCGATTGTGCTAACATTATCAGAGGATGGACATTTGTGCTCGAGAAAAATTTATTTAAGGTTTGTAAATCTTTTCTCTACTAACGCCTGTAAAACATATGCAATCCATTCTATCTATCAGGGAACAATAATGATAATGTTGCGGTGAAGTGTGATCTATGTGGTTGAGTTAGAACCAAGGTGAAATTGATCTCATGAGGTAAGGCTTTAAGAATCCTCAGGATTATATGTTAAACTAAGGTTTTGAAGCACACTTCAATACTAAATTTAATAGTTTTATACTCACGGTTGAACTAGAACTAGAGAGATGAAAATTACATACATATGTTGCATCTTATCTTCATGCCCTATAAAGATACCTCTACTCGGGAATGGATTCACATGGGGGCACTTGCCCCCACTGAGTTTACTAAGTTTTGAGAAAAAAAAGGATCTGAGGAAGGTGTAATGTTGTAAACAGGAAATTTGTAGCGTACCTTAGCTTGCCAACCTCATGTCTTATTTATAGTGCAAGGAGTCCCGGTTCTACCAGGCCATCGAGGGCGTAGTGTTGGAAGGAGATCTTCGTGGAGATCATTATCTAAGAGGAGTCGTGTTGTAGGAGGAATGTTCCATGTTAGCCTTGTGCTCCTAGATACGCGGGAGATAGTTCCCAATGCGAGAGCAATCCGTAGAAGGAAGATTCCCTGTGTGGGATGTACTCTGGTATTTGCTTCCTAGTTGGAAGCGGATAGTTGTTGTAGTTGCTCGTTCGAAGCTGATCCTCGAGATACTTGCCTTAGTAGGACTTACAGGTATTTAGGATAACTGTGAGGCGTGTGGGCCTTGCATGCTATGAGAGTTCGGGTCCGTCTAGCAGACTGAATTGGGCGGGCTTAGAACTGTTTGGGTCGGATCAGTGTTGGGCAGATGTTGGGGCCCGTAGTTACTCGAGATCATCTTGACATGTGTACGGCTCAGGGGTGTGACCGTTTTTATGTATCATCAGCTACTCTCTCGAGTTAGTGGGACGTCACATCAGTTCGCTAAGTCATCTCTTGAAGGGATACGCCACTCATGATGATTGAGTTTGAATCGTTGCTTGAGCCGCGCGCTGCATTAATTGAACGTTGGTCGATCCAGCAAAAAAGAGGCGGGAACCCGATCTCTATTTAGGTCATCCGCAGTGTAGAGTCTAACTCTTTCACTTTCTTTGCTATTGAAGATACCGCTCTGATTAGAAAAGATTGTTCATCTTCTTAATGGCTCAACAAAACCTTCTTGATGACACAACCTTAATCACAGGCCTGGAGTTTTTTGAAGACAGGTAGCTGTCTGAGACAGGCCTTGCCGAAATCCATACGAAGTTTGGGGTCCCTAAAGACCTGCCTGGTATGTCCTGCCGGGTGACCAAACGCCAATGTCGCCACCGGCGGGGTTCATCTATTTGCATCACGGGATACTTCAAACCGGAGTGCGTTTTCCCGTTCTGGATGTAATCTGGGGATTCTTGGATCTCTCGGGGATTCCCCCGGCCCAGTTGGGGCCTAATGGATATAGGATCATCCTCTTGATTCTGATCAGTGCTAAGGAGGTCGGCGTCAGCGTGACTCCGCGAGTAATTCAGTTGCTGACTTCTCCCCGGCTGAAGGGTAACGTTGTCTGTAAGAGGACGTCGACGGCTTACTTTGCGAATCTGCCCGATGATTTCAAGTTCTAGCGGAAGTATTGCTTTTTGACCCCTGCGGATTCGAAATATTACTGATGTAAGGGTCGTCCGCTGCAGCGAGAGTTCAGGTCGCTTCATAAGTTCAACCCCTTCCCGTGACTTTGATATGCTTGATCACGAGCTGGCTAATCATTGCTTGTGTTTCTTCGCAGGAAGGTTTCCATCTATTTCTCTTATCTTAGATGAGCAAAACACCATGGAGACATTCCACGGCTTGCCAAAGAGGAACGTGGTTGATGTCATAAGAGTTTCCAACTTCATTAGTAATGGGCTGTGGGACAACTAGCACATTGCCCCCACTCTATACCGAGTATCGTGAATTAAGTTGGAAGATGGGGCCCCTTCAAGGAAGAGGAAGGTTGTTGGGGCCAAAGTTCTCATTTTGTCTGACGTGGAGGAACCGTCTGAAACGCTTGCCTCTTTTGTGAGAAAGATGTCCTGTGTTAGAACTGGGTTTCCTTCAACACGATTCGCTCTAGTGAGAGAAGATCGCGAGTCGGATAAGCCCGTTGGTATGGATACTGATGTGTCCGGCTTGGAGAAAGATTACTTGCGATTCGCAGGAGTTGTAGACAAATCGAACCTTTGCATCGCGCAGGTTGAAGCTTTGAAGGATCGTCTAGTGCGGGTCACAATGACGGCTTCTGCCAGTGTTGATTCGCATGGGACTGTTCTGATAGAAAGCTCCTGTGTGGATTCGCCTGAGGTTGTAGAATATGATCGTCCCGCTGGCGTGCAGACTGAAAGTGGTCATGGTGGCACAAGCAAAGTTTCATGTAGTTCGCATTGCGCACCGTCTCGTTCCAGGCCATAGCTAGAAGAGTTGGAGGGTCCTTTGGATAAGTCGCGTCCTTTTCTCCTTCCGGATCTCGTCAAGCCGTCTCGCAATAAAAGGTCGGCTGTTGTCAACAAGGGAAAAGCCACGGAGGAGAGCCCGATGACAATGGCAACCATGAAGGGTGGTGCTGGCGTAATTCCTGATCCAGGAAAGTTTCATCCGGATGCACGGATAAGCGTGTTTGCACTGGACTTGGTAAAGATGAGTTCACAAGTCTGGCACCAAGAGGTGGACATAAAGTATGATTCGAGGAAGCATATAAGTAGGCGTCACAACTGGCTGATGGATTGCACTCCAAAACCCAAGGAGGATACACTAGAAGGGTGTATGGACAAGGGCTTGAAGTACCTTATGTTGGGTATGTCTCACTTGAGCCACATGGTTGTTGCTGGGACGAAAGTTGAGGCATCATATGAGAGGGTATACACCTTGGAGCGTGTCTTCTAACACATGCAGGCGTTGTGCTTTATGAAATTGATCGGCTACAAAAGCAAGCTGAGGAGAATAGGCTGAATCAGTCAATTGTGGCCGCTGAGACTCAACAGACTATTCTGAAAGTCCTTGAGTATGATCTGTCTGAGGCGGTGTTCGAGAGAGATAGACTCAAACAAGAATTGGACCGGACCCGCCGAGACGTAGAGGTTGCATAGAAAGTTGCAACTAAGGCGCATTCTGAACTATGGTCTCTTGTTGAAGAGAATGCTTCAAAGAATGCTGACTGGATTGCTCAGAAGCAACAATAAGAATCCGATGTGGAGTTCTATGCTCGAGAGGCGAGGAAAGCCAAGGACCAGCTCGAATTGGAGTGGCATGAGCTTAGTGCTGTGAAGAGCTGTCACGCCCCGACCTGCCACGGGAATCGCAGCGTGCCGATGCGTGAACTAACACGTACACACGCGGATCGTAATCGGCCACAACATCATAATATAACACATTCTTGATACGAGAATCAAACGGAAATAAAACTACGCTAAAGTTTGAACAAAATAAATATATTTGATTCGCCCCGCCAGAGTCATAGCAACAAAACCAGTATACAAACATCTAGTATAGCAATATAGTACATCTGAAACACAGAGGAAGCAAAACATACCCGTACAGGGTGGACACAACCAAAAAGCACAAAACGCGCCTACAACGGAAATCGGGGCCTACGCACCACGATCAGCAGGAACGCCAACACTACCTGCACTCCAATAGAAGCACACCCCTTGCGGGGTCAGCAAAGCACAAAGCTAGCTGGTGCGAGCGAACTAAATACAAATAACGGAATACTATACTAGAAAAATTCATGCCAGACAATAAATGATAAATAACAAGTTCTAAAGACTAAATCACACCGTGTCTCTAAAGATAATATTTCTAAGTTCAAGCAACAACACAAACATTTCAGATTCAACAATAACTATCAGTTTACGATATATGCCGATCATTACACGTGATTCAAAGATGGTAAATATCAAGCAATGGAAATAAAGACAATCTCATAATTCTTCCTAGTCTCCTAGGTATAGCAATCAGGTTGAAACCAAAAATCCTGTAAAATTCTGTATAAGTGTCTCATATCGTAGGTATCCGCATACCCTACGAATGTGTCTCACCCAGACACATCCCACAACGTGCACCAGTACCACTTCGGGCTTGTTTGTATCCTAATGGGGTGCCATCTGCCAGGATACAAACTCCAACATCTCGAACGACTGGCCTAACACGGCCAACCTAACACAATCAAACTCAAGCGCGCTAGGAGGGAAAGCGAGTAATCTCCAAAGCACGTCCTCCGGGACCCGTCCTACTGCACTATATAGTGGCAAGTGCGTGCGGGAGCTCACCGCACCTCAGCAAGCTTGCCACATGCAATAGCGTCCACAATGTCAGGTGCGAGTCATCTCAAGCACCATCCAACTCACGATGTGAGCAAGCTCCTAAGCATCGGCACAACAGGCATTATAGCGGGGTAAAGACACTTATACTACTATCCACATGCATAAATGACGAGTCTGTACATAACCAAAGGTAACAGACGTGCAATCATAAACAATTCGGCAATTTTTATAAAACCACGACTATGCCAGGGTCCCAACATGACCCAATTCACCACAATAAATTTATTCGAGTCGATTATCATACATGCTCAAGACTCAGAAATCCACGGTAAAACATGACATACTATGCAAACTCGAAAACAAAGCATACAAGTCTCATGTCATTACACCAAAGCCTAATCACACCAAAATTCCTTCACTATTCGATTTCATTCAAGTATATCATGCTTTCAGGAAACCCAATACATAATTCACGGTATGATGTAAAACTTAAATTCAGGATTTCAAATACTTATTTCTTAAAATAAAAATTATAGTTCCACTCACCTAAGCGGAATGGATTTTCAAAACCCAGTTCCTACCAGTCGAAGCTCCTAACTCGCAAAACCAAGAATGCGGGACCACAGAAATTTTTAAAACTGCAAAGCGGACTCGAAAATGAGTGAACTAGCCGAAAACTGAAAAAATAAATAAATTACAAGCGGCGCGTGACGGAAAGAAAACTTACCGGCAATAAAAATTCGGCAAACACCCCGCCGCAACCCAAAGTTTGGCGAAAATGCACCGAAACCCTTCCTACTCCGGTCTGATCGCTTCCAAACCGCACAACAGGCCGGAAATGAGTCTAAGGACACTCGGAGTCACGAAAGTGAGGCTCACCCACGCACCCAAAGCTCGGATTCACGCCGAAGAACCCTCCAAACAAACATGCACCCTGTTTTTTTGAAAAATTCGGCCAACCCCAAAATCAACCTTGCATGTCGGTTCTAAGGGCTCCCAATGACGCCACCAAGGCCCCTCCACGACTGATCGGATCTATGGAAACTAATAAATCAATCCAACACCAAACCCAAATGAAAAATGATTTTTTTTTATTTTTTTTCGAAAAATCAACAGAGAAATGAAGAGGGAATGCAGAGAGGGAGAAATGAGGAGGAGGAGGTGAGCTGTGGGGGAAGAAATCACCCAAAACGGTCGACGAAATCCCGCTGGAGACGAAGAGTTCGTTGTTTCGCTCCCTAGAAAGAAAGAAGAAAAAGAAAAGAGAAAAGAGAAAAGATAAAAGAGAAAGAAGAAAGAAAGGGGGGTCGTGTTTTAAGGGGTGGGTGGCTATGCGCCCCCACCACATTAACTGAGTACACCCCGCCCAAATTTTTTTTTTTTTTTTTTTTTTTGAAAAACGCAGATATCACAAAAGTGGTCTCAGGTTGATGCGCTGACTTGCAAGTTGGATCTATTGGAGCGTGAACTTGTTGATGCGAAGGTGCGCGAGGAGGAGCTTCTTCATGAGCAAGGCAAATGCGAGTTTTGTTGGGGTTGTACATGGTAAGTTGGAGCTACTGACGCTGATGAAGAAGGGGCACCGGGATCGGGATCTCGGCCGTTATAAGAAGATGTCGTATGTAGACTTGTCTGTTACCTCTGTGTCATCGAACGAGGAAGACAGTTTGGGCCTTGATGTCCAGGCCGTGGCATGTGTGAACGCAACTCCTGCTCCTTCTTCCACTAGGCTTAACTCTTATGTTTATGTACCTTCTTCTGATAAGGAGGAAACTTTGTGTGTTTTTTCCCATTTTCGTTTTGACCATTAATGAAAACAGTTTTTCCGTTTCGTGTTTGGTGTCTCTATCGCATGTTTTTCGTTTCGCCTTGTCATCTTGCTTCAACATAGGCTGGTTTAATCAATAGGACGTTGAATGGTCTATCTGCAATAGAGAGCTTGATCGTTTTGCATTGTGAATGACTCAGGATCATCGTTGTGCAGTAATGTCCGATAGTGGGCACGTTACGGACAATTTAGCTAAGGGTTGAGTCGTCCAAGCTGTGTCTTGTCCTCAAGGTAAGCTGCTTGAGGCTTGCCTCACTTGTCTGATTGGTCGAGTGCGATTGCCGCTATGGGTGAGTTGCGATGGCCGAGCGTATGTGTCAGAGCGTTCGTGCATCCTAAGTAGCTTTTATCTAGGCACTGGCCGTACGATCTTTGTATCGGGGTGAGTGGCCTCTGCTAATATTAGAATGTCAGTCCATTTGAGCATGAAGACGTTGACTCAGCTAGATTCATGTTTGCGGTCGTTGTAGGAGAGCGGTGGTCGCATGTCAAGCTGCTTGGAGCTCCCACCTTCTGAACCATCTATGCCCGAGCAATGTGGGCTACAGATTCGAGAAGTGAAGGTTTGGCGACTACGCTGAAGAGCAGTAGTCCCATGGCGAGTCGTCGACATCATTTAAGGACTTACTAGTCTCCCACCTTTCGAACCATTTACACCCGCCCCGTGCGGTGGGGGCTACAATTTCGAGTAAAAGTGTTCGACGACCAAGCTGGAAAGCAGTTGTCCCATGGCAAGTCGTCAAGCTCAATTTGGGACTGACTAGGCTCCCACCTTCCAAATCATCTACACATGTGCGCATCAAGCTACAAATTTGGGAGTTTTCTGCGGCCACGCTGAAAAGCAGTGGTCCCGTGGCAAGCCGTCGGAATCAGTTTGCGGCTGACTAGGCTCCCACCTTCTAGTCTATCTACACCCACACAATGTGGGCTACAAGTTTAGGGTTGGTGATTCGGCGACCATGCTAAAAAGCAGTGATCCCGTGGCGAGCCATCGGAATCGGTTCGGGATGACTAGGCTCCCACCTTCCAAACCATCTACACCCGCGCAGTAGGGGCTACAGGTCTGAGCTTTGATCAAAATCTTTCGTTGTCAGTCGTCACTAGCTAGGCTTACCTGATTGGGTTCGGCGATCATTGACCGCGAATGGGGGAAATGATCCTTGGTAAGTCGTCATCACCAAGCATGATAGCACTGATTAGACTCCCACTTCCTAGACCATCGAGATCCGCACTAAGTGGACTAGGTGTCGGGTGATACCAGAAGTTGTCATCATCAGCTTAGGCTGACTAAGCTTGCCTGGTTGGAGAGGGTGTGACAATCCATGTCTGCTAATGTCGTGCACTATGCGGACAGCATTACCTTAAAACAAACATTGATCCGTAGGTACGGTCCGTGCATCAAGGATGTTTTGGATTTGCGCTCGTACCTAGCATGTGGCAAGATATTGTTTGAATGGTGGATCGAGCCTTTGGGCACACAAAGGAAGAGTTAGGGTTTCATGTACGGTTGTGCTACGTGTACGACATAGATCGCGCGGTGACACGTATATGGTGTAGGCTACGGGACGGTTGAGTGTCGGTTACTCTCCTGAATTGGTGAGGTTGCGTGCAACGCCATTAATTGAGCGAACATGGGTCTGCACACTTTCCTTAGGAATCGTCATTTCTTCATTTCCCACATGGTATTCTATGCTTAGCAGTTAATGCAGAAGGCCCGTTTGGTGAACCATTACGCCTATATAATAGTGTTCTCCAATCGTTGTAAGCACGCTCATCTCCTTAAATGTTCTTGCTTGAAGAAAATGTTTTAGGTTTTCCAAAGGCTGAAGGGAGGTCTCCGACAATGGAGTCTCTGAATGTTCTGACATTTGCCCCGATCATGCACGATCATAATCGTTGTTATGCATGGTCACCTGTTGTGGGTGGGCACGTAGTCGATCTACTGAGATCTCGTAATTTCTTTTCATATTGCGGAGAAGTAGTACGGATTTTCTTTCAAGGGAAGAGTCTGTCGTTCATGTGCTAGAGCCTTATCTCTGAATGTTTAATTTCATAGATAGCACCAGTAGTCGTTGTCCGAGCGCCTGCCCCCATCACTTTTTGATTAGCTCTGTTGCTTCGCCTTGCACTGGAAGTCGACATCTGGGTTGAGGCAGAGTTGAACATGGCCTGTCAAAATTTCATGTTTTCCTTGCACGGGAAGGTACATGCGATCCGAACTCACCTGATACTTGTCCCAAGTTCACAGAGTGTGTGAGTTGGGCTTCGATTTTTTGTCGGTGCTCCCGGTTGTCAGTTTTGTAATACCTCAAACCATATTTGAGGGGTATGTTTGTGGAGGCGTTTGAACCTGATGCTTTCATCCTGATCTTGATCAGTTCAGACTTTGCGGAGAAGTTGAGGATTGGAGTCTTCTTCGGATGCCTATCGTAGTAAAATTGTCTAAACGAGTCTTTTACTTCACGTCGCACCATACTCAAATGCTTGTAGTATGTAGTCTTTTGTATTTGCCTCAGGGCGCTTGTTGTTACATCTTTCCAATAATCAATAGAGTTTGTTTCTATAATTATTCCTTTATTTCTTAAATGTTTGCAAATCACATAAGTCTTTAAGAACTAAAACTCTACATTGACTATGGAAAGGCAAATAAACAACCGAAAGCATACTAACAGTTGAGCGGGAGGAATTGATCCTGACCTTGAAGTGAATTCGAATTGCCCTTGTGGATTGTTCAGCAGACTGTCGAGGCGCTTCAGAGGTTACTGAAGAGTAAACCTTGTAGAGGGGTCAATCTATGTACCGACGGAACGTCGAGGGGATGTATTCTCGCTTGTCGTGGCCTCTCCGTTTCGCTGGGCAGAAGTGCAGACAGCTCTCACACTGTTTGAAGGTGATGCCCCCACTATTGCTTGGCCTGCACTAGTTCAGGCTGCCCCGTGGTATGCAGCTGGATCTGGGAACATTATATTTGTTTCAGTGCGGCGTAATGGCAGCCTCGTGTCGTAGGTTGGTATCTGCATATAGTCCCTTCTGAGTGGTTAGCAGTATACTTAACAAACTGGTGAAGGGTGAAGACTACTGCCTCCATCTGATGGAGCCATGGTCTTCCCAAGATAAGATTGTAGGGCGACGGTGCGTCTACGACCATGAAGTCTATAAACAGGACCTTTCTTAGCTGCGGCTCTCTTGCCACTGTTGCCAACCTTATCTTCCCGATCGGGAAGTACTTCTCTTTGTTGAATCCAATCAGCGAGTAATCTGAGGACGTCAAGTTTCTCCTTGAAGTCCATACTGCGGAACGCGTTGTAGAACAAGACATTGAGTGAGCTTCCTATGTCCACTAGAGCTCTCTTTACCTCCCACCTTGCTATGGAGACCGAGATGACTAGGGCGTCGTTATGTGGCACTCAGACTCCTTCGTGGTCTTGTTCGTAAAGGTCAAGGTGGGAATGGGGCTTTGAATCCTTGAGTGGCAGATGCGTCTGTCCTCATCCGCGGGTTATGTTCGCCTCTCCAGTAAGGTCCGCTTGCGAGACCTGTATGACTGGTCTTCATTCGGTCCAACCACATGAATGACCTATATTATCCCTGAAGTCTCCTTCGTTGTTTCTTTAACTAACTCCCCCATGCCCTTGGTTTGTTTTGGTCACTTCTCAGAGTTCAGGAATTCTTTAAGTTTGCCTCTGCGGATCCAGTACTCAACATCATACCTCAGGCTCTTGCAATCATTGGTATCGTGGCCACCCTCCTTGTGGTACACGCAGTATTTTCCGTTGTCACGCTTGGAGGGGTCTCCGCACTATTTCGGGGGCCACTTAAGATCCTCCCAGTTTTTCATGGAGTTTAGCACGTCTGACAGGTTAGCATTTAGGGGTGTCACAGATCTGGATCAACGTAGTTAGATGATTTCTCCATCCTGGATCGACTAGGGTCTGACTTGTTGTCATTGCGCTTCCTCTTGCTCCACTCCTCATCCTCGCGTTTTTTTCCCTACTTTTTGTCCTTAAGAGCGGAGGGCTTTTTCTCTCCTTCGGTTTCCCTCTTCATGGTTCTCAGCTTCTCCAAGTAATATGCTTCTAAGCGTTCTTGAGGAATTCTGTCATGTCCAGTGGGGGCTCCAAGGTGAGGTCTTCATGGAGCTTTCCTTCCTTGAGGCCCGCAGTGAAGGCTGTTACGATCGTGTTGTCATTGTATCCATCGATGAGAGCCAGTTCGTTGTTGAAGCGCGTGACATACTCTGATAGTCTCGTGGGACCTCTGCTTTAAAGAGAGTATGTAGTGTGGGCCTTTTCGAAAATGCTGGCTCCCTACGAAATGTGTCAGGAAATCCTTTGCCAATGTCTTGAAGGAGTTGATCGGCTTCGGCAGAAGGTTGTTGAACCACGTCACTGCTGAGCTTTTCAGACTAGTGAGAAAGGTTATGCACATGACAGACTCAGATCCTTCTTTAAGGGCCATTACGTGTTGGTAATGGCATAGGTAGTCGAAAGGATCGGTGGTTCCGTTGTAGAAGTCGAGCTTCGGGGGAGTGAACTTCCTCGGAAGGACCTCATTCATGATCTGGTCCACAAATAGCGGGACAGAAAGGCAGTATAGTACGTCTGGATCATGCGCCACTTTGCAAAGGGGGTTCCTAGGGCCGAGCCTCTCTGTCCTGACGGCGGGCTCAGCGTCAGCCGCGCAACCTCCCCTAGTCCAATGAGAACTGGCGGGGGCTTGGCTTTCCTGTGCTTGCTCCCTGCCAACCTCCAGAGACTGAGGCCTGTGATGCTTCTTGTCTCCATTGGCAGGTGGTGAATTTTGTCGCTTGAGAGCCTCCACCGCCTTGGCTATCTGTTGTATTTGAGATGTCAACCTATCAATTCGAGGATCCACTATTGTTGTCGTCGGCGCGGGGGCTTGAGTCTGTAGCTCTTGTATGACCGGAACCGCTAAAAGCGACGGTGTTGTGCCAACCGGAGCGTTTGATATGTCCCCTTGTTCTCCGTTGTTCACCATCTCTCTGAGATTTAAAAGTAGACGACACTAATGAAAAGTTAATAACTTTGTCGTTCCCACGGACGACGCCAAACTGATGCAGTCATTTTTCGCTCCCTGCTTTGACCTAGTCCCGCTGACCTGCACAAGTAACGCATGTGAGCCACGGACCACCGTTGTGGTGGCCTATGGCACTGCGATGCTAGAGTCAGACAAGGATCTGAGGAAGGTGTAATGCTGTAAATAGGGAATTTGTAGCGTACCTTAGCTTACCAACCTCATGTCTTATTTATATTGCAAGAAGGCCTGGTTCTACCAGGCCATCGAGGGCGTAGTTTAGGAAGGAGATCTTCGTGGAGATCCTTATCTAATTAGGAGTCGTGTTGTAGGAGGGAAGTTCCATATTAGCCTTGTGCTCCTAGATATGCGGGAGATAGTTAACAATCCGTAGAAGGAAGATTCCCTGTGTGGGACAGTGTTCTAAAAAATGGCATAGGCGGCCGCCTAGGCACTAGGCTTTAGAGAAACGCCCAGATTAATGGTTGGGCAGGGTCTGGGAGAGTTTTTTTTTTTTTTTTAATAAGGCTAATTGTGTTTTTATTTTATTTTTCTTTCCCCTTTTTTGGAAATAAACAATCTAATTGTTTTTTATTCAGTATATGTCTAAATGTAGCAAATGATGTTTGCTTAATGGAATTCTCAAAGGATCTGCAGGTACCGATTTTAGTAATGTAGATTTTATCAAACATGACTGAGGTCATTCATTCAATTTGAAGAAAAATGAAGAGTAGGTTTAGATATTTGTCCACAAATTTAACTTTGTATAAAGTACCCATCATGACCAACTTAAGTCATTTGAGTTTTAATAAATTTTGTTCATGATTGTTAATTTTTCATGTTTTTAAATTTTGCATATGTATCTTGGCATTAAATTGGATGTAATTGATAAGGTATTATGCTTAACTTTTGTAAATTATTAAAGTTATAATACAAAACCTAAAACCACCTTGGCGCTCGCCGCCCGCCCACCGCCTAGTGCTTTTTAGAACATTGGTATGGGATATACTATGGTATACTCTTCCTAGTTGGAAGCAGAAAGCTACTTTAGTTGCCTGTCCAAAGCTAATCCTCGATATACTTGCCTTAGTAGGACTTACGAGTATTTCGGACAGTTGTGAGAAGTGTGGGCTTAGCATGTTGTGAGAGTTCGGGTCCGTCTGGCGGATTGAATTGGGCGGGGTTAGAACCACTTGGGCCGGATCAGTGTTGGGCTAATGTTGGAGCCCGTAGTTCTTTGAGATCATCTTGACACGTGTACGGCTCATGGGTGTGACCGTTTTTATGTATCATCGACCTTCATTGAATTAAAGGCGCACTACTCGGGCCTAAAAAATTTAGCTTTGGCACTGGTCGTATTTTCAGGAAGCTAAGGCCGTATTTTCATACCCACTCCATAACAGCCCTGACCAAGCATCCACTCTGATCGGTATTACATAAACCCGAGCTATCAGGTAGGATGGTGAAATGGTTAGTCGAGCTCGGGCAGTTTGACATAAACTATGTTTTAAGAACCATTATCAAAGTCGAGGCATTGGCAGATTTTATTGCCGAGTTTATCGGCAGAGAATAGCCTAAGGTAACCACCAGCCCCTGATTTAGATGTTCCTGTGTGGATCTTGCGCTGCGACAGGTCCTCGATTGGGAGGGAAAGCAGAGGTGGGATCACACTAAGTTCCCCGAGCGGCTTCACCTTCGAGAAGGTTGTCAGGTTCGGCCTTCCCGCCTCAAACAATGAAGCCAAATATGAAGCCCTCCTGTCTGGCCTAAAGCTAGCATTAGGGATCAGAATAGATCGCCTAACGGAATACAGCTACTCAAGATTGGTAGTCAACCAAGTCAAAAAGGATTTCAACAACAAAGACCCTTGCATGATAGCCTACCGCGACAAGGTACTTGGCATAATGGGCAGGTTCAAAAGTTGGAAACTCATACAGTGCCCTCAAGACGACAATAAAAAAGCCGACGAGCTAGCTAAAGAAGCCTCATCCTCCGACAAAATCTCCAGCAGCCTCATTAAATATCCAGAGCAATCGAGCCTCAATGAAGAAGAAAGTAGAGATATATGCGCCGCGGAAACACAACTAAATATGACTCAGATACTGAAATACATAGCCACCGAAGTCTTACCAACAGAGATGGTCGAAGAAAGACGACTCAAAAACATAGCAGCGAGATACGCTTTCCTAAACGACAAATTATATAGGAGATTGATGACAGGATCTCTGCTCCGATATCTAGCACCTTCGAAGGCAAGCCAGATCCTAGGTAGGATCCATGGCGGTATATGCGAGAACCACCCAGGCGGGAGAACCCTTTAGAAAGCCCTAACTCTGGGATACTTATTGGCCAACCATGCAGCGAGATGCCAAAGATAATGTCTGCAAATGCGACAAATGTCAGAGGTTTGCACCATACACGCATATATCGGCCCAACCACTAACTCCGATGACTAGTCCATGGTCGTTCACGCAATTGGGAATGGACATTGTTGGACCACTCCCGACATCAACCGATAAAAAGTTCCTTCTTGTGGCCGTTGACTACTTCACCAAGTGGGTCGAGGCTAAGCCCCTATCCAAAATAGGGCAGGTCCAGATCGAGAAATTCATATGGACCTCCATTGTCTGTAGATTCGGCATCCTTAGAACATTGGTTAGCGACAATGGAACCCAATTCGAAGGTAGTAAGGTCAAGAAACTGTGCAAAAGCTTGAAGATGGATCACTACTTTTCATCGCAAGGGCACCCCCAAGCCAATGGCCAAGCAGAGGTTACCGACTGATGATACATAAAAATGGTCACGCCTCAGAGCCTTACATGTGTCATGATGATCTCGAGGAACTACGGGCTCCAGCATCAGCTCAACACTGATTTGGCCCAAGCGGTTCTAAGCCCGCCCAATTCAGCCCGCCAGACGGGCCCGAACTCTTACAACACACTAGGCCCACACGTCTCACAGCTATCCTCAATACCCATAAGTCCTACTAAGGCAAGTATCTCGATGATCAGCTTCGGACTGGCAACTACAGCAGCTCTCTGCTTCCAACTAGGAAGCAAATACCAGAGTACATTCCACACAGGGAAACTCCCTTCTACGGATTGCTCTTGGATTGTGAACTATTTCTCGTGTATCTAGGAGCACAGGGCTAATAGGAAACTACCCTCCTATAGCACAACTCCTAATTAGAGAAGGATCTCCACGAAGATCTCCTTCTTAAACTACGCCTATGATGGCCTGGTAGAACAAAGACTCCTACACTATAAATAAGACATGAGGTTGGTAAGCTAAGGTACGCTACCAATTCCATGTTTACAGCATTACACCTTCCTCAGATCCTTGTTCAACTTTAGCATCGGAGTGCCATAGACCACCACAACGGAACTAGGTCCATGGCTTACGTGCGTTACTTGTGCAGGTCAGCGGAACTAGGTCAAAGCAAGGAGCGAAAAATGACCACATCAGTTTGGCGCCGTCCATGGGGACGAAAAAGTTCCTAACTTTTCCATTGGCATCATCTCCCTTCAAAATACAGAGAGATGGTGACCACTAAATCACACAATAATAGAGAGCAAATGGAAACGTTGAGCGGTCAGCCTGGCGCTGCTTCACCATCCTCGATGACGCGAGTAATGCGCGAACGTCGAGTTGGCACCCTAAAACAATACATTAGGCTTTGTCAATAATTAAGACGCTCACATCAATGAAACAAAGGCCTGACGAGACACTGAAGGCGTATTTAACCCGCTTTAACAGCGAATTAACCAAAAGACCACATACTACAAGCATCTTAGTACAGTGCAACATGAAGTAAAAGACTTGCTTGGACGATCTAACTACGTAAAGGTGTCTGAAGGAGGACATGCAAGCTATTTGCAAGTGACAGCAAAAACATGCGAACGGACTTCACTCGACCCCTTCCCAAGATAAAGACAAAGTGCCATAGGGGATTGAAAGGACTGAGCGGTCAATTGCTCCGTCAAATCACCCTAGAAAGCGATCGTATCCACCCCCTTACAGCCTTCCTCAAACAGTTTTCGGCCTCGAGAAGAGGATGGAAGAAGGCAGATGAGGATGGCCACAATCGGCCACGTCGACAAGGTCTCCCAGTGTTGTCGAGCGAGGCCACCTTTCCCATGTGCGATACCAAGAATGACTGAGAGCTACCATACCCGAAAACATCGCACATTGGCTAACACTACAATCAACCATTGGTTAGCAGCGGGGTACACAAACACACGGGCACAAGTGGCACAAAGTAACACCAAGGCATCTCCCTTTGTAGGAAACCCATACTACTTCCCCGCAATATGAGGAGAAATTACGAGATCTCAGCAGACCAACTATGTGCCCATCCATAGCAGGTGACCACGCATGACAACAACTATCGTTGTGTATGATCCATACAAGTGGCAGAACATTCGGAGACTCCATTTCAGCCTTTGGAAAATCCAAAGCATTTTCTTTAGCCTTTGGAAAACCCAAAACATTTTCTTCAAGCAAGAACATTATAGGAGGTGAGCTCTGCGAAAGATAGTACCTACAAAGATTGGAAAACACCATTATATAGGTGTAATGGTTTACCAAACGGGCCTTCTGCATTAACTGTTAAGCATAGAATATTCTGACGGCTCGCCACAGGACCACTGATTTTTAGCGTGGCCGCTGAATCACCAACCTTGGACTTGTAGCCCCCATTGTACGGGTGTACATGGTCTAGAAGGTGGGAGCCTAGTCAATCGCGAACTGATTCTGACGGTTTGCCACGGGACTACTACTTTTCAGCGTGGCCGCCGAAACTCACAAATTTGTAGCTTGATGCGCACAGGTGTAGATGATTTGGAAGGTGGGAGCCTAGTCAGTCCCGAAATGATCTTGACGGCTTGCCATGGGACCACTGCTTTTCAGCTTGGTTGTCGAACCCTTTTACTCTAACTTGTAGCCCCCACCGCAGGGGGTGTAAATGGTTTGAAAGGTGGGAGACTAGTAAGTCCTTAAATGATGTCGACGACTCGCCATGGGTCGCCATGGTACTACTGCTCTTTAGCGTAGTCGCCAGACCTTCACTTCTCAAATTTGTAGCCCACAGTGCTCGGGCATAGATGGTTCGGAAGGTGGGAGCCCCACGCAGCTCGCCACGCGACCACCGCTCTCCTACAGCGATCGCAAACATGAATCTAGCTGAGTCGGTGCCTTAATGTTCAAACAGACTGACATTCTAATATTAGCAAAGGCCACTCACGCTGATAGAAAGATCGTGCAGCCAGTGCCCAGATAAAAGCTAAGTGCCAACCCGAGCTTACGACGCCTGACTTGGCACGAATGCTTTGACACATTCGCTCGTCCATCGCAACTCGCCCATAACAGCAACCGTAGCCGACCAATCAGACAAGTGAGGCAAGCCTCAAGCAGCTTACCTTGGGGACAAGACATAGCTCAGGCAACTCAACCCTTAGCTAAACTGTCTGCAACATGCCCACTATCGGACATGACTACACAACAATGACCATGAGTCATTCACAACGCAAAATAGTCAAGCTCTCTATTGCAGACAGACCATTCAACGTCTTATTGATTCAACCAGCCTATGCCGAAGCAAGACGACAAGACGACAAGGCGAAAGGAAAACATGCAATAGAGACAGCAAGCACGAAATGGTCAAAACGAAAAGGGTACAAACACACAAAGTTTACTCCTTATCAGGAGAAGGTACAGAAACAAAAGAGCTAAGCCTAGTGGGAGTTGCGTCCACACGCGCCACGGCCTGGACATCAGAGCCCAAACTGTCTTCCTCTCCCGATGATGCAGAGGTAACAGACAATTTTACATACGACATCTTCTTATAACGACCGAGATCCCACTCCGGATGCTCCTCCTTCATCAACACTAATAGCTCCAACCTGCCATGTAAAACCCAGCAGAACTCGCATTTGCCTTATTCCTAAAGAAGCTCCTCCTCGCACACCTTCGCATCAACAAGTTCACACTCCAATAGCTCTAACTTGCCACTCAGCGCGTCGACCTGAAAATGTTTTGTGGCCAGACTGTTCTTCACAACACTAAGCTCATGCCACTCCAATTCAAGCTGGTCCTCGTCCTTCCTCATCTCTCGAGCATAGAACTCCACATCGGATTCTAATTGTTGCTTCTGAGCAGCCTAATCGGACTCCTTCGAAGCATTCTCTTCAGCAAGAAACCACAGTTCAGAATGCACCTTAGCCGCAGCTTCCTGCGCAACCTCTACGTCTCGGCGGGTTCGATCCAACTCTTGTTTGAGTCTATCTCTCTCAAACACCGCCTCAGACAAATCATGCTCAAGGACCTTCAAACGAGCCTCTTGAGTCTCAGCGGCCACGGTTGACCAATCCAGCCTCTTTTCCTCAGCCTGCCAGAAAGCAATACTTCTGCCAAAACTTGAAAGCATCGAGCAGATTCACAAAGCAAGCCAATGACGTCATCTCACGTGCAATCCTTGGGCAGGTCAGCAGGTTCGCAAGTCAAGGTCAAAGCAGGGAGCAAACATTGACTGCATTAGTTTGGCGTCGTCCGTGGGGATGACAAAGTTCCTAACCTTTCATTATCATAACCTTTATTCAGAATACAAAGATATGGTGACCACCAGATCACGCAACAATGGAGAACAAAGGGACGCATCAAATGCTCAGACTGGTGTTATACCGCCATTTTCAACGGTGCCGGTGGTACACAGGCAGCAGACTCACACCCACGTCAGCAACAGTTGCGACGGACCCTAGGATAGATTTGTTGTCATTTCAAATACAACAAATTTCCAAAGCAGTGGAGGCTCTCATACAGCAGAACCCTCCACCCGCTAATGGAGATCAAGAACAGCACAGACCTCCATCTCCGAAATACAACAGAGAGCAAAGACAGAAGAGTCAAGCCCCTGCTAGTTCTCATTGGACTAGAGGAGCCGGCACAGCTAACGCAGAACCAACTTTCAGGGAAGACAGGCTCACCTCGCAGAACCCCCTCTACAGAGGGGCACACGACCTAGACATGCTATATCGTCTCTCTGTTCCACCGTTCGTGGACTGTATCATGAATGAGGCTCTTCCAAAGAAGTTCACGCCACCAAAGCTCAACGTCTACGATGGGACCACCAACCCATTCGATCATCTATGCCATTACTAGTATGTAATGGCACTCAAAGAATGATCCGCAGAACTTCCCCTACCAGCTTGAAGAAGTCAAGACTAACATGGTTCCACAGCCTCCTGCCAAAGTCGATCGACTCATTCAAGACGCTAGCAAATGAGTTCTTGACATGCTTTGTCGAAAGTCAGTGCCTCCGTAAAGGCCCACACTACATACTCTCTCTGAAGTAGAGATCCAATGAGACACTCAGAGACTATTTCACGCGCTACATCAACGAGGTGACGATCATTGACGACTATAGCGACGACACAGTCGTGGTGGCTTTATGACTTTATGACCTTGGAACCCCCTTTGGATATGACGAAACTCCTTAAGGGCACCCAGAGGTACATCACCTTAGAAGAGATAAGAACTGTAAAGAGAGAAACAGAAGTTGAGAAGAAGCCCTCTGTTCCTAAGGACAGGAAAGAGGGAAGAAGGCGAGAGGATGAAGAAAGGAGCAAGTAAAAGTGCAACGACAACATGTCAGACTCTGGCCGGGCCAGGCCAGAGAAAGCTTCCAACTACGTTGGATCTAGACCCATGACCCCCCTCAATTTTAGCCTATCGGACGTCCTGAATTCCATGAAAATTGGGAAGATCTAAAGTGGCCCCTAAAGCAGCATGGAGATCCATCCAAACGTGACAACAACAAGTACTGCTCATACCACAAGGAGGGTGGCCATGACACCAACGACTACAAGAGTCTAAGGTACGAGATCGAGTACTAGATCCGTACGGGTAAGCTAAAGGAATTCCTGGGTTCTGAAAAGCGACCAGAATGACTCAGAGACAGGGGGGAGACAGTCAAGGGGATCGAGAATGAGACTCTGGGCATAATCTATGCCTTTCATGGAGTCGGATCGGATGAAGACCAGTCAAATAGATCTCGCAAGCAGACTCTACTGGAGATGCAGCCGTAGATGAGAACATACGCGTTTGCTACTCGAGGGTGCAAAGCCCCATCCCCACCATAACTTTTACAGACAAGGACCCCTTCTACACCGTACACGTGTCACAATGATCTCGAGAAATGATAGGCCCAAGCGTCAACCCGACGCTGATTCGGCCCAAGCGGTTCCAATCCCACACATTGCAGTCTGCCAAATGGACTCGAAACCATTACAGCTTGCTAAGCCCATGTGTCTCACAACTATCCTCAATACCCGTAAGCCCTGCTAAGGCAATTATCTCGAGGATCAGCTTTGGACAAGCAAGACAGCAGCACTTTACTTCCAACTAGGAAGCAAATACCAGAGTATATGTCACACATGGAAACTTCTATCTATGGACTACTCTTGGAACAAGAACTATCTCCCACGTATCTAGGAGCACAAGGCCAACAAGGAAACGCCCCTTATCAGCACGACTCCTAATTAGAGAAGGATCTCCATGAAGATCTTCTTCTTTAAACTACGTCATCGATGGCCTGGACGAACCAAGACTCCAGCACTATAAATAAGACATGAGGTTTATAAGCTAAGGTACACTACAAATTCCCTGTTTACAGCATTACGCATTCCTCAGATCCATTTCTGACTTTAGCATCGGAGTGCTATCGGCCACCACAATGATGGTCTGTGGCTCACAGCGGGTTCACAGGTCAAGGTCAAAGCATGGAGCGAAAATTGATTGCATCACTTACAATTCATATATTTTGAAAGAATGCATATAAGGTAATCACTTACAACATTGTTGCAAATTAACTTAAATGTTTTTTTTTTAACTTTGTAGATTCTAGTAATGATATTTCTTCCTTTCTCAAGGTTGGTGCACATAGGCATAAAGTTCTTTGATATGTGATGCAGAAGTTGTTCTAATTTACACCTTTTGAAAGTTGCTTATATATATTTGTGAATGCAACTTACGTTGGTGAATAAAATAAGTAAACCCATTTTTGTATGGGGCATTGGGCTAAAAGGACCCTATCCAAACTATAAATTTGTTTATTAATTCGTTTGAGCTTCGTTTAAGTGAAATTTTAAGGATAATTGCACAGAAAGGCACTGGTCTGGTCCGTAAGTCCACATGTCGATCGCAGAGCCAACATTTCGCTATACGTATTAACACTAGAAACGTCATGTTAAATTTTCAACCCATTTCAACAGTGTTTCTTGATATACATATTCAGGTCACCGCCATAAATGGTCCTTGTGGGTGTTTAAGGACCACCCGCAAGCAGGTGGTCTTGGACAATGGGTGTTGGCCAACCTGTCTCACGCCCAAGGTGGGCTCTTGCTCGCTTCGCTCGCTCGTGATATGATTAGAGAATTTCATTTATCCCACTTATCACAGATCTTGAGGCACACATGTCGAAACAAGTTGAAACTTTGACACGTTATTTTTTATGTTGGTCTTTAATTTTTCTCAAAATTTCAGCTCAAATGGAGCTCAAACGAATTCATAAAACTTAGAGGGTCTTAAATGGGCAGTCAAACTAGAAATTGGTCCCTTTAGGGCAATATCTATTTTTTGTACCTTGTGATGCTTATGTTGTCATGTTTTATGAAACAGTTTTTTTTTTTTTTTTTTTTGACACCGTGCCTTTGAATGCTAATAGGATAAATAGTACTATTAAAACTCAGGTGTAGAAGATGGTTAATGTTTATATGATTAAATGTGTTTTTTTTTGTTAAAACTTAGCACTTTCTATAGATGATGTGTACAATAGATATGCTATGAAACTAAGATGTATACAAAATCGACCATTTTTTTTACCTTTTCTATAGATTGCCTTTTTCCTAAATATATTTTAGGTATGAATATAATAATTTCAATTATGTGGCCAATATGTATTTTAGTTTTAAGTATTTCTAAATACACTGATTATAAACTTATGAAAGGAATCCAACCATAATAAAAATCCTATTGGCAACATGATTAGTAATTTTTGATAATTATTGTCTCAATTTCAGTAGATGTAGAAATTATTATTTAATCATAAAACTGTCATCTCTCTACTTCTTACTATCTAGATCCATTAGTACCATTGTTGTGTATTTGTATCACCACATTATTGTCATAGAAGAATGCAAGAAAGAGATACAGGTTTCCACTCTCTCCGTGTTTGTGATTGTTGGAGTTCAGGGCCATGTCCTTCAACATCGAATCAATCAAGCGCTATGGATTAACTCCTAGTAATTCAAAATTTTTAATTCATGTTTACATAACCATGATACCGCGACATAAACATGAATTGAGGATCTGAATGATTAAGAGTTATGACTTTGCTTGATCCATAGTTTTTTATTGATACGCTGTCTTGAAGAATATGGTACTAAACTCCAAGAACCAGGAACTTAAAGAAAGAGGAAACATGTATTTCTCTTGATTAAATAATTCGTACTTTTATGATAGAGGTAGAGTGGACGGTTTCTTGATTAAATAATTATTGAAAATTTATACTCGTGTTGTTAGTATGATTTGTAATATGGTTGAATCCCTTCCATAAGTTAATAACCACATGTACTGAGAAATACTTAAAAATAAATACACATGGGCCATATAATTGAAATTCTTACATTCTCCTACTTAACTCATATGACAATTTTTTGAAAAAAAAATTGATTTTATTGAAAAATTATAAAAATCAACTCATACATCAATGATTTACTATTAAAAAAACAGTGATGTGATTGCTATTTGAACAAAAATAAGAAATCCAGACCATTATCATTCATTAGCTATCATAATAACATTATCAAACAACTTAGTAATGTGAGTCATGGAGGTCTTATGTCATTATGCAACTTAGTAATGTATCATACATTAGCAGTCTGCTTGACATGATCCATAAGTAGGAGTATATGCTAACATTACATTGTGTATAAAATGTATTGACATTAATATTGTATTTCATTCATAATATTTACATGGAACTTTGTTTTCGTTTAACTAACATTTGTTATATTAAGTAGTTCAAGATGTTGATCAAATATATTTGTAAGTCAAAATCTGTCGAGCTTTACATTTTAGTTGTAAGTACCAGAATTTATGACTTTCTCCCTGTATAAGTCAGGTTGTAGTTCAAATAATCTATAAAACTACAAATCAAGGATCAGATTGAAGGTCCGTTGTTTTTCACTTATTTGAAGTTTTTTTTTGTATTATTCATTTGAAAGTTTTAAATAAATTTTTTTTAAATTTCAAGTGTTTATGACTAAGTTCACACGCAGTTTGTAGGTCATTATGGTACTTAGTGTTGAGAGACACCAACTGTAATTGTTTTATTTCTTGCATAAGAATGGGCTTGAAAATATTGGGTTACAGCCATTTGACATGAACTTGGTCTACGGAAGAATATTTGAAGACTTCGCCGAAGCATTTCACCCTCTGGTTCTAGTGTTGTTGCTGCCCAGGCGTAGACAGATAGCTCAGACATTAATTTCCCCGCCAACTCCCATTTCCTTTCCTCCTCTTTATCATGGGGTCATTCTTTACACTATGTATCTTTCAGGCAATGGCAATTATAAATTTCAAGCAATTATTATGATATGAAATAAAAGTACATTTTTTGCTTTCACCCTTCAATTTAGTTTTTTTCTTCAAATTTTCTATTGTATAATACAAAACGTTAGACAAGTCTATGACCCGTGAAAGATCGTAAAGGCAAGAAGGAACTCTGCCGATGAAATCATTTATTGAAATTCTGAATTCTATTAGGTTTCGAATTTGGCTATCTAGAATGTTTCCTGTCAAACTATTATTGAAAAGATTAAGTATGTTAAGAGATGAGAGACTTCCTACCAAATGAGGAATTTTTTCTATGAGTTGATTTTTTAGGAAGTTCCAATTCGGTAAGCTTGGATACAGGGATGAATTCAACCGGAATTCCTCCTAAGAGTTTGTTGTGGCTTAAGATGGTTACTTCAAGTTGGAATAGTGTGAAAGATTAGTTGGGAGACCGCCTTCGAACAAATTGGAGCTGTAGTAGAATCCTTGTAAATTGAACAAATCACCTATTCAGTTAGTATGATGCAAATAAGGGAAAACTTAAACACATGGATCAGCTACGGCACTACATGGACAATAATCACAAATTCACAAACAATAAATAATGTGATGTGAGGACTTTTTTTTGGGGGGGGGAACTAAAAGAAGATGTTGTATTATTAACAACATTGTACATGCAAAAAGGGTTTCACCTTAACGTGGAACCATCATTTCTTGAAGAAGATGTTTCCTTTTTGTCGAATTTTATGTTGCGATTGGAGAATTTCCTTGGCCTGGCTTTTCAGCGATTCTACCGTTGAGATTCCTTAGACATTCGCCACATCTTCCTGACCATCAAGACTAACAGCTCCTCCATGTTGTCATTTTGTATGTCATCGGGTTGCCATGCATTAAATGTGATAACCTTTTTCTTTTCGGGTTTTTTCCCGAATCTAAAATCTCAAGTCAAAATTCTTGAGATTCTTCATGAGCTCCTGAATATTGACTTCTGATAGATTCATGTTGTTTTCTTTGATCGCGTAAATTTTTGCATCGTACTTTTGGAGTCAGAGATCTCATAATCTTATTTATAATCTGGGTGTCAGACAACTTTTCTCCAAGACCTGCCACGATGTTAACAATCTCTTTCGTTTTGCTCCAAAAGTGGGTGAAGAACACTCCATCCATGCAAAGAATCTCCAGATTGGTGTGTAGCATTTGAAGCTTGGAATCTTTGAGTTAATGATGCAGATTTTACTAACCTAAATTGATAGGCTAATTTGACACGATTGTTATACCGCAAGTGCAAGGTTGTCTAACTGGAAGACAAGGGCAAATATGAGCCGATCCCACGAGGATTAAAGACACAGTCGAAAACGACAATCTTTTTAAACTAATTTGAAAGTGGGTTACAACAATGAGAAATTTCTAAATTAATGGAAAGTAGAAAAACAAAGTGTTCTAAAAATCGACCTAAGCGCTAGGCATTAGAAAAACGCCCAGATTAATGGTTGGGCAGGTTCTGGGCTGTCTAGGCGGGTCTGGGTGGGGTCTAGGTGGGCCTAGGCAAGGTCTGGGCGACCTAGGCGGGGTCTGGGCGGCCTAAGTGGGGTCTAGGCGGTCTGGGCGTGTTTTTTTTAATAAGGCTGATTGTGTTCTTATTTTATTTTTCTTTCCTCTTTTTTGGAAATAAAAAATTTAATTATTTTTTATTCAGTATATGTCTGAATGTAGCAAAAGATGATTACTTAATGGAATTCTCAAAGGATCTGCCAGTACCAATTTTAGTAATTTAGATTTTATCAAACATGACTGAGGTTATTCATGCAATTTGAAGAAAAATAAAAGAGTAGGTTTGAATATTTGTCTACAAATTCAACTTTGTATAAAGTACCCATCATGACCAACTTCAGTCATTTGAGTTTTAATAAATTTTGTTCATGATTGTTAATTTTTCATATTTTTAAATTTTGCATATGTATCTTGACATTAAATTGGATGTAATTGATAAGGTATTATGCTTAACTTTTGTAAATTATTAAATTTATAATACAAAACCTAAGACCGCCTAGGCCCTTGGGCGTTAGGCACCTGCTCACCACCCGCCCACCGCCTAGAGCTTTTTAGAAAACTGGAAAAACAACTGAAAATTGAGTTTGAGAATCAAAGGGAGAGATGCTAAGGCTTTCGAGTCATCCATCAGGTTCATAAAATTATACTAATGTCAATTATTGTCTCTTAGCAATATAGTGGATTAATTTTAGCAAAGATGCAAACCCCTAGCATTAATTGTATGTTTAAGGCACAACTAATCATAGATTTAACTAAAACGAATAAAACATACTTAAAAAAAACAAAGAATAATTCTAATTGCCATGGATGCATGACATACACGGTAAAAGTAATATGTGTTTGTTCACAAATCAACTCAATGTCAAATCATACAATGAATCGGATAACAATAAAATACAGGAGAAAAATCTACAAAGCCTGAAGACTCATCTATGCCTTGGCGGAGGATTTAGAAAATCATGGTGTTGGTGGTTGCGTGGGTGGACTCCATCTCCTCAGGTAACGGGTTTTGCCAAAGGCGAGTGGATGTTGTGTGGTGGTACAAAAGAGAATGAAGGGTGCCAATAGTGTGGGGAAATTTTAAATTTCAAAATTTCCTTCATTTTGTCTTTTTTCTTCTTAGACGCTCGATTTCTCTGGCTTGTTTCATTGTGCAATCTGTTCAGAAAAGGTTGCAAGTGTTACGCGGTTGTTTCAAGGTGAAGTATAGGAAGAAAATGGATAGTGGTGGTTGGTCGTGAGGAAGAAGAGATGCAGGCGAGAGGTCAAGATTAGCTGCAAGGAGAGGTGGTCAAGAATAGAAGCGAGATGAGGTGTTGTGTGTCTGTGAAGAAGAAGAACATGGTCGTGATTGTGAGGTTACAATGAAGAGTTACATGTTCTACGACTAGAGAAAATTGGCTAGTAGTGATGATATGTTGTTGTGTTTGTGCATCTGTGGTGAAATCAGGGAGAGATGGGGAGATTGGGAACATAGAGGAAGTGGGAGATGTGAGGAGAGGTCGAAATTGAGATGATCTGGTGGTGGATGCGAGAGGGACAAAGTCATTTTTTGGTGGGAGGAAGGCGAGAGGTGGTGTAGCGAGAAATAGCCAATGACAAGGTGGGTGATGGTGGCTTTGCGAAATGGAAAAGTGGAAAAATAGAATGAATGTGTGGGAGAGCATGAAAGGGGGGTTGTGGTTGCCCCCCAAAGCAGAAGGGAGAGGAGAGTGGTCCCCTGTTTTGGTTGGCAAGGAAATTAAATAGTTTGGGGATTTAGGTTAGGCTTGGGCTTAGGTTAAGACGAGTTTGGGTTTTGGATTTATATTGTTGTAGCACCTTTCAATTTCACCAAAATCGTCACTTTGGGCTTGTTCTTCCAAACTTTTCAAACTCTCCGCACTAACGCAATTTTATCGTTTAAACTTCAATTCCTATAAAAACATGAAAAAGAAATAAATAGAATAAAATACAATTTTCAAAACAATAATACATATAAATTAGAAGATATTTTATGTAATAATTATGTGAACATCAAATACCCCCAATCTTATCATCAAATGGATATCAAGAGATGCCACACCCAAATATTTCTCTTCTTCATTGAAGGAACAAAGTTTAATCTATAAAATAATAATAATAATAATAATAATAATAATAATAATAATAATAATAATAATAATAATAATAATAATAATTGATGTGTTCAAATCTCGTCCTCCTGTAAGTTTGACCTGCAAAACAGATGTTAGACTGTCAAGGACCAACTTTTTGGTAACCGAAGACACTCTGATGCTCAAGTCATCAACTCTGTTGGAGAAAGAAGTAAATCTTGACAAAACTCAGTTAAAGTTGCATATCTTGGTCGATTGTTCCATTTACCTTATATAATTGTCATGGTTAATTTTCTGCGTGACTTAAGCATGTGAGGTGCAATGGAAGGAGACATTCTTCATAACAGTCTCCTCCTTTACGAAGACGCATCTGTGGAGGCATAACTCCCTCCATGACTCTTTTCTTATGCAACATTTCTCTTTTTTATGAGAGAACATGTTCGGGCCTTAGTTATGACTTCTTCTGATGAGTCATGTTTGGACTTTTATGATTAGTTTTACCCTCTTTAGGTTTTATGAGCTTGCCTAGTTTGGGATACCTGATCCTCGTGATGGATGATTTATGTCACGTGTATGGTTGTGATGACGGTCTATTTTGATGTAACAACAACAACAACAACAATAATAACAATAACAATAACTATAACAATAACAAATAAGGTTTCATGCCTCTCTAATGTGTTATTATTTATTCTAGCTCCCAATTGTCTCATCATCACTGCAACCCACCATTATCCAACCCTAACCCCCCCCCCCCCCCCCCCCCCCCCCCCCAATAATGCATGGTTCAAAGACCTTGTTGAAGAACTCACAATTTAATTTGGGTTTTGAAAATAGTGTTCCTTATCATCATGGAGGGACCATTTTTGCACTACTATAGAATCTTTGAGTGACTACAAATTTATGATTTTGGTTTATAAAATAGATAGATATTGGGTAGGTTATTGGTGTGAAAGGATAGATTTTTACCAAATGTTGGTGTTCTAGGATTTGTAAAAGCAAAATATTTTTTTTTCTCATTATCCATTTCTAGGGTTATTGTAAAACTTTTGCAAGTAGTGAAAACATAATGAAAACAATAATGAAGAGAAGAAGATGAGTTTCGGTGTGGCATGATCATCTGTTTGATGTTAGATGGGTGGTTAGATTTAATTCAATCTTGATAAATTTTGACATGTGTTGTGCACATGTGCGTTAAGTGAAGGGTAGCTTGGTCATTTGGAAATTGTTGGATGAAAAAGTTGATCTGTAGCATTGATCTCTCGGTCATGGGGATTAAACGGGATTAGAAAAACTTTGAGGCCAACAAAGAATAGATAGAAACTAATGGGGGCTAAAAGGTAAATGACCCTTTATCACATTTCAATTGTATATTGGGACAACTATATATTGTGACAAATGTATGATTTGTATGCATGAGTTCGCTAAAAATTTTATCAAAATACACAATTTCCAAAAAACATGACAATCTTTAAAATACACTCGGCTTATGCTTAAGTCACTATTGTCTTTGTTTATTAACCCTTCATACTTTCTTGAAGTGCATTTTGTTCTTTTCATTCAGAAAAACGCTTTAAGATTTTGAAGCAAATCTTAGTGAAAGAGGGAATCATTTTGAGCATGATCTACATTGATGGACATGATCATGCTAGTTATTGGAGGAGTTGGCCGAGAGAGGGGTAATTTATTAGCTTCCACATTGTTTTCATTCTTTATTTTGATAAACAAATTGTACATATTTAATTGATATTACATTTATCTTACAATGCAATCAATTTGTATCGAGTGAAAATGATTTAACACGGAGATAATTATAAGCTCATTTATATCCCGTTTTTTGTTGAACATTATAAGCTCATTTACTAATTCACCTATGTATTTGTTTTTTTATTAGTATTAATTTTGATTTTGGCCGACCCCGAAAGTATCGGGAATGGATTTTGATGATGATGAAGAATTAATTTTGATTTTGCATAAACTTGGCTTTAAAAGTATACAAATCATATACATTTTCTTGATTCGGCCAATTTTGAAACTTTATAACATTCAGAAGTAACAAGTAAAATGGATTGTATATATTAATTTGATAATATACAAGCTCTTTGAAACAATGATAGTGGAATGAGCTAAAAAAAAATTTTGTTGGCCTTAATAGCGAAAACTATCATAAACAAAATTATGAAAAATCTATAACAGAAATAATCCTTCCATATAAAAATTAACCAATGGGGTTATTGAGTCTGTACACACACACACACACACATAAATCTCCTGAGTATGACACGTTTTAAAGTCGTGAGGATGTTAAGGCACAAACCGGACAATATCGCACCATATGAATCGGGTCGTGACAGAGTATTTCGCAGGTGTAATTGGCAAAGTTGGTTATTAATTCTGCAAATATGTCTTGCGAAAAGTTGGTTCCTTATTTTGCATATATGTCTTGTGAAATTTTGACGATTCTCGCAATATTATCTGTGAAAAATAGTAAAATCACACAGATGGAGAAAATCACTTCCTCATACAACACCTCATTTGGACCCAATTCCATTGCCGAATGTTTGATCTAAAACTTGCCAAACCTCAACTCACAATTAGAGAAAGTGAATGAGAGATATTCATTTCAGATAGAAACACCATTTTTGGTGATTCTTTCAATTTTGGGCCTAGATTGTAATTTAATAAGTGAGACAATTTTTGAGTTTTTTTTAGGTTTAAATATGATGGTGTTACTTAGTAGGTCAAAAAATCAAAAAAAATTTAGATGGTGATGTCAGAAACTGGCGAGTGTTACACCACAACACCCTTCCAAAAAATGAATGGGTTATTTGAGGTACCACCATTGTTAATCTTGAACTAAGGTCCCACCCCAAATTAATAAATAAAAAATGCAAGGTACGCCCAATTTCCGATCTCCCAATTATGGTTGTTTACATTGTCACCCCTTGCACATGACTTAGCACATATTTTTAATGAATATTGCCAATACCTCGTGATAGCCACATGATCTCTTGAGATGGCACCACATATCTCGAGAATATCAAAATATCCATCCATTTACTTCAACCTCCCCCCTTTGAAAATAAGCCACCAACACCTTGAAAATGAACGACCAACACCATCGCCACCCCCCCCCCCACCTCCATGACCCTCCGCCTCCCCGCCACATTTTCGATAGAACTACAACCCATCTCACAACCACCTCCAGCGCCACCATCACCCATGTTTAATTGATTCAGACCCACTGCCATCGTCACTTTCAATTGAATCAATTGAACCCACTAAACACCTCCAATTGAGTTTAACCAAACCTAAATCAGAATCCATCCTCAATTTCACTTGAATCAAACCCAAATAACCCACTAGCACCTTGTGTTGTCATCACATATTAGCACTAGACATGACAAAGACATTGAAAATAAACAAAGCCATACACTCTACTGTTAATATATAAATAAAAAAAATGCACTCCCCCTACTATTATATATTAGCGGCACCCTCAAATTTCGTGTCATTCATGGAAACAACTTGTAATGATCTGTAACTTGTAACTATTGAAAGTGGGTTTGTTAACTAAGGTGAACACCTCCATTTTGAGTTAAATAAAATACTAGTTTGATTCAATTCAAGGCAATGGTGTGTTTGGAAATTGAAGGTGGTGATGGTTGTGGGTCTGATTCTACAGAAGTTGTTGGTGGTTGAGTGTGGGTGTTGGTTTCAGTTGGAGGTGGAGTATGGCGGGAATGATGGTGGTGGGATGAGGCAGTGGTTATGTGGATTGGGTAAAGGGGGTGAAGACATGGTGATGGATGATTAGGTTTAGAGAAATGGAGGTTGAGCTCATGTGAAGGCAGCATGCCAAAATTAGCAGTGATAACAGGAAGACCACAGTTGACTGAAAATTGAGGATATCTTGTGATGTATTTGAATCCTATTGTCCTTTTCCTTGTCTTTGTCCTTGTCCTTGACCTTGACCTTGACCTTGACCTGGACTTGCACAGGGAACGCACGTGAGCCAAGGACCACCACTGTGGTGGCCAATGGCACTCTAATGCTAAAGTTAGACAAGGCTTGAGAAAGGCTTAAAGTTGTAAATTGGGTTATGTAGCGTACTTTTCTTCATCAACTCTGTGTCATATTTATAATGTGAGATTCCTCGTTCGGCTAGGCCTTTGGTGGCATGGTTTAGGAAAAGAGATCTGGCTGGGGATCATTTCTTAGTTGGGAGTCGTCCATGTAGGAGAGTTTCCCTACACAACTTATGCTCCTAGATCTGTGGGAAAGGTTCCCCTTTCGGAGTGTTGTCCATGCAAGGAAGTTTCCATGCACGACTTATACTTTGATATATGTTTCCTAGTCGGAACCAATGTATTGTTGGCATGCCCATCTTAGATGATCCCCCAGATACTTGCTTGATTAGGCCCTTCGGGTATTGGGGTTTACCATGTGACGTGTGGCCTTAATAGGGCCCTGTAAGTTGGATCCAACCTTCTGGATTCTACCAATATGGGCTTATTATTGTTTGAGCCTTGCCAGATTGGATGGACAATCATGCCCGTTTTGATCTACTGACAAGATTATCATGACACGTGTACAGCGCAGATTAAAAGACGGTTTGGTGCATAATCAACTACTCCCCTCGAGTTGGTGGGCCAGTTAATCGGTCCATCAAGTCATGTCATAGAGGACTTGAGTGGTCATGATTGGCTTGAGTCTGAATCGTCTCCTCGAGCGGCGCCCTTTTCATTAAATGGGCGTGTGTCTGCTCGAAAAAAGGCGAGAATTTTGTTTTCTATATAGATCCCCTTCTTTGCATATTTTATTTTCTTTACTCTTTGATCTTAGAGACTCTGCTTTGTCGTTTCATTTTTCATGTTTTTTTAGGGGTGGGCATCCCATCCCGCGATCTCGTTCCCGTCCCGATCCCGTCCTGTCCAGTCCCGATTTTTTTGGATCTTAATGGGATTGAATAATTTCATCCCGATCCCGTCCCGTCCCGATCTAGAATGGGATGGGATGGGATGGGATGAAGATTTTCAATCCCGCCAATCCCGTCCCGAACTAATTTATTAAAATTTTTATTTAATTATTTATTTTTATTTAGAATCTCACTTACTATAATAAATTTATAATGTTATTAAAAAATTTACGATTCTTCTTGAGCTATTATACTCAAAAGTTGAGTAGTTGGTGTTGAATTGATGATTGGTTGCAGGAATGGATGGACTTGGGGCGGGACTCGTCTTTCACCAAAAAGCTCTAGGAAGGTAAATGAGAAGTTTCTAGTAGGGGTGGGCATCCCATCCCGCGATCCCGTTCCCGTCCCGATCCCGTCCCGTCCCGTCCCGATTTTTCCGGGTCTTAATGGGATTGAATAATTTTATCCCGATCCCGTCCCGTCCCGATCTAGAATGGGATGGGATGGGATGGAGATTTTCAATCCCGCCAATCCCGTCCCGTCCCGAACTAATTTATTAATATTAATTATTAACATTTTTATTTAATTATTTATTTTAAAATTGTGGATGCCCATACAAATATACTAATGCATATAACATATTTAATTTTTTAGCATCTCCATGAATATCTCACAGTTCTCACTCATAATGGACTATATGGATCTAGAGAGATCTTAAGAAACTTCAGTCAATTATTTATCCTTTTCTATTGCTCAAAACATAACTAAGTAGTTTGAGTCTAAGTTAATTGCCTATATCCAATGTAGGTGAAGCTTAACATCACTACAGTAGTGCCTTCAGTATGCTAATGTTCAATGATGTCTGCACTTTTACGGTTTTACTTATAGGTCCGAAGAGGGATACTGGGTTGTTATTCTAAGTTGATAAATCTTGAACAAGTAGGATATTTACTTTGAAAGAATGGAAGCGGAAAGGAATTCATGTTATTTTTTGCTCTGGTAAGAGTTGAGACAAACAAGGAAAAATAGACTTCACATTGTTTTTTCCAACTAAAGATAAGTGACCTCTGAAAATTGAAAAGCAGAATTTCTAAGAGCTTCATCAGTCTTAAGTGTTGTCCACCCTTGGAAACCAAATCCGTGGGACGACAAGGTTGGATTCGTATTCTGAGATTATGAGAGACTTCTAAGGGGAAGACTTGTTTCATAAAAAAATCTTTGGGGGGTGGTTTGGAATGGGCTCCTACTCAAGACATGTTGCCTCATGGGGGTATGGTCATTGACATGGTTGTGTCGGTTTTGGTAGGAGATGAAATCTGAGGATCATCTCTTTTGGTGTTTCAACATGTAGAGGCACTTTTTGGAGAGGTTTGGAGTCCACTGGGCATTTAGATACTTTGTGAAGGTACAATTGTCAAACATTTTCAAAAGGGAGGAAGGTGTTATGTTTCCATATTCTATATGTAAAGAAATAGATGGAACTTCAGTTCAAAGAAAGGTTTCAAGGTTCAAGCATCTTGTCATGGTTATGATTGCCATTTGGTGTCATTGGGTACAGCACACCATAGACTAAAAGGGATCTGGTTGACAGATTTTCCAGTTAATTGTGAGATATTCATGGAGATGTGCATAATGAAGTGTTCTATGTCTATGATACTGCATAACGAATTGACAATAAATCACTGCAGTGTTCTATGATACTGCAGTGTTCTATGATATTGCTTCAAATTTTGTTTGTACTGAGTGTAGAAGCTCATTATTTACAGTTTATCACTTCTTGGATGTTGCTTCAAATTATTTACAGAATTACAGGTATATATTGCTTCAAATTTTTTGGATGTTGCTTCAAATTTTTTGGATGCCGCTGATCCCGTCCCGTCCCGTCCCGATCCCGTTTGGGATGGGACGAGGTCGGGATGGGGTTTTTCCCATCCCGTCCCGTCCCGATCCCGTATGAACGGGATGGGATAGGGATGGGTATATCTCGTCCCATCCCGTCCCGTGCCCACCCCTAGTTTCTAGTTCTTATATCAACAATTGAAACATTGTTTCGTTGTCTGCATTGAATTCATGGTACCATGAGAATGGTGTATATCAATAATTCAAATTGATGAATGGAAAGGCTTTACTACATTATTTGTTAAATTGCATCTGTCCCTCTTCAATGTCATATACATGTTGATAGTTATCTGCAGGGTTTTTGAAGTTAGGTGCCTGCATATTCCTGTATATGATCGAACACCGTTTGAAGGTCTTGATAGTTATCTAATGCTCATTCCTCACTTTCCTGGTTCAGCAGTATTTAAATATTTATTTATCCTATCCACTGCCTGATTCAATATAGATATTGACACTTCAAAACGAATACAAATGCTGAAAATTGTGTACACATTTTGCCTGAAAGTTCATTGTTAATGGTCAAGATAATCCATTTACTTTGAGTTGAGGTAGTTACAAGAAGTAAAAGCTTCCTGTTGTTCACAAATTAAGTCAGCCTTTGAATTGAAATGGGGTACCTGCTGATCCCGTCCCGTCCCGATCCCGTATGAACGGGATGGGATAGGGATGGGTATATCTCGTCCCATCCCGTCCCGTGCCCACCCCTATGTTTTTTACTTTGCTCAACTTCCTTGATCGAAAGTTTGCATGTTCTTCAATGGCGATCAAAATCATTTTTTGTTGAACTGTTTGCTAAAGGCCGTGAGTTCTTCGAGGAGAGGTCAATCTCTGAGTCGACTCTGAAAGACCTTCGTGAAACATATGGGATTCCTGATGATCTAGTGCTCTTCACATTAGGCGTTGGTCAGATGTTATTGTCTCATCTAAAAGGATTTATTTGTCTGCACCAAGGTATGTTCCAATCGGGCGTCCATTTTTCTGCTATCAAGGAAATTCGGAGCTTCCTGGCTTACCTCGCCATCGCACCCGCTTAGCTGGTGTCGAACGGGTATAGGACAGTGATCGCCATTCTGATTAGGGCGAAGGAGGCTGGTGTCCGAGTGTGTCTGAGGGTGATCCAACTACTCACTTCTCCTCGGATAAACGTGCATGTTGTGTGTGTTAACGTCGCCGGACTGCTTTGACAATCTACTTGATGACTTCAAGTTCTAGCAGAAGTATTGTTTCATGGCCTCTGCGGACTCAGTATTTTGAGGTTGTTGGTCATCTGATCAAGCAAGACTTCAGGAAATTGAGTAATTTCAATTCCGTTCTCGATTTTACCAGTGTTAATTGCATATTGAATAGTTATCTGTGCTTTTGTAGGAAATTTTCCAACTATGCCCCTTTATTTTGAAGACGGAACAAGCATGAAGAAATTTCGTGACATTGTCTTACCTGAGACAAATGCAAACAGCTTTGAACTCAAACCATCTATTATTCATCTCTTGCCCACTTTTTATGGTTTTGAGAAAGAGGACCCTTATCTTCATGTCAAAGAATTTCTTGACATCTGCGCTACCCTGAAGTACCAAAACTTTTCTGATGATTCGGTCCGTCTTAGGTTATTTCCCTTTTCTCTGAAAGATAAGGCGAAATCGTGGTTAAATGCATTAGAGACAGGATCCATCACATCATGGGATGCGTTGTCAAGAAAGTTATTGACAAAATACTTCCCCATTCATAAAACGAATGCCCTCCGACGAGATTTATCTAATTTTCAACAAAAAGAGGGTGAACATTTCTATGAATGTTGGGAAAGGTTCAATGAGCTCATTGTCAGGTGTCCCCATCACGGATTCGAGAAGTGGCGGCTAGTTCAATACTTCCAAGACGGTTTACCCCCTCAAAACCGTCGTATGATTGATGCTTCCAGTGATGGGTCATTAATGAAGATGAGTGTCAATGAGATATGGGAATTCTTTGAAACTCTTTCCGAAAACTCTCAGCAATGGGATTATTCGAGAAAGGAGTCTGATAGGCGTAAGGGTGGTATATATGAAGTTACAAATACATCTGTTCAACCCCCTTCTGCCTCAAAGTTAGAGACGGCTGTTATGACCATGACTCAAAAGATAGATGCACTCTTGAATTTGACTCAATCTGCACTTCCCGCAAACGCTTCATCTGAAGTCTGTGCTGCATGTTCGAGTCCTGGTCATTCAATAGCTAATTGTGACTTGCAAAACGATTATCCCGCATACTATGCTAAGCAAGTCAACGCTTTTAATGCGATGCAGCGACCTAGCAATAATCCGCAACCTAACTATTACAATTCAGGGTTCGCCAAACATCCAAGTCTCTCCTGGGCCCATGGCCCACACCAAGGGGGACCAATTGTTGTCTCCCAGGCTCTTCAAGCCCCTAGCCTTGTTAGGCCCCACCATGATCAAGTTCCTCTATCCAACACATCAAGTTTAGAGGAAACGGTTAATCGATTTTTGCAACGCTCAAAAAATATAATTGAGCAGAATTCTAAGGACATATCTGAGTTGAAAGCCGCGACTCAACACCAATCTCAAGCCCTCAATAGACTTGAGATAGCTGTGAGTAAGATTACTCAGTCTTCTTCTGAGAGAGAGCAAGGGAGATTTCCTAGTCAACCTGTTCAGAACCCAAAGGGTCAATTTGCAATTGGTAGTACATCTGAGTCCTGCAATGAAGATGTCAAATCTATTACTACCCTTAGGAGTGGAAAACAGGTTGACAATCGAGTACAAGTGCCCGATTTGAGTGTCGATGCATCCACGTCTAAGTCAAAGTAGGTTGCATCTCCATCTGACAAGGAGGCTGATAAAGCCTCACCTTCTACAGTTGCTCCTATTGGCTCTGACCCCACTCAGGCATCTTACTTGCCTAGAGCCCTGTTTCCGTCACGATTAGCTCCGGCAAATAAAGGAACAAATGTAAACGACGTAATGAAAATTTTTAAACAAGTCCACATAAATATCCCATTACTCGATGCTATCAAGCAAGTTCCTAGCTACGCCAAGTTTTTGAAAGATCTTTGCACACAAAAGCGGAAGCTACATGTGCAAAAGAGAGCCTTCCTCACCGAGCAAGTGAGCTCAATTATTCAACACAGAACCCCGCCTAATTATAGGGATCCTGGTTGCCTGACTATTTCTTGTATTATTGGTGACCATATGATAGATAAGGCATTATTGGATTTAGGGGCAAGTGTTAATTATTGCCATATTTTGTTTATGAGCAATTAGGTCTCGGTGGGTTAAAACCGACTAGAGTAACACTGCAATTGGCAGATAGGTCTGCCAGAGTCCCTTGTGGTGTTATAAAGGATGTAATTATCAAGGTTGAAAAATTCTATTACCCTGTGGACTTTATAGTTCTTGATACACAACCTGTTCACAATCCCTCTAGTCACATTCTAGTCATTTTGGGTCGACCACTTTTGGTCACATCCAATGCCATTATTAACTGCAAGAATAGAATTATAAAATTGTCATTTGGCAACATGATTGTCGAACTCAACGTTTTTAATGTTAGTCAACAACCTCCCGAGTCCGAAGATATCCATGAGGTTGACATGATTGAGAGTTTGGCGGAAAATTCCTTTCCGCAGTCCACCTTAGATGATCCCTTAACGACTTGTTTGACTCATTCTGGTTTAGACTTCGATATTAATAATTCCATTAGGGAAATGAATGTTTTGCTTGATGCATCCCCTAGTATGGTTCCTGGTTCTTCATGGAAGTCTACAGTTGAACCCCTTCCACTTAGTGAGTCAAAACCCGTCCCTTCGATTGAGAAGCCACCCAAGCTTGACCTTAAACCATTACCTGACACCCTCAAGTATAATTTTTTAGGTTCTGATGATACTTTACCTGTTATTATTTCATCGACATTGACTGTTGAACAGGAAAGTAAGTTGCTAAACGTTTTGAAAGAACATAAGGCATCACTGGGTGGACTATAGCGGACATTAAAGGAATAAGTCCAACCGTTTGCATGCATCGTATTCATATGGAAGATAATGCTAAAACTTCACATGAAATGCAACGTAGACTTAATTCTAATCTTAAGGAGGTTGTCCGAGCCGAAATGCTCAAATTGTTGGATGTTGGTATTATTTACCCCATTTCAGATAGCTCTTGGGTCAGTCCAGTTCAGGTTGTTCCCAAGAAATCGGGGGTAACTGTAGTCACAAACGATAAGAATGAGTTAGTGCCTACCCGCATGACCACTGGATGGCGAGTTTGTATTGACTACCATAAGTTGAACTCAGGCACGAGGAAAAATCATTTTCCTCTCGCTTTTATCGATCAGATGCTTGAGAGGTTAGCCGGACATGATTACTATTGTTTTCTTGATGGATATTCTGGTTATAAACAAATCCCCATCGCACCCGAGGATCAAGAGAAAACTACATTCACTTGCCCTTTTGGGACTTTTGCTTATTGGATAATGCCTTTTGGGTTGTGTAACGCACCTGCCACCTTTCAGAGGTGTATGCTTAGTATTTTCTCGGATATGGTTGAAAGGTTTCTTGAGGTGTTCATGGATGACTTCTCAGTGTTTGGGGATTCATTTGATGAGTGTTTGCATCATTTAACCCTAGTGTTAAAGAGGTGTGAAGAGAAAAGTCTTGTCTTGAATTGGGAGAAATGTCATTTTATGGTCAGGCAAGGTATAGTTCTTGGGCACATAATTTCTAACAAAGGCATTGAAGTTGACAAAGCAAAAATTGATTTAATCTTGAGTCTTCCACCACCAAAGACGGTGAAAGACATTAGATCTTTTCTAGGCCATGCTGGTTTTTACCGTAGGTTCATTAAGGATTTTAGCAAGGCTACTCGTCCTCTATGCAATTTACTTGCTAAGGACTCTGCCTTCGTCTTTGATGAAGACTGTTTGAAAGCCTTTGAAAAGCTTAAACAATTGTTGACTTCAGCTCCAATCAGCCAACCTCCTAATTGGAATTTACCTTTTGAGCTTATGTGTGATGCTTCTGATTTTGCGGTTGGAGCTATCTTAGGACAACGGGTGGACAAAAAGCCCTATGTTATTTATTATGCCAGTAGAACTCTACAAGATGTGCAACTTAATTACTCCACCACAGAGAAGGAGTTACTCACTATTGTCTTTGCATTGGACAAATTTAGGTCATACCTTATAGGATCCATAGTTATCATTTTTACTGATCATGCAGCGCTGAAGTACCTTTTTTTTCTAAAAAGGATGCTAAGCCACACTTGATTCGTTGGGTCCTATTGCTACAGAAGTTTGATATTGAGATTTGGGACAAGAAGAGTTCCGAAAATGTTGTAGCTGACCATTTGTCTAGACTTCTTTTAGAATCATCTACTGCAGATGTGCCCTTGAATAAATCCTTTCCTGATGAGCAATTACTTGTTATCTCCCAGTTACCTTGGTATGCAGATATTGTGAATTATCTTGTTACAGGTCAACTCCCTTCTAATTGGTCTAAACAAGATAAGACTATATTTCTTGCTGAGGTCAGACATTTCTTCTGGGACGATCCTTATTTATTTAAGTATTGTCCCGATCAGGTCATTAGGATATGTGTTCCAGATAATGAATTTCATAGTATCATTTCCTTTTGTCATGATCAGGCGTGTGGAGGTCACTTTAGTTCTAAAAAAACAGTTGCAAAGGTTTTGCAGTGTGGCTTTTATTGGCCGACTATTTTTCGTGACACCCATGCATTTTGTGCTACATGTGATAGATGCCAACGAATGGATTCCATTTCTCGTAGGAATATGATGCCTCTTACTAACATTCTCATTGTGGAGATTTTTTATGTTTGGGGTATTGATTTCATGGGACCTTTCCCTCCATCATTTGGCTATCTTTACATTATTTTAGTTGTTGATTATGTTTCCAAATGGGTAGAGGCGGTACCTTGTAAAACGAATGACCACAAGGTTGTGGTCAAATTTTTGAAAGATAACATATTCTCTCATTTTGGTACTCCGCGTGATGTTATAAGTGATGGCGGTTCTCATTTTTGTAATAGATCGTTTGAACTGCTAGTTAGAAATACTTCATCACTCATAAAGTAGGTACTCCATATCATCCACAAACAAGTGGGCAAGTTGAAATATCCAATCGGGAAATTAAACATATTTTAGAAAAAACTGTTCGACCAGACCGTAAGGATTGGTCACAACGTCTGAATGACGCTCTTTGGGCTTATAGGACATCGTTTAAGACCCCGCTTGGAATGTCTCCATATAGACTTGTTTTTGGTAAGGCATGTCATTTGCCTGTAGAATTGGAACATCGTGCTTACTGGGCTATCAAGACCTTTAATTTTGATATAGGTGAGGCGAGATCACATCGTAAGCTCCAACTTAATGAGTTAGAAGAGATTAGGAATGATGCTTACCAAAGTGCTAAAATCTACAAAGAACGAACGAAGGTGTTTCATGATAAATCCATTTTTCGCAAGTCCTTTGAACCTTTCCAAAAGGTTTTGTTATTTAACTCTCGGTTGCGTCTATTTCCTGGCAAGTTGCGATCTCGATGGTCTGGACCTTTACACGGTGAAAACAGTGTTTCCACATGGAGCTGTGGAGATTGTTGATCCCAAAAATGGTCGTGCTTTTAAAGTCAATGGTCAGCGTCTTAAACCATTCTTAGAAATGCCTACATCAGAAGTTGATGTGTTGTTATTAGAGGATCCTGTTACTCAGATTGAGGAAGAATATATGTCGGGCTGACGATGTTAAACCAAGCGCTCCTAGGAGGCAACCTAGCTTCAGTTGTGTCATTATGGTTAGTCTGGATTGATTTTCGAGTTCTTTCTAGTTGCATTTCATTCATACTCGTTAGCTCCGTAACAATTTTGACTTACAACTGATACATGTAATTTTTTTTTTCATTTGTGTCCTGTATTGTTTTTATCAATTTATCATGATGAGTCCACAGTTCTTATGTCTCTGAGCGTTCATTGGTGGACGATTTCGTCGAAATTGGTAAAAAACTTTCCCATGGTAATATTACTCTAACTCTCATCTTTTCTTTTTCTTGCATTTGTCATGATCATCATTTTATACATTGAGGACAATGTTTGGTTTAGGTTTGGGGGTGAGTTTATTAGTTTTTCTGCATTCTTCAAATTTTTTTGAATTGAAATGTATTTCACAATTGACTATTGTATTCTACTCAATCTCCATTGAATACATAGTTAATTATGAATGTGTGGAATTTTTTGATTTGAAAAGTAAGCTCCTTTCCAATAAAGAGAATATGCCTTCAAGTATGCCTTTAAATTCGAGAAATGCATGCTTTCACTTGTCACTTTTATATATCAATAGGAAAACATATGGTATGATATTATCTTTAAGTTAAATATATTTCATGATATTTTTCGACTCGACCACTCTTGCACTATAAGCCGAGTTAGCATAACTTGAAGTTAATCGGTAAGATATTAATTAGAAAACCTTAGAATAATAGTGGAGACTTAACCCTTGTGAGTTTCAAGACATTCTATTTTTCTTGAGGGTTATTAAATAAACTCTAACTTTTCTTGAATCTGCATTATCTCGTTGATGATCTCATTATTCTTGTTTCTTTTATTGATTGCTTTGAAAACGACGTTAGAATTGAATTATTACACTAGAACTTCTTGATTTATTTAGTTGAGATGTCATAATACCAACTAGAGCTTAAGAAGTGATATAGACAATTTTTTCTTTGAACCGTTCTTTAGCCTTTTAGCCTACCTAATAATAAATATCCGTTTGCAGCCTTTTGAGCCTTTAAATAAACTTTTTCTTTGCTAACCCCATCTCCATTACCTACTCCAGTTAGGGAGTAATATCCCATACTATTTTTATCCTTACCCAATGTCTTTGAGAATGTGTATGGTTAATATATTTTTGGAATGGGCAAATAAAAAAGCTGAAACTAAATATTCCATGAATCCTCGAGACTGAAATGTTTTATTGTGCAGAAGGGGAAAACATGTCAAAAAAAAAAGGAATTGATGTTTCGAAAAAAAAAAAAGATAAATGAAAATAAAAATGAATAAGAATTTCGAAGGAAGAAAAAGTAATTGTGTACAACATTGGTTTATTCTTTAGAGCCCAACGTGCTTATTAAAGGGTGTATCCATTCTCAGAGAATTTTCTCGTATCCTTTTCCATTCTTGTTAGCCAAAATCTTAGCCTCATTACAACCTAATAAAGACCTAATTGATCTTAAGTAAAAGTCTGGTTCATAGATGTGGAGATTAAATTGACAAGAACTATGGCGTATGATTCAACATTCTCAAAGTAATTGATATTCTTGTCCATGAGATCATATTCATTTCATTCTTTCAAAAGTCAGTTTTTCATGATTATTATATGTGAGATGTTTGTCTTTCCATAATTTATTCTCTTTCTCACATATAAACTGAGTGATAACTAACCAATCTCTGAGTGATTCATTTCTGAGTGACAAGAGAGATTTGTAGTCGAAGCGTACAATTCAAAAGTTATCTAGTCGTATCTTAGCTGAGAAAAATAAAGTTATGTTGATAAGGCCATGCACACACACACACTTCGAGTTGGGAATAATTGATTAAATTTATTTAACATTTGGGTATTATTAAATTGTTGTTAGACTCTTTGATATATTATTGTGACACTGTTAGTTGTTTTCTGAAAATTTTGGCAATTAGATTATTTCTCTGAGGATAATAGATCAAGTTACCATGTTTTTGAAATTTATTGAGTCATAATGTTTGTGGGTAACATTTCTGGAAACCCTCACGAGACTATAACTCGTCCACTAGAGGTAATCTAACGGTTTAAAGCCTTGTTGCACGTTTAGGTAAGTGCAACCGATGATTTCTGCGAAAGTGAATTAAAATTTTATTTTTATTGTTTTGCTCGAGGACTAGCAAAATATAGGTTTGGGGGTATTTGATAGTCACGTAATTATTACATAATATATCCCTTAATTATATATGTTAGTGTTTCGATTAGTATATTTTATTCTAATATTTCATTTTCATGTTTTTAAAGGAATTTGAGCGTGAACGATGAAATCGCATTAAGGTGACAATTTGAGGAACGATAAATTGATTGATTCTAATGGTGGTACAAAGTAGCGGGTCACATGTCTAAACCTAACCCAAACAAACTTAGGTCCACATAATTTAACCTAAGCCCAAGTCTGAAAGTTAACCTAAAGCCCAAACCCAACACAGGAGAATAGAGAAAACCTATTTAGAATCTGGGATTTCTCTTTGGTTTTTTTTCTTCTGACTTTTTCTCTCTTTATTCTAGCCACGCCGCTCCTCTCCTCTAAAGGAAGAGACATAGAAATCTTCGTCTCTCGCCACTAACCAACCGCCATTTCACTCCACGTCCCTATCGCAGCTACCGTCCTCACCTCCCTGTTATCACCGTAAGCAACCAAACAACACAGAAACAGGGAGCACGTCCCTGCTTCACGACCCCCTATTCCTCTCTCAGCTCGTATTGTCTTCTATCCAGATCTCGACCCCATATTGAGGTAACGATGGGTCCGAGAGATAACTCACTTCCTTTTTCCCCGTCCACTGCTTCTGAGTCGGTTCGTAAGAGAGAGACAATCGTTGTGAGCAAGGGGAAGGCGATAGACGAGGGCCTTGATGCGGTGAAGATAGTGAAGGGCGGTGCTAGGGTAGCCATCTGGATGCGCGGATCAGTTTTTTTGATCTGGATGTGTTAAAGATGAGCAACCAAGCTTGCATCAAGAGGTTGATATTTCTTATGCCTCGAAGAAGCATATCAGTAGGTGGAATGATTGGCTGGAAAATTGTGCTATGATGCCAACAGTCGTATGTTGGGACAACGTATTGACAAGGGGCAGAAATATCTCGTTCTTGGGATGTCATATTAGAACCAAGTCGCCGTCACTTACACATAGGTTGAGGCTGCTCGTGAGAGGGTGCATAGCATGGAGCCAGTCTTTGTACACTTGCAGAAGTCGTACACCGACGCTCTCCGTGAAATTGAATCACTGAATAATAGCTTAAGGAAGGGAGGCCTGCCCAATCGGCAGGTCTGAAAGACAAGATTGGAGGCTCAGAGGATTCGCTTGGAAACACTTGAGTCCAAGTTGGCAGAGGCAATGTTTGCGAGGGACATGTTCGAGGAAGAATTAAACCTTGTCCATCGTGACTTACATTTTGCTCGAGAGGCTGCAGCCAAGGTGCAGGCTGAGAAGGCAACAACGGAGTCTGAATGGACTGCCCGATGTCAGCAACTAGAGGTCGATGTTGACTCAAATGCCAAGAGTGTGCGGACAACTGAAGAGCAACTCCTTCTGGCATAGAATGACCTAAGTGCTGCAAAGGAAAATTTGAGTGTCGAGCAGTCCAGGGCTGATACGATGTCGGGCAAGCTGGAATAGTTGGAGTGAGAGCTTTCTAAGTCGAGGGTGCGCGAGGAAAAACTTCTGAAGGCCCGGGGCACGTTTGAGTTCAGCAGAGTTGTGCATGGACGACTGGAACTGTTGCAACTAATGAATGAGGAGCATCCCAAATGGGACCTCTCTCGCTATAAAGATTTGTCTTTCACGGAGTTTGGGAAGCCTCTGATCAATCAGAAGAATAGGGTAATCATTCAGAAGAAGAAGGTGATGAAGACCAGGGCGTCCGAGCAACAACGCGTGCAGACGCATCCCCTTCTTCTTCTCTTGCTAAATCTAGCTCCATTGTATCTGAACCTCCTACTGACGAGTAGTGAACTTTGTACTTTTGACTTATCAATAAAAGATAACACGTTGAACAACATCTTTGACTTTTCCTGCTGGCTTTTTCTGCTTTGTCTTACCGCGTTACTAGCTTTTAGACAAGAGGTTGTACTGAGTCAGGAAGTCGTATAATTGATCTGCTATGAGCAACATAAGTAGTTAGAACTCTTTAGAGATCAGGGGGTCGTATTGGCCAAGTTTTGTAAGTTGGCTAAACTCCATTTGTAGGGATAAGCTCGGCAGTGAAAGATAATTCGGACCAGGCCATTACCTGTTTTTGAGATTCATCGTTGTAATCCGCCATATGCGAACCAGGCTGTGGATTGGACCAGCAGTTGTCGCTGCTACTATAAGCGAACTGGTCAGACCGTGGTCATGCGTGTGCATCACAACAAATAATAGGACGATGGGCCTTGTGAGTTGTCCAAGCTAAGCTTCCTGGGCTTTCAATTCCTTTCTGTCTGCTTCTGGCGGACTAGGCTGTAAGGGAGACCAGAAGTTGTTGTCATCAGTTATAATTGACTAAACTTTGGTCGGGTTCGGTGATCATTGTCTGTAGTTGGATGATGATCCTGGCAAGTCATCGTGATCAGAACTAAACTCCCACTTTCTAAGCCATCGTCTTCCGTTTGGTGGATTAGGTGTTAGAGTGGTCCAGAAGCTATCGTCATCAGATGGGGATGACTAAGCTCTGGTAGGGTTCAGCAATCATTGTCTGTAGTAGGAAGATGATCCCTGGCAAGCCATCGTAATCAAGCGTCAAGAGCGCTGACTAGACTCCCACTTTTTAAGCCATTTTAATCCGCGCTCGACGGACTAGGCTTAGAGCAAACCAGAAGCTATTGTCATCAATGGCCACTGACTAAACTTTGGTCGGGTTCGACGATCATCGTCTACAGAAGGACGGTGATCCCTGTCAAGCCATCGTAATCAGATGTCGAGAGCGCTGACTAGACTCCCAATTTCTAAGCCGTCATCATTCACTATTTGCAAACTAGGCTTCAAGTGAACCAGAAGCTATCATAATCAGTTATCACTGACTACGCTTTGGTCGGATTCGTTGACCACTATCCGTGGTTGGACAGTAGTCCCTAGCGAGCCGTCTCGGTTAGGCATTAGAACGCTAACTGACCCCCACTATCTCAGTCATCGTCATCTGCTTTTGGCAGACTAGGCATTAGAACAGACCATAAACTATTGTCATTGGTCGAAACTGACTAAGCTTTGGTTAAATTCAGCGATCATTATCTGTAGTTGGACAATGATCCTTGGCAAGCCATCGTGGTCAGACATTAGAGCGCTGACTAAGCTCCCATTTTCTAAGCCATCGTCATCTGCTTTTGGCAGACTAGGGTTAGAGTAGATCAGAAGCCATCACCATGAGTCGAAACTGACTAAGCTTTGATCTGGTTAGGGCTCCGGGCTTGGGTGTATAAGCCTGACTTGGGCGTCCTGACTTACTTAAATTGCCTAGTAGTCCAATACGAAGGTCGAACCAATAAATCTGATTCTGGAGTCGGATCACCATAAAAATTGATCGGACTGAGTTTATCTAGGTTCAATAAACGGGTAGATAATGGAGCAGATCCTTTGGGCATATTGATAATATCGATGTAGGCGTGTTCCACATTGCATGGGCGCTTAAGGCCTTTGTACTGAGCCAGATCTGGCGAGGTACTTGCTTGGGCCCATTAGCGGGTGGGTCGTGTTGTGAAGATTAGCATGCTAGGTGTACGGCGTAGATTGCAAGACTGTTCAGTGCCCGTTATTCCCCCCAATTAATGGGGTTGCATGCAGTGCTACTAATTCGATGAATGTGGACTCGTGCAGTTGCAATTGGAATCGTTGCTTTCCTATTTCTTGTACCGCATTAAATGCTGACATAACTGTCCAAAGGCTAAAGGAAGATCTTCGTTGTTGGAGTCTTCGAATGTTATGACATTTGCAGCGATGAGTCTTGACAAAACCTTTTTTATGTGGTGCCACCTGGTTTGGGTGAGCATCCAATTTGTTCCACGAGACCTTGTAATTTCTTCTTATATTGCGAATAAGAAGTATGCACTCTCCCTCCGGGGGATGAATCCATATTTCGCCTTCTGTGGCTCCCAAGCTGACATCCATCATCGATGTTGGGAAATGATACTCGCAACTAGTTTTAGGGTGATTTTTTCCATAGAATCTATTGGGCTTCACATGTGACACCACAGTCGGAAGGCTTATTTGGCGGAGTGGAGATCTGGCGGACGCGACTTTCGGTCCTAGGGTGGTAACTTTGCGTCACCCCAGGCATTACACATTTGAGAGACATCCTCATTTGGTATCTTTTGTTCTCCCTCTGAATCCTCTTCGCAAGGCAGATTGGCGGAGCAAAGAATTAGACCTGTACTTGCAACATTCTTCTAGTACTTCACTTTCGAATCTTTTTCTGAAGATAGATTGGCGGAGCGAAGTCAGCAGATCGATACTTGCGTTGGACTTAGATACTTGTAGTGTATAAGTATTGTACTAGTCAGTCGGGCAAGCTTTGTAATAACTTTCATTGTAATCAATAAGGTATGTTTTATTCCTTGACTATGTCTTGTGCGAACAATTCTTCTAAACTAAAAAAAAAAAAAAAATCAAAGCAATAAGATAGTTTGATTCTAAACAACAAGCTAAGCTCACCTGGCTCTGAAAGAGACGTGAACGGTCCTGTCTCAGACTGTGTAGCTTTTTTGGCAAAATGTCATGTGTAGCCAATGTTAGAAAAGTTACTGAAAAGTGAACTTTGTGTGTGCGGGTCGTTCTTTGCAGGTTGTTAGCATTCGGATGAGGTGCTTGTTTGCTGAAGTGTTACTACTTAGCTTTGTACTAGACTGGATGGTGTCTCCAGTGCTAAATTTTTGCTCGTCGGATAGCTGAGCCTGGGTTGTCAGAGCGTTATCTCTATCTGCGTGAGGTGATCCTCCCCCTGAATCTGGGCCCGGTCCCTGATATATCTGTCCCACGGGGTCGAACTGTAATTGCTAGAAATCTAGATGCTTAAGCGCTACGTAGTGATAGTCTCTTGTGAAGGTTGATCTCCATGAATAGTTTCTTGGGCCTGGTTGGTTGTGTACTTGATGCATTGGTGCAGAGTAGAAACCACTGCTTCCATATGGTGAAGCCAAGGCCGCCCCAGGATGATGTTGTAGGCAGGCGGAGCATCGACCGCCATGAACTCCTGGACAAGGTACTTCCATAATTGTGGCTCTCCTGCCACTACCATTAAGTTGATCCTCCCAATAAGGAAACATCCTTCACCATTGAACCCGACCATGGCGTGGTTGGCGGGCATTAAGTCCTTATCCTTGAGTTGCACATTTCGAAAAGCGTTGAAAAACATGACGTTTAAAGAGCTTCCCAAATCCACCAAGGCCATTTCACTTCTCACTTTGAGAGAAGACCGAGATGACCAGGGTGTCATTGTGAGGATAATGAATGCCTTGAAGGTCCTGGTCTGCGAACGTTAGCGGTGGGATTGGGTTTTGAATACGTGCATTCTTGAGGGACTTGATAGATTGCTCGCCTTCAAAGCCGACTCCATGAAGCACATATATGATGCCCGAAGCTTCTTTCTCTATCTCCTTAACGGAATCTTCCCTTTATTTTGCCAGGTCCTACCTTTTGTCCGGGCTCAGGAACTCCTTGAGCTTCCCCTTCCGGATCCAGTACTCTATCTCGTACTTTAGACTCTTGCAGTCCTCAGTGTGACATATTCCCTTAACGTCTCGTTAGGCTTCTGTTTGAGTGTGATCAGATAATGCGAGCCCTTCGCTGCCGACAAAGCGTGTAAGAAACATTGTTGCCAATGCTCGGAATGAGTCAATAAACCTTGAAGGGAGGCTGTGGAACCAGGTCAGTGATGACTTCTTCAGGCTGGTAGGGAATGACTTGCACATTATTGCTTCGGATCCTTCTTTGAGTGCCATTACATGCTAGAAGTAACGCAAGTGATCGGACGGGTCTGTCGTCCCATCGTAGAACTTCAACTTTGGCGGAGTGAACTTTTTTCGGCAGAGGCTCGTTCATGATATGATCCATGAATTGAGGGACAATGAGGTTGAACAACATATCAGGATTGGTAGCCCCCAGCCGGAGGGGGTTCTGCGAGACCTGTCTGTCTTCCCTAGACGCTGGGTCTTCGCTGGCTACTCATCCGCCTCTGGTCCACTGAGAGCCTGCAGGGGCAGCGCGATTTTCCCTTACGTGTTCTTTGGTAATTTTTGGGGACGAGGCTCTTCGTTGCTCCCGTTCTCCTTCTGTGGGTGGAGGGTTCTGTTGAGTGAGCATTTCCACCGCTCGTGCAATTTGTTGCATCTGGGTTGACAGTAGATCCACCTTATCATCCCTCGCGGCTGCTACCGGCGCAGGGGTCTGATTTTGTTCCCCCCCCCGCGGTACCAGATCCGCTGGAACTGGCATCGCTCTTCCAGTTTGAGCATTTGAAGGCTTAGGGATATCTCCATTGTTGCGAGATCTCGTGGTCACCATCTCTCTGGATTGTGAGGAAGGGTGATATTACTATCTTTCAAGGAACTTCGTCTTCCTCACGGATGGCGCCAAACTGATGTAATCGAATCATGCTCTCCTTGACCTTGACTTGCACAGGGAACGCATGTGGGCCAAGGACGTGGTGGCCGATGGCACTCCGACGCTAAAGTTAGACAAGCCTTGAGAAAAGCTTAAAGCTGTAAATTGGGTTCTGTAGTGTACTTTTCTTCATCAACTATGTGTCATATTTATTATGCGAGAGTCCTCGTTCAGATAGGCCTTTGGTGGCGCAGTTTAGGGAAAAAGACCTTGCTGAAGATCATTTCCTAGTTGAGAGTCGTCCATGTAGGATAGTTTCCCTACACGACTTATGCTCCTAGATCTGTGGAAGAGGTTTCCCTTTCGGAGTGTTGTTCATGCAAGGAAGTTTTCATGCACAACTTATACTTTGGTATATGTTTCCTAATCGGAACCAATGTATTGCTGGCATGCCCGTCTTAGATGATCCTCCAGATACTTGCTTGATTTGGCCTTATGGGTATTGGGCTTTACCATGTGACGCGTGGGCTTAATAGGGCCTTGCAATTTGGATCCAACCTTTTGGATTCTGCCAATATGGCCTTATTATTGTTTGGGACTTGCCAAATTGGATGGGAAATCAGGCCTGCTTTGATCTGCTTATGAGATTATCATGATACGCGTACGACATGGATTAAAAGACGGTTTGGTGTATCATCACCTTGCATTTGAATTAATTTGGGTTGGGACTAGGGGTGGGCATGAAACGGGATGGACCTCATCCCTATCCCATCCCTTTCATTCGGGATCGGGACGGGATAGACCTCAGCCCATCCCAAACGGGTTTGGGACGGGACGAGATCATCATGCTCCATTTCTAGATAAAATATTTTGAAAATTTAATAGGTATAAAATACTATAAGTGGTTTACAATTATTCATCAAAATGTGTTAAGGGTTAGAGTGAGTTACTAACGAAGGCAAAGCCAGAGTACATACCAGATTAGATACAGAAGACATCTAATCATGGAACATTTTTTAGAATACTCTAAAATAACCTCGAATACTAGAGTTCTAAGTGCTATGCTAATGCATCACTTCTGTCAGAATATCCCCAAAGTTTGGTATCCTTCATTCTAGATTGACCATATTCCTTCCATAAGAGGATGATCCCATATCTGATTCTCTTTATTAGAAAATACTCAATTTTTTCATCACACTCCACTGACTAAGGGACTGGCTTGATGACATAAAACTCCCTAACTTTTGCATTACCAAATTTCAATTAAATAGTGAAATGGGCAATGAAATAATAGATGATTGATGGATTCTTCCCTAACTCGCATAGAATGAGAAGAACAAATCCATTCACTGGCACCATTCCTCTTCAAGCACAATTATGAACTGTTTGCGTGCACCATGAACTAGAGTCAAAATTAATAAGTTCACCCTTAGTGGGATTTCTCATCTGCTTCACCCAGAATGAAGAGAGGGGAATGCATTATCCTTGCCAAATTGCTGCTTAGCAATAAACGGTTGGAACAAAGATCTGTAGTAGTCATTAACCAAATATCCTCCATATTTATCATTCTGAACCCAACTATTTCCTTCATCCAATATCTCCAAAGATAGTTTCATGCTAATTTGCAACTGAGATCAAAATTTTGGAGGTGGACATTATAAAAAATTGGTATGAAATGGGGGTCATTTAAGTAGTTTTCCACTTACATTATTGCAAACTAACACCTCCTTATATCTAGGGCATGGTAAAGAAGGGAAGGAAGGAGACCTCTTTCGTATAATATCATCACTCTCCCATGCTTGAACTTAATAATAATTAAAAAAAATCAGTTTGGAATGGGACGAGATTGACGAGATTGAAAATCTCCATCCCATTCTAGATTGGGATAGGACGGAATCCTAAAAAAAATCGAGACAGGTTGGGATGGGATTAGATGCCCACCCCTAATTGGGACCTTAGGTGAGGATTAGTATTGGGGTTACCTCAAAATAACCCAAAATGAATATAGACCATTAACCAGGAGCAATTCACGTGCAGGAGTGAAAGGTTATAGTAGCGCTCTAGTGGAGCGTAGCAGTGAGTAGTTTAGTCTAGTCTGAGTCGGAGTTGGAGTCGTCTGAGTCTTAACCTTTGCCTCCGTCACTTTACTCCCGCCCAGCCCTAATCAAACCAAAACCAGAGAGAGAGAGAGAAAGAAGAAGAAGAATGGGGAGTCGATCTTCTCCAAGTCTTGCAGGAATGGAAGTTGCCATCTCTGGTAGCGACTCTGTAAATTGGATTGAACTCTCCATAAACACTTCTTCTCCCCCTTTTTCATTACCCTCGTCCTTGGCTCCTCCTCCAACTGAAGACGCTGCTTCCTCTCACATCATTGACGATCCTCCTTTCTACTTCACCTGGTAACCAAACTTCTTCTTCTTCTTCTTTATATACTCTCAGATATCTAACATTGTTTGATTTATTGGGTTCTGTTTTATTATGTGCAGGAGAATCCATAAGACTTCACCCAACGCTCTCGAATTGCTTCAAATCTCTCCTTCTAAAGAATTCCCCACCACCGGACTCCGTCTTTCCTTCCAACACCCTCTCTCCTCATTTGCTTTCATTTGAAAGAACGAGGTCAAGTCATTTCACTTTATTTGCTCTCCGCCTCTTTAAAAAACACTTGTTCAAAAGTTATTTGTTTCATTCTTGTTTGTTGCTGCAGCTTTCCATTCGTAACTCCTCACCTCCGTATTTGCTCTATGCATTTACGCTTACTGGAGTTGCCTATCTTTTAAATCTTAGAAATTTATCGGACTATGAGTCCTGCTCTGTCTATCCGCCAACCGAGTTTCTTGAATTTGATTTACAAACTCTTACACAATCACCATCACCCACAAGAGTAACATCTCTGGCAGCAACTATGGGGTGTCTAGTTGTTGGACGGGAGGATGGTTCGGTCGCCTGCTTTCAACTCGGGGTCATTGATAAAACTGCACCAGGTATCACTCTTGCTCTCGTTATCAATTCTATGACCCATTACACAAATTCCCTTTGTTAAGCATCTTGAGTTTATGGGGGTGAAGTTGTAGTTAATTATTTGCCCTTTGCTTAGACTGCCAACATTTTAGAGCACCTATGAATGCTAAAAAACTATCCCTTCGGCTGAGAAAACTGATGACACCTTTAACATCGCCCAAAGTTTGATTGAGCTATTCATATAAATGGCATCTCTGTGAGCCTTTACTTGTATTTTATTTTTTTCCAAGCTATGCACCTTTAATAATGATTCCAGTCATTGGTGTTCATGCTAGGTATTAGATCCACACCAAACCATCCATCTTTTGTCGGGGGCTCAAAGTTTCAAATGCAAATTAGTAATATTCATCCATTTTTTTTAACAAAGCAAGCATGGATAAAGGGGACCCCACTCGATTTATTAAAGAAAAGAACAATCACTTTACAAGCTACCAAAAGCCAACACAAAAGAATACTATGCTGATCCACAAAACAAGTACTACAACATTTCTGCTCTCTACCCCACTCGATTTATTAAAGAAAAGAACAATCACTTTACAAGCTACCAAAAGCCAACACAAAAGAATACTATGCTGATCTACAAAACAAGTACTACAACATTTCTGCTCTCTAATCCAATCTTAGTGAAACTTTCCTATTGAAATAATTGCCGATAACTTCTTATTTTGTTTACTTTCATGTATAAACACTTTACTTACTGTCACGCCAATCGAAACTTGGCACTAGATATCAGAATGTACTGTTTTTGTTGGTTGGAACTCTGTTCTTGTCAGTGTGATATGACATTTCCTTTTTCTTTCATGATCCATAGGCTTCATGCATGAGCTGCGGGATGACGTTGGCATCGGTCGCCTATGGGGTTTCATGTCAAGGTATCCTTTTATTTTCTTGTTGAATGTAAAATCAGATACCCAAATACTTTAGGTTGCATACTGTACTTCTATTTCCACCACTTTGGTTTGTGTATTTTCTAGAGTCTTATTGATTTGGACTAAAAATGACAAATAGGGATTTGTTTGGTTGACTAATGTTTTATAACCATGTAGACAGTAGACCAGTCTGATTATGTGTGTCATAGAACAAATGCATTTTTAGACACACATTAAAATCTGTAACTGATTGGATTGCGATCATCCATCAGCTTATTTATCTTTTTACCGTTGCTGACATATGAAGCAGAATTTAAGTTACCCTTACTCAAAAATGTGAAAAGCAGTTTAAGCTACTGATCCTTACATTGATGTTTGATACAAGATTCTCAGATATAAATGTAGATGTTCTTCTGTTAGTATACTAGAACAAGGATTTTGTTTCATCATATATTTATTTATTTTAATTCAGTAATTCTAGAAAAATATGTATATGAGGATCGGAGCCAGTCGAAGAATAGTGAGCATGAGAAAGAAGCAAAAGGCATAGAATATAGCCAGTTGATACTTGACCTATAAGTTAACCAAAACAAACACAGAATACATCTAAGGGGTGATTTTCCATTTGAGGCACTCTCAAAAGGAGACACAGGGTGTTATGGAGTCCCCTCCTTATGCACTATGTTTGGCTATACGAAAAGCAAGCAGCGATAGAGCTTCAATGGAAAACGGTTGAGTTTAAAGACTTTTGGTGGAGTCTTTGCATGCGTTTGGAACTTGGATTCCTTAAATCCTAGTTTCAAAGAGGTCGGATTTCATAGTCTTTGTAAATTGGTTAATGTTCCCCATGTTTTGTTTTGAAAAGTATTTAAAAGACGCTAGGCCTTAGTCAAATTATTATTATAATTCATAATTGTACTCCATTATTGTATGCCAGTGAAAGAAGTCAAGCACACCATGCCTTTCACGGGAACTACTAATTTTTGCGTGCCTATGTTGTCACTCCCCTAGTCCTCTTCAGTTCACTTATTTCAATACTTGGTGTTTTTGCATGTGTTGAGTGTGCTAATTTTGCGCCTTGTCCACATTGTAGCATGTTTTGGTTTTTCAATCTTGTGCATCCAACACCCTTTGCCACTGGCAAATGTTAAAAGCAAAAATTTATATTTTCATTTGGGGAATTTGATTTTGATTATTCATAGTGAATGTGTAATACCCTAAAATCAGCATTGCAAGTATGCAACACCTCAAACTTGGGTGACCCATACCGCCACACATATTTTGATGCGAATACTAAAGGCCGACATTGACTTCTGGACTACAAATGGCCTAAGACGCAAAAAGATCCATGCAACAAGGTCTACCACCACCGGCAAAAGAAGTCCACCATAACTGCCTAGGAATGATGAGGATGATTGTTGGGCACCACAAGGGTACGTGGTGCTTTATGAGAGAGTCTGATGAAGGCTCCTTTCTGTCCATTGAGCCATAAATATTAAGAGGGTGATGAAGGGACTGGCTTTGTAAGATTCACCAAGTTCTTTCACACTTTTGTTCTCTGATTTTCTTTAGGCACCATGCACAGTCTTTTGCGTGTAATACCAGATGTATTCAGGCCCAGTTTCTCAGCGAGCTGAAGTTGTCTTGATGAACGACCCACGCCACTTTGTCACTCGACCACCTCTTCACCCATAAGTCCTTTTATGCTCACACCTCTCCATTATTTACACGTGCATACTGTTTTCCGAAAATATCAACTCTACAAAAAAAAAAAGACTTGTAGATTAAACTTATGACTTCTTCAGTGTAAAGAATAAAAGTAACAATGATTATCTTCTCATTCACATATACACCGTCATTTTCATCCACTTACTCATATTACGTTTTAACTCTTTATTATCCCTATTATATGCTCATTACTTGATGAAATTGGATAGATGAGGCCTTTACTATTTGATGTAAGAGATTGTAAGTGATCCATAAGTAAAATTCAGAATTGTTAAAATGTAGTTAAACATGTCATTTGAATTTCTCAATTGTTTAATAATTTGACATTGGGAATCATATCTATAACTTAGCCCTAGGATGCACGGACTCGGATACGCGTATCGTATCGGACACGGATACGATACGATACGGCGACTCGGCAATTTTCAAAAAACTAGGACTCGGGGACTCGGTGACACGTCAAACCTTATTTTTATTTTTATATTTTATTAAAAAACTATTAACATAATGTCATAACTCATAAACAATAATTAATAATCTAAATATATAAAACATCTAAATGTAATGAGCTTAATTAATGAAATTATTTGAATGAATGAAAAGTTTGGGTACATGAGTGAAAATTAGGGTAATGAATTCTAATATGGGCCGGGCCTAATTTGGACCCTACCCAACTAATCCATATAAATAGCAATTTCTCTCCCCCCCTCTGTTTTCCTCGCCATTTCCCTCAACAATTAGATGGGAGGCGCAGGAGGTTGAAGATGGGAGGCGCATGAGGTTGAAGAAACAGCGATGTGAAATGCTCGATCTCCCCTCCCAGTCGATCGATCTCCCCTCCCTCCCCGCTCGATCTCTCTGATCTCCCTGCTCGATCTCCCCTCCCAGTCGATCGATCTCCCCTCCCTCCCCGCTCGATCTCTCTGATCTCCCCGCTCGATCGACCTCCCTCCCCGCTCAGATCTGATCGATCTGCTCTGATCTCCCCGCTCAGATCTGCTCGATCGACCTCCCTCCCCGCTCGATCGACCTCCCTCCCCGCTCGATCGATCGATCTCTCTGATCTCCCCGCTCGATCGATCTCTCTGATCTCCCCGCTCGATCGATCTCTCTGATCTCCCCGCTCGATCGATCTCTCTGATCTCCCCGCTCGATCGATCTCTCTGATCGATGGATCTCTGTGCTCGATCTTTGGATCTCTCTGGGTAGATTTCAGCCGTCCGATTTTATCAAGATCTGAAAAAAAAATTTATTAGCAACCGAATCCTGACCGTGTCCAGACCGTATCCGGACCGGGTCAAGCCGTATCCTGACCAAGTCACGTTGACCGCGTGTCGGATACGTATCGAACGCGAATCGCACGCGTATCCGTATCTGACACGCGTATTACTAGGATTCGGAGGGTTTTACCGAGAATCCGTGCTTCCTAGACTTAGCCCAACCCTGTAACCATCCCAACCTGAACTTGGGCCTGAGCATAGCAACCCAAGTCCAACCCAAGTATGATTTTGTGGGCTTAGGTTGGAAACCGGGTTGCCCAAATTTCTAAAGTTAAAACTAATTTTAGAGACCTTTTGAATTTTTAAGTATGGCTTGAAACTATGACCTACTAGACTTGGAGTGAGAATACAACCACTCTGCTAATAATTGTTCTAGGACCCTTTACATTTAAATAATTTTGTATAAATTAGCTAATATAATAATAAATTTATACATTATTTAAATTCTCAGATTTTCTGGGTTCCCAATAGCTAGACCAACAACTTGTATTTTGATCGGGCCGGAAATTCAAAACCCATGGGCTGTCCGACTTCATGTTTTGTAGTTCGGGCTGGGCTTGAGTTCGTCCGTCAAGTTGCACCCTTAGCCAAGACTAGTGAACTCGTCTATAATTTGTAATGGGGTATCAAACATGAATAACATGGTTAACTATTTAATGAGTGATATACATATGCTATTTGTGATATGATTAATGGAAATAGAAACTGGGTTAAGCCGTTAAGGCAGTTTGGAAGGTGCGACCTTCGAGTGAAGAGTGTTACAGAACACATGTGAAAATGAACATCATTATTAAAAATAGGGTCAATTGACACATTCTCATAGCTCTTAAATGACAATTGAGGAGTTCACCGATATTTGAGTTCCAGTTGAATAAGGTTGGTGTAGTTGCACTAAAACTTGAATTGTGATGTGCAGTTCAAGATGATTTAGAAAACAGCTAAAAGTAGTTGTTATCGGCATGAAAGAAAGAGATATGAATATATGACTTTTCTTTCTTAGAACAAAGAAAGTATAATAATTAAACCTAAAATGATGTAGATGTATAGTACTAGGAGTGCAAAGGTGAGGGACACGAAACAATAAGGTTGCATCGAGATCATGAACAAGTGAAGAACAATATTGACCACCTCTTGCATCCCAAGGCACCACTAGGTTCATATGGACCAGCCACTAGTAGATGGAGGTGTTTTTCCAATTTAAAGGTTTAATTTCTTGGAGGGTTGGAAGTGGCACTGTCTAAAGGTGATAAGGTCAAGCTTCGACACAATTTATGGATCATATACAAGTGTCTAGGTTTCCTAGATTATATGCCTTATCTACAAAAACCCATTGAGGAGAGTGTTTCTTATACTTGCTACTATTCTCTCTTCCTTTTGGAGAGCTGAATGACTTTGTTGCTTTCTATAGCCTCTTTGGGCGGACGACGATAACAGAGGGGTTTTTTAGTTAGTTCTTGCTTCAAGATGTTGGTGAGTGAATGTTTTCCATGTGACTTTTCGATTAAATTGGTTTTAGAAGAAAAGACTTCAGCATGAATCTCATTTGTGCATAAAAAGAAGGAAATTGGGATCCGTTCAACCCACCCCGCTTGCCTTGTGCAAAAAAAAGAAACAACAAAAAAAGAATCTTCTCTTCATGTGGTAAGTGGTGTTGGGAGCTTGAGATAGATTTCCATCAAGGGAGGGAAGTGTTGGCTCATAGGGTAATGCATATTGACTAAGATTGTGTTTCTCGACTCTCCTTTTGGAGATTATTTCGCTTCTCATTCACTGTAAATGCAAATGGAGAAGAGAATGTGATATTATATATTTATATCCTTGTTCTCCAGCCTGGTTTAAGCTCTTTTGAGGTGTTTGAAAAGCCCCTTGGTGTCTTTCGTTTGAAGGTCAACAACAACAACTCGACAGTTAATTCAACATTTGGTGCAAAAGGAACACAATAATTTTCAAGGGCCCTTCCCAACCAAGGGCTTTTTTTTTTTTTTTTTTTTTTTTTTTTAATATAAATGTGTGCCTTAGATTACCTTGGGGGCCTTGAAGTACCACAGTGTCGTACTTAGAAATTAACATACTCTAACATCCCTTGGGGGTCTTGGAGTGCCACAAATGTCATATCTGGCCCATGTGAAGGGTGACTAAAACAGCCTAAGGAGTACGTAGATAGTTTATTATGACCATTGTTATTCTTTTTGTTGAAAAAAACCTAATAAAGAAAACTTCTTGAAAACATACTGAACAACTTGATTTTTTTCACACTCCTTAAATATCCAAGTTTGTATCTCTAAACAACATATTTTATGCATATAAAACCATGTAAAAGGCAAAGACAAAACCTGCCTTGGCTCCTCCATGTCAGCTCCATGGCTTTCGAGGCGCTCATTAGACCTCAAATTACGCTCTAGACAACATAAAATTCAAGGATCTCAGGGTGTAATGGAGATTATGGAATTGGGTGTCACCTTATCTGTGGACTCATTGTTTTGTAATACTTTGGGAATCAATGAATTCGATAAAAGAAAAGGATGGACCTCAAATGGCTGAAAAAGGAATACCTATAGTCTGTTTTCATGTGCTCGTCAAACTGTAAAACGACCATTGAAAGCTAAAAATACATTGTTCCATCCTCCAGCATTGACTTGGGAGCGTTGTCTTCTCTCAAGCTAAATTTTGTAATAAACTTTAAATCAGTCCAGATGGAATTAGTAATCACCTATCTGCCAGAGATCTTGAGTTTGCCAATGGCACAGTTGAAGTTGGGGTATGGACTTTCTGGGTGGTTTTCACGCCTTAGGAATGCGGTTTACCTAGAAAAGGGTGGAAAATGAGAAAATAGAATATGGGTTGAACTGGGATGTTGTTGACAAATAGTTTTTGCTTACACATTCCACAAAAATCTTGCTGACTTGAGTCAGTTATATGTCAGGTATCTGTCAAATTGTCTGGAATTTTTTTTTGTTAAATTAGGGGGCGATAAAGGTACCCACATTTTCGTATTAGAGGCACCACACCTAAATCAGTACGAGTCACCTCACATTCTAAGAGGTACCTCGATTCGGTGTAGTGATGGCGACCGCTTTGGCGCGCATCAAGGCGTTTTTACAAAATTCCGCCTCAAACTGAAGCAATGCGGTGCTGTGAAATGAGGCGTCTACCTCGAACCGCCTCAGCCCAAAAAATGGTTGCAGCTACCCCAATTGCAACCCATTTCTAGCCCAATTACAGCAAAAAGATGTTGCAACCCACAATGTTTTAAAAAGTGTTTTTCCGTCTCGAGGCGACCAAGCTTTTTCCGAGGCGAAGCGTAGCCTTGAGGCGTAACGAGGCGTTTTTTAATAAAAAAATTATAAATGTATCAAGACAAAACAAGGCGTACACATCATTTTTTCATTTAAAAAATATAAAAGTTTATAAACAAATACAAATGCAGGTAGCAGGGAACTAAGAAAGGCAACATGGACAAATTTTAGTCATAATAACCTGCCACATGGATTAAACCAAACCAACACATGGACTCACATGAAATCGACACGTAGTTCACACTCTGTTACACATCTTCCTCACATCACAACTAGTTTTTCAACTCAATCTCCATTTTAGATTGAAGAGGGAACATATTAGCAAAATGGAGACTGAAATTACTTGAGAGGCTGAGATTGAAGCAACCAACAACAACAACAAGTAATTGAAGCCAAAGACCAGCTGTGAACAGATCAGCCAGCAACAGCAATAAGCAATATTTTTATGTCGACATTAGTAAACAAGCAGCGAACATGTCAGTAAGCAACCTCCACCTCCTCTGTTGCACAACTTTTTAAAACACAGCGTACAGATACAGATCTGAAGACTGAAACAGAGTGTTCGAAAGTCGAAACGGCTTCAACTGTGGTTCGACTTCGATCTTCTCTTCTCCTCCTCTTCTTCCTCTCTTCTTCTTCTCTTCTTCTTCAGTTCTTCCTCTGTCTGCTTCCATAGCTGCTGTTCTGCAAAAGAATCACAAGAAGAGGATCGAGTTAGGTTAATTAATGAAGCGTAATCTCAGCTGTTGGATCTGCTTCAAGATCTGAAACAGATCTGATGATCCCCTTTTTATGAAGCGTACGCCTTGAGGCGTACGCTTTTGAAAATAAGGCGAGCGTCTTGAATTGGTATCTTGACTCGTACGCTTAGAGGCGTTTCGTTTGCGCCCTGCTTCGAAGCGCGCCTCAAGGCGTACGCCCCAATCGCTTTTTAAAACACTGGCAACCCACTCTATAATAAGATTTATGTTTCCTGGTGTAATATTTGATAAAAACAAGATAAAACGTTTTTTTATAAGTTTTAATAAATTTGTCACACTTTTATTATTTTTGGAAAAAACATATCATGTTTTGATCAGTCTGCGATCAACATCAATCTTGATTTTTCATAACACAGTTCAATGATTTTTGTGTTTTTGGAATACCAATAGTGATCATACTTATAGATTTTTATCAACCATTCCAACAATTTCTTCTAACAAATGCTCAATATTCTCAAGTTTCTATTTTTTCAAGATTATTGATTTTTAATAATTTAGTAGATGTTTGGAAGTTACTTACACTTATGTAGTGCATCTTTTTGCTATGCTATACAACTTTATTATTTTTCCATTTCGATTCTAGGTGGTTGTGTCGTACATATTTGCTTATGATACTTATCAAAATGATGATGTATACTACGTAGAATTTTCTGTTTGTTTCTATTTCCCTTTTTCTAATTTTTTTTTATTGAAAGTATTTTTTAGTTAATTACCTTATTGCAAGTTATAATCTCTCTCCTATTTTGGCTGAGAGGTCTATGTATACCTTCAAATCCACGTTCCTCTTGTCTTGATTCCATTGCATTACTTTATAAGGAGTTAATATATGCATCATTCAGTTTTTCTGGTGAAACCATTGAAATAAACTAAATATATCTTTCTAGACGCTTCATATTTAGAATATTTGATTGTGTGATTTTTCACTTTCAGGAGCTACTTTTTTAAAGCTTTGGGTGGGCAATGTGAATGAAGATATACACTCGGTTCCTGTTGCAATTTTGTATACCAGTACGGTATGACCCCTTCTCCCCTCTTTCAAATTCCCGTATGTTTCTACCTTTAACTGCACTCAATGTTCTTTAGGGCTTACATTAAGACAGAGACAGCTTCAGAATAATTATCTAAAACACCCATCTCACATTTTGCACACATTTCTATTTAGTGGTTTTAATCTCAATAGTTGTCGAACTTCACCGTTACATTTCTCTTTTAGTTGAAAAATTATTGACAAAACAATGTCTAGAGTTGTTTAAGGGCAGGATGCCCGAATGACATATTTTTGGATTTACTCAAAGAAATCTCTCTCTTTTTTTGATCAATCAAACAACCATGATTTCAAAGACATCTCATCTTCAGTGTGCCGATTATATTTTTGGAGCCTTCTTATGGCCAGTCGAGTTTCTCATGGCTTCAAGGTTAACTTGATATTTTTGGTATCATAATGGTGCCAAATATGATGTCCTTAGAGTTCAGGGAGAAACCAAAATTCCTTGTGATGTGTTATACATAACCCCCTTTCCTTTTTCCATTAAGAGAAACAATATCTGCCTTGTGACCTTCTCAGTCACTTGGCTTTCTTTGCTTTTCAATATATCGCCTGCTTTGTTTGATTGATATAAAAAAGAAAGAAATGGTGTTTCAAAAGAGAAGGTTCTACATGGCGCAACCTGTATATATATACATATAGGTGATCCAATTTGAAACTAATTTGTCATGTTTCTCTGATTGTTTATATACTAGCTTTATATCGTCAAAAAATAAGGTTACCAAGAGATGAGATAAAAATAGCAGAAATGACTTGTAGATTGGCAAAAGTATCAGAACTTCATTTGTCACATGGTGTGGTTGTAAGATTCGACTTCTTCATGTTAAATTTTTTTGGCAGGACAATGATAGGGAGATGATTGCCCTTTTTAACCTCCGTTTTAATCTAGGGGAGAAAGTAACTTTCTTACCGGAGCCTTCAATGCAATGCATTACTTTGGATGAGGTAAACAATAACTTTGCATAAATTATGGGACTTGTAGGAAGTTATGCCAATCAGATATGGTCTTTGGCATTGAATTTATGGGCTGGTCTTAAGCTTAACGTGTTTGGCCTTGCAACATAGGCAGGCTCGACTTAGCTGCATGTTTCCTGAAGGCATAGCTCAGTCAAGTCTGAACCTGGTCCATCAATGTGCTTTGCGTCTAGTATATTATTTTCTTTCCTTACACTGTTATGTTGGTTGCAACAGGGAAGACTTATCGACCTAAAAATCTCTCCTAACAAGATTTGGGTACTCAGAGAAGATGGGCTAGTACTTTATGACCTCTTCGACAAAAGCTCTAGTTTGTAAGTATTCATATTGTGATAATCTTATTATGCTCCACTAATTACACTCACTTAACTGATAAATGAAATATTTTTCCAGCACTTCAATTTAATCGATTTAATAGGCCTAAGGGCCTGCTTTCTATCAAGAAACCGGTGTTGGAATCAACTCAACCTTTAATTCAGATAAAGCATGACCAAATCAGCAACTAAAGATACACGTATAACATAAGTCGCAACACCATCACTTGGAGCTAGTATTGCGAATTCATCCAAAGGACCCTCTGAATTCCCAATTTCTTTTTCTTCTTCTAGGTAAACCGAAAACCACATTCTTCCCATATTTTGGGTATTCACAATAAATGTGTCCAAATTTTTTACAGCCAAAACACTTTGGTTCAAATAGGGGCAGTCTTAGAAAGGACAACTGTTGGAGAGGTGGCTGGAGAGAGAAGTAGCAGGTGTAAACTTCAGTTTGAGTTAGCAGGTGTAGACTTCAGTTTGAGTTCAGTTTTTGCGGGCATAGTTATAGGATTCATCTATATTGTGAAGATTAAAGAACATAACTTCGTTTTGACTACTTCGACAGAGTTCATTCACATAATGATGAACTTTTTGGATCTTCACCCTATGTAATTTTCAGCGTCCTGCATAAAAGGTTATATTCCTCCGTGTTCTCGAAACTAGTGAACAACTTTTGGCGTAGATTGTATAAACGTCTCTAGAAATCTTGTTGATATGAAGTTGGAAGATGGTGCTGGTCACCACGTTGGGCTTCATTGTAATGATTGTATTATTGCAATAAAATACTAATTAGAAAAATTGCTCCTCCACAAGTTCGTTCATCTTCTGCCAAGTGCAAATGACAAGCTGCTGTAATATTTCTCCTTTTCAAAAAATTTGTTTCCACTATTTTCCAACAAAACTAACAAGTATGGTAACCTTCAATTGCACAATTTTTATACCTGTCAAGGATTTATATCCCCCAAAAAAATTCCATTCTCATCCCTCCAATGATTCAAGTCAGTAAAAGCATCTATATCAGCGTTTCCATCCAATCTTGGAATCCCAGGTTTAATATCACCTGTGGCAATATATTAATATTACGGAAAGGTCCTCTATCATGTGAATATAATCTTCATGCATATCATCACCATCGTCCATTGGAAGGAATTGGATACAGAGAAGGTCACATAGCATTAGTTAACAAAATCTGCCTCTCAACTCAACATTGAGGAGAGGAAACACTGGAGTGGGAGGGGATTCTCAAGCACAAAAGGAGACAGGTCAGCACGAATTGGTGCATGAGGATCAGCAGCACCAATGCCGTGCGACACATTAGACATGTCCTGTCTGGTTTGGGTTTTTGCGCCGTCTGTTAGTTCTGTCCACTTTGGTCTGGTCACTCTTTTTGCAAAGCCAAATAGATGACTCCCCTTGTAATGTTGCAGCAAGGAGAGGATGAGTAAGAGTGTTAGTTTCAGGGGCTTTGCAATGCAACAATGACAATGCAACAATTTCTCTAGACTTGCACAGATCCTTGTTTGCAAACCGCTCATCGACTATAATAGGTTGTGAACCAGAGAACCATTGCAGTATGGATCTTTTCGCGTTCTCTTAGCTGCCATATTGCGAGCGTCCATAGGATTGATGCTATGACACCACAAATTGATAGAAATAATCAAACCAACTCACAAAAGTTTTTATGATTCAAGAGCTCAATAAAACTTTCTTTTATTGTTCTCAATGGATTATGTCATTTACATAGAGGAGAACCCTTGTAATAAAATTGAAACCCTAAACTACTAAAGAAAGCTACCCTTAAAAGCATATTTCATAATATGCTCCACTAATTACACCCACTTTCTTAATTAATAAAATATTCTTCTAATACTTTTACTGATTTAATGGTCTTATGCTCTCAGGCCCACTAATCTAAATGGCACAACTTCTAATCAATAACAAGGACACAATTTTAGAAAAAACTTGTGTCAACAAGTATCTGACATAGACCTATTAAAGTACTGGACTTGGGCCAAATTTGATAACTGGGACTTAGTGTAGTAAGCTGTACACTTGGTCCATACTTAGGTGAGGCTAGAACTGATTAGAAAAAGTATGCAGTGTTGTGATCCGTCCAATAAACAATTCATTGCTTGAGAGGCTTGAATTGAATGGAGAGGTGAATGTTAGTCATTTTCGCTTGTGGTTGTGTTCTTGATGGGCCAGATTTCTTGTTCTTATTCTGTTAAAGTTACCGATAAGATCAGTGTACTTGTCTGGTTATATTAACACTTGGTTAAAGAAAACCGCTAGGAGTAAATGTAAGGATGATATGTAAGATTCGGGTTAAGTTCTTATCGATTGGACCTTTGATCCAACATATTTAAGAAGTTGTTGAATTTGGTCTTACCTTCGCTCAAGAAGTTGTTTGCGATGTTTGAAATGGGGAAATGGGGACTGTATTGAGGTGTAAGCCAGCCACAACATGACTTAGGCAGGAGCCTCATTTTTTTGTAAAATGCACTTGATAAAATGCTAAGAATAGAGGAAAAAAAGCAGAATATCATAATTGTATAAACTATTTAGGCTCCGATTGTTCTGTTATTCAGCTGCAAGCCTGCTATCATGCTTGATAGATCTTGGGTTTAACAAAGTGGGAAAAAATAATAGTAAAAAGTAAAACTAATATAAGGTGTAAGCCTCACCAAGTTGAATAGTGCAAGAGGTGTGTCTTCAATTGCCCGACAACATTTAGGTTACGATTTTGTACTTTCGTTGCCTGAAGGCCCTGATGTGAATTTGAATTGTAAGAAATGAAATGAGAGAAATTTCAACATTATTATGTTTGAGATCATTATAAGTGATGTGTCCAAAATCTAGTCTCCAATAAGTAAAACCTGCAAAACAAATGTTAGATTGCCAAAGACTACATTTTTTGTTTAAATCAGTAACTTAGTTGGAGATGGAGATAAAACTGAACAAAACTAGTTAAAATTGCATATCTTTGTCGACTATTCCCTTTACCTTCTATTATGGTTGCGGTTAATTCCATGCGTGACTTAAGCATGTGAGGCGCAACGAGTGGGACGTTTTCTGTAACAATCTCATTCTTTATGAAGATATGCACGTGGAGGCGTAATTCCCTCCACGATTTTTTCCATGTAACGTTCCTCCCCCTTGATTATGATCTATTTTGACGGACTTTTTTTGGGCTTTATGACCAAATTCGTCTTCTTTGGGCCTTATGACTTGGCCTGGTCTTGGGATACTTGTTTCTCGTAATGGATGATCTCTGTCACGTGTATAACTGAGATGTCGGTCTTATTTGATGTATCATCATTTACTACCTCCTTTGGTTAGTGGGTATGTTGGCGTGGCCACTAACTCGGCGGTAGTTGGACTTTCAACTTCGTCATTGTCTCGCATTTAAAGCCGTTGGCAGTTTTCGGTGGGTTGGTATCTCGATCTCTCGTTTGTCCGTTCGTTTCTGCGTGTATTTTGGGATTTCGTGTAGTTATCATATCTCGCACGTTGTCCTGAGCAGTCTATTCATTGCTCGACTCTATAAAAGAGGGCGTGATTGATCTGTTTCTATTTTTATGCTGTTTGATTTTTAAATTAGGACTTATCCGCCTTTCATATTCATTTTCTTTGTTTTTTTGTTCCTTCACGATGTCTGCCAGTGATATACTAGATGGCGAGGCGCTTACTGTTTGCGAGGCCTACTAGTCGCCCAAGAAGCCCAAGAAGGTTTCTTAGGCGACGTTGGACAATATTCGTTCCGATTATGGCCTGCCATTTGACCTTGAAATCATTCTGCCTAGGCAGAACGACAATCCTTGTCGTCCAAGGACCGAGTATATTGCCCTTTACCCATCCATGTTCTCGTCCGGCTTTCGATTCCCGGTTCCATAGATGTTTTGGGAATATCTGGACTTTTTGGGTATTCTTCTCGCTCAGATGGGTCCTAGTGGTTGGAGGGTGATAGTTTCTACTTATGCGAGAGCTATTCTCTCCGGCATTCCCTAAACTGTCAGAATCCCACACTCGGTGGTTGGTCTGTTGTTGACCAAAAGCATTTGTTTCCTCCGTTTTCCCGTCTGTTTCGGGAATCTCGACGATGATATTAAGGGCTGGTCGAAGCTCTGGTTTTATGCTTCTGTCAGTTCTGGTTACTTCAGATTGTATGGTCATCAGATTGTTCGTTCATTCCTAGTTCCTGACAAATGGAGGGACTTACAACTCACTGTGGAAGAGCAGATGATCAATGACCGTTTCTTGAAGCTTCCTATGATTCCCTTGGGAACATTTCTTTCTGGGGATATAGTGAGGCGTAGTGGTTTATACACTATGAACAAGGCGGAACAGGCTTTGCTTATTGAATCCCAAGCTGAGGAGATCGTTGCTCGTGCTCCTATTGGTGTTAGTGATGCTAGCATTGATGAGAAAGTGAGCTCGGGTAAACGTGTTACGGATCTCGATGCTTAACATTGGTGTTGCTGGCTCGACTACTAGAAAGAGGAAAATTTCAAGGCTTGCCAGCCCCTTGAAGCGATTGATGATAAGTCTTGGCCGTGTTTCGAGAAAGAAATGACTTTTCGCTCGTGGTGTTGCTCGGGTTGTTTCTCGCTCGGGTTTTTTTGATAAAGAGGTTGTGAAGGAGAATCGCTTATCCCTTGAGGAGGCCGAGGAGACGAGTTTGGCGATGGAGAGAAATAAACAGGAAACTATTCGTCCCTTGAACGATAATGAAAAGAGGCTCCTCTCTACCTATGGTGCGCCCGACATTGCTAGATACTCTAATGATGACCCTTGAGTCATTGATGATAAGATGCTTCAGCTGGCAGTGGAACAGTCTAAGGAGGTTGGTGACCGTGGTCAGGATTTTGAGGTTCGTCCCCCTGGATCATCTTCCACTCCTGTCAATGATGCAGCAGGGTTCTCAGTTTCTTCTCCCGTTTGTCTGGATCCTCCTGCTTCCGTCACCACTACTACTCGTTCAGCTCCCGTGGCGACCACTTCGCAGCGAGAAGGCAAGAGTGTTTTTCTGTCATCATCGTTCCTCACGCTCTTCCTGGCGCTGGGCCTTCGATGCTTGTGTTGGATCCCAGTACTCATCTCGATCATGGTCTTAGACAGATAATGGATGGGATGAATCACCTCACTTATGTTGGGGTTATGGGGTTAGAGTGCAGGACTTGTCGTGATCAAGTGGCTGCTCTTGAGAGGAATTTGGCAGCGCTGTTGCTAGTGTTTTTCCACGTTCTTCGTCAGCTTGACGTACTGAATGGGCAGTGCGCGGAGCAGGAGAGGGCATTGGAGTTTGAGACTTCGACAACCAATTTGGATGGGGCTCGTGCACGATTGGACGAATTGGAAAGTGTTGTATGTTAAAAAAGTTGCACTCCGTCGTTGAGCAGTCAATCAACCGCAAGATCGTTGAAGGGCGGGTGGAGCAGTTGAGGTTGCGCTTAATGGAGTCAAGTCAGATATCTCCGCCGTGGTGACCGTGGCTGAAGGCAGCTGATTTTAGCTAAGAATGAGCTTGCTGTGAGAAAAGACAAGCTAAAAATTGCGGAGGTGGAAGATTGGAAGAGTGTCGTCGATGGACGAATCGAGCTTTTCGACTCTATTGAGGGGCTCGGTGTTGATTTATTCGAGTATCGTCACTTGGTTGATCAAGTCTTCGAGGATGAAGATGCTGAAGAAGGTACTTTGGATCTCCCAAGTGATCCCGTAGAGAAGAACCATTACCTTCTCTTTCCGACCAAACTCCATCGCCTGCTTTTGCCATTGGGATGAGAACCTTATCTTTTCCTGTGACTGTCGCTGCGGTCTCTCTTCCATCAGACACTCTTGCTGCTTCTACTGTTTTTTCTTCAAATGTCTATCTACTCATTCAAATGTAACATATTGATTTTATGAATGAGAAACTTTTCTTTTTGACAATATTGTATTGCCTTTTATTTAATTTTCGTTTTGCACGCTTTCTCTTTGAGGTCGTGATTCGTATTGGGTCATTCGTTGTGACTCGTTGTATATGATGTGTGTTCTCCTCATCAGGTCATTTGTAGTAAGTACTGGGCAATTTAGGCTTACTCATATTTCTGTTTTTACGCTTTCTTGTCGACCATCCGAAGTTTTTCTATCTTTGTTCCTGTCAATCGATGCATTTTCTCCGATCAGATCCTCAAGTGCTTGCATGCCAAGGTGTTCTGAAGCATTTTTGGATGGTGCTGTAAGTGAAATGACTTGTTCCTTTTTAGATGGGTCCGTCGTGTCTATCAAAGAAATTTGTATTGTGTATTTTCAGCTTTCGCTTCTTGGTCTGATATCCTGATCGGCCAGTGGGCCTTTACGGCTACATTTCGGCTTATGTGTCTGGACTTCTTTATCAGATGTAGGGCTGAATAAGTTGACTCGTTCGTTCTTGCATCGTTTATTTGATGTGTTAATTTACCCGAGGTTTTTCTGGGTATGTTGATTTGTTCATCCCAACTTTAACTTCGTTGGTCTGACATTCAGTCGACTCATTCGTCCCAACTTTTACTTGGTCTGACGTATCGACGTATCAATCAATTTGAAGTTTATTTAAATAAGTTGACTCGTTCGTCCCAACTTTTACTTGGTTGGTCTGACGTTTAGTCGACTTGAAGTTTATTTGAATAAGTTGACTCATTTGTCCCAACTTTTACTTTGTTGGTCTGACGTTTAGTTGACTCGAAGTTTATTTGAATGAATGAATAAGTTGACTCGTTCGTCCCAACTTTTACTTCGTTGGTCTAACGTATCAATCGACTCCAAGTTTATTTGAATAAGTTGACTCGTTCGTCCCAACTTTTACTTCTTTGATTAACCAGATGAGACTTTTTTGTGTCCAACTTATACATCCTGATCTTTTGTTTGTGGCTTTGTATGCGGGTTGCTTCTTATTGTCTGGCTTTGATGCCACAATTTTAGACCCAAGATAGAGAGTTTTGAACTTAGAATTTTATTGATAGCCCCATTTCGGGTGTTTAACAATCTATAGTAGTAGTAGTCATTCCCTTCTCATAAAATTATGTTGTGGAGTCTGCATCGCATATTCTTGACTGTTGCTTGATTTGTTCTGCCTTAAGTGGTTTTTAACGCTTTAGCTGTAACTTTTTCCTCAATGATTTTCTGTAATTTTGTTGTTTGTATGTTGTCGCATGGTAGCTCATAAACTCGGGATTTTTTTGACCGAATCGTGGGGCATGCGCCATTGATAGGTTGAGCAGAATAGAATGTAGTCCCAAACTGTCCAATCATGCTCACATCAGTACCTGCTGTCAATTCATAGAATTTGTTTGCGTTGTCTTCGTTGTCAATAATGTGGGAGGCGTTGTTGTGGATAATGGTTAAGCTTGTAAGCTTTTCCATACTTTGTTAGTTGGTTGACCTCTATTTGAATTACCAACTTTCTCCGCGTTCCTTGTTCGTGAGTTGTATTGATTTATCTGGTCTTGTTTGATAGCGTTGTCGCTCCTAATTCTATATAGATCAGCTCGGGTGGGATATGTTATTGGTTGTCTTTTCGGTGGACTTGTCTGGTCGCTTTTTCCAGCTACACAGTGTAAGGCGCATATCAGCTCTTTGGGTTGTTCCCTTAATCCCGTGGCAGTGTCCCCCTTCTTCTTTCCTTTGGGCTGTTTATCAGGTAGCCCGATGAATTCGTCGAGTCGTCCTCTTTGGACCCAGTGCTTGATTTCATTTTCAGGTTGTAACAATCTTCAGTGTCGTGCCCGTGATCTTTGTGGAAAAAGCAGTATTTGCCCTTGTCTCGCCCCTCTGGGTCTCCTCTCATCTTGAGCTGCTGGTCTTCAAGGTCGTATATGGTTTGTACTTTTTCGCCACGTTCGTCACTTGCTCATGTTTGGGTCTTGTCGATTGCAACTTTCTGGATTCTTGCTGGTTGATTTTGGACCTCTCGTTAGTTTGGTGCTTCTTTGACGGAACATTTTCCTCCCAGGGTCTGTCATCTTGCCTTCTTTCTTCCCTCCTTTCTCGCTTCTTTGAATGGGCTTCCTTTTCGGATTCGTTCTTCTTCCTGCGACTTTCATTTCTCAAGAGTGATGTACTTTTGAGTGGTCTCTAATAAAATCGCAACGTTCTTCGAGGGTTCCAGGTTCGGAGCATCGAAAAAAGGTCATATTTTCGGTTCGACAGAGAAAGTATTAGTGGTCGTGTCGTCGCTGCATCTGTTGATCATGGTTAACTTGTTAGTAAAAAGAACAACATACTCTCTTATTGTTTCCTCAAGCTTCTGTTTGATGTTGAGCAAGTAGTGTGACCCCTTCCTCATCCATTGACTACCGATGAACCTCGTAATGAAAGCGGTAGCCAGCGCTTGGAATGAGTCTATTGACCTTGGTGGTAGGCTGTTGAACTAATTCAATGCTGTGGAGATGCGACTTGTTGGAAATGTTTTGCATAAGATTATGTGCTCTCCCTCAATGACATCATGTGGTAAAAATGTCACAAGTAGTTTGTCGGGTCAGTGATACCATCATACACTTCAAACTTTGGCGGGGCGTACTTTTTTGGCATGGGAGCAGTGTTCTAAAAAGCGCTAGGCGATGGGCGGCGGCGAGCAAGTGCGCGCTAGGCGGTCTTAGATTTTGTATTATAACTTTAATAATTTACAAAAGTTAAGCATAATACTTCATCAATTACATCCAATTTAATGCCAAAATATATATGCAAAATTTAAAAACATGAAAAATTAACAATCATGAACAAAATTTATTAAAACTCAAATGACTGAAGTTGGTCATGATGGGTACTTTATACAAAGTTGAATTTGTGGACAAATATCCAAACCTGCTCTTTTATTTTTCTTCAAATTGCATGAATAACTTCAGTCATGTTTGATAAAATCTACATTACTAAAATTGGTACCGGCATATTCTTTGAGAATTTCATTAAGTAATCATCATTTGCTACATTTAGACATATACTGAATAAAAAATAATTAAATTGTTTATTTCTAAAAAAGAGGAAAGAAAAATAAAATAAAAACACAATCAGCCTTATTAAAAAAAAAAAAAAAAAAAAAACTCGCCCAGACTGCCCAGAACCTGTCCAACCATTAATCTGGGCGTTTTTCTACCTTCTAGCGCTTAGGCGTCACCTAGGCTGATTTTTAGAACACTGCATGGGAGTCACCATGAGTGCGTCGGAAAATGGTGGTCTAGCTAGTTCGTACAGTATATTAGGATTTTTGACTCCGATCTTGAATGGGATTTCAGCGGAGGTTTCGCCGAGGGGTCCCGTCTTGAGGTGGTTCGTTGCTTTCAGGATTTACCTCTGAGGTCTGTAGGAACTTTGTTGGCCGGATTTTGTTGGGGCGGCGCTTGGACGGGGTTGACAAACTGAGCATTACTGATGCACCGACTCTCCGAAAAATCCCCGTATCACATGTCAAATACGTGTCGAACACGGATTTGTGCCCGACACGCGCTCGACACGTCAACGGTCAAAATTCGTTGACTGTAACCGACACGGTCCAGACACGTGATTATATATTCTTCTTTTCGATCTTCAAACCCTAAACAGATAAAAGAGGGGAAAAGGGCTAAGCGGCTGAGAGAGGGGGATCGATCGACAGACACAGAGAGGGAGAGATCGATCGATCGAACCACAGTGCTAGACGGAGCTAGAGAGAGAGGGAGAGATCGATCAACAAAATATTTTGAAAAGCGGAGCTTCTATTCCTGATAACTCCTTCCCCCCAAACACCACCGCCCCACTCTTCTCCTTCACCTCAACTTCCTATTTCGCGGAGCTTTTGATCGAAAGGAGACCCTTTGATGATGGGCTTTTCGTCGATTTGAGAAACGGAGGTGAGTTCTAGGGTTTTGGGTTCGAAAGGAGGTGAATTGGGTGAAGAAAACTTGCAAGCGAGACGGGGATGAAGGGGAAGTGACTAGAAGAGAGAGATCCATTTCTTCTCCTCTTCGATTTTGTAGGTTTTTTGGGGGAGAAATTTAGGGTTTTTGGATCGAAATTAGGGTTTTTGAGAGTGGAGAAGAAGAGATAAAATGAGAGCAGAGTGGAAGAGAAGGAGAGAGGCGGAGGAGGTTATCTTTTGACCTGCAAAGTGAGATACCTTGGGACGAAATTACCCTTGAAGATAGTGAAATTACGGGGTTGGTGGAGGATGGAAGAGAGGGAGGGTAGGGTAGGGATGGTTTGGTTATTTTGGGGTGTTGGATTGTAGAGTGATACGGTTCTTGGTTTGTACTCTGTTGTTGGTGTGAAAGTGTGCTGCTACAAAAAATTAATTAGAATTTTAAGTATATTATTTTTTTAATGCATATTTTGAAAACTCGTCACAAAATTGTATTGGACAATAAGAATTGATGATGTAAGTTTTGTAAACTTCAAAAAAATATATTAAAAAAATAAGTTTGACCGCGTTGTTGAGTCATATTTTTTTTAAAAATTGCCGAGTCGCCGTGTCGTATCCGTGTCCGACACGACACGCGTATCCGAGTCCGTGCATCATTGTTGGGCATGCTCTTGAGTGAGTTTTTCCACCATTTTGATCATATGATCCATCTACATGAGTAGGTCTATACGAGGGTCCTTGGCGACGTCTCTGGACACCTGGGATGTTTGAACTGCCTCGTGTTGCGGCTCTCTGTTGTCGGACATGGTTGTCTCGATGTTCGGCGCTGGGTCTGCGGTGTGTGCTATTGGCGGTGCAGTTTTTCTGGTAGAAGGATTGCTTTGATTGTTGTCAGATTGATGGTCTATAGAGTGTGCCATTTGTTTTGAGGGCTCTTTCAGTCGTTGATTAGAACTGAGGAAATTTTGTTGCTATGGATTTTCTTCTTGAAAGGAAAATTTGTCGTTTCTCATAGACGGCGCCAAACTGATACGTCCAATAAGTAAAACATTCAAAACAAATGTTAGATTGCCAAAGACCACCTTTTTGTGACTGAAGACACTCCGATGCTTAAGTCAGTAATTTATTTGGAGATGGAGATAAAACTGGAAAGAACTCAGTTAAAATTGTATTTCTTTGTGAATGTTCCCTTTACCTTTTATAATGGTCACAGTTAATTCCCTATGTACTCAAGCATGTGAGGCCCAACGAGGGAGATGTTCTCTGTAACAATCTCCTCCTTTATGAAGATATGTTCGTGGAAGCGTAACTCGCTTCACGACTTTTTTTTCTATGTAACGTTCCTCCCCTTGAGGGAGAACTTTATCGAGTCTGAAGTTGGGCCTTTGATTATGATCTATCCTGACGGGCTCTGTTTGGGCTTTTATGACCGAATTCATCTTCTTTGGGCCTCATAACTTGGCCTAGTCTTGGGATATTTTTTTCTCGTGATGGATGATCTATGCCACGTGTACAACCGAGATGTTGGTCTTATTTGATGTATCATCAATAAGATTAATAAATAGTGAATTTTTTATCTTTCAATATGCGTCGGACGAAAATTGTGGAAAAATGCGGAGTTCAAACATGACAATATCTTAAACACACATACACACACAAAGCAAAAGAAAGCAAATAAATATTAAATTTAAAAAAAAAAACTTGTGCTTGCTTGGGATGAAGTCTTTTCACTCATTCGCTATTCGTTGGTAGCATACAAGAAAAAAAGATTTGACATATTAGATATCCTGTACTTTTCTTTATCTGTGGCTAAGCATTATGTGATTGGACAAGATATCGTTGATCTTTTTGTTAGTAACTCTAATGCAGTTCCATGCTTTTCTAAATATCATTTGGGTAGATGCTCAAGTAGAAATTTGATTCAACTATCTGTAATGTTATTTTCAGGGTTGAAGCAAACAACTATTTTCTGCTGGAAGCTTTTGTTGCAGACCAGTTATTTCAAGGTTCTGAACATTTTTCAGATGATCTGATTTGGACCAGCCTTTCACTTTTTTCTTCAGTGAAGGTTCGTAATGTTTTCTGAGCTCAACTATATTTTTTAACGGCGTAGCATGCTTTGTGAAACAGCTTTATTCTCTATGTTTGTTTTCTTGCATGGGTGGGGGTGCTAAGAGATATATAGTCAAATTTGAAAATGAAAAGTGGATAACATGTGACATGGAGTGCAGATGGCCTAATGCGAGGTGCCAAAGTGTGACCCCCAATTTTAAGAAAGGAAAAAGGGTAAGGGGATGGGATTTGAAACCAACATATCACTAGTACTACTTGAGCAATTTGAGATTAACTGACTTTGGATACCTCAGTATATGTAATATCTCAAACTTCGGGGCCCCAAAACTGAAAATTTAGCGACCCTAAACTTAAAATTTTTTTGGGGCTCGAATCCACCGAATGCCATCAGAGGTGGGCCTACATACAACATATTTCTAGGAATTTTGAATTTCATTTTGTTCCATAAGTAACCAAGGATAGCCACCTTAGGGCAGAATTGTAAATGGTAAGACATACTCTGCTGTAGTACTGCACGTATCTTCTATTTGACATACTCTCAAGAGGGGTTGGGTTTCTAGCTTAAACCAATAAATTGGTGCTCGGATTCCAACCTAAAAAGGGACTAACCATGGGTCTTACCAGTTGAATTGAAAATCCCTTGGTGTTAGAGAGTCTAGTCTACACCTTAAAAGAAATTTCAGTTGGATAACTTTCTAAATGATGTGGGACAAATCCTAGCACAACCATCACCTTATCTTGTGCTAGGTCCCCTTAGAGCACCACCTTCTCCAGAGTACGAGTGTCACATTTGAATACTTATTCAGGGCTTTCAAGTTATGGAGTTATGACATCGTGATGGATAAAATCTACATTGAGTTGCCATTGAGGGAAAACCACTTTTCAGTATCTTATGTCCTCTCTCTCTCTCCCCCCCTCTTTCTGAGAGACGAAGGGAAAATGCTGAATTGCCTTATATTATTCACGTGTCCTGTTCCTTAACTGGTGGCAAATGTGACATTTGATTCATTATAAATTTCTTTAGCATGTTTACTTATTTGATTATTTCATATCCTCAAACAAGTTTTTCTCACCATGTTCTACTTGCTTTTGTCATTCTTTTACAGGATCAGGCTGTCCCTTTTGTATCGTCTATTTTTTTACGTAGGCTGCTTCATCCTGGGGTTCATCAGAGTGTTGCTTTACGTGCAACCATGCGAGACTATAACAAGCACTGGACTGATACAGAGTTCCATTCGCTTACCGTTGATGGTCTGAGAAAAGAAATATTCTCACTTATTGAGAGTGAGGTATGTTTTTCTATTGACAGTTTCTATATTTAGCACTTTGAATATTGAGTTTTGATGCCTCATTGATTGGGTTTTTTGATGTTGTATTTTTTAATTGATATAAAATAGGAGGGCAAGTAGCTTGATTTTTTTTTTTTTTTTTTTCGGGGGGGGGGGGGGGGGGGGGGGGGTGCAGGCAATATGACACTAATGTTTAGATGTGTAATTGTTTCCAGGGAGTTGCTGATAATCCAATATCTGTGATTTATTGTTGGAAAAATTTCTGCTCGCGTTATTTACATTATTGGTGTAAAAACAATACCCCATACAGTTTGCTAGTTGATCCTTCAACAGGTGCAATTGGTTTGATTAGAGAAAACTCAATAACTTTGATACGTGGTTTGGAGGATGTTGAGCTGTTTATCTATGGTAAATCATGGATTTTGTTGGTTTCTTGTGTGATAATTTTTGGTTTTGGATTTTGCTCAACTTTTAGATAGTCACTTACATCTTCCTACTGTTCTTTAGGTTCTTTTGACGAATTTGATGGCTTGCTAAACTCTGGCCTGGATTTACCTGATGAAAATTTTGACTGTGAAATCCTTTTTGAGGTATTAAGATGCATCAGTTGTATCAGTCAACATCTCGGCAAAGCTGCCGCTGCCATCTTCTATGAGTCCTTAATTAATTCTCAAATGATCTCATCTGAAGAAGTTATCCCTTGCTTGCTGAAAAATTTGGAAGTTGGTTATAATTCGTTAGCAGCAGAGCTCCACGTATCACAACTTGGAGCAGATAATGCTTGGAAAAAGGGACTAGCAGATCACAAAAGTCACAGGAAATTCTCGATTCACATGCTCCTGTCACTTCATGCTTTGTGTAATAAGGCTGCCTCATGGGACCGAGTTTTGAATGTCACTGAAAATTATCTGAAGTTTCTTGTCCCTCGTAAAAGCATTAGGGGAACAAATTCAACTGGAATATTTAATATTAATGCTTCGATATTGGTTCAGTCAACTGCACAGGTTGCAAAAGTAATGTTTGAGTCGACCTTTGACATACGTCTGCTACTTGGCTATCTCGTGAAAGTCAGTGCACAGGTATGGAACAAATACTAACCAAGAAGCCTACATCTTTCAATAAACAGCTTAAATTGAGCATGTGAATTCTATTTGTATGGATGCAGAAAGTGTAACTTTTCCATGTTGTTTTGACCCCGAATACAAGGATTAGTAAATCGTGTGAATTGTTATTATAGTTTCCGACTTTGATTAGGAGTACAGTTTTAGATCTATAAATGTGCCCATTGTAATCATATTTTACAATAAACTTGTATATATTTTGAGTTTATGAGAAAATGTTCATAATTTTCTTGTTTTTCCTTTATTTTTGAGGAAACTCTGAGTTTCAGGATCTTCAATTGATCCTCGTATGCAAATGCTTATTTTTATCAATTGGTGGTGATCCATTGTTGATTTTTCTGAAATCGTCTCCTCTACCATTAAACCACCCCCACTCTAGTGTCTTTTGAGTTCTTTGCTCATCTGCACCTTTCTCTCCTATTTTAAATAAAATTTCTTGTTTTGACACTTAAAATAAAATAAAATAATAATAATAATAATAATAATAATAATAATAAAATAAATAAATAATTATGTTTTCAATTTTTGGTTATTTTCCCAAGTTATATGCTCTTTTTCTAATGATCTGTTCTTTTCACATTGTCGGTACCCATAGGTCCATATGATGCAGAAAGATGTTTGCAGGGTACAACTTGAGCTGATTCCAATGATTGAAGAAACTCTCTCAGAGTGGCTTATCCTCAATTTCTTGGGGACTACACCATCTGAATCACCAAATTTGGATGATTTTAGTTCTCGGCTATCATCCTTGCACATTGGTATGCTTATTTTTATAGCCATTGATTATGTGCTGTGACTATTTGTGAAGATGATATCACCCTCTCTTCTTTTTTCTTTTTTTAATGCCTAAATCATTCATTTCAATATCACTTTTGCCAACAAACCTCAATGCATGACGTCATGCCTTTGGCACATTTTAACATGCCTCCAGCATGTCAATCCTAAGCATCTAGCATCTTCGATCTTAGGTATTGTAGCATGCCATGGGTTCTGTTTACTTTGAATTTATTTGATTTTATTATATCTAAGAGCTCCCATGATATCTTAGAGCCTAAGTGCCTTATATTCCTTTGGCATTTTTTGGATACTCATAGGAAACTCCTAGGGCATGCCTTAATTTTTCTTATCTTTATGTCACTTTTTAAGGTGTGGTTAGACCAAATACTGATAATATTTATTATAGATGTTTTTGATAACAAGTCGTTTTGCTCTCATTACTTCTAAAGCATTGCTTTGTTTCTAAGTATTCTTAGCATTCTTTTTCAGATAATAATGTTGATAGACGATCATGGGACAATAAGCTTGGGTCTTCTGATTTCACGTTGGCTAGCTTGCTTTTTCTGAACTTCGAAAGTTCATCTGAAGATCAAGCATACATTTCTTCAAGATCTTTTCCTAGTCCAAACAACTTTATTGGTGCGGCGAGTAGTTTTAGCAGCTGGATCATTTGGGGAGGGAAAAAAGAAGAATCTTCTGCTTTTTTCAGCCATTCAACTGAGGTTGCGATAATTTTACTAAAGAACGGCCAGCATGAAGCTCTTGAGGTTTTGACTTCATTCTGCTATTACTAGCCTCACATTTATATCTATATTTATGTATAAATGGATTTACGTAAATTTTTATTTAAAAATTAAATTTGTGTGACCTTTCCTAAAACTCAGTTTTTCTTTCTTCTTAAGAACCTATTTGCAATAATTGATGCGCATTTACGCAAGGAAAGGACGTCTAAAAGTGTTCAGGGTACCAATGGGGAATGGTTTGTGCACCTTCATCTTCTCGGAATTTGCCTTCTCACTCGGGCACAAAGTGGATTGCAAGGGAGTCTAAAAGAAAAGAAAGTTTGTGAAGCTGTACGATGTTTCTTCAGGTATTATTTTTTTATCCATCTGCTGACTTCTTTAGATATTTAATGCCATTTATCCAGTTCATCCGTTTCATGGGTCTTTTAATAATATGTCTACTATTCAGGCCTACAGGCATGTTATAGTTAAGGTCTTTGTGCATAAATGTAGTATTTTTCTCAATTCTTAATTCTGCATAAATGGATGTGGAAACCTAAACTGTCTTATATTTGCAGTATTATATTCTGTATTATCTCTTCTCTATCTTTTAAACTAGCTTTTATACTAGCAAGTATCATGCATTTTCATATGACTAATTAGATTGGAAGCATGGTTTTTCTGCTTTGAATATCTTGTGCTCATTGATATTGAAGATTCGGTAGATTCCATTTTTAAGACGTCTTGGTATTGAATTTTCCTTATATATATTTATATTATATTTGCTTAGCTTGGTGTTGTTTCCATTAGCCTACTTTTGCACATATATATCTTCATGGTTTTTATATTCTGTTCTGAACTCTTACTGTATCATGATGATTTCCCTCAGAGCATCGGCTGGCCATGGAGCATCATGGGCACTACAAAATGTTTCCTTTGAAGGGTTGCCACATCCCGATTACAGTGAGTTGTGCCGAAATATTTATATGAATAAACAGCAGATTTTTGGCGCAGATACGATTATCCTTTTTTTTTTTTTCAGTTGCTTCTGCCTCTGTAGCAGCATGGAAGCTTCATTATTATCAGTGGTCAATGCAAATATTTGAACAATATAATTTAAGTGAAGGTGCTTGTCAATTTGCTCTTGCTGCCCTTGAGCAAATTGATGAAGTACTCGGTTCAAAAGATGACAGCTTGAGTGGAGACACTCTTAATGAAAATGCAACTACTGTTAAAGGACGGTTATGGGCAAATGTATTCAAGTTTACCTTGGATCTAAATAATTATAATGGCGCATATTGTGCTATAATCTCCAATCCAGATGAGGATAGCAAATCCATCTGTTTGAGGCGCTTCATTATTGTTCTCTGCGAGCAAGGTGCTTTCAAGGTAAAGTACATCTTCCCAGTTTTGTGTCCCTTCTATTGATTGGTAAGTTCTCTCATGTGAAAGCTTTACTTCTGTACAGTATGCAGTTTATGAAACCTGGATGTTGGAATTTTAAAATATGACCTTATTCTTGTCATTGAATAGAACCTCTCTCCTTATACTATACCACGGGGGGTAGGACTTAACCACCCGTCGTTTGCTTTCCATCGCGATGCAGGGCGGAGCCTAGCCACTTAGATAAGGGAATGTTAGAATCGATTAGGAACCAACACTTCTGAGTGGCTAATATAAGGAGGAAGAGGCGCCAAATTGAAACTTTACTTGCAACCTTTCATCCATGCGTCACCTTAGCTGTTTCATCACACGATTCATATCTACCCCACGATTGTGGCAAGGTAACATTTCACAATTTAATGAATCATCGACCTATTTGATGGGATGGTTATGAGATTACTTATGGTTAAACTCTTCACAACTTATCAATGGATATAACCCCTTTGGTATGAATTGTTTATCGGTATGGGCGTGGATGTTTTTATTTGGACATCTTGTTTGGGCTACTAGACTTATGTTCTTAATTTCCTGGCGTGGATATTGGCGAGAATTAATTGAAACTTTAGCATGAGCTCATGAATGCACACCTTTGGCGAATTTGATTCGATGGAGAGATAAACCAGTGGCTCTGTCCATTGTGCAAGCAAGATTGGTTAGATTAGTCACTTTTCTGTAGGGTATATATTCACTTATGCAGCAGCTTTCTTGATTGCCTCTACATCAGGAAATTTTGGTTAATTCATTTTTGTAATAGGCGGGAGCATTGACCATTTCATTTTGTTCGATGGGGAGGGGGGACAACTTTCTTATATTTATACATGGTTTTTCCCAGAATTAGTGTCACTTTATGATGCATATAGGATGCAACCTTGGATCATACCAATAAGTTCCCTTACTTTAAATTTAAATGGAAATGATAACCTTGGTTCACAAAACAATATCGAAGAAGAACCAAAAAATGACTTTCGGCAGAAATTATCTAATCAAAACAAATTAGAAACTTAAAAAAAAGAAACCACTACAAGGAAATATTCAATCAGAGACACAAAAATAAGGGAATCAGGGATCGGATTCTAAAGAAACTTCTAGGAAGTTCTGTAAAGAACTCTTCCAATTGTTCCGAAACTAATCTTTTCAAAAAGAACGGACAATACTTTTATGTTTACAAGACAATGTTCTAGCACATGAAAGTTGAAGGATATACTTTACTCGATACAAACTCCTTTTTTGTAGGATCCACTACTTGCTAATAATAGCTAGGATTTCCAGAAAAAGATGCCATTCGTTTGATGAGAATTAAAAAGGAATATCGAAAATTCAAGTGGCTAAAGCTAAAGCAGCTACTTTCGAAGTACCAGAAAGAAAAGCAACAGCTGGAGTGGGAGAGTCAAGAGTCGAAAAAGGATTCCTCACTTCTTTCTCTCATTCAAAACCGTGCATGAGGCTTTCATCTCACATGGCCTATGTATAAAAGCAAGAAGATGAGTGTAACCAGTGTTTTAATATATATGAAACTTATGCTAGAGAGGCATAAATTACTTGTGATGGCCCAAAGGCTTATACTCTTTATTTTTACTTTTGTAATTTAATCTACGCACACTTAATTGATATCTCAAACAAGGATTGCAATGTGAGTGAGGAGCTTGCAAAGGAACCCAAAAGAAAACAACAAACAAGATGGAATTGACATGAGCATGTCTAAATCCCACGGAACCTAAAAGAAGATATTGTTGAGAAATTATGTGAATGAAATGCCTTATGCTACAACTTAGCATTTTTAAAATCGCAGTTAAATAAGACCTAGAAATCATGAATTCTGAAAGGTCAACAAATGTTAGTAGTCAGGACAATGTTCATGCAGCAGTCAGTTGAAACAGTGTGTTGCATGGCGATGTGTATTCTTTTACTTAAATTAAGTACATGTAGTTTCTGTTAGTTTTTTTATTTTATTTTATTTATTTGATTTGGTCACATATTTATTGAGAACATTTAATATATAATACTTTGGCGTATCCACTTTGGAGAGAGAGACTAAATGTGGGTGACTCCAAGTATTTCAAAGAATTGTTTAACCAATAGAAAACTCAACCTGGAAATTGGGACCATGTGAAGTGATTTTTTTTTTTTTATATCTTGTTAAGTCAACTACTATTGTTATTGTGTGGAACGAAAACTTCTAGGTTGCTTTGATATGGTACGTGTGTCCAACTCAAACACGCTGCACGGTTGATGTTGAATCTAAACTAATAAAGAATTTTAAACAAAAGTTTTAGAGAGATGAGGAGAGGTCAAGTGTATTCTTAGTCATTGACGTTTTATTTAAATAATATAAAAACATTTATAGTATTGAAGTTTTATGTAAATATTAAAGTTATGATGTAATAAACATTTTGTACAGAGAGAAGGGCATTTTGAGATGAGCTTGAAGGGAATTACAGGATGAGCTATTCATTGTAAAGGTTAAAGGTTCTTTTGGACCTTACCTTAATGTCATTTGATTACAGGGAGAATGAGAGGCTTTGATTCCACAGAGAAAAGTGGAGTTTATGTGCTCCAACAATCAAGCTAACCCAATGCAAAGTGTGTTGATTTGGGTCCAAAAGAGTACAGCGAAGCCTCCAACACTCCCTATATGGGATGCTGCACCATAAACTTCTTACACATTAGAGATTAACACGGACTCCACCACCCCCCACCCCAATATATATATATATATATATATATATATATATATATATATATTTCACAACAGTCTCTAAAACTTGCCTTACTTTCTGCCTCTGCGTCATGGCCCAACTCTCCAAATCACCTCATTCGCCTTCAAAATCAGACCCTCAACTATCATCTTCCTTCACCAAAATAGCATCAGACGGGCTAAGACTCTTTGACCTGTCTTCGCGTGTGTTGTTAATTCTCAACATGTGGCCCTGGATTGACTCAGCTAAACACTCTCTACCCTTTGATGTTTATCCCCATGGTGTAGGCTTTGTCAATTACCCACTTAGCTATGGGTCCATAACTAATCTGACCCATTATTAGGTTTGCCTTTCACACTTTCAGATCTCCCGACGTGGGTTCCAGCAACACATTTTTATAAACTTTCCAAATCCATGAATTCAAAGGTGAGAGCCACCTTTCACTCTGTTTCATGGTTTTACCATATGTTCTAAGAAGGGGTCTATCCTTTTCATTTACTTATGGTGTGTGCCAATGAAAAAGGGCCTTTTCATGTTTGAGATGATGTAGTTCGAAGTGGAAGGATTGATTTGCTTTATGGAACATGGTGCAATGGCTAGGTGAGGCTTCTTCCATAGGGTAGCGGGTTATACTGTGGTTCATATTCAAATACCTCAAGGAGACGCTTAAATTTAGAAGTTGCATGTAAAGGACCGTCTCAAATTTCTAAGGGAATTTCATTGAAGAAAGAAAAATCATTTGCAAGCTATTGATAGATAACTAATCAATGGATCAACTCTAGACTCAGTGAAAGGAAAATCAGTTTTGTTGTGGAAAACCGAACTAGAAAAGGCCGACGAACATGTACAGTAGATCTTTCTTTAGATATACTTTAACTTTTAAATATTTTCAATGGGCCTTTGACAACTACATTTAAAAGTGGAAAAATGTACACTAGAAATTTGACCGTAGATAACATCAGTCAACATGAGTTGCTCATTTCAAACCACTTTGTTTTGTGTGGAAAGGCAGAGGAGTCAGTAGAACATATTATCCAAAGTTGTGAGTTCACCAAAGCCATTTGGCATAAAAACCTAAAGAAATTCCAGTCAATGCTCTGATGGTCAACTCTCTCCTTTGCTGGCAGAGCTGTGGATTTCTTTGAAAGCAGAATAGCTAAAACTTACAGCCAAGGGTCTTTGGTCATGGGAGAGGATGCTGCGTGGGTGGGTCTGGGTGGTGTGGAGGGAAAGAAACAATAGGATTTTTCGTAATGTTCGTAAGTGTAGATAGTATAGATATAATGGTGAACTTGAGGATATGGGGTCAATCCTGGAGTATATTTATGGACACTCCTCCATTTGCAAGTTTGATTGTGGAGCTAGACCTATTCTGCATTACAAAAACACTTGATGTGATTTTTTAGAGTTCCTTAGTAATTTCCTTTTTGAGCCTTTGGCCTTTCTTCTTATTCAAATACAAAATCTCTTGACATAAAAAAGGTGAGGCTATCCTCTAAGTTTTACTATTATGGTAAGGCCATTTGTAGGTTGATGAATAAGATTTGTGGTATGGAACTTTTGTCTGTTTTCTATGTAGGTGAGAGAGCTTCCATCATTACATATTGCAATATGTGGAAGCACGGCATTCTTTGATACTTTAGTACATCATCACCTTGTTTGGGTTGCTTTGGGGGCTCAAAAGGTGTTTTTAGTGGTATACTCTTATATCAATGGGTGGCTTCTTAACATCCTGAATGCTGTCCACAACACCAGACATGGTCACACTTTCACTGCGAACAACCATTTGGCTAAAGCACGCCCCCCCCCCCCCCCCCCCCCCCCCCCCCTCTCTCTCTTCCCCAGATTGAGCTTCCTCATCTGGACGGCCTTATAGGGGAAAATTCTTACTATAGATAATCTTAAAAGAGAGGTTTACCTATGTCAAACAGGTGTGTGCAAGGCGTGTGAAGAATCAGTGGACCACTTGATGTTGAATTGTGTCTTTGCTAGGTTGAGGTGTGTTCTTTTGGAGGAGTGTGAAGAATCAGTGAACCACTTGCTGTTGGATTGCGTCTTTGCTAGGTGGATATGGGAGTTGTTGGCAGAATTCACATCCAACCTTGACTTTCCAATGGGTATTCAAATGTGGTTAAAGCAATGGAAGACTGCCAACACTTTGCTAGGGAATTGGATCTGGAGCTGGGGTATTCACAATGTCATGGGTTCTATGGAAGGTGTGTAATTAAAGGATATTTGATGGGAAGGAATTGATGGTGCAATTCTTACACAACCTTATTAAGAAACCTGAAGATGGGGCTCAACTTTCAATATTATATCGAAAGGATCCCTTGACCACTGCATGTTTGATTGGCACCTTTGTGTGTGTTTCCCTTCTGTGGCTAAGTCAATCACTCATCCTTTTTTTTTTCCTGTCGATTATTATAATTTATAGTCTCTTGTTTTATCTCAAATAAAATAAAATTTGATACCATATGCCTGTATTCAATGCATATGTATCTTCTCCTTTTCCTTTGAAATAAAAGTTTTTACCTTTTTCTCGAAAAGGTTGTTTGATACGCGTTACTTGAAGAATGATGTTGAAATGCTAGGCTACATACATGTTCCGTAGTCCATACCTCAATTCAAATTGCCAAAATTGCCACATCATGTTCAACACCAGAGTACCCCTCTAGGACCAAGTAGAATTTGGATGTAATACGGATTCACATATGTAGAAATTCTAAATATCTTTGACAGCATCAAACATTAAAGAGCCTTTTCGCATCCTTCTTTCATCTTAGTGTTCCCTTATTTAAGGTATGCTACAGCAGCCTTGTTATTAGGTTGTTTAATTTTCTATTTGTACTTTGAAATTCACGGTTGAAGATGAGATAATCATAATTGTCACAGAAAATATGTTACATGGTATCAAAATTGAGTTCTTTCATGTTTTTGCAGACCCTTTGTGATGGTAAGCTTCCCTTTGTTGGATTTGTAGAAAAGGTGGAACAAGAGCTCGCTTGGAAGGTTAGAAAATGCCAATGTGCTGTGTGAATATTTATCACTTATAGATGGTTATCAAATCATTAATGTTCTCAAGTGTACAGGCTGAACGCTCAGATGTTGCAGCTAAGTCAAACCTGTACAAGTTGCTTTATGCTTTTGAAATGCATAGACATAACTGGCGAAGGGCAGCCAGCTACATGTATCGGTATTCAGCTAGGTTGAAAAGTGAAATAGCATTAACAGAACGCCAGCATCATTCTGTTGCAGTGCAAGAGAGACTCAATGCGCTGTCTGCTGCTATCAATGCTTTGAATCTGGTGCATCCTTCTTATGCTTGGATAGACCCTCAGCTCAATGCCCACTCTGTTTTGGATGGGCGTTATCCCAATGAAAAGGCAAGAAGAGTTTTGGATGAGAATGGTGAGTACGTGCATTTGCACCGAGTGATTCTGTCTTTTATACCCTCTTCTGCAAATCATCATTTACTGCCATCTGTAGAACTTTTGAGAGCTATTTGGTTGCCGCGTTTTTTTAAATCTGGCTTGTTTTACTGTTTATCATGAGTCTAATTTGGTGTTATGTTTTTTCAGCATTGTCCAGCAATGGTGGTCAGTCTTGGAAGCTGCAACATTGCATTGATATTGAGAAGCTTGAGAAAGAATTTGCACTGACATCAGCTGAATACTCACTGTCCATAGCAAATTTTAAATTCAACTTTTCAGGTACATGGTAATTACTTTTTTTTTCAAGAAATTTATCAAGATTGTGAGAACTGAGAAGCATGAGCTATAAATCCTATAGAGGAGCTATTAAAGCAGTAATGTAGCTATAGCTCTTAGTCTGCTTGTTTAGGATTTGAAAAATCCTTTTGTTTCTATCAATGAGGCACTCAGTTGAGTGATTGTTGTTGTGGTTTTTTATTATTATTAATATAAAGATTATGGGGTTCTTATGCTCATTTTTTTTTTTTTGTAGAGGTAGTGATGATAGTTGTTAAAACTTAATATGATTGGGGTAGGCCATTTTGATATCTCGAATAAAATCAAGAATCATTTTACTTAGTTTAAAAGTTGTTGTATATGTAAAAGAAAGAACTAGTGTATTATCCGTATTGTTGGCACAGTGAAAAGTGGGTGGTGACATTAGGGTTACACTCGGTTGCACATTTTCAAACTGCAACCCTGTGTTCTCCCCAAATATGAAGTTCGAGGTCTTTTGTTTGAATGTGCCTTAAGATGCCCGTCTCATTTTTTGAAAAATATTATAAACATTGATGTGAAATGAATTAGACGTTTTTATTTGGAAAATGCATACGACACGAAATGAATATTTCAATATTTGAAGCATCTGTATTGATCATTGGTTTCATTGAAATATCTTTTAAAATGCATTTCAACGATATCAAGTTTTCTAAAATTTGACAATTAAGTAGATAGTTATGACAATTTTCATTTTGAGAAAAAAAAAATGACACAACTTTCTCTATCCGCCACCTACATTCTACACACCTATTTTGAAATTTTGTTCCTTTTCTTTTGCCCTTCTACATGAACATCTGCCCCAACTTTCAATCCTAGCCCTATTTTATTCTAAATTCCTTACGAATAGTGAAACCTTTATTTGATTTGTAAATAGATTTAAAGAAATACACACCCATAATGTAAATCATCGCTGGAAAGTAGAAACCTAGGTAATCTAGGTCAATTAACGATGAAGATCTAGATTAGGTGAGATGAAAACAAAAGATTCAGGGTTTTTTTTTTTTCATCTACACGAACGAGTAGTAGATCTTATGTTTTCATTACCACTATAGATCATTTTTTGGATAAAGGTTGGGTACATTAGTTATTCAATGGAGGCTTGATGGAGAAGAACCAGTGTAGTTAAGACGTTAGGCAAAGGCGAGTCGCATTGGATCCTTAACCCTTTACCTTCATCATTATTTTAGATGCATCACTTCGATTCTCCATGAAGATGTGATTCTGATGTACATCATTATTCATGAAGTTCTTGACCCTCCAAGGTATGGTACTGTACAATACCTGCACGGCTGCACCCTGTTTCTTAGGATGATTTCCTCTTAGATTTTTCTTGCAGAAACCAATCAATTCTAGTGACCTTATCAAATATCAAAAGAAATTTAGAAATGATATCCGCTTTATGAATCAGTTTTTGTGAGGATGATCTTAATGATGGAATCAGAAAATAAATATTAGATTTATTGTCATCATGTCATGAGCTCATAATCGCTTACATGACTTGCTAGATTGTCACGGTGTCATATAAGCTCTATATAATTGTAGATTTTTGTCAATGCATTCGTCATGGATATTTTATTCTAACCTGGTTTTCCTCTCAGGAAATCAAACACTCCCATCAGATCTAGTAAATGCATTGGTCCAAGCAAACTTATATGATATGGCATTTACAGTTTTTTTGAAGTTTTGGCAGGGCTCAGGACTCCAGAGGTGCAACTTTCTTGTATTGGCTTTTTATAATAAGATTGGTCTCAACTTATTTCATATTTCTATTTGCTATGTATTTAATATATATATGTCGTGATATTGCAGGGAATTGGAACAGGTCTTTGTTGCTATAGCACTGAAATGTTGTCCCCAAAGGTGGTATTATATATATTTCAATGCACGTATTGGTTAGAGAGGAACTTGTGATTAGACATTGCTAAAATAATATTGAAATGCTCACCATTCAATTTCAGGAATGATTTCAGAACACATGGTTTGCTGTTGACATCATCAGAGAATGAATCGGAGGCTATGGATACAAGTCCTGTAATTCAGCAGTCAACAGGAATCAGTCAGTGGGAGACACTTGAGCTGTATCTTGTGCGTATCTCATGCAATTCTTCTTTATTACCTGAATATTGATTTTTTTTTTCAAAATTGTTATATTGGGGTACTTGAACACACCTGAGATTTTTCGAAAAAAAAAATACAGGGGTGTATGTCCTCCTCCAGTCCTCCCCCACCCCCACTCCACCACAGAACACACCTGGGAAAAGAAAGTAAAAGAAAACCAAGGGTACTTGAACAAACAAATATGACTACTGGCAACAATTTCATGTTTCCAAACCACGAATGTCTTGGGCAGAAAGAATGTTTATAATATCTGTTCAAACTGGCACTTCACAATTCATGATTCAAAAGATTGGGATTTATCATTGAAGTTTGGAATTTGACGTATTGAAGTTATATATCCCAACTAGACTATCATATCACACTACCATTCTACCAGAAAGAATGCAAAGTTACTATGTATACAACTAATTCTTGCTCAACCTTGCACATAGTTACATACTTCAATCTACATTTTATCGCTAATCAAGAGATTGATCACACAAATTTTCTGATTCGCAAAATGCCTACATGTAAAAACATTTTTAGCATGAAAATATTTAGTATTTGAGCAACCAAGTTTTTGTGGAACAACCTGCATAGAAAAAGATCAGCTTAGTATTCCTCATTTAAACGTTACAGAAAGCCTTTTATCTTAATGGATCTTTCTTAATCTCATCCTCAACTCGACCTGCTACTATCATAACTGCATGAAAGTTCCACTTGCAGATGTTATTTATAGGACTAGTTTTTGGTCCATTGAGCACTTGATGACCTTCCCAATCTCAATGGAAGTATTTCTTAACCTTTGCCATTCTATGGGGTATGCAGCAGTAGATTATTTGAGTGGAAAGGCCACAAGGTAGTTGTTGTGGATACCAAAACCTAAAACATTCTGGGAGTTTGGGGGTTTCATTTTATTGATTACATTGTAAACTGGAGGCTATTGATTGACTTGTAGTTTTCATTTTGGGTAGGGTTTTTCTTCTTTTGTTTGTTTGCTAGGCTATACCGGCCTACTGTTGTTCCTTTGTCGCTTGTTGGGATAAAAGCATCTTTTATCTACAAGAATAAAAATTTACCATGTCGCAGAAGGGATGGTACATGTTGCAATTTTTTGTGATCTTGAGAAGGTTCCGAAAGTCTTGACCACATTTTTTTACTCTTCTTAATATTGTATGCACTATTGGTTAACTCTTAACCAGAGTTTTTGTTTAAGAAGTTAAAAGGTAGAAGAATCTAACCAAAACCAGAGGTTAAGATGGGACCACTTCTTGTTCTGATGTCAAAACAAATACCAAAATTTGGGGGATCACATCTATTTCAGACATGTACCTCTCAGTATATTGAGAGACTAGACGCAACCCTTTTAGACATTAAGTTTAAGAGCTTACATATTCCTATGATACATGTTATCTAGTGTCAATTGCATATCTAATATCTCCATTGCATTTGTGTTTTACCTTTTATCGGAGCTGATTTGAATGTCATTTTGGATGTAACAAAGGTAACAAACCAATATCCATTGACAACATTATTGTTATCCCACGAGGCAAGGCTTTTACATTTCAGGTGTCAATTCACTAAGTTTTGGGTTGTAGCCACTCTTTAAAGGAAACTAAAATAAGGGGCTCATCCCTATAACAATACAAAATGGGAAATTATATAATTCTCTTAGATAACCTCCACACACACAAACATTTGAACCTAGTGCTGATGACTAGTGTGAACATAAAAATTTGTGATCTGCTAATTCAGCGCTCAGTACCATTTCCTGCAGTACCTCACAGTAGCAATTCATAACTCACGTTTCCCTGACGGTGTGTTACGAACTTTGCTAGGGAACTGGGATTTGCAAAATCCTGGTTCCCAAGTATTTTCGGTGTGTTTCTGATGTATAGTAACCTTAAAATGGATATGATTACTTCTCCTTAAAATCATGTCAGTGCTTGCACATTCCTTAAATTGATAAATCCAAAATTCTTAAAAACGTTATTTGTTGAATCACTGAGTCATTAAGTTACAGATAACTATTACAATAGAAGGAAAATGACTCTTTCTCATACTTGAAAATTAGTGTCATTTCTGAGATTTGAATGACAGTTTTTGAAAAACCAATTGATTTGGGACCGTTTTCTGTATAAATTCTTTTGTTGGAATACCAATTGATTTGGGACTGCTTTCTGTATAAATTCTTTTATTGGGAATTTTCCTTTAAGTGTGTGTTTGGTTGCATGGAAATTGACATGAGAAAAGAAACCAATACTATGAAGTCCGATTCCACAAAATTCAATTCTACTTGAACAAATTTTGTTGTTTGGTCATTCTTCATTTTTCAGTGGAAAAACTCCCCAATTCCTTTTTGACTATTTGGTTGGCAATACTTCTCTAATGAAAAAATAAAGAAAATCAAAAATCAAACTCATCAATTCTTCATCTTTCTTCCCAACCCAAAACATAGATACCCAATTCGCTCAACCTCTCGTGAATTTTGAATTAGTTGCGGTACAATTCGCGACTCGAATTGGTGGATTTCAAGAACCTATTTTGTTAAGAATAGAACTGTTAGAAAAGATTAAGAGACTACATTTCTACTTCTCTTCTTATTCATGTAATGAGAATATAGATGCATATAAATACAACATATTGAGGGTAAACTAGGGAACCTAATGGACAGCAATGGACAGCTAGATACACACTAGTATCCAGCTAGATACACACTACACACTGTGACAACTAGATATACACTTTAACACTCCCCCTCAAGCTGGAGCATAAATGTTAATTATGCCCAGCTTGTTACAAAGATAGGTAACAAGTTTACCCCAAATCAAGATTTACCCCAAACCAGGTCAAATAGGGTTGATCAAAGATACCCCAAAACAAACTCTTCCCCAAAAGTTGATCGAATGGATCGAATGGAAGAATCGACTGGAAGAGTCGACTGGAAGAGTCGTCTAGAAGCGACGATGGCTGGAGGTTGATCAAAGATACCCCAAAACAAACTCTTCCCCAAAAGTTGATCGAATGGAAGAGTCGTCTAGAAGCGACGATGGCTGGAGGAGACGACTGGCTGCGTCGGCTGACTGCGTCGACGGGTGGTGATCGCAACATGAGTGGAATTTTTTTTTTTTTTTTTTTTTTTTTTTTTTTTTTTGAAACTGTAGCTTTCTACAGTCAAACTTGGTACAAACAGGCCCTAATCAAACAGGCCCGTATTAAACAGGCCTTTACGAAACAGGCCCTTACACACATTGAGAGGAAATGAACAGTAGAGCCCAATCAAAACCAGAAAAGCCCAAATGGAGATATCAAACCCAGAATTAAGGTCAAATGTTGAGAGATCTGAAGGAGGAGAAAATGTCAGACAAGGAACTGGAGGAGACAATGGCTAGAGACGATGGCTGGTCGCGTCTACTAGCTGGATCGATGGCTTGAAGCGTCGACTTGAAGCAGAGGGTGGATCGACTGGAAGCAGAGGGTGCTTCGATCGACTGGAGGAGTCGATCTGACTGGAGGAGTCGATCTGATGGCAGGATTGAGGGCAGGATCGACTGGAAGAGTCGATAGGAGGGCTGGATCGACTGGAGGAGTCGATCGGAGGAGTCGACTTGCTGGATCAGTCGATCGGTCGATCGGACTGACTGAAGGAGGCGATCGACGTCGAACGGAGGTTGGAAGGGTCGATCGACTTCGGTCGACGGTCTGGAGGGTCGCTCTGTTGGAGGCGACGACTGTTGGAGGGCTCGATCGGTGGCTGGAAGAGTCGATCGACGCCGAACGGAGGCTGGAAGAGTCGATCGACTTCGATCGACGGCCTGGAGGGTTGCTTTGTTGGAGTCGACGCCTGTTGGAGGGTCGACGGCTGAACGAAGTCGCTCTGGAGGAGTCGACTGGATGCGTCGACTGGATGGATCGAAGGATCGACTGGAGTGACTGGAAGGATCGAATGATCGGCTGGAGAACCAAATTGCAAACTGCAAATTTCGAAGGATCGAAGAGAACAAAATAGGTGAGAACCAAATTACAAATTTCGAACTATGGCTCTGATACCATGTTAGAAAAGATTAAGAGACTACATTTCTACTTCTCTTCTTATTCATGTAATGAGAATATAGATGCATATAAATACAACATATTGAGGGTAAACTAGGGAACCTAATGGACAGCAATGGACAGCTAGATACACACTAGTATCCAGCTAGATACACACTACACACTGTGACAACTAGATATACACTTTAACAAGAACAAAGGAGGGAGAATAAGGAAGAAAATATCATATATGAAACGAGGGTAGTTGGGTCTTCGTAGATTTGTTTTTGTTCTTTTATTGGGTCATTCACTTATTAAAGACTTGAAAACACCTTTTAATTTTCAAACCCTTGAAAATTTTCCACAAATTATCGAATTACATCACTCCATAAAATACCATGTATTGAATCCACAATACTCTTAAAATAAATATCGTACCAAATTAAAATAATACATGAAGTGTGACCCCAAATAGTGTATCAATTATGCCTACCATTTCGAATTTCGTACTATGGAAACCAACTACCCCGAAACCGTTCCGTTCCACGTACCCAATTGCCCCCGTACTAGGTAACTAAGACCCAGACCCTCTCTACCATCAGCTGAATCCACAACTACTCTTCTTCCTTCCATCTTCTGCTCATTCTCAAATCCCATTGGAATGCACCAACCATCTCCTCATTTATACAATTAATTTTACTTACAACCAGAAAGCAAACTTTTCATGGATTCAGCAACAGACATGTCCCATTTTTGTTCATCATTAGAGCCAGAGGTGTGTTTACCCATTTGAAACCTTGCCACTCTTCTTTCTTCCCTTTGGTTTACCATACTAGGGGGTAAATCTCTTTCCAATCCCTGATTTATTGTTATCACTTCATGAAATTACATATTTTGATTTCAAGCTTGAAGTCACATCATTGTTGCTCAATCAATGTGGGATTAGCTAATTAGATTGCCGTTTTACATAAATTGGATGATGAAGAAGGCGGATTTGTTTGATCTGCTAGACCCTTTCTTCGTTTTCGCTAAACCTGTTTCAACAAACCAGTTCATTTCTCTTCTACTCCAACGCAGAAGATGAGTTTTGCATGTTAAAGAGAGAAGGAAGATGGATTTTTTGGGGGAGTGAGGGTGGGGAGGGGCAGGAGTGGGAGGAGATGGTAGGAGGGGGAGTGATGGGGAGAGGAGAGGAAGATAAATTGTTGCAGGGTCCCCTTCATGAGCGAGAGGAGCTATTGTGGGGGGTTATCAGGATTGATAGTTTATATGAGAGAAAAACTAGCAACCCAGTTTTCCAGTGACTTGGATTCTGAAGGGAAGCTTTGAACTTGAATTCACGCCAAAGATGGGAAAACATGGTCACATGCAGAGACCAATTTCTTATTTGAAATTCCAACCAAACACCAAAAAATCACCATCACATGGGAATTGGATACATGGAAAATGGGCAACCAAACATGGCCTAATAAAATATGATGTCACTCTTGAACACATTTACTACAGATATTATGTCTCTTCTTGTTCTCTTTTGTTAGATGGTAGTTTATAACTGCTGGGTTCATAACCTGCATATATACATTATTCTTCTTTAGGCTCCAGATTTTCTTGAGAGGAACATGATGAAGGAAAGGTGGTGAGTTTTGTTGGCGACAATATTTTCTAGTAGTTGTTTAATCATCTAAGAATCTTAGTTGTGCAGATTCAAAATAATTAGTCCTCTAAAGCACCACCTGTTTGATAACACTAGCATATGAACTGAGTCAGCAAGCGCTGACCTATATTATCTATGGTGTAGATTTCTTTACTTGTTAATGTTTTTGTAGGAATTTGATAGACCTTGTATTATTTCTCATTTCTCAATCATTCGGTTGCAGGAAACATATAAGCAACTGCATCCAAGATTACCAATAATTGTTGCTGAAACACTTCTTCACACTGATTCTCAGATTGAACTGCCTTTGTGGTTAGTTCATATGTTCAAGGTAATTTCCTTTTGGAGGATCAAGAATGTAGTTAAGCAGGGCAAAACAGAACTTCTGTCCCCTGGGACCTCTTTACTATTTGTTTCATATTGCTGAATTGAATTTTTGATGACTGTGATAACACCCATTTCGCAAATTTTTGAATAATTCCATTTCCTTTGTCAAACTGGGATTGCTGCTATGTTTTCTTCTTAGGAGTATGAACAAACAGGGTGGGAGAGTGTTATGGTTCACAAAATAAAAGTCTGGAGGTTGTGTATACTAAAATTTCATGCTATTTGTATTTAACAGGGTGGTCGAAGGGCAACTTCTTGGGGGATGACTGGACAAGAATCAGATGCTGCATCCTTATTACGATTATATGTCAATTATGGCCTGCTTACAGAAGCAACCAATCTGTTTCTTGAGTACATTGAATCTTTTGCATCTCTTGTGAGTACTATCTCTCCCCCCTTCTGCTAGTCGGTCATCCTATTTAGGATCTCCATATTTTGCACTGTAAAAGTGTAGGTGTTGATGCCATCCATTGTTGAAAGCCTAAAAGAAAAGTTTTACCCATACATACATACACACACACACACATATGTATGGCACTCTAACGCAATTTTTTTTGGTTAAATAGAACATTCATACTAAAAGAAGGGAAAGAGGAAAAAGTACATGAGCGAGAAGTTCAACTTCAAAAAGACAAATAGAAAAAACAGAGATAACAACAAAAAAAATACATAGCAGACAAAAAAAAATAAAAATTTCTAAGCTAAGGTTAGCACAATCCAGGATGAGGGAAAATGGATTCTCCAGCACCTTCCACATAATCCATTTGATGGACATTACCTTAATCATCTTCAAATAATCGCAGCATCAAGTTTGCTTCCCCTAGAGATTCTATTGTTCCTCTCTATCCAAATAACCCAAAAGACTATTAGCATTAGCCTGTTTGAGTTCCACTTTCCTTGAGGCGAAACACTACTATTCCATGTAATAATCCACTTTAACTTGCCATGTGGAGTGTGAGACCTATTGGATTCCACCACTATCATTAACCAAACAGTGGTAGAGAAAGGGACATTGGAGGAATGTGTGGTGATTGATTCCGAGGAGCATTCACAGAGAAAACATTTGTTTGTTATGAGAAGCATTCTCATTTGGACAAAGTCCATAGGAAGAAGTTCTATTGTGGAATTTGGAGTTTGTTTTCTTCAGAACAAATCTTCTCTGAAGGTTCCGACACAACAATTTATTGAACTAAAGTAAAATTAACCCACTGAACAAAAGCCTTAACTGAACCCCTCGAAAAACTAAAATAGGCGGAGCGCAATTACCAAAAAAAAAAAAAAAAGTCAGCACGGTCAATCACAAGCAAATCACTTGTCATGGAGGCTCCACTGAAGACCCTGTTTTGCTCATGCTAAATGATCCAGACAATTGCATAGGGAATGTGACCAACCTCTATTTGTCAACCAGTGTTCTAAAAAACTGCCTAGGCAGCCGCCTAGACGCTAGAAGGTAGAAAAACACCCAGATTAATGGCTGGGCGGGTTCTGGGCGGCCTAGGCGGGGTCTAGGCGGTCTGGGCGGTTTTTTTTTTAATAAGGCTGATTGTGTTTTTATTTTATTTTTCTTTCATCTTTTTTAGAAATAAACAATTTAATTATTTTTTATTCAGTATATGTCTAAATGTAGCAAAAGATGATTACTTAATGAAATTCTCAAAGGATCTGTCGGTACCAATTTTATTATTTTAGTAATGTAGATGTTATCAAACATGACTGAGGTTATTCATGCAATTTGAAGAAAAATAAAAGAGTAGGTTTGGATATTTGTCTTTGTATAAATTACCCATCATGACCAACTTCAGTCATTTGAGTTTTAATAAATTTTGTTCATGATTATTAATTTTTCATGTTTTTAAATTTTGCATATGTATATTGGCATTAAATTGGATGTAATTGATAAGGTATTATGCTTAACTTTTGTAAATTATTAAAGTTATAATACAAAACCTAAGACCGCCTAGGAGCCGCCTAGGCCCCTGGGCGCTAGGTACCTGCTCGTCGCCCGCCCACCACCTAGCGCTTTTTAGAACACTGCTGTCAACAATAATACATTTTTTTTTTTTGGAAATCAACAACAATAATACATTAGTATCAATATGAACATAAACAATAATACAATCATTATGACTAAACATCGAAGAACATAATACGTAAATATTTTCAAAGCTTACAAGAGTGACTCACAAGTCATGGTATAAATAATAAGTTAATAACGTAACTCAAATCATAAGAAACATCAACAAAACCTAAAATAAATGTTGATTCCTTCATATATCTCATCATACACTTAACTACAAAGATCTTGATTTTTTATTTTGGAATTGTTTGTTAACTCCACCTCTTGGTTAATTGCGCCTATTTAGAAAAAAAACTAAATAAATAATTACACAACCGCGTCTGTGCCGTGTGACTCAGAGTCAAATTTCTTCACTCATTGACCATGCGTCAAACACAGGCATGTCGAGTTTTTTTGAAGTATTGGTGCTTCCTTGACCAAAATATTTGCCAAGGTACTTACAAGGATCAATTAATATTTGTGTTAATATCCCATACTGGGAGTCTTTTGTTTAAGGTTTCAATCGCGGAGTTCAACAAAAAACTTTGATTTTGAGTTTGGAATGTGGACTGAAGTACAAGGAAGGTATGACACCGGGAGTACATCTCAAGGTCTTTGCTCCTTCGCCCCTAGACCCATTCATCGAGCATTTTGAAATCCTCCAAAAAGTACCGACTCAACTTGAGTAAATTTTCAGATTCTCCTCTTAATCCATATATATATATATATATATATATATATATATATATATATATCATCCATAAACTACAAGTGCTGCACTTACCCTTCGTAGCAATGAATGGGTACAACTATTTGTTCACGTCTTTTGATCCTTCCTCTGATATAAATTTACCATCTATGTCTTTGTTAGCTTTCTGGGTTATTGAAGAAAGTTCTTTGGACATGTACAGAGACCTGCAGATATAACCAACCGGAAAAGGATGTCTGCCGTATGGTTTCCATACACAACCATTGAGCGTCTATGTTTCCAACTTGAGGAGTTGAAGAGCTCAGGTCAGATGAGTGATCAATGTGATAAACTCAGAAGGCTGTTACATGGAGCTTTGCTTAGCCATTTGAAACAAGTACGCTTTTCCTTCTTTCAATTATTTGAACTGCAGAGTTTTTTTTAGTTTATTCATAATACATTGTTATTTGCTCTCTGGTTTGCAGTTAAAGGTGGATTTGCACGATGCAGTATCTTCAGCAGCATGTTAAGAAGGTTCAGTGTGTACTAATTAAAATCCTGGATTAGTAGGATGCGCTCTTTGGGGCATCGGGTAGGTTCTTTTGTTCATTCTGAACTTGGCAAGGCAAGTGGATCATCATGGCATTGAATCAAGCTGTCACGTAGGTCCTATCCTCGATGGAAGGTGTTGTAGTCAGGTGAAAGGTGATAACGTTTGAAAAGCCCTACCCCTGCTGTAGAGCCTTTTGATAGAGCAGTAAAGGCACAGGAAAAGACCCATGAAGCGAAATAGTTTGTCTAGTGTGAACATTTTGTAACATATGGAGTTTATTGTACAGATGGTCACTAGCAAAGTGAACATGTTAAAGTACATTCCCATGTGCTGGGCTATGATGTTTAATATATTCGTTTTATCTTGGGGATCTCCCTTGTGTCGGCATTTCCAAGAATTTTAACACAAGATAATGTAAAGATTGTGTGATAAAAATAAAAATATTAAGCTAGTTAGGTTAATAAGGGCATGTTTGATTGCATGGTATCCAACACCATGACATTTGGAGGAACGAGAGTTGATAATATGCATTGGATAGGAGGGTCATTTTTTATATTTGGCGAACAGAGAGGGGCATTTTTATAATTAGGATGTAGGACGTTTTTTGTAATTTAGTGACTGGGAAGGCCGTTTTGTAACCTAGCAAATGAGTAGGGGCATTTTCATGATTGGTGAATGGGGGGAGGGATAGTGTTGTAATTTGGTGAGGTAGAGGCATTTTTGTAATTTATGAATTGGGGATGGGAGGGACACTTTTGAAAATCTTACAGTTTGCTGAGGGCATGTTGGGAATTTTAAAAATGATGGAGTGACACTTTGACACACAATTGAACCGTGATTTCCAATTCTAATTACAGATAGAGATGTGGAAATCACATTGATTGCTTTCTCTTAAAAATTATAATCATTTATGAGATATTTTCATGGAAGATGGCCATATAAACATGTTAAATGCATTATGACTTGCACCGAGTCAGGGGAAGCATTTTAATCGAGGTATAATGCGTTAGTGGTGATAAAGAGAGAATTTTTACTAAAGTTATGTCCAAATTTGGCAGAATGGATTGTGAACTCCCTCATCAAAGCAAAAGATGGTTTTATCAAAGAAGATGCATTGAGTGGAGTTTGCTGGATATTTTACACAATCCATATGATTTACTGAACACGGATTTGTTGTTTACATGAATGAACATTTGTATTTCAATGTAGAAATACAATTATCTGAAATTAATTTCTTCCAAAACAATTTAAGTAGCTAAGATATACTTTCCTTTCAGTCATCTACACTAATTGGGACGATAGCCCGAACTAGGGCACCACTACGAGTATCCAATTTGCTAGCATCTTTACCCCATTTCTACCATCTGTTTCCAGTGCTTGAGTTGAGCAACACTTGCCTAGCGGGGAAGACCATCATTAGTGTTTCTTGTAGACTGAGATGCGCTAAAATTTCTTGACATTCTAGAAATTTACAATCTAGGAAAATTAATACTAAAGGGAAAACCAATCATCAGTGTAACAAAATTTAGCGTTGAGTATTTTAAATGATTGAAACAACAATATATATATATAAGTCTTAACCTGTTATGATGCACATTCCTAATAAACAATAATAATCAGACAAATAATTGTATAAGAGCATTAACTGAAAGTGTAGAGTATGCACAGATACCTACTTGAGGTGCAATAAGATATGATGAGCAATATTAGAAGGGTGATCAGTCTCTTTTTGAAAAACTTTTGTTGAATAAGACATTTAATCATAAGTTCCCATATAGAATGTCACTGCTAGTACACAACTTTTATTTCATATTGTTAATATACAATTATTAATTAAATGAAGGAGATGAACAAAAGTTGAAACTTAAATCACTGCTAAATATATCAAACTATTGCAATTGTTACTTTATGTGCTAAACTTTTCAAACTAAAGTAGTTTGTATCCTACATGTATAAGTGATATGCCGAATGTGATGTTTTGCATGACCTAAACTTGTCAAACGATTTAGTTTATATCCTACTGCCTAAGTGAAGCGTGTCATGTGAAGGAAGTTAATACTTGACACATATGCTATAAACTCATCAAATGGTGGCAATCGCTATTGTGCATGCTTTCCATTTGCCCGTCATGCAAAATTTTACTAAAGTCCAAAGATGGGAGTTTGTGTATAAAAATCTAATCATTTGTTCTTGAAAAAGAAACATAAATTTATTTTTATTTAGGGTTCTCATGAATTGATTTGAACTATTGAGGGTCATGTTCCTTGCAATTTATTTCCAATTTAATAGACAACTCATGTATTTAGTAGGATTTTACTGTGTTTTCTCATAGTACGCTTTTATAATGGTTGTGTTTTTGTCATCTATATCAAGAATTGTTTCAACGTGGATACAATTTATTATTCTATATATTAAATTGGTGTAAAAGAATCTTGATCACAACTATGAGGTCAAGGGTCATGTCCCAATTTACCAAACACCTCTCCCTCAGCCATGACATCCTTCGACCCTCTTTCTCGCAAGTACATTGTTGTTACTCAATTTTCTTTATAAACTAATTGGTTTAGTTGTGCGTTGGATAATCATATGAAATTTCTTTCGTTTATGTCATTTTATGCATTTTCCATTTTTTTCTTGTCATTCTTTAATCTTCAATTACTATTTTCCTAGTTACTTTTAATTCGCTTAGTAATCTAAAAAAAGTCTTGTCTAATGGTTGTTTTACTACTTTTAAATTAGCTGGTTAGGTATATGAATTTTCATTTTTAAAAATACAATCTAGTTAGTTAGATTGGAAGGCAAAATGAAACACCCCAAAGTTGCCAATTTAAGTTTTCTCAAGTAATAGAAGTTTCAAAGACGTATACAGTATATTGATAATTACATATATGTATCTCAACCATATACATAATTTATAACATTTGAATTTCAGTTGTGTATTGTATTTGTTTATTGACCCTCACTACTATCTTGATGTGCATTTTTCTCTTTTAATTTAGAAAAGTGTTTTAAAGGTCTTGAAGCAAATCTTAGTAAAAAAGGGAATCATTTTGAACATGATTTGTATTGATGGACCATGATCATGCTGAATACTGGGGGAGTTGGCGTGGAGGAGGGGGGATAATTTATTAGTTCCACATTGTTTTTATTCTTTATTTTGATGAACCAATTGTACATATTTAATTGATATTGTAAACATGTATCTTACAATGTGATCAATTTGTATTGAGTGAAAATGATTCAACAAAAGGATAATTATAAGCTTATTTATTAGTTTTTTTGTTGAATATTATAAGCTCATTTACTAATTTAAGTATATAAATTTTTTCTTAGTTAATTTATGATATTGCATAAGCTTGGCTTTGTGAGTATACGAATCATCTACGTTTCCTTAGTTCGCCCAATCTTAAAACTTTATTACATTCAGAAGTTACAATTAGAAATAGATTTAGAATACTACAAAAAAATATAAATCACATGTTTTTTTAGACAATCATAATGGAATGAGCCACATTTTTTGCCGGTGCTTTAAATAACGAGAACTAACATATATAAAATGATGAAAAAACTATAACATAAACCATCCATCCATATAAAAGTCAACCAATGTGGTTGATGAGTCTATATATATATGGGATGAGATCGGGCGAAACCTAGTAATTTGACAACTGTCTTGCCAACATATCAAGGCTGTAAATATAATAAATTCAATGCCAGATAATAATGATGAGATGTCAACATTTTTCTCTCTCCCTCCCACGCTTGAATTTTCGTGGAATCCCTCCATTGCTATATTTTCTCTTTCCAATTTTTTCTCAATCAATTTCTCACTATTATTTTTCACGCGTCTACAAACATTGAAACTGCAAGAATTCCCCAACTCCCCCCCCCCCCCCCCCCCTTTATTGTGTGCATCATTTCAATATTTGTACAAAAAAGAAATCCTTCATTTCAGAAATTGTAGAAAGTGTGATAGAGAAAAAAAAATACAAACATTGAAATTGCAGAAAATTCCCTCTTTTTCTATTGTGTGCATCGCTTCATTATTTGTACAAAAGAAATCATTCGTTTAAGAAATTGTAGAGAGTGTAATAGAGAATATATAAAAGGATGTCTTGCATTTGTAATTTTTTCGTTTTTTATTATTTTTTTCAGTTTCAGAGTGTTTGTACATATCTGTGGCGTTTCAGAGACAGACATTATTCGTGTGTTGTAGAGAAGATCGGCGCGAGAGAGAGTATAGGAAATAAAAACATATTTATTGTGTGGTTATTATGACCAAGGATTTTAAGAAATATTTTGATAAATGTTTCGATGTGTAAAGAAAAAACGTAAAAATTTCGAGGATATATGAAATATGTGAAAAAATAAATTTCGAAGATGCATGAAACATATTTAATAAATTTGAGGGTATATGAAATATGTTAAAAAAAAAATTTAATATAAGATGCAAGTAAATAAACCTATTAAATACATTAAATGGGCAAGATGACACAAACCTTCCTTCCGTCATAAACTATATCCCCCCTCCATGTAGCCCTCATACAAATTCGTTGATGTCAACATAACATGATAAACCCTTTTAATCAGACACATGAATCCAGACCAAACCACGCGAATTATATCCGAACCAAAGATCCAAAGAATCATCTAATATCTCACTCATCTCACGTGCCAAGAATTCTTTTAAATTTGACCATAGTTTGATCCAATTTTCAATTGTAAATTTTCTAATATTAAAATCACACTTTTGACAAGTAGAAATATTTGATTGTAGTTGGATAATATATTCAATCATGATTTTATTTTTATTTAAGTACATAATTTGAATTAGCATGTAAAAACCCAACAACCAAGTTGGTTTTAAAACCAAACAAGCAAAACTAAGGCCCAAGACCGAGGCCCATGGTCTTCAGCTGTAGCCTACATTGGTCAACTCTACCACCACCTCTTTATCTTCTTGGTTTTGTTGAACCACAACACTCCATCTTTTTCACTATTCAAAATACAACAATGGCGTCATCAATTTCACCACCAAGAGCAACAGCTACACCACTTTATGGGTTATAAAAGTCACTCGTTACAGTCGATCCAGTGTCTAGATCAAGGAGGAAGATGGCACAAAGCAGAGCAGAGCTGAGGATAAAAGAGGAAGACGACACAGAGCAGAGTATTGAGGAGGAATAAGTACAGAGAATAACAGAGTTTATTTGGTCAAAAATTTTCGATTCAAAAAATTGAAGTTTTTCTCTCTGAGTATGGGGTTTAAGAAAAAAAAAACAAAATTTAAGAAAAAAATCCCCAAATTTTTTTAAAAAAATGGAACTTTTCATTTTGTAATTCAAAAAAAACAAAAATTTTCATCGAAATTTTGCAAGATTTCGCAAAAACACATTCCTTGATTGTGATTAAAAAATGGAAAAAAAAAAAGAATATTTGGTGAAGGGATTCTAAAAAGATCTTAGAGAGAATTTTTTGACATCTCATCATTATTACCTTCCGTTGGATTTTATCAATTTTACGGCTTGGATCTGCTGGCAGACTAGTTGTCACCATCCCGATATATATATGTATAACCTAGTCAAAATCCTAATTTGATCCTTAGAATGTATGATCGTAATTTGGAGGCTAAATTAAGAAAAATTGTGGTGAATGAAATCAACATCCTCAATGGATGATATTCCTTCTTAGAAAGGTATCAGATCATTCAAGGACATCAAGCCTCGGAAGGACCCAAAGTTAATCAATCGTTGCAAGAATTTCAAGTGTGATCATGAAGTGTCGATCAAATTCAACAAAAAATTGAGTCATTTATTGGCCTTGAATCAGATGATGCCGTGATCATAGCAATGGCTAGAGGACGCATCAACATTATGAAAATGTTATTCGTGAATTAGTTAAAAACAATATTGGTAAGCTTTTAAACCAATATAGTTGAGCTGAGAATTATTGTAAAAATGTAGAATGAATTATAAAGTCATGCATACTGGGTCGTGAGTGATCAATGAAATTAGATCATTCAAATGCAATCGTGAAGAATCTACCAAAGCCGACTGATGCATCCAAAAATCGTCCTCATGCAAGTTTGACCTGCAAAACAATCGTTAGACTGCCAAGGACCACCTTTTTTATGGCTGAAGGCACTCCGATGCTTAAGTCAGTAACTCTGTGGGAAGAATGAAGTAAATATGGACAAAACTAAATTAAAGTTTCATACCTATGTCGAATGTTTCTTGTAACAGTCTCCTTCTTAATGGAGATGCATTTGTGGAGGCGTAATTCCCTCCACGGCTCTTTTTTGGAGCAATGTTCCTCTTATTGGGCTTTACGAGCTGGCCCAATAGGTTGGACGTTATATCCTCGTGATGAATCTCTATGCCTCGTGTATGGCCGTGATGACCGGTCTATTTTGATGTATCATTAGCTACTCCCCCCTTTAGTTTGTGGGCATGCTGACGTGGCCACTAACTTCGTGACGGTTTGCCTTGTAATTTCATCACTACCTTGTATTTAATGTTGTCAGTAACTTTTCGTGAGTTGGTGTCTCAATTTTTTGTTTGCCCGTTCATTTTTGCGCACATTTTTTTTGGATTTCACGTAGTTATCATATCTCGCACGTTGTCCCACGAGTCGTCCCTTCATTGCTTGGCTTTATAAAAGGAGATGTGACGACTTCATTTTTCCCTCTTCACGCTATCTTTGAATTTAGGGTTTGCTCATGTTTTACAACAATGTCTGTTAGTGATAGCTAAGTGGTAAGTTGCTAACTCTGTGTGAGGCTTTTTATTCTCCCAACAGAGCTTCTTAGGCGATGTTGGACAATCTTTGTTTTGATTATAATCTCCCGTCCGACCTCGAGATTATACTGCCTGGACAGGATGATAGGTCTTGTAATCTGAAGGTTGGATATATTGCACTGCATTCATGCATGTGTTCCTCTGGTTTTTGGTTTTCAGTTTTGGAGCTATTCTGGGAGTATCTGAACTTCCTAGGTATTCCTTCTGCCCAAATGGGTCCCAATGGTTGGAAGGTGACAATCGCTTCTTACGCGAGGGCTATTCTATCTAGCATTCCTTTTATTGTGAAGGTTTTGCATTCAGTAGTTGGTCTGTCGGTGAACAGGGATATCTGTTTTCTCTGTTCTCCAGAGTGTTTTGAGAAACTTAGCGATGATATTCGTGATTGGTTGCGGTGTTGGTTTTATGCTTTCATGAATTCCGGCTACTTCCAATTGCGAGGTCATTTGATTTTTTGATCATTCCGTTTTCCTAATAAACGGAAGAATCTTTACTTGACTGCTGAGGAACAGAAGATCAGTGATCAATTCTTGAAGCTTTATTGTTTTCTTATGGAAGCATTTTTTTCTGAGGGTATCCTGGAGCGTAGTGATTTTGTACACCAAGAGTGAAGTGGAACGAGCTTTATTTACAGAGTCCCATGTTAAGGCCTTTGTTGCTCGTGTTGGCGTTAGTGATGCTAGCATTGATTGGAAAGTGAGTTCAGATCAGCGCGTTGCGGATCTCAAGGCTCATGTTGATATCATAGTTCCTGCTTCAAGAAAAGGAAAGCTTGCGAGGTTTACGAGTCCTTCAAGGCGATTGTCGGTAGATCTTGGTCGGGTTTCGAGGAAGAAACAACTTTCTAATTGTGGTTCTGCTCGGATCGTGTTCCTCCGAATCCTTTTAAGGATGTTACGGGGGTTGTGTCTCACCCAATTCCGTCTCACCATGATGTTGCAAAAGGAGATCATGACTCTTTCGAGGAGGCTGAGGAGCTAAGGCTCATGTTGAAAATGAGCGAGAAGGAGACTACTCGTCTCCTTGACGATTATGGGAGGAAGCTTCTTTCTGCTTACAGTGTTTCGGACGCTGCTGAGTTATCTAATGATGATCCCCGGGTCATTAATGAAAAAATGTTTTAGCTAGCGATGGAGCAGTCTAAAGACATTGGTGGTGGTCAGAGTTTCAAGGATCACTCTCCTTCTATTGATGTCATCGAAGCAACCGGGTTCCTAGTTTTCTCTCCTATTCGTCAGATTTCTCATGTTTCCGTTGTTACCTTTAGCACTATGCCCTTGCCACGGATGCTTATCGTCGGGAGGGTAAACGTGGTTTTTCCGTTGTTACTGATATTCCTTTTGTTCTTCCTGTTGTCAGGGGTGGTTCTTCAGTGCTCCCAGATCCTAGTGTTCTACATCTGTGGGTTGGTTAGACTAAGCCTGGCCTAAAGGATATTCGTACCAAGTCGGACGGATGGCAAGTTCTGTTGGTTTACTCAGCTTGATGTATAGAATGGTGCATGTAGGTTGGTAAATGAGTGGCATGGGCGGTTGGTGGAAAAGCCTTCGATGCCCGTACTTGATCCGTTTGATCACATTGATCACGGTTTTGAGCAGATAATGGACAAGATGAATCATCTCGCCTACGCAGGGGTGATGAGCTCGGTCTATCGAGTTGGTCGTGATCAAGTGGCATTGTAGGAGAGGAGATTGGCGACATTGTTGTTGGTGTTTTCTCGTGTTCTTTCTCAATTTAATGTTTTGAAAACGCAATACGCGAACTCGGAGAAAGCTGCAAGGGCTGCTCGAAAGTCATTGATGGAGGCGAAAGATATACGGGATAAATCTGCTGCTGAGCTTGACTCTTTGAAAACCAAGTTAGATGGGATTTGCATCAATCTACATGATGTGGAAAAAGAGTTATCTGCTGAGAAAGCAGTTTTCGATGAAGCTTCTCGTGTTGAATTGGAGCAATCCGTTATGTGTGATACCGTTGAGAGGCAGGTGGAACAGATAATTGTTGCGCTTGATGATGTCAAAGCAGATGCTTCTTTTATGCTCTCTAGCGCTGAGGAGCAGCTTGTTGCGACCAAAAATGAACTCGTTGCTGCTAAGGATAGGCTCTGTATAGTCGAAGCCGGTGATTGGAAGCGAGTTGTTAACGGGCGGGTTGAGCTTCTTAATTATATCGAGGAGCTCGGCAAATATTTGTCCAAGTATCATCACCTGGTCAGTAAAGCTTTTGAGGATGACGATATCAAAGAATCTGCTCCAGCAGCTGAGGAGCCATCGCTTCTTCTACCATTGAGGGCCCCAGAGCCATTATTACTCTCCTCTCCCACAAAAAGAGTTTTCCTCCTATTCCTCTGAGTAATGATCTCGTCATTGCTTTTGTTTCTTCCCCCACTTCTCCTTCTCCAAATGTAACAGAGTAGTATTATCAATAAAAATTGACATATGTTGGTTATCTTCTTTTCAGTTTTATCGTAGTTGTCATGGATTTTGCGTTGAATTCTTTTATAGTGTTTTTGTGCTTAGGTTCGTCGTTCGTCTAATGGTGGGTCAGTATTGTCCCTCCTAATTTTCCACAAAGAGTTGTTTTTGCCTGTATTTCTTCGAATCATATTGATTTGCTCCTCTAACTATGACTTTGTTGATTCAATGTGTTTGTCAACTCGAAGTCCTTTTGTTAAGTCAAGTTGTTTGTTGAGCTTTTACTTCGTTAACTTGACATCTTGGTCGACTCGATCTTTTTTGTTTTGAGTTGATTCGGGTGTCCAATTTTTACTTCGTTAACTTGACATCTCGGTCGACTCAAAGTTTTTGTGTTTAGTTGACTTGGGTGTCCAGCCTTTACTTCGTTAACTCGATATCTCGGTCGACTCGAATTTTTTGTGTTTAGTTTACTCGGATGTCCAACGTTTACTTCGTGGTTGATCAGTCTAAGAGTTATATGTATTCGAATTTTTTCATTTCATTGTTTTGTATGACTAGTGCATTGTCGTATCTATTTTGTTGTCCATGCGAAAATTTGGGGCTCTGAATTTGTTATCTTATTGATGTTCCCTTTTTGATGTTTTCACCACCAGCCTTAGTTGTTAAGGCATTTACGCTGGTTCGAAATACGATTTGCTTTGTCTTCATTTGCTCATTGTTGGTCTTTGTATTAGATATTGGTGTTTTTTGTTGCTTTGTTTTAGTGATTCGGCTCAAGCTTGCATCCGCCGGTAAGATCCTTTGACTCGTACTAGTTGGTTGATGCAAACTTCTCCATATTTTGTGCATTTGTGAAATGTCTTGTCAGTATCCTTGTTCTGATATAATTTGGTTTGAGTGAGAAGTTCTCCTAGCTGCTTTGTGTGCTTTGCTTCCTTCGGCTATGGTGTATGTTAGCTCTCTGGGTTGTTTTTTTTCGATCTCGTAGCATTGTCTGCTTTCTCCTTCCATGTGAGTTGTTTATCTGGCATTCTCATGAACTCGTCGAGTTGTCTTTTCTGAGCCCAATGCTCGATTTCGTCTTTTAAATTATAGTAGTTTTTGGTATCGTGCCCATGATCCATATGGAAGAAGAAATATTTGCTTTTGTCTCTCCCTTTCGGGTCTCCTCTCATCCGTAGCGGCCAGTTGACGCTATCTCATTTCGCTATGTGCTTCAGTATATTTACTCGACTTGTTTTCATGGTTTATAAGGCTTGTATGTGGTCTTCATCACACTCGTTACTCGCTATTGTCAAGGCCGCGTTGGTTGTAGCTTCTCGGATTCTTGTCGTCGCAAATCGCTATTTGCGCCATGTTGATGTTTTTTCGATGGGTTGCCACCCTCCCGTTGTCCGTTATCCTGTGTTTTTTCCCGTTTCCTCAAAATATTTTCTCTTTCTTGGTCATTTTTTCTCCTGGCCGCCTTCATCTCCTCAAATGAGATATTTTTTGTGTCATTTTTAGCAGGGTTGTCATGCCCTTTGGAGATTCCAGGTTAAGAGCATCAAAGAAGGGACCTCTCTTCAATCCGACCACAAAGGTTGCAGTGATTGTGTCATCGCTACATCCATCAATCATTGTCAATTCTTTGGTAAAGTTGGTGACATAATCCTGTATTGTTTATTTGGGCTTTTGTTTGATATGCAGGAGGTAGTGTGGTGCTTTCCTTATCCGCTGGCTTCCAATGAATCTAGTGATAAAAGCGGTGGCCAGAGCTTGAAAGGAATCTATTAACCTCGGTGGTAGACTTTTGAACCAAGTTCATTGCTGTGGACGTGAGGCTATTTGGGAATGTCCTGCATAAGATCGACTCTGTGGTCTCCTTCAGAACCATCATGTGGTGGAAGTGTCTCAAAGGATCAGCTGGGTCGGAAGTACCATCATATACTTCGAATTTTGGCGGAGTGAGCTTTTTCGGCATTGCCATTTTCATGAGTGCATCCCTTCAAACAGTGAATTCTTGCCTCGAGGGAGCTCGTTGCTTTCAAAGTTTCCCTGTTGGGTTATGTTGGGACTTTGTCACTCCCTTGAGTTCGATTAGCGGAGTTCTATGTGGTAGTGCCTAAACAGGATTGGTTGACTGAATGTGCTCCTGGGTGATCTTCTCCAGCATCTTTGTTATGTGACTCATCTGGGTATGGATGCTTGGGTTGTTTGGGCTACTGTGTGCTTCAGATCCGCATTCTCGGGTATTATTGGTCTGTTGATCTGAGCTACTTCTTCTTCGTGAGCTATTAGTGATGCATTGTTGTCAATGGGAGAGTTGTCGTGATTATTACTAGATTGAGGATCTGCATAGTACATCGTTTTTCTATGATGGCTTGTTGATCTTTTGTCAGGTTATGGTGAGCTTTGTCACTGTGTATTTTGTTTTTAGAAAAGAAACTTGTCGTTCCCCACGGACGGCGCCAAACTGATGCGTCCAAAAATTGTCCTCCTGCGAGTTTGACCTGCCAAACAATCGATAGACTACCAAGGACCACATTTTTGGTGGCCGAAGCACTCCGATGCTTAAGTCAGTAACTCTGTTGGAAGAAGGAAGTAAATCTGGACAAAACTCAGTTAAAGTTTCATACCTATGTCGAATGTTCTCTTTACCTTTTATAATGGTCATGGTTAACTCTCTGCTTGACTTAAACATGTGAGGCGTAACGGAAGGAGATGTTTCTTGTAACAGTCTCCTCCTTAATGGAGATGCGTTCGTGGAAGCGTAACTCCCTCCACGACTCTTTTTTGGTGCAATGTTCCTCTTATTTATGAGAGAACTCGTGTCGGGATTGGATTTGGGCTCTCATTCGGGCCATGTTTATGTCTCCTCATTGGTAGACCACGTTTGGGCCTCTGTAATTGGCTTTATTCTTCTTAAGCTTTACGAGCTGGCCCAATAGGCTGGACGTTATATCCTAGTGATGAATCTATATGCCACATGTACGCCAAGATGACCAGTCTATTTTGATGTATCATCACCGACAATGCATGAACAAAAAATAAAGCCATGCGCCAATCAAAGTCAACCAAGGATGAAATCAATTCTAGAAATCGAATTCAAATATATGATGATCGGTCATCCTCTCACATAAATAGCTTATGGATGATCAATTTTCAAATGAAGAACCGAAAGCTATTTGGAGGCAAAAATGTATGGGAACCAAAATTCAAATTTGTATTTGGTTATCCTTTCACATAATAATAAATATTCTCTTAAATATTCCATCACTTCGAACATGCCAATGTGCTTAAAGGAGATGTCTATGTCAAGTACAATGACATGTGCCCCAAAGAACACTTTTGTTTTAAAAAAGTTGTATCGATAAAGCAAAGTCCACTTCACTCATGAAGTGTCACTGATGCGCTATTTTAGTAGCACGCAACTTAATACCCTACTTTGTGATTGTAGTATAGAATAAGTAGGGATCATTCTGGACCGGAGATTAGAGGGTTTGCCAATTAACACTAAGAATAACTAAAAGACAACTAACAACCTAATTAAGTAAATATTGGGGGATTAAATTTTCTAAGTTAAACTATGAAAATAACTATGGAAATTACTGTGAAGATAATAAAACTAAAGGGATGGCAAAGATGAGAAATTAGCTAAGGGTTTATCTCCACACACCAAACATATGCTCATAAATCAATCTTCAATGATCACTTGCTAACTTGTGAGAGATAATGCTCAAGATTAACCGTGATCAACACTGCATTAATATTATTATTTTCCCAAGTTCGTTGAATTAAACTTAGCGTCGCTTTCAAACTATTCTTATCATGCTATCTAATCAGGAATCGCAAGTTAGATAAACAATCCAAGATCATTAAGTTTTGTGGAAAATATGAACAACACTGACTAGGCAATTACAAGTATGATCAACATCTTGTTTTTACCTAGGTTTTTACTTAACCTTACCAACACTCCTTGGTATTTACTACTTGTGAGTACAAGATTATAACAATTAGGTGAAATTCTCCTATACTCTAGCCTCAGATCCTATCATGCTTACTAAGTTGGCCACCTTAACAAACATATAAAGAAAAGTTCTCTATAAAGCAGTTAAGCATAACACAATCACTAATAGCAAGGAAGATTAAATTCAATTAATTCATAAAACACATGTTTGGGGTTTCGAATCCACCCCTAGCTAAGAGGAGTTTAGCTAGACATATTAATTATGTTCAAACAGTAATCCATAATCAAATATCAAACTAAAATAAGAGAAAGGGTGAGAAGAAACTATGTCGCCTGATCCATGGTGGTGGAAGAATAAGTTGGGGTGCGGATAGTAAAGAGAAAGAGATAAACTAATATCTTTCCTTTCTCCTTCGATCTGCTCCTTCTTCAATCTCTGCTCTAGTGAGAAGAGGCTGCGAGGGAGAAGGACGACGGTGGATTGAGTGGGAGTATGAGATGAGGCGAGGGTGTGCAACGATTGAGGCTCTGAACGATGTGGCTAGGGTTGGCGATGATAAAGGACGAAGAGACGAGGGATGATGATGATTGGCTGGAACGATGGGTTGTGCAAGGGTGGTTTGCAACAATCAGGGACAGCGAGAGAGAGGGATTGAGACGAGGGTGTGGAATGGAGGTCGTGGTCGATGTGGCTAGGGTTTCTGTGCGCGAAGGTTCTGATGGAGATGGCGATGGAACGATGGGGCTGATGGACTGCTGTGGTGGCCTGTGGTTGCGATGAATTGCAAATTGCGGGATGGGTGATTGCTGCTGCGAGGATGAGGAGGTTGTGGATGGATGTTTTCTCCAAAGCAAGGTATCGTCCCTTTTATAATTGTTTTCTTCTCGGTTTCCTTCTTTGCGTGGTTTCTTTTTGCAATCAGTATTTCTAAATTGTCAATTTGCTTCACTTAGCTTCTATTTTGGAATATTGTAATTGAAAACCTACACAAACATGAAAATAGAAATTAATACCTTAATCAACAAATAATAGCCAAAAATATATATAGAAATATGGTACTAAAAATAGCCTAATTATGCTCCTATCAGTCACTGTCTACAAAGCGACCGTCTTGATAAATCAAATAGTCGTTATGAAATTAGTTGTTTCTGAAAGTTGATGTGAAGACAATAAAGTCGACTTCACCCCTCCAAGGTCAGTATATAAACCTCATTTGCCTTCATCAACTTTGGGAGCTCAAGAGAAACTTGTGAGTTATTCAAGAGCAGTAGATCATGCAAGAAGAAGCAAGAGGAAATCTCTTCATCTCTTTGTACTATCTTTGAGTGAGCTTAAAAAGAAAAGAGAGAGACCTATGGGCTCAAGTTGAATGCTTAATCTACACCAAACAATTTATTTGTTTGAAATCTAAAAGCCCCAGAGAGAAACATTTTTTGTCACTATAAACCTTCATATTTGTAAGGGTGAATCTCACTTCTACTCTATAAAAAAGTGAGGGATCTGAGCTTAAACTTTTTTTCATCCGTCCATTTAAGAGACATCCATGGAAAAACATCATTGCCCCGGATATCCGTTTATATAATTTTTTTAAAAACCATTCCCGCTCCGGTCGGATTGGCAGATATTTGCCCCACTACGTTGATCCACTTTTTTTTTTTCCTACAAAGGTCATTAATTCAAAATTTAAGAGAAAAAATCTAATATCTGAACCAATAAACATGTCATAAACTAAAATGCCATAACTCTCCAAAACCTAAACACATGTTCCTATATTTCTACTATTCAGGTCTCTCAAACAGTCTGCCCACAAAAAGATCTTACAAATAAAATCATCTTACAAATAAATCATCTGATTCATATGATCCCGATCTTGTTTGCAATATCCAACGCATCAAAATCTGGTGTAAATCCTTTTTGGTATCATCAGGCCTGATCAAAGTGTTGACCTTCTTACTCTGAATATCATACATCTTTTTCACAACATCCTTAAATTTTTTTTTGTCAGACCTGATGTCAACAATGAAGACCAAAGTGTTGTTGTCTTCTATCTTCTTCATGGCAGACTTAGTTGTAAGCGGATACATCAAGATCTTATAATGATCAAGCTTGTTCCTACAAATCCATCCCAAAGGATCATCAGGCCTACAACCAAAAACCAAACAAAACACATAAAAATCCCAATTCTCCAATTTCATAAAAACCCAAAAATATCAAATAAAAAAACTACAAAAAATCATAGTGTTCCAAAACATAATATTCTTGTCCTGCGGAGCCGCACTGATCCCAGTCGGTGGATCTTGCTGCAACCTATTGAAAACCCTCGTCAATCGCTTCCTTGCTGGAGTGAACAACAAAATGAAGCTTTATGGCTTCCAAGATCGAAACCCTTAAGTGTTTTCTGAAAACAAAGATAGTGGATGGGAGAGAGAGGTGGAAATAGAAAAGAAGAAGAAACAACAAAAAAATAAGAATAATCAGTGAAGAAGATACAACCAAGAAGAATAAAAAGAAGATTCAGCGTAGAAAAAGAAGATCTAGCGAATATACAACAAAGAAGAATAATAAGATTCGGCGTAAAAGAAGAAGATCCAGAACTGATGGTGGTGGATGGTGTCTAGCAGCGATGGAGGAGAGAGATAGGTGATTGAGATTGGAAAATTAGGCTAGGGTTTTTTCTCAAAGCCTTTTTGTATAAGGGATAAGGTCATTTTAGTAATAACATGTACATAAACGGATATCCGTGGAGCAGATATGGCCAAATTCGTATACGCCCCAAAACAGTAACTAATAAAATTTTGTCCCCCAAAACCGCCCAAAATCCGTTAAGGAAAAAACAATATGGCCCAAATGGTGCGGGTGGAGCAAATATCCGCGAAAAACCACCCCACTGCCATCCCTAACAATCCATAATGGTGTGATCATTGGCCATTCGATAAGTCTCACGGGCACACATCTGTCAAACTTGGTTGTGTTGCATCCCACGTAACTGCCAAGGTATCATAAGTCTTGCAGAGCATAATACTTGGTTCATGTCGATAAGTCACAGAGGAGCACGACGACTTGACCTTGCGAGGCTGTGGATTGTTATTTGAGAGTGTAGTTCTGTTTTTAATCAAGATAATAGAAGTTTGAGACTTGCGGGCCTTTTCCACCAAGGAAGTAACTGGTCAGAGCCAATCAAACCTCGACATAGGTGAACCTCGTTATATATGTGTCGTATTGTATATTCCCCTTTCTTTACATACTTATGCATGTCTTCTTATCTTACTATCTTTGATATCTCATCTTGCTTATTTAAGTTGTATTGTGTTACAAATCATAGTGTAGCTCGCTTGATTTGTGCATCAAGTCTTGGATCCACTTTGCAAAAGTATTTTCTTATAATCGTGTTTTAGATTCCAAGACTTGTGAGACCACACAAACCAAGAGGTGAATCATTTCATTTTCCCCCTATCTTAGATTGTTTTATTGGTGCTAAGGTCGAGGAAATTATTTTGAACATGGAGTCATATGAAGTGTTCATATAGCATACTAATCTATGCATTATTCCGCAAAAGTTTTTCAATGAAAATAGATTTTCAGAAAGAAATTATTCACCCTTTTTTAGTCTTGCTCATCATATCTTAGGACACTCGTGAGTGGTACTTTAGAGTTACCACCGCACTTTCATTTTAAGGGTTATCCTTATCGCTTAGCAAAGTGGTGTGCCAATTTTGAAGCAAAAGACTCCTCTTCAAAACCTAATTGGATTGAATTTCCCAAACCTCACCTATTGTTTTTCCAACCAAAGTTAAAGTTGTGGATGAAAGCATTGATACGTTTTTGGATACGGACAACTACACTCGCCATCTACTAAGACCTTCGGTTGTGAAAGTTTTTGTACTTACGGACATCTCAAAGCCTCTTCCAGACAAGATATGGATTTTAGCTCCGTCATTAAAACGATTTTGGCAACACATTCGATACTCTGACCCTCAATTATACTGCAACCATTATGGTCTTCCAAGTCATTACATCCAAACTTGTTGGTTCAAGAATCCCGAGTTGAAGATCAATATTGTTTTTACCCTTAACCCTCCCCACCCCATGCCGTCGGCAAGGTTGGAACCTGTGACATGTGATTCCATCTGCCATACCTCTACCAACACAGCTGGTACACCTTTCACATTGAAGATCAATAAGTTCAGGCCAAACAACACAAAGGATAAACATACATTGAAGGGGTAAAGACAATGAAAACGGTGAAGACGGTGAAGGGTTTGTCAATCTTACATCAATAACAACTAAGAAACTAGAACATTATGTTCAAATCAGAGACAATAGAAAACATGAGAACCAAGAAACCATTGTGGATAAACAAAATTCTAGGGATAATATATAAGGTACCAATGGAACCAAGAATGACATTGGGGAAGAAATTGATAGCCCCATGATGAGTGCAGCAAGTAAAGATCATGAGCCAACTAAAAGAGTTGTGAACAATATGGATGGACCAATACAGAAGATTGATGAACCAAAATCGATGATAGGCCTTGACAATAAAAACAATAAGGATTTGACAACCGATTCAAAGGTTAGTTACAACTCGGAGAAACTAAAAGAACTGAATGAGTATAGAAAATGCTAAAACAAATAGCCCATGAATTGGGATGCAATACTATCACGACACAAATCATGCATAATGCCACTAACAAGAGAGACCATCATCAACATGAAGCTGAAAGCAATACAAACATAACGAAGCCACAAACGCATGTGGAGCTGACATAGTGGAGCCTCGGGTAGCCCTGAAATTGAAGAATTAAAGCTCCAAGAAGTGATAGGAAAGATTATAGTAGAATATGAAAATAAGGACCCCGATAAAAATCAGTTTGTTGAAGAAGAATAATACGAGAAACTTCGAGCTTTAATTTCAAAAGCTTATGAAGATTACATACCAAACCCGCAGATACCCACTAGACCTAGGAAAGGGAATAGGAAGTACATGGAGCATATTCCACAACAACAAAAAAAGGTAGGCATCCCCTACTAAATTATCGTCATTGATTGTTAGTATGGAGCATCCCCCTTCATTTTGAGTCGTTAGTAATGACCTATCCTCTCGTGAAATTGTATTTTATTTTTTTATTTTTTTATTTTTTTATTTTTTTATTTTTTTATTTTTTTATTTTTTTATTTTTTTATTTTTTTAATTAATATAAAGGTTAAGGGGTCTTTGAAACATTTTGCTTGCTTTTCGAAAAAGAAAAAAAAATCAAAGTCATGATTAAATCAAACGAAACTGAAGGAAAGAATTGGAAAAGTTTGAAGACAAGATTGAAGAAAATCTGAGTAAATTAGGCCAAAAGGCTGAGGTAACAAAATACTGAGGGTAGTAAAATTATAAACTGACTAGTTTTGGTTGACCAAACTCGATAAAGTCAACCAAGTCAACTCAAACTAGTTGTTTTGAATATGGTGGTTGAGTAAAAAAAGTTTGTTGCAATATAGGGTTTGGTCGACTAGAGCTCGAGACAAAAAAAATATTAAAAGGAAGATGTCATTATTTTCCTAAAAAGGTCTAGAGTTTCCAGTGAGCTTAAGAGGGAAAATTCAAACGACCTTCAAAGTGTTTTACTAGTATTTAACTGCTTGTTCTAGGCTTTAAGAGGGGAAAAACTCTTTCCTTATTCTCAGACTTTCAATTTGTAAATATGAGGTGTTACTTTTAAGCTATAACAATTTGAAAATTTTGAGCCTAATTTTGTTTTCTACCAGGTATGATTGAGTGTTAGCTTGCTAGTAGAAGTCCGATTTGGACGAATAAGACCTTGCGAGGTCATGGAAGTAATTTTGAAGGAAAAGCTCTTGTGCTTTGTACTTTGGTTTGTGGGTAATATGAACACATGCCATTGTGACGCACTTCCACCTAAGTAGTAGCTAGGGTTGGCAAATCCAAGACAACAAGCTTCAAGCTAATTAGGCCCAACCCAACCTAGTGTATTATAGGACCCAACTTTTTATAAAAGCATATGCTTATTAAGTTTACCTCTCAGAGGATGTGGGACAAAACATGTTAAATTCACATCTTAAAGAATGCAAATCTTTGTGCTTTTATAGAACTATAAACCTTTGCATGTTGCTTTTTAGAGGATATGGGTCAAAACTAATTTTTAGACTCTCACTCACTTACATTGCTTAAGTTAGCATTACCAAGTCTATCATCAAATTATTTCATGTATTTAGTATATACCAAAATGGCTATTATTTTGTCTTTTGTTGCCACCACCACTACCACTATAGCACACTTATCACCACCTTCAACCACTGTGACCACCCCCTTATAACAACCACTAGCACCACATAGCATATTTACCACCACCATCACAGCCACCACCATTGCCACGTTGCTACAAATACCATATCATTAGCATTAATTACCTTCACGACCATAACTACCAACACCCATAGCAAAACCAGTGCAACATTCACCGCATACACCATATCATAACCACCTTTACAACCATAACCACCAATACCTTCACTGATCGCAACCACCATAGGATAACCTCACCAACACCTTCATAGCCATAACTACTACCTCTGCCCCCGCTAACACCTTCACAAATCACAACCAATGCCACAACCACCATAGCATAATTATCACTACCACTGCGACCCCTATAGTCATAGTAATTGTCACCATGATACCAAAACCACAACCACTTCCTCTACCACCAACAACTACAAACACTACCACAACCGTCACTATCATTACCACCACCACCACCTACCACCGCAATCATCACCACCACCACCATATGACAACTACAACCATTGTCATCAACTCCAACACCCACAACCATATCCATAATAACAATCACGATACCAAAACCATACCCATTGCCATCATCTCAACTACCACTATTACCAACGAGATTGAGTAAGGTTCAATAAGGATACTCCAAGCCAAATACTAAATACACAACCAACACCATAACATAATTACCACAAAAAACAACCATCGTCATACCAATGATACCACAAGGTCCACAACCACATTGTCATCATCTCCACCATCCACAACCATATCCATAATTGGCACAACCACCACCATGATGCCAAAACCAAAACCAAAATTACTACCATCATTACCACCACCACCAATGAAATAGAATAAGGTTCAATAAGGAACCTTCAAGCAAAATACTAATTAACAAATATACAACATACTTTTGCAAAGCAAGATTTCACTTAATAATAATAATAATAAATAAATAAAAGTCTCAATACTAACTTGTTAATTCATCAAATTGTTTGGACAATAAATTAGATGAGTTGCAATTGAAACATTTTTATTGAATCTACTGAATTTTACATAGTTTTTATAATATAATTCTTTTAATTAAGAAGTATACAACATATTCTTGCAAAGTAAGATTTCAAGTAATAATTAAAAAAAATGTCCCAATAATGACTTGCTAATTCATCGAATTGTTTTGGCAAAAATTAGATGAGTTACAATTGAAACAAATTTTTATCGAAGGTTGTAGAAATTTATAAAAGTTGGGCTAGGAAATAGTTTTCAAGATTAAATGAAGCAATAAGTTAAATACTAAACCTTGGGTCTCCATTTTTTATATAGCTTAAAGGGAAAATGTAAAGTTGAAAGGAGCATGGAATAAATTTTCGAATTTGAAGGGGGAATTTGTTAAAGCATTAGACTTTGGACCCCATTACTCACTCTCTTTAGGCTTTGAAAACTCAAAGTTAGACGGGGCAGAAAAAATTTGTAGTATTTGAAGGGGGGGAATAAGCTATTACAAATACCAAATCTCACCCAATCCCAGTACTTATCTGTAGATTTTTAAAGAGATCTGAAAGTACCATGTTGTGTGTTTGCTAGCCTACAAAACACAAATTGCATGTTACAAACATAGTCTCACATCACCTAAAAGCCAACCATGTTGTGTGTTTGCTCTTATATAACTAACCTAGACACTTGAAGTTTTCATACTTTGGGTTGTTAGCCAATTAAGCGGGCATTTTGGACTGGTCTTTGCCATAATGGTTGGGTGGGTCTGTTAGTAGTTGTCAAAATGGTCATTATTTGTATACCCATCCAGGCTCTTCTGGGGCGGGGCGGGGATCTCTGATCCGTTAGAAGCTTGTAGTGAATAAACAGAGTGATCGATAACTTTCCATCTGTGACAAGCTGGGACGAAAAAATAGTTAAATAGGGCAAATGCGGGGATCTGCATCTTTGGTGAGGCGGGGATGGATTTCGCAAAATCCGCCCCATTGCCTACTTTAAAAAATATAGAATGTTTAACTTCAATTGTTCTCTAATGTTAATATATTGTTCTCAAAAACTCTAGGGCCGTTATGCTCATTACTAAACTTCTATTAGTAGCCAAGTGTGACAAGGTCATTTTTGCGCCTAGATTTTTTGCTAAGTTTCTCCCCTATGCGGCACTAACTAAGTCCCTACTTACTCTCAGCCATTCTCCTTCCTTCACTTACTGATCTAACAGGTTATGCAAACAGGGCAAACACATAGAGTATTTCAGGCCAAAACCCTTATTAGTTTATTGCTTCTCAAAAGGGATTACAACTCACAACCCAATACATTTCCCAAGAGCAGGGTGTTGGCCTTTATATAGTAGGCTTACAAGAATCCTAACAATAACTAACATTCACTTGTCAAAAAGCAATGCAATGGTCATTCCTGACTATCCTGACTCCTTGACATTCAATCAACTCTTGATCGATTAGTTACCAACTACCCAACAAAGATCCTAACCACACCAACTGTCCAATCTTTGTCTGCCAACATATGCATCGTTGGATAACCATTCTAACTGTAGGCCTCATGCATGTGAATCTTGTTGTGCATCTGTCCATAGATCAGCAATCCATCCGCCCATACACATGTCAAGACTAAGTGTTCTACCGCAGTACACACTATGCTTCGAGCACGCCTTGGCCATTTTGTGAGCATGTCTAGAGTTTGATTCCCATCATGTTGTTTGGTTGTGCATATGCATTGGTCATGCATTGCACTCATATTCATCTCTGACTGATCCAATCGACCATGTAGTAAAGTTCATAAGCCATCTCATGGTCCGTCTTTCAAACTATCCAGTCATCCATCATCCTTTTCAAGGTATGGACATTGACATACACCAGTACGACAATCATGTTCCATGTCGCCTCATCAATAAGCGAGTCTCATGGAACGCACAACCCGTCCTGTTGTGCATGGTCCACTCGTTCAACTCATGGTCGATTACCGAGTGTAGGGGTGGGCACGGTCCGAATCGGTTCCAAATTTTGAGAACCTAACTCTAACCGTTTAAATTTAACGGATCCAGTTCGGTTCGGATTTCCTCATTTTGAACATTGGGACCGAACCTAACTCGAATCGTTTGGAACGGTCTGGTTCCTACGGTTCCAAATTACACATCAAATTATTTTTCATTTTTCATCAATAGTAGCAACTAATACAAATTCAGCAACTTACAGCAGTGAAAAAAATTTACTCTGTTTGTGACTGTGTGTTGAGCGAGCAATTGCAAACCTGTGCAGTGCGCAACAAGAAAGTCGAATGAACCTTCTTTGCCAACTCATTCACTACTTAACCAACTCTCTCAATTCAATTTGCAGTTCACCAAACAAAACCTCCACTAACCCATACCTTATCATTTCTCTCTCTTTCTATCCATATCTCACATCAGCTAGGAATGGAGTTGTTCAGCAACGCCAAGGCGATTCAACTGCGAAACCACCACGACAAATACCTCCCAGCAGAAGAAAATGAAGAATTTGTCACTCAAGATCGCAATGGATCATCAAAGACGACATGATGGACCATCGAGTTCATACGCGGCCTAGGAGAAGAAGAAAGGGACATTTTCATCCGCCTCAAGAGTTGTTTTGGCAAGTACCTCACAGCATCAAACCTCCCATTTCTACTAGGCATGACAGGTCGCAAGGTACTTCAGACTCTTCCAAGAAAACTAGACTCTTCTCTTGACCATTGTAATTGTTTGACAAAATGTCGAGCCTCGTCAAACAAGTTAGTCTGGTGAAACTCTCGGGAAATTTTCTGGATAATATGTTATTTTGCAAGTAGAGACTGCAAAGGAGCTTCATGATAGAAACATCTGGAGGGATCTCGCCTGAGAGACGCTGGGAGCGAAGACTTAGCACGCGGAGCTGAGTTAATCTGCCGAGTGTGTTGTTAGGGATCCGACCCACTAACTTGACACCGGGGAAACGGAGAAAGGTGACTGGGGAGTTATTTGGATCACACACGACTCCCATCCAGCTACAGGCTGAGTTTAAATCCCCAAAAGAGCGTCGATGAGTTGAGTTTCTGGTTTTGTGAAAGAAACCTCTTGTTGTTCTTGATTGACAACCGAAGCTCGGGGAGGAGGAAGACGAGAGAGAATATGGGTATTCTTTTGGTAGTGGATGGTTGGAAGTTGTTTCAATCGAGTGGTTATTGTTCTTTCTTGTTCTTGTTCTTGTTCTTGTTATTGTTCTTGTTCTTGTTCTTGTTCTTGTTCTTGTTCTTGTTCTTGTTCTTGTTCTTGTTCTTGTTCTTGTTCTTGTTCTTGTTCTTGTTCTTGTTCTTGTTCTTGTTCTTGTTCTTGTTCTTGTTCTTGTTCTTGTTGGAGGGGGAGGAGACGAGTATGAAACAAAAATTTTGTAGCAGCAACCATTGTTGCAGCTAAGAAGAAGAAGAGAAGGCGATGGGGAGGGAGTTTCTTGATCTGAGAATGAATTGCTCAAAGATGACATTGTGAACAGAACTGTAGTAGATCTGTTACATATGTAGATGGAGATAAGAGAGAAGAGAGATACGACAGTGGAAGACAGAAGATAGGTGTTTGTTAATGTTTGCCTATTTTATTTTTCATTTTAGGTTTACAACCTCCACTAATATCAAGATACGTGTAAAGTGTCATTTAAAACGGTTCCAATCCGGACCGTTTGATTTTATATAATAGGAACCAAACTCGGATCGTTTTACTACGGATCCGGATTGTATCTAAATTATAAATTTAAAAATCGGACCGTTTGGAGGAAAACGGTCCAGTCCGGTTTAGATCCACGGTTCCTTGACCCGTTTGCCCACCCCTAACCGGGTGTCTAATAAACCTCCCCCACTTGAGTTTGACACCTTCATCAAGGCAACATGTTTCAAGTATTCCTGAATTTCTCTTTCGAATTGCCACAACAAACGTACCTTTCCAATGAGTTATCACTATTCACCAATCCTTTCCATTTAACCAAAAAAAAAAACATGTTTGTTCTTCTTACTCTTTCCCAACTCTTTTCTGTCCAAAACTTTATCAACCTATCTATCATATTGAGTTCTGACTACCTAAAGGGCTCGCTTGATGTTCTACCTAGACAAATCAAGCAACTCTTGATTAAACGGCTTCAGGAAACTGACATGGAAAGTTGGGTGCACCTTCAGCCTCTCGGGTAGCTTCAACTTATAAGCAACTCTGCCAACTGTCTTTACAACTTCAAACGCCCCATCATATCGAGGGATCAGACCTATGTGCACCGCTTTACTGTAAATTTTCTTCCACATTTGGGGAGTCAACTTCAACAGCACTTGATCTCCCACCTTAAACTCCAGATCTCTTATGTGTTCATCCTTGTACTTCTTCATACGCTTGACAACCTTCTCTAAACTGTCTATTGCTTCTTTCATCCCCTACTTAGTTCTTGTAAACATGTAAGCCGATGGACAGGAACCCTGATTCTTTAACTTGGCAACCTTCTATAGGCATGTTGCCAACTCGAAGAGATTCATTCCTGTTGAATAAGAGTTGTGCAAATTGTAACTAAATTGAGTAGTATCAAGGAATTTTACCCAATTATTCTGATTGACAGTCACATAGTATCATATGTACTCCTCTAATAACATATTCACCATTTCAATTTGCCTATCCGTCTGTGGATGGTTGACTGTGGAAAACTTCAACTCTGAACCCAACAACCCAAAGAGTGTTGTCCAAAAACGACTAGTGAACTAAGCATCTTTATCACGGAACACATCCTCGAGAAAGCCTCAATACTTGACCACATTTTTGAAAAATGGTTTTCCTGCCACCTCTGCAATACAAGCATGCGGTATTGGAATAACACTACATACTTGCAAAAGCGATTGACAACCACGAAGATCGACCTCAAACCATCTACCTTGGGAAAACCTGTAATGAAATCCATTGAGATGTTGATCTATGGTTTCCCTTACAACCACTGTCGTCTTCTTTCTCTCAATTTTGTCTTGTTGGCACATAAGACTAGTCTTGACATACAGCTCAACATCATCCACCATTTTGGCCAAAAGTATAAGCGAGCCAGCAAAGCATGTGTTACTCTCAACTTCAGGATGACCAGCCCAAACAACATCATGTGTCTCCTTGAGAAGCTCCCTTCGCATCCACCACTGCTTGAAACATACACTCGATCACCTTTAGCATAAAGTAAATCATCATCTAGCTAAAATCTCCTTGTGATCCCATCGTTCACTTGCTAGATCAAGCGAACACGATTTTGATCTTCTTTTAAAGCCTCCCATATCTTGGGTAAGAAGTCAGTCCCAATTGTAGAAAGCTTTGCCACCATCTCCCTTACTACTTTCCTGCTCAATGCATCCGGTATAGAGTTCAACCTTCCTGGCTTGTGCACAATCATTGCATCAAACTCTGCCATGAAGTCGAGCCACCTAGTATGTTTCGCCGACAACCGTGTTTGACTTTGGAATTAGGTTATGGCGAAATTGTCAATCTGAACAATAAATTAAGTTCCCAGCAACTAGTGTCTCCATATTCGAAGGCGGTGTACTACAACCAACATTTCTTTCTTATGCGTTGGGTACTGATGTTCAGCATTGTTCAACTTCCTGCTCTCAAAGGCAATCGGGTGACCACATTCTACTAGAACCCCACCAATGGCTCTATTCGATGCATCTGTATAGACTTCGAAGAGGACATCAAACTCTGGAAGTTTGAGAACTAGTTTTGAAGCAATGGTCTGTTTCAATTGTTCAAAGGGCGTATGACACATCTCTGTCCAGACCCATGTTTTGTCTTTCTTCAATAAATCAGTAAGAGGATGCACCTTAATCGAGTACCCTTCAATGAATCGGTGATAGTATTTCGCCACTCCCAGGAATGATCTCATTTCCTATACTTTTTCCAAGCGTAGGCCAGTCACAATAGTATGCACCTTGTGCTCATCCATCCATGCGTACTTCTCCTTGAGTCTGACATGACCAAGGAGCTTGATTATTTCCTGAGCGAACTCACATTTGTTTTTCTTGACATAGAGTTTGTTTTTCCTCAATCTCACCAACACCAAACGAAGATGCTCAACATGTTCTTCGATAGACTGACTATAGATTACAATATCATACAGTAAACTATACAAAATAGTCAATGTAATATGAAAATACATTATTCATTAAATTACAAAAGGTAGTCGTGGCATTAGTTAGCCCAAATGACATTACACGTTATTCGAATGACCAATAACGATTCACCATTGCTAACTTTGGTTCATCACCAAGGGCTATCCTAACTTAATAGTAATAAAGATCTAGCTTTGTGAAATTTTTTGCCTTGGACAGGTGGTCGAACGAATCTGTCACTAACGGTATTGGATACTTGTTCTTCATTGTTAGTTTGTTGAGCGCCTTGTAATCCACACACATTATGACTGATTCATCTTTATTCTTTTGGAACAGGAGCGCCGAAAGGAGCTTTGTTTGGCTATGTATACTCAGAGTCTAGCAATCCATTCAATTGCTTCTTCAACTCATCTAATTCCTTTAGAGCCATATGATTATGCTCAAACAGTACACGCGGTCAATTGCGGTAAAGATTGGGGTGTCGATCCCATGAGGAAAAGCGATCTACAACACAAGGTCAAGGAAGAAGAACTACACGAAACTAAATTTAAGAAATTCTAGCAATTTTAAAATATGAAATTTAATTTAATTTAATAAAAATCAAGTTTAGAAAAATCACAAGGTTCCGAGAATCCCTCCTAGATTTCACGTGCCAACTAGTATTGATTCGCTATGATAACTCAATTACGTGTTTCACATCCCAAACAACATAATTGGAAAAATAGTCTTTAATGCACCAATATATTCTAATCTAAATGGATTTTAGATTTCACTTTTTCTAAAAAGCACAGAGATTGGTCTTATATGATATCCTAAATTTACGACATATCCGTAGACAATAACGTATTAAAAGACAATCACATATAACTAACCTACCGGAATTAATTGATCTTTAAAATTCCACACATAAGAAAAACATGACTAGACTTACATGGAGAAGAAAAAGACAACCACCGGAATAATAATCTACGAAGAAGTTGAAGAAATTTTTGTTTACTAAAATAACATACACTCCTATATTAAATAAAAGTGAAAATCATAAATACCATTATTCATCGTGAAAGCATAAAACGAATCAAATACCAATTAAGTGCGTTACATCTAGGAGTTCATCGCTTCGCCTTGCGTGGAGTTTAGTGACACATGGTGAAGGTGATGACAGCAATAGCGTTGTGGAGCTTCATCTGCACGGTAGCGCGTGGTGGATTAGCAATGCGCTCTCTGTTGTTCCTCCGCTCTCTGCCCCTTGTGTGTTGTTGTATTTATGGAAGAAATAAACAACTCCTTATTGGAAACTCAATTGGAAACCAAATACAATTGGAAAACAAATACAAATTGGAAACCAAATATAATTGGAAACCAAAAAAAATAAAAATAAACAAAGGGTTCCCACCCCTTTGTTTCGATTATGTTCTAATAACAGGAAATGTGGGTTTGGCTATGTTCATCCATATTGCTCATTTGTTCCACCAAAATTCAAAACTAATTTCCTATATTTTTTTCTTTGATTCTCTTTATTAATCTTTGGCTTGAGAGTCTCCCACTCCACTTCGTCAATTTGTTTATGAATTTCCAAATTCGCCACGCTAATGCACTTTTGTCATTTAAACTCCAAATCCTACAAAAATACAAAAATAAAATAATTAAACTAAAATACACTATTTGAAACACTAACAAATATAAATTAGGAGGTATATTATGTAATAATTATGTGAATATCGAATACCCCCAAACCTATATTTTGCTAGTCCTCGAGCAAAACAAAATTAAGAATAAAATCCTAACTCACTGTCGTAGGAATCACGGTATGCACTTACCTTAACGTGCAACAAGGCTTTAAGCCCCTAGATTACCTCTAGTGGACGAGTTATCATCTCGTGAGGGTTTCCATAAATGTTACCCCCAAACATTACTGACTCATTAGAACAAAATCTATTTTCTACAAACATAATGCAAAAACATGAGCATTCTCCTTTATTTTCCTTAGAGTAATTTTCTAATTGCTTAAAATTCAAGAAAAACAACAAACTAAAAATGTCACAATAGTATATCAATATAATACAATAATTTAATAGTATCTAAAGGTTAAATAAATTTCATAATCATTCTCAACTCGAAGTGTGTGTGTGAGAAACCTTATCAACATAACTCTTCATCTCATAGTAAAGATGTGACGAGATAACCTTTAGAAAGTACGCTTCGACTACAAATCTCTCATGTCACTCAGAAATAAAACACTCAGAGATTGGACACTCAGTTTATATGTGAGGAAAATGATATAAATTATGGAAAATGCAAACGTCTCACATATAATTATCATGAAAAACGAAATTTTCAAAGAGTGAAATGAATATAATCTCATGGACAAGAATATTGATTACTTTTGAGAATGTTGAATCAAACACCATAATTCTTGCCTATTCAATCTCCACATCTACTAAACCAACTTTCACTTAAGATCAATTAGGTCTTTACTAGGTTGTAATGGGGCTTGGATTATGACAAACAATAATGGACAAAAAAGGATGCAAAAATTTCCTGAGAATGGCTACACCCTTGAATAAACACATAGAGCATTGAAGAACAAATCAATGTTGTACACCATTAACTTTTTCTTCATTATTTTCTTCTTCATCCCCCCTTTTTTTTACATGTTTTTCCCCGTTTATACAATCAAACACTTATACTTCGAGGGCGCATGAAATATCTATTTTCAACTCTTTCTATTTGCCCATTCCATAAATATAACTCATCGTATACATTCTTAGAAATTTGGGTAAGGATAAAATAATAAAGGTAGTACTCTTTGATTGAAGTAGGTAATGAGAATGGGAATAACAAAGAGAATGTTATTTAAAGGCTCAAAGGGCTGCAAATGGATATTTATTATTGGATAGGCTAAAAGGCTAAAAAATGGTTTAAAGAAAGAAATGGTTTAAAGAAAGAAATGCCTATATCACTTCATAAGTTCTAGTTGGTACTAGGATATCTCAACTAAATAAAGCAAGAAGTTCTAGTGTAAAAATTCAATTTTTATGTCATTCTTAAAGCAACCAATAAGAAAGTCAAGAATAATGAGATCATCAATGAAATAATGCGGACTCAAGAAAAATCAGAGTGTATTTAATAACCCTCAAGAAATAAAGAATGGCTCAAAACTCACAAGGGTTAAGTCTCCACTATTATTCTAAGGTTTTCTAGTTCAATATCTCACTAATCAACTTCAAATCATGTTGACTTGGCTTATGGTGCACGAATAGTCGAGTTGAAAAGTCTCACGAAAAACATTTAACATAATATCAAATATCATGTTTTCTACTATTATAACTATGTGACACGTGTTAGTAAGTGTTTTCTCAAAATTAAAGGCAACAAAAATATTCTCTAAAATTAAAAAGACTCAACCCCCCCCCCCTTTTTAAATTCACCAAGAGTTCAGATTTCGAATGCATTTTCATAAAGATTTTGCACAATTACCGTAATCATCTAAATATTCAATGGAGGTTGAGTAGAACACAAAAAAATGACTCGGTTTAATTGTAAAGTACATTTTAAGCTCAAAGATTTTTGAAAATTGCACAAAAAATCTAATAAACCACATCACCCCCAAACATTGTCTTCAATGTATAAAATAATACTCATGACAAATGAAGGAAAAAGAAAAGAGGAGGGTTAAAGTGATATTACCATGGTGAAGCTTTACCAATTTCAAATAGACAATGTCCTCACAGTCACCAAAATATAAGAAAATCATACCGATGGGAGAAAGGAACACATGGGATGAGGGGCTCCGAGTGACTCTAGTAGCAACACCTAAAATAACCTGAAACACTAAAAGAAAAACATAAAAGCAAAAACCTAAACTAAAAAATAAAATAAAAAACCTAAACTAAAGATAAGGTGGAGAACATCAAATCAAGTAGACAGGGGCAACCAAAGAGATCTCCTCTGGCACCTCTACTCGCTCCACATAGTGCTTCAAATGTTGCCCATTTACTCTAAATACTCTCCCATCTTTTGGATCTTCAATTTCAATGGAACCATTGGGAAGACTTGTTTTACCATGAAAGGGCCCGTCCATCTCGATCTTAGCTTGCCAAGATGAAGATGAAGTCGTGAGTCATAGAGATTGACTCGTTGACTGGGCTCGAAATGTTTCCTCATAATTTGCTTATCATGAGCTGCTTTCATCTTCGCCTTGTATATTCGGGAATTGTCATAGGCATCATTCCACAACTCCTCAATTTCAGCTAACTGAAATTTCCATCGATTACCTACATCATTGAGATCAAAGTTAGTGCTTTTGACAACCCAATAAGCGCGATGTTCTAACTCAACAGGTAAATGACAGGCTTTTCCATATATAAGCTGATACGGAGACATCCCGAGAATTGTCTTATAAGCGGTACGGTAAGCCTAAAGTGCATCAGGAAGGCGCAAGGACCAATCCTTCCTATCAGGATTCACCATCTTCTCCGAGATTTGTTTCACTTCTCGGTTTGCCAGCTCAGCTTTGCCATTTGTCTGCGGATGATAGGCATTGGCGACCTTGTGATGAATTCCATACCTGTGCATCAAAGCCTCAAAAAAGCGATTACAGAAATGAGTCCCCTGATCACTAATAATGGCTCGTGGTGTACCGAAATGGGATAAAATGTGTTCTTTGATAAACCTGACAACTGTGTTGTTGTCATTGTTCCGGCATGACACAGCCTCTACCCATTTGGACACATAGTCCATTGCAAGCAAAATATACAAATATCCAAAAGAATGTGGAAAAGGTCCCATAAAATCAATCCCCCAACAATCAAATATCTCAAGGACTGGGATGGGGTTAAGGGGCATCATGTATTTCCGGGACAGTGCACCTAACTTTTGGCATCTATCACAAGAACGACAATAATTGTTAGTATCTTTAAACATTGTAAGCCAATATAATCTCGACTGTAAAAAATTTGCAGCAGTCTTTTTCATAGAAAAATGGCATCCACAAGCTGCACTATGACAAAAATGTAAGACACTTTCAATCTCACCTTCAGGGATACAACGCCTCATGATTTGGTCGGGGCAATACTTATATAGATAAGGATCATCCCAATAAAATTGCTTGCCTCGACCAAAAATTTGCGCTTATCTTGAGCACTCCATGATGATGGAACTTCACCGAAAACCAAGTAACTAACAATGTGCGCGTACCATGGTACTTGAGTGACGGCGAATAGGTGTTCATCAAGGAAGTCATCACGGATGGGTGGGCCATTGGCAGAGTCATTGAACTCCAGACGAGACAAATCCACCACAACATTCTCAACCCCCTTCTTATCCTTATGAGTTAGATCAAATTCCTGCAGAAGTAAAATTCACCTAATCAATCTTGCCTTAGCATCCTTTTTAGAAAAAATGAACTTAAGAGTCGCATGGTCAGTAAAAACAGTGATAGGTGTACCAATCAAATAAGCATAAAATTTATCTAAAGCAAAAACTACGGCTAGCAACTCTTTTTCAGTAGTCGAATAATTCATTTGAGCGTTATTAAGTGTTCGACTAGCATAGTAAACAACAAAGGGCTTCCCTTCCCTTCGTTGTCCCAAGACTGCCCCCACAGCATAGTTACTTGCATCACACATTATCTCAAATGGTAAATTCCAATCCGGTGTCTACATGATGGGGGCAAAGGTGAGCCTATCAATGAGTATTCGGAAGACGTCCTCACACTCTTGTGTCCATTGGAACACGACATCTTTGACCAGGAGGCTACTTAATGGTCTAGAGATTGCAGAAAAATTCTGTATGAACCTCCTATAAAACCCGTGTGCCCTAGAAATGATCTCACATCCTTGACACTTTTAGGTGTAGGTAATTTAGAAATCAATTCAATTTTTTCTTTATCAACCTCAATTCCTTTATCAGAAACTATGTGTTCCAGAACTATTCCATAGGGAACCATGAAATGACATTTTCCCAATTAAGCACCAGACCCTTCTCTTCACATCTACTTAAAACAACCTTCAAGTGAAGTAAACATGAATCAAAGGAATCACCAAAAACAATCAAATCATCCATAAATACTTCCATATATTTTTCAACCATGCCACTAAAAATACTCATCATGCATCTCTGAAAAGTAGCCGGTGCATTACACAAACCAAATGGCATACGCCGAAAAGCATAAATACCAAAAGGACGTGTGAAAGTAGTCTTATCCTGATCCTCTAATGCAATTTCAATCTGATAATATCCTGAATACCCATCTAGAAAACAATAGAAAGAATGACCAGCTACTCGCTCTAAGATTTGGTCTATGAATGGAAGTGGGAAGTGATCATTGCGAGTGGCAGAATTAAGTTTTCTACAATCAATGCACATGCGCCACCCTGTCACTACCTTAGTAGGAACAAACACCCCCTCATCATTAGTCACCACTGTTATTCCAGATTTCTTGGGAACTGCTTGAGTTGGACTAACCCACTTGCTATCAGAGATGGGATAAATGATGCCTGCATCTAACAATTTTAAGACCTCTTTTTTCACCACCTCTTTCATAGTGGGGTTAAGTCGTCTTTGAGGATCTCTACGGGAATTAGCTCCTTCTTCTAAGTGAATCCTATGGGAACATATTAAGGGGCTAATACATTTGATGTCAGCTATAGTCCAACCTAATGCAGATTTGTGCTCACGTAACATATTAATCAATTCTTCTTCTTGTGAGCCATCAAGCACGGTAGAAATAATAACAGGAAAGGTATCACCTGGTCTGAGGAATGCATGTTTAAGTCCCTCAAGCAGTGGAGCTAGGTCAACTTTTGGAGTTTCCACGGTGGATGGTTGTGGTTTCTGTCTTTCCTTTGGCCACTCCTTAAATCATGGTTGTCATTGTCATCCTCTTTTATCCTTTAACCCTGAAACAACAGAAATATCAAAAGCATTGTCAGGATAAAATGAATTCTCAGAATCAGAAATAGAAATGAGGTACTCTAAGGTTTCAAAATTTGCGCTCAGGAGCGCCTCCTCTGATATTAGCGTGTCTATCATGTAGGTATGATGACACTCATCATCATCACATGGTTGCTTGCTAATATTGAATATGTTGACCTCCAGAGTCATGTTCCCAAAAGACAACTTCATTAGACCGTTCCTGCAATTGATAAGATCGTTAGTTGTGACAAGAAAAGGTCTACCTAAAATAATCGGAACTGTAGACTCCATATTAATCGCAGAATGAGTATCTAAAATGAGAAAGTCGACGGGATAGTAAAACTTATCAATCTGCTGCAAGATATCATCGACTATTCCTCTTGGCTTCTTAATCGATCTATCGGCCAATTGTAATACCACGGATGTGGGTTTAATCTCTCCTAGACCCAGTCGCAAGTAAATAGAATATGACATCAGATTTACACTTGATCCTAAATCCAACAAGGCTTGGCCGAACTCATGAGTCCCAATCTGGCAGGTGATTGTAGGACACCCTGGATCTTTGTACTTGGGTGGTGTCTTCTGCTCAATCACCGCACTTACCTGTTCTATCAAGAAGACAGTCTTCTTGACATGATGTTTCCTCTTGATAGTGCATAACTCCTTGATGACCCTCGCATAAGTTGGTACCTGTTTAATCACATGTAGCAAAAGTAACTTAATTTTAACCTGTTTCAAGTGTTCTAGAATCTCACCATGCATTTTCGATTTTTTTTCCAGTAGGTCGTAGTGCGTGAGGAAAAGGAACTGGAACTGGAATGTTCTTGTTGGGCTCATCCTCAGGGATGTTCTCCTTTGCACTTGGGGATGAGCCTATAGTTGTGGACGAGCTTGATCCATCTAAAATCTTACCACTCTGAGTAGTAAGACATTAACCTCTTTGACATTCTGAGAGCCTGAAGCAGAGGTTTGTGTCATAAGTTGGCTCTTCGGATTTGTTTGAGGCTGTAACGGAAATTGGCCCCGCTCTTGTACTGTTAATGAACTTGTCAGCTTGGTTATCTGGCTTTTGATCTCCTTGTTTTCTTCTATCAATTGTGTCAATGCAACCTCAAATTTTTTATTAGTTTTACCTTGTGTCTCTATAAATGCATGTAATGTGTCTGATAAGGAACTTTTGTTAGATTGTGCATTGTATGGAGGTGCAGGGTATGACCTAGGTGGTTGTGCCTGTGAGTGTGTAGGTTGGTCTGCTTCGGACCTCCAACCTAAGTTAGGGTGATCTCTCCAGCCAGAATTGTAAGTGTTAGAGAATGGTGAGTGTGGTTTTTTGTACATCCCTAAGGCATTACATTGTTCCTCATAAACCCCTCTCATCTCAGTCAAGGTCGGGCAATCCTGTGCCAAATGTTCAACTCCCCCGCATATAAAACATGCATCCTGTAGCTCAACTCTGGCAACAGTATGTGTGGGCCTACCATCCTTGGCCTTAAGTGCCTCTAACTCCCTAGTCACTTTATCCAATTGGGCTCTAAGGTTGTCGTCCTCCCTAAGTTGGTAGACTCCAGCTGGGCGTGTTCTATCCGTGCTCTCAGTAGCACTTGGACCGGTCCAAGTATGAGCCTTTTCAGCAAAGTCATTCAGGTACTCAGTGGCCTCGTCAGGGTCCTTATGCAAAAACTCTCCATTACACATCATCTCAATGAACTGACGTTCTCTACTAGTGAGCCCCTCATAAAAATAACTGACTAAGCGCCAACTCTCATACCCATGGTGTGGACATGTATTCAAGAAATCCTTGAACCTCTCTCATGCTTGATATAATGTCTCGCTATTCTTTTGGGTGAAGATAGAAATCTGTCGCTTTAGACCGTTGGTTTTGTGGTGAGGAAAGTAATTATTAAAAAACGTTTGGGTCATCTCCTTCCACGAACCTATAGACCTTGGTCGCAAAGAGTATAGCCAACTCTTCGCTTTTTCCTCAAGGGAAAAAGGAAAAAACCTTAGTCTAACCGAGTCTACAGCCTCAACTTTGCTATGGAAAGTGGCCACACCTTCCTCGAATCCCCTAATGTGAACATAAGGATTCTCACTCTCTAGGTCATGAAAAGTGGGTAATAATTGTATCATACCCGGCTTAAAATCTAGCTTCGGTGTATTTGGTGATGGAATAGCAGTGTGGGGTGGTGATAGTCCTTTAGCGACCGAACATGGTCATCTTCGTGATTACTCATGGTGTTAGAATTAGAAGCATGACTTAATTTGGTCTCAATGTGAATTTGTGGGCGTTATAAATTTGGGACCCTAATTAGTCTCCCTAAGTGGTCTCTATTCCAACTCACACTCCCCCAATGTCCTTTTTTGTTTTTTGCAATTTTTAAAAATAAAAAAAATAAATTGGACCTAAAACCTAAAAATAAAACAATGAGCAAGAAAAATAATACCCGAAACCTCCTTTGTAGAATGACGTTTGTCCCCGGCAACGGCGCAAAAATTGGATTACGCCCAAACAGTACACGCGGTCAATTGCGGTAAAGATTGGGGTGTTGATCCCACGAGGAAAAGTGATCTACAACACAAGGTCAAGGAAGAAGAACTACGCGAAACTAAATTTAAGAAATTCTAGCAATTTTAAAATATGAAATTGAATTTAGTTTAATAAAAATCAAGTTTAGAAAAATCACAAGGTTCCAAGAATCCCTCCTAGATTTCACGCGCCAACTAGTATTGATTCGCTATGATAACTCAATTATGTGTTTCACATCCCAAACAACATAATCAGAAAAATAGTCTTTAATGCACCAATATATTCTAATGTAAATGAATTTTAGATTTCACTTTTTCTAAAAAGCACAAAGATTTGTCATATATGATATCCTAAATTTACGATATATCCGGAGACAATAACGTAATAAAAGACAATCACATATAACTAACCTACCGAAATTAATTGATTTTTAAAACTTTACACATAAGAAAAACATTACTAGACTTACATGGAGAAGAAAAGACAACCACCGGAGTAATAATCTACGAAGAAGTTGAAGAAATTTTTGTCACTAAAATAACATAAACTCTTATATTAAATAAAAGAGAAAATCATAAATATCATTATTCATCGTGAAAGCATAAAACGAATCAAATACCAATTAAGTGCGTTACATCTAGGAGTTCATCTCTTCGTCTTGCGTGGAGTTTAGTGAGACACATGGTGAAGGTAAAGACAGCAATAGCAGTGTGGAGCTTCATCTGCATGGCAGCGCGTGGTGGATTAGCAATGCGCTCTCTGTTGTTCCTCCGTTCTCTGCCCCTTGTGTGTTGTTGTGTTTATGGTAGAAAGAAACAACTCCTTATTGGAAACCCAATTGGAAACCAAATACAAATTGAAAACCAAATATAATTGAAAACCAAATACAAATTGAAAACCAAAAAAAAAACAAAAGGAAACAAAGGGGGTCCCACCCCTTTGTTTAGATTTTGTTCTAATAACAGGAAAGGTGGGTTTTGCTATGTTCATCCATATTACTCCTTTGTTCCACCAAAATTCAAAACTATTTTCCTTTATTTTTTTCTTTGGTTTTCTTTATTAATCTTTGGTTTGAGTGTCTCCCACTCTACTTCGTCAATTTGTCTATGAATTTTCAAATTCATCACGCTAATGCACTTTTGTCATTTAAACTCCAAATCCTACAAAAATACAAAAATAAAATAATTAAACTAAAATACACTGTTTGAAACACTAACAAATATAAATTATGAGGTATATTATGTAATAATTATGTGAATATCACCATGCGATAAGCGGCCTACGCAGGAGGGCATGCACCAAGTACCGGTTCGATCTCATGATCTATGTTTTTTTTTTTGGAAATCGAACAGGGTTATTTAGGATCCCCAAACCTAAAAGAAATCTCCATATTACATTCTCAAGTATGTCTTACCTATTCTATCTTCATACACAATATTTTTCAAGTCCTCCGCAAAGGAACTTGGAATAATCTCCATAAAACAGTGTTAGGAAGCATGCTTGCGAATCGATCCACAACCCTGTTGGTCTCTCTAAAATCATGATTGATTTTGTAGTCCTTTAGTAACCCAAGTATGTTTTTAATTCTCCAGATGACGTGTCTTAGGTCCCAAGCTACTATCCTCTCATGATCTATGTTCCTTCTTGGAAGAAGCCTCTTGGGTAATTCGGGAAGCATCACATCAATGAACTCGCCCAATACTCCTACAACACAGTTTGGAACATCCATTGTAAGGCCTGGCTTGATCTCAATCAAAGTCGCCAGTATGTTATCTATCCTTTTCGAAGACCCTTTTTTCACTCGTAAACTAGACAACACACTCACATTCTTTCATACTACAACATTTCCAACACTTCCGTGTCCTGTGACTTTCTCTCTAACAAGTCCAGGAACAAAACAGGGTTGTTTGGGGTCCATAATCATACCCGATTCAAATGAGGCATTGCGATTGCCTTAACTTGCCTCAGGAAATCCTAGAGGAATGATCAAGAAATCATCTAGAGGAATGATCAAGAAATTTGGTGTGCCATCTCATCCGCCGATTTGGATAGGAACATTAGAAACCAATCCTCCTATTGGCCTCACATCAGAGTTTACAGCCTTTATGTGGTTGTTGACCTGAGTTACCTCCAATCTCAATTTCTTGACATATGGTTTTGCCATCACCAAGTGCGTAGCATCAGTGTCCACCATGGCCACGACCATCACAATGTTAATCTTTGTTTGAACATACAACATAGCGCTCAAACTTACAGGGGCAGAAGCATTAGGAGTCATTTGCTTCTGAATTGTGTTCAAAATATGCAATTGATTCACCCTTGGCAGATACACTATCATATCATCCTCATCCGCGATCAAGGAAACAAGCTTGTCTTTCTTCGTAAAATCTTTAGCCATATGCGGTTCATTACAAATGTAGCATCCAAACTTTTGGCGGGAAGAACTGGATGCTTCTTTTGACTTGGACTGCTTTTTAGAGCCATTCTTCTTGTACTCTTGCCCTCCCTTCTTGTATTTCTTTCAGCTTCTTCTCTTTGGATTTGTTTTGGTTCTTGTTCTTCATTCCCTTAGAAGAACTAGAACTAAATTTATAATAAGCAAGTCCACCTGCAGCAACAATCACAGTATGGAGATCCTTCACTCCCTGTTTTCGCAACTCAGCTTGTGCCCACGATTGTAAACCAGACATGAAGTTGAACAATTATCTTTCTCTGGCATATTTTGATGTCTAACATGATGGATGAAAATTCCTTCACATAATCCCTCATGCTCTTAGTCTGTTTCAACTTTTACTGGGCTTCTCTCAATTCTCGTTTCAGGGCATCACACATTTCAATCCTTGGATGCCATGTGGATGCATCATCACCAACTTTGTTCTGCCACCAGAGTTTTGCATCCCCTGACAAGTACATGCTTGTCAAAGAAATACATCTGACGCCTCGAAATACGACTCCATGTCTCAGAAAGTTCTCAATCTCCTTTGCATTCCTTGTTGCAGAAAATGACTTGGGTTTGGGCACTTTCACCTTTGACTCAAAAGGTGTGGATGCAATCATTGCCCTCTTAAAAACTCCCAATTCTTCAGTAACATTGGTCGCAATCTCTTTGCAGAGATCGGCCACAGCCCTTATATTCGCATTCATCTTATCAAACTTGGCCTTCCAAGTCCGCCCTAAGTCAGAAATGGATTGATGTAGAGCCTCCACTCGATGAGTGAGAGTCTCAAACTCTGCCACCGTTACTTCATTCCCTCTAGATGGGGTAATATCTTCCAAGGTCATCTCCAATGTGAAGACACGGTCTTGAAGAGCTTCTACAAATGTAAATCGCGTAACAACACTAGACATATAGTGCAGCAACAAACAATACTCTTTGATCGACCAATCTGCGCTCTGATACCACTTGTCACAGGGTCACTTTTGCACCTAGATTTTTTGCTAAGTTTCTCCCCTATGCGGCACTAAGTCCCTACTTAGTCTCAACCATTCTCCTTCCTCCACTTACTAATCTAACAGATTATGCACACAGGGCAAACACAAGAGTATTTCGGGCCAAAAACCTTATTAGTTTATTGTTTCTCAAAAAGGATTACAACTCACAATCCAATGCCTTTCCCAAGGGTAGGGTATTGACTTATATATAGTAGGTCTACAAGAATCCTAGCAATAACTAACATTCACATGTCAACAAGCAATGCAAGGGTCATTCTACCTATCCTGACTCCGCAACGTTCAATAAATCTTGGATTGATTAGTTACCAACTGCCGAACAAAGATCCTAACCACACCAAATGTCCAATCTTTGTTTGCCAGCATATGCATCCCTGGATAACCATTCCAACTGCAGGCTTGTGCTCAGTGCATGTCTCACGCATATCAATGCCTAAGTCATGTGAATCTTGTTGTGCGTCTGTCCATAGTTCAGCAGTCCATCCGCTCGTGCACATGTCAAGACCAAGTGTTCTACCTCAGTCCACACTATACCTCGAGCACGCCTTGGCCATGCTGTGAACATGTCTAGAGTTCGATTCTCATCATGATGCTTGGTTGTGCATGTGCATTGATCATGCATTGCACTCATCCCTGACTGATCCAACTGAGCATCTATAAGGTCCATAAGCCATCTCATGGTCCGTCTAAACTATCACTCGTCCATCATTCTTGTCAAGGTATGAACATTGACATACACTACTACATCAATCATGTTCCATGTTGCCTCATTAATAAGTGAGTCTCATGGAACAAAGCCCATTTTGCTGTGCATGGTCCACTCGTGGTCCTTACCGGGGTCTAACACCCAGCCAATTGGATGCCAAAGGCCCATCAAAAGATTGTTTGGGCTGCCTCCTCATCCCAGAGAGTGCTGGATTCGCAAGACTAACAACCGGATATTCCATCATCAATTTGAGAGAAGTACGTCACGCGTGTACATCCGCCCAAAATCCAACGACGCGAGTGAGTCTCTTTTGACTTTTTTATGTTTCGTTCGGTAGAAGAGAGAGAGAACAACCTTCTATACTTCCATCTTTATCCATCCGTGTTTATCATTCTGATCTGCACAGAATTCCGAATTGCAAAAACTTGCGTTCTTCTAAATAGCTGCTGGTGAAAGCTAAAATTTTTTCTCTGCAACACAAACTGAACCGAGGGTATGTTTGCTTACTACTACTATTAGATCCTAATTCAATTTACTTATTTGTTCTCTCTCCATGAAATACCCTAATTCAATTTACTTATTTGTTCTCTCTCCATGAAATACCCTAATTTGGTGAGAAAAGTTTGATTTGTTTGCAGCACTAGAGAGAGAGAGCTGGTGAATGAAAAGAAGAATAAGTATCTTTTAATTATTCAAAATGAAATTTCTAGAATACCCTTCTCTCGACAGGTATGTAAATTGTCTTCTGCAGTTCTGCTAGAGATTCTCTTCTGTATTTGTTGTTTACATTCCTTTCCTTTTTGTTGTAATGTTGTCACACAAACGATTTTGTACTGTGTTGTTGTTTTCAGCATAAATGATTTTCTGAGACATGTTTGTTTGGGTGAGTGCTCCATCAAAGGAAGCCTTGAAGCCTACTCTTGTAAGTGAATCCACAACACCCAAGAGAAAAAAAAATTCAAAAAAAAAAAAAAAATATATATATATATATATATATTAAATTTCAATTGAATCTGTTGAATTATTTTTATTATGATTGTTGGTGAAAATATGCTAGGATATGAACTTCAATTTGTTTGTTTATATTTCTGTTGAATTGTTTATGAAAATATATGATTGTTTATCGAGGAGGAAAAAAAAATCAAATTGGATTATGATGTTTGTGTCTCTATGTCATTAGGCAAAAATACTGGAACAGATAGGAAGCTTTCCCTTAGTTTGGAGCACGAGGTAAAGTAAATTCTTATGCTTATCTCTGTATTTAGGAGTTCTAATTTTCTAAATAAATGAAGTATCATTTCTTTCGCTTGTTGTACTTTACCCCTTTTCTGTGTTGAAATTTTAGACTGATGTGCACTCAGGACTCTTGCTAGTCTACTGCATCTTGAAATTATCCATCGATAAATAAATAGATTGTGTGCCCTCTCACTCTCCCAAAAAAAAAAGGAAAGAACCTTCATTTTAGCAAACACTGGTCTTTTTTTTTTTTAACTTCTTATTTAGTTCTATTTTTGTTCAGTTTAATTATCAATAATTTTGTTTGATGTATTTGTCTTAATCGTTTCACATTCTTCAAACCCCAAGTTTTGCTTGATGAACTTTAGTTGTTTTGAGCATGTGTAACTTCGACTCCCATTCTCTTGTAAATCCCTTACCCTTCACCCAGTGCACAAACACGCGGACACATTATCATTGTAATTCAAGAAAGAGGACCCTATTAAACTAATAATAGTTTAAAAGGTATAATATCATTCAATGTATCCTAGTTTTCTCTTTTACTACATTGATTCCTGATATTGAACTGTACATTTGGGAAGTCCAATGAACAAAAATGTTAACAGTTTTTTCCTTTATTCAGATTCTGGATTATCTTGGACAATCTTGTGATAGTGACCCCCCGTCTTCTCCAGTGGACTTTTTATCTCTCAGATCCAGGTTTTAATAATAACTTGATATGTTTGCAAGTTTTGATTGTTGTTCGTGTTAATTTTTAACTGCTGTTTATTTACTTCTATTACAGCCGGAAAACATTGGTTTACCTGGTTATGACACTCAATCACATGTATCCAGATTATGACTTCAGGTATCTCTGTTTTTATTGTATGATGTGTTTCTATACGAGACTGGCAAAGGAAGATTATGGGTAATGCTACTGTCAGCTTGTTCGGCGACATGGCAACCCGCTGTATCATCCTCCTTTACCAGAATTGGGAGTGTTGTCAAAAGGTTTGACAGGCGGTCCGAATAACCGTTGCTCTAGGTGGAGCTGAGAGTTCAAGTCTCTCCATTTCCCAAAATAACCCTGGTCATTGATGGTCTTACTGGTTTTTCTAAGCTTATATTGCTGCAACCGTACTGGTATATAACTATGATATATAATTGTACTTTATTTGTCACATAATGTTCATCGACTGTTCACAACTATCAGTGCGGTGCAAGCTCAGCAGTGTTTTAGGGAAGAAACGTGGGATAGTTTCAAGGAGATATGTGAGACACACTTGCATGAAGCAGCAAAGGTATGCCATATCCAAGTTAAATTTACTGTAATGAGAAAGATTGGTCCATATCCTCAGAGATCCCAGTTGTAGTTATGTCACTCATATCCCCCAAGCATTGTTCTAGGTAGAAAACATAGACATTTTAGGTAGGATAGTTGGATTTCTTCGCCTTATGTACAATCTGTTCATAACTTTAGCACAGTCTTCTTGTGGGCTATACAAATTAGTCCATTGATTTGTTCTTATTTTATGCTTTCTAAATTGAGGTGGGTCTCTTACTTGTTTGAGTTCTTTTTTATAGAAATTTTGTAAGCCCATGTTTCTTTTGTTTGTTTCAGCTATAATTTTTTTCATCATGCATCAGATCTAGTGGTATTGGTCTTTCACTGCATTCTAATGTTTGTATTTGCTTTCTTCAATATATTTTCAAGAATATTTGCTGTTCTGCTTCCTCCTTTAATCTTTGCATCAATCTCGTCTTCTCTCAAAGAGTTGGGATCATGTGCTTTAGGTATATCAGTGGCTCGACTGTTATATTGTTCTTCCAAGGCAAATAACCTACAGTACCTGTATTCTGCTTACGCACCAAAAAAGGAAGTTGATTAGTTATTTTCAGCCAAGACCTATGTCGAAAAATGAGGTCAGCATGGTCTTGGTCTGGTACATGATATTGAGTGGCACAAATAGTGTAACTGTTGGTGGTGGTGGTAGTGTTGAGAAATTGATAGTAATGATGGAATTATTTATCATAGGGAAGGTGATGTAAATATGTTACAACAGTTCATGGAGTGGTTTAGATGTGGTGGTGGGTCCACATGTGAATAATATTGATTGATAACAGATATGTCACTGTGGTGGTCTTGATTGTTAGTAAGGAGGTGGTACAGCTTATTGTATGGTGCTGATGTCTTCTTTATAGCTTACGAATCGGAAGGAGAGTTTGCTTTCTGGATCAAATTGATCTTTGTGAAGCATTCAATCAAGCCTTGCTAAAAAATTACTTTTCTGAAGCCAGACCAATCAAAGTTTACTGCAAGGCAAAGATCGAGAAAAACAAGGACGCTTCACCAAGTACGAGGATGTAGCCCTTTGTTTTTTGATTTTTGGAGACAATCAGGAGCTCAAGAGTGACTTCAATTGAAGTTTGGGTGAAAACTGGAGAAGAAGTTCATCGGGAAGGATGTCATTCTGATTGCCACTGAGAAAGGTTTTCGAGTTACAAAGTCCTTGCAGCTGTACCCTTGTAGATGTGCATAATGCTATATGATGGGATGTTGCACATCCAGCTGAGGTAGTTGGAAAGTGGATTAAGTACCACATTGCTGGATCAAAGATTACCCAGATTTTCTTGGACGTGGAGGAGAGAAACATACAGGCTAGAGATCTTTGTCGGAGTTTACACAAAGCTTTCCGGACAAATGCAGTGTTTGAAGTTTAGAAGTAGTACACTATTCTGGTCATTTGGTAACAGGAATAGAGATGTATTGCGCTTTTGCAAGTTTGTATATGTAGTTCCACATTAATGGTGAACCTGGCCATTGACGGATTAAAAGCAATTGAAATAATTGTTAAAACAACATACATAATGAGAATGTATGGTCATTACCGCATAAAGTATTTGTTATAACTGAAATGGCTATCTCTTTATCTATCCTTTTGAAAAGATTTGAAGTGGAGGGAGGGCTTTATGAAGGCATAAACAAATCAAAAGGTATGGTACTACAGAAGACAGTCCCAATAAAAAATTGTTCAAATGATACTCCTATGAGCTGAATTTTTGTGGAAGCCACTCTAAATACCTTTCTATTTTGTTCCGGTCAAATAGAACAATGGAATAATCACTTTAGTGGTCATTATTAAGATGGGGCAGATAAACATTGTAATGTGATAACATAATGACCTGGTGCTGTTTCGTTTGTGAAAGTCTTGGCAATTCTTTCTAGACAACTGTTTTATTATATCAGTGTGTCATCTCTTGTACGACTTCATCGTTTGTTGATGACAGGAATGGTCTGGGGTTAACGAGGGAACTTCTTTATTGGGAAGCTTGTCTAAAGCTCTGGATGAGGTGAGTTATCCTCATAAATGTGGAACCAAGTTATTGCAGCCACAAGCAACTTACTATATTTTTTTATGCAGGTTGCAGGGCTACCAGAATGTGAAATCTACAGTTACAGTCCAGATTCTGAGGAAGACCCTTTCCTGGAGACGGGGGCCATGTAAGATATGATCACCATTGATGCAGCATCACCTTTAGCCTTATACTGCGATGTTCATTTAGTCATTTTGTGTTTGCAGATGGTCTTTCAACTTCTTCTTTTACAATAGAAAGTTAAAGCGGGTTGTAAGCTTTCGTTGTTGTTGCTTAAGGTGGGTTTCATACATGTCTGTGGGTGTAAGCTAGTGAATACATACCCACCTCCTTTTCCATTCACTGATTGTCTGGTTTGGTCGCAGTAACTTGGAAGCGGATGGTTTTCTCACAGATGGAGCCTATGGCAATGATGAATATGATGATATATTTGACGAGATGGACATGTAATAGATACACCTTGTAGATGTTGTGTGCTTGATGCTTATTCCTGAAAATTCTTGGGAACAGCCTGTGTTGAACTTAATATCTCCTCTTTTAGGAATGTAAATGTTGTTTGAACCAAAAAGTGTGTTGCATATTCTGACCATGGTGAATGACGAGACAAAATGTGGCTGTGGTTAAGCATTTGATCAATAGGGCAAAATCATTGAATTATTCTTCACAGGCTTATGTATTTTTTTAATGGGTGTATACATTCTTAGAATTTTTCGTAAATTTTTTACCATTCCTTGTTAGCTATATTACCTAAGCCTCACTAGCCATTACAAGTTACAACCAAATAAAGGCCTAGTTGATCTGAAGTGGATGTTGGTTCCGTGGTACTTGATTTAGCATTCTCAACAAGTAATTGATATTCTTATACACGATTTAGCATTCTCAACAAGTAATTGATATTCTTATACATGTAAACGTGTTCGTTCCATTATTAAAAAAGGTTTGTTTTTTCCTCACATATAGATCGAGTGAAAAATAACAAATTTGTGAGTGCTTTATCTATGAGTGACATGAAAGGTTTGTAGTTGAAGTGTACTTAGTCATATATTTACTTTGATTTAGTCAATAATTACTATGGAATGGTAAGTTATATTGATAGGGCTATGCATACACTTCAGGTTGAGAATGAATTGTGAAAAATTTGTCCAACTTTTGGAGATTATTAAATTGTTGGATCAAATTTGTTGCTATGCTAAAATGACATCATTGGTCTCTTGTATTTTTGGGCAATCAAATGACCACTGTGAAAAATAAAAAGCCATTACTTGACCATGTTTTTGTATTTATTAGAAGGTAGATTTCTTTCATTGAGTCGCTAACGTTTCGTGAGTAACATTTATAGAAACTCTCACATAACTAACTCGCCCTCTAGAGATAATTTAGGGTTCAAAGCTTTATTACACGTTTGGTAAGCGTAATTGATGATTCTTGCGAAAGGGAGGTATGGTTTTATTTTTAGTTTTCTTCTTTATTTTGCTCGAGGATTAACAAGTTTGGGGGTATTTGATATTCATGTAACTGCCACCTAATTCCTCATGCATTCTTGCCGAAAAAATATCAATTCTTTTCCATTTCAATATCTTGTTTTGCATACGGTAGTAGCTTTTTGGTACTGCCATTTTCGCTCAGACCATCACCTTCGAAAATTTTATATTTTTACCCTATTAAGGAACACCACCAATAAATACAATAAATCATATTTTTTTTCTCCTCTACACCTCTCTGTTCATACCAACCCAAGCAGGTTTCATCATCTTCTCAAGAATTGATCGAACATCTATATAACAACCTAAAACAGACTTCATCCTCTTTTACAACAGTTCCCACCCTATCTTCTATAACAACCCTCGAACGCCCACAACAGAAGATGATCGAAAATATGGAAATATTAACTTTTTTCAACAAATCTCCAAATCTTGGTGAAAGGTATGATGAAAGATCCCCACTCTGAAAGTTTAAAACAATCCCCACCCCCTACAATCTCTTGATCCAGTGATTAGAAAAATGGTGTTCTCCATGGCCCTTACAAGAAGAAGAACACACAAAGCTCTTTTGCATGCTAATCGAGAGACAAATTGATCTACGAATCAAATATATTTTGCATATGATTGTAGATGGGAATAAGAACTCGTGTTTGATTTTGAATTATTTTTCACTTCACAAATTAAACAATAGATATTGCATTAAAATGGGCCACTGTCTAGTTTGACTGCCCGTTCAAGATCCCCTAAGTTTTATTTACGTAAACGAACCTTAGTAAATGAAAATTAATGTTTATTAAATAGTTTGAGCTCCATATGAGCTGAAAATTTTTAAAATCATATCACAATTAACGTGGTAAAATTTTAACTTGTTTCTACATCCATACCTCAAGATCCGTGCTAAGTAGGGTTAAGAGATATCTTTATTAATAAAACGAAGCGAGCATAGCGAGCGAGGACCCATATTGGGCGCGACACAAGTCACTCACTAGGCTGGCCAACTCTCATTGTCCAAGATCACCCTCAAGAGGGTGATCCTTAAACACTAAATATGTTTTTTTTTTAATTGGGTCGCTGACCCTTTTTATTTGTTTATTAATCTATGTTTGAAGACTACATGATTGACCTTATAAGGTTAACCAAACCAAGCCCGAATGCTACAATATTGTTGCCACTTAATATCCTTGTTGCCTCAATCTCGCATGCAGACTTGCTTTCGCTCCGACAAACGAATGCGGGATAAAATGTCGTTCTGGTTTGATAAAATAATGTTGTCACCCGAGGACTGTTCTTTCCGTCCATTCCTTTGGGATGCACCGTCGAAGTACATTTCTCATGGGGGCTAGAGGTAACATATGCCAACCTAGGGCAAAGAGAAACAGGGACATGCAAGGATGCAAGAATATATATAGTTGTGAATAAACTAGTGCCCCGGGTCAAGTTCAATTGGTCTTTCTTACTCCGCTTTACAACACTGAGAACAATGAACATACTTGGTTGATTTAGAAATTGAAAGTCAAGCTGAAAAACTTGATGACGTGCGTACTCACAATACGAATTTTCAGCAAGGGGCAAACTTAAGAGAAAGTAGGGGCGATAGCGACTCTTATCTGTGAGTGACGCATGGCTAATGGAAACATGTATCCTTCATACAAATCCCTATTACATCATTTATCAATGTCGAAAGTACATTGCTTGTCTTCAGACCAACATGAAGACTTGCTTTCGCTTCGCTTCGGTCCAGTCATGTGCTCCTCATAATCGGGCAAAAACTCACAAAATTCTAACTGGTGACTCTCGAATTCGTGACCTCTCACAAGGGAGAGTGAATGTCTGGCCAACTGAGCTAAAAAAAACTCACAAAAGAATCGTTTATCAAGATATTTAATGCGTGAGAACCTAAATAAGTATCTCGAGAAATGATGTCGATACGAGCTGAAATTTTAACACGACTTTTCTAGTGTTAATCCATAATTTTTTTGAAAATTTAGCTCAATAAACATATTTTTGTTTGGATAGTGTCCTTTTAGCTAAATGAAACATAAATGATCCTAAACTAATAATAAAAGCCTAAATTAGTTCTTTTAACCCAAAATTTTTATCCAAAACACATTTTCTTCATTGATATTGTTTAAGAAAAAAGAAGAAAAGAGTAGCCCTAAAAATTAGACTGCGTCACGTCACGTCACCCGTTAGACTAGGCTGGTGCCACAACACAGTTGCACAAACACTAGTCTCAGTAGTTTCGGTTGCTCCAGTTCAGAGTCAGAACCCGTCTCTCCACCAGATAGAATTTTTTTTCCGCTAAACACCCAACTCCTCCATAATCCAAAACCCTACTCTCTATCTCTAAAAACACAAACGCCTCTCTCTCTCTCTCTAATTTTCTGAAAAAAGATGTCATCATCATCACCTCCTACCTCCAATTCTTCTTCGACAAGCTTCTTCTTTTGAATCCGACCACGTTTTCGCCATTTCTGCTCCTCTTATCGTTTTAATTTGACGAACAAAAGGCACTTATGTTCTGTTAATGTCGTAGTTGGAGATAGATATGGGAAAGGAAGACTTGGCTTCGAATGGAGGAGGAAAGAGGAAGACTCCTCAGCAAATTGAGGTACTCGAGAGTTTCTATTCGGAGGAGAATTATCCGTCTCTCGAAGCCATGGAGGACTTATCGGTGAGTCTCGACTTGACTTGTAAACAGGTTCGCGGATGGTTCGTCGAGAGGAGGAGGAGAGACAAGAAGGAGAAAGGATTCCTTCAGTCTACTAAGAAGATGAACTCCCTCTTGCCGCCACCGCCTCCGGCTACTCGAGCTTCTTCCACATGTAAGAAGATGAACACTAGATTGCATTTAGACAAGAAACACAAAAATAATTGTAAGCAGCAGCAGCAGAGAATGGCTCCACTTCAGCGAATTTTCACTCGTGATTACATTTTGAAGAAGGTGTTTAGGAAAGATGGTCCGCCTCTCGGGACGGACTTCGACTCTCTTCCGCTGGGAGCCTTTCAGTCTTCTAATTCTAAAGGTATGTTTTCTTCTTTTTTCTTTGACTGAGAAGGTTTTCACTCAAAGCACATGAAAAGCAAAAATGAACGAAGAACACTGTGGAAATAGTACTCCAAAATTGAGGCAATTCCCAATTTCTAAACTCCTTGGGAGGAATTCACTGAACTCAATATAAGTCATGTTCCAACAGTGCAACAATGATTTGCCATGTTAAAAAGAAAAAAAGAAAGAAAAAAAAATATAGTCATTTGCACTTGCAGTTCTCATTGCTATAATGCCCATACAAGCAAAAAATACACAGGCTAACACAAGATACTATGATATGACTCGGAATTAGGAAATTTTAGGATCTGTTTTTGGGATATATAACCACTGTTAAGTAAGCATGTAACCACTTTGAAATTCTCAACTATGAAATAAAGATAGGGGGGCATGTCTGATTTTGTAATATATTATCTATGTTATTTGCTAAGAAAAAAATGTGTGTCAAGAATTAAGGAAACATTTGCTAGTGAATTAGTCATGAAAAAAGAAGAAGATAGAAGCATCCATGGTCAGTTAACTATGAGCACATGTGTCGCATAATGTCCAAGACACTACATAAGGTGTAATGAGGTATTATTTGGATTTTATAGCATATTGGCGTTATATAGTTTTGATTTGACAGAAGGAAACATGATGATATTGATATTAGATATAATCTGCTCAATCTATAGGTAGTGAAATGTGTTAATTTTAGTTGTGTTTCATTTGAGAGAGTGAGATCTTACATAGTTAATTGTGAACTTGTGTAAAAAAGAAACAAACAAAGTTGAAAATAGTAGTCCATAAGTAGTAGTTGTGGAGCTTGTCTTCCACCTTCTTTCACATGTTAATGCAATGTGCGTGTCAATGAGTCTACCTCCTGTTGTTTTCTTGTTCTGTCAAGAGAAAGATAAAGGAGCACAGTATGAATTTCTACTTCTTGGATTACCTTTTTCGATATATTTTTTAGAATGATTGGAAGTTTGCGGTCTTTCTTGTGCTGAACTCAATGGTGTTATTGATGTTTCAGTTAGATGCTTACTTTTAAGTCGTTTTACGTGTTCCGGTTATGTAACATGTGTTTCAAGTTTGATCCCCAAACCCCCTTCCTTTTTCTTTTAAATAATTGTCATTTTATTTTGTGTGGTTTGATCAGGTCCAAAGGCAGCGACCCTTACATTTGTTGATAACCAAAGAGCATCAAAAAGAAGAAAGGTACTTTTGAACATAAAACACTGTGGCTCAATAATACTAATTTGACATGTATTTTCATTTGACACACTTCACACTGATTGGTCGTATTACATTGAAGAGAAATCTATAAGCACAGTTTGGCCCTGTTTGGTTCATCAAAAAATTTGTAGAATGCGAATGTGAGAGAACTGTTGTGGTATCCCTACTTCTAGAATTTCCTTTTTCTGCTAAAAAAGTTTTCTGTTTTGACATAAGAGCAATCCTCTCACATTTGCAGTCTGTAGTTTTTTTTGGTACACCAAGGCCTTACTTTGGTATTTGCTGAAGCTGTATTTTCCCATAATTGGAAGAATGTTAGATGAAGTATGCTAATGGTAAGTGGAATTTATTGCTTCTGCAAATTGAAGTTCTCAAAGTTTTTCTCTGATAGAGTTCGATATATGGATCAAATTATCTACGCTAATTTGAATATTGAAGAAGAAACATTGTTTTCTTGGATCTGTAGTGTCAGAACAGCAGTCCAGTATAGGGGATGGAACTTGATGTTTCCATGTCCCTGGGGTATATAATACACTTTTATCCCCTTATTATAAAACAAGAGAATTATTGGAGATAGGACTCAGGTGCAATCCTAGCATTTTATTAAGCCCTAGTGAGGAGGGCGCCTTCCTTTGGATGCTATCAGATGTATACTTTAATAAACTTTTAAAAGGGGCAAGCTTAGTCAAGTCCTGCTCAAGATTTGTAAAGTTGACAGACCTATTCCAACCCACCGGCCATCCCACTTGTCTACCAATGTTAGTAGATCCTTTCATGGAAGAGAAGTTTGGTTTCCTTGTAATAGAAGGAGCTCAAAGAAGTAAGTGAGGTTGAAGCATTATTCCCTTGAGCTATAATGGTTTAGCTTACCGACCCAAAACAAAATAAGGAATGAAAAAATGGTCTACCTTCATTTGAGTTGCATACATCTCGCATGACCTATCAAGGAAAGGCAGACTGAAATGATCTCCTAGATTTCCCTTTTTTTTTGGTGGTCACCAAGATATATTCCTCTTTCAAAAAACAAGAACCACTCTATCCAAATTTTTAGGTCAATTAATGGTATAAAACTAACATTCCCAAGGAAGGTGGAAGGGTCTTGGCTGTTGAGTAAATCCTCTCCTTATCCTAATACCCCATAAGAGTCTAAGCTCTAAGTTCTGAATGAGTTCATCAACTGATTGAAAATTTTCCTGCCCCATTTTTTTTAATTTATTTATTAAAATTCTAGTTTTGGATAGCTTTTTTAATTTTTGTTTTAACTAAAAGATGTTACTTCAAAGCGCTGGGTTTCAATGTTTAGCATACTTATCTTGGTTCATTTGCATCGAAGAGAGGTCTATCTTTGTTTGCTGCTTGATGTATTGCTTAGTTAAAAGTCGAGTGTGAGCATTTGTTTTCATTTTTAAAATGTTCTCTGTGAAGTTGTAATTGTTGACTTGTTGATCACTTAGACTCAAATACTCTATTTATACAGAAAAAGTGTCGACACGTACGCGTCGATGTATCGGTTTAGATACACTTGACACACATGTATACTCCTATTTGACACTCCTTAGATCATCAACGTTTTTCACATTTGAAGAGTTTTATTTATTTTTACAAGTGTTGTAGGCACATTATGGCAACAAGTTAGTAGTACATTTGTAGCAATATTCATGTACAAGTGAATGAATATACTAATAATAGAAAACTCATTGCTGAAAATGTAAGTAATACTAAAATGTACATGGATGTCCCAACCGTGTCCCGTACTGTGTTTTTTTTGGCCGATGTGTCTGACACCTGTATCCATATCGGACACCTATACCCATGTCCACGTCGACTGATATTTGTTGCCAAAATTTTTATTTCGAAAAGTGAAATCTCCAGTCTACACGGAAAGTTCCCTCTAAAACATGAACCCAACAACTGAATCTTCTAATAATCGTCTTGGCACTTTTTATAGGACAGATGCTGCTCGGGATCACAGATTATACAAAAACAAGTTAAAATAAACAACTAGATGAAAGTCAAGATCGGTGTTGTGATCCTAATGTGCTCAAATGTCCATGTCACTAGCTATTATCTCGTGTATTCACAAATCTGTAAATATCTGTCTACTTAATATTTCCCTTTACTAAATATCTTGTTTATTTGCTTCAGATTTTTTTTTTGTACTATTGACGTCTTGTTCATTTGTTTATGACACCTCTCATTGTATTTTCATATGAGCATAAATTTTGTTTTATACTAAGATAAATCGTCCATATCATGGTGCTAAAAAACCTTTCATGGCCCTTTCTAAGTGGATTCATCACTCTAAAATACTGCCACTTTTTTATGGTTATTTCTGTAAAATCATGTTCTGCGTTTTTGCGTTAGAGTTATGTTTTAACTTCAAGAGCTCTAGAACAAAAGGGCATCGCTGACAGTATAACTTATTTTATTTGGTGTATTGTATTTTTTTAGTTTATTGTATTTTATTTTTCAAATATTAGTTGAAGAAATGTCGGAGGTAATGATGGCATTATGTGCCGGTAGCTTGTTTGCTATTACTTCGTAACTCACTGTTGTTACTTGTTTCATAACATTTGATTTGAATCTTAAATCAGACATAATATTGTTGCCAATTTTGATTCAGGCACCGCACATTCCTTTTCCGCATACTGCACGTTTAAAAAAAATTAAAATTCTTATGTTTTTCATTATTTTTTTTTTTTTTTTGTATTTTTTGTAGCATTATCACTTACCTTTAACTGATAAATGTACATTTCTAGATCTCCAAGTCACCTGTTATAGATTCCCAACTTGGTACAAACAAGAGTTTTCCAGTCACGAAGCATGGTATAGGGAAAGGTTTAATGACAGTTTGGCATGCAACAAATCCTGGTGCTAGAGGTTTGCATGCTGATGTCAGTTTTATCAGAAGAGCACCCACTGCTGTAGGTCAATGTTCAGCATTTGTTGAATCACCAGGAGCATCAAGTCAGAGAAAGAAAAGATCACAGAATTCAGGAGGACCAGGACTGTGTCAGAAAATGAAAAGATCACAGCATCACAGAATGGTGCGGTAAAAATTTTCTTACAATTTTTGTTATGTTTGATCAGATTCTTGAGCAATTGTGAACTTGATGAATAACCAATTCATTGTCAACAAATCATAGCCGCTGAAACGTGCATTGTGTTTTGTAGAAACAGAAAGAGAGATTGAAGAGTAAATTGCTTGATAGGAAGAAACATGCTGTAAAACCTAAACAGGTATGTACAACATGGGTGTTGCATTTGTATTGTTTAAACAAGATTAAGTGTAAGGGTGCTGGTTTAATTGATTTGACCTTGTATCTAGGTGGAAAACGATAAGGTCGAAAAGATTACGAAGTCACAGCATGCAGAATGCAAGCTTGCTTTAGAATGTCCGGAATCCTTAGAATCCTCAAATGTAATAGTCTCATTGGTTGATGATGAAGAACTGGAGCTAAGAGAATTGCAGGCTGGACCAAATCCACTGACATGCTCTGCTCATCCAACTTCAACTGGAATGCATGGTTGTTCACTTTGCAAAGGTTTGTTTTTTTATCACGCATTTCTTGAATGGAATCACTCCAATTCTCTGCCTACCTCTATTTGTTCAATAGCTTCTCTATAAATGCAACATCTGCTTTGCTTGTATTCTTATTTGACAACAGTTTTTGGCTTCCTCCAGATTTGTTGGCTAAGTTTCCTCCTTATTCTGTTAAGATGAAGCAACCCTTGAGTACGAGACCTTGGGGTTCCTCGCCGGAGCTTGTTAAAAAGTTGTTCAAGGTTTGCAAAGCATTCCATACCGTCCATATTGAATAATCCTCTTTCTCTCTGTCTGTCTATCTGTATTTATATGGTTTTGTCAAATGTAAATAATCTTGTGTATTTAATAAACCCAAAATGAAAGGTATTTTTTTATACTGAAAATGGTTTGTTCGTGTTCCTTACCTGTGAGGCTATGATTAACTGTGAATTTATTTGCACCTTTGACCAGCTTAGAGCCTTAGACTAGGTAGTTTGCACACTGACCTTGATTCTTATTTAACCTCTGAAATATTTTTGAGAGTTCACAAAGGAAACATTGTTAGTGTTGACTGTTCAGGGTTTCTATTTATGGTATTTTTCTTTTAGAAAAAATCATTTGAGTTGGATGCCATTTGGTTTATAATTTCTTGGATCAATATGATCTCTAGTTACCGCATGAAATCCAATGATCTTACTGCTCTTCTGCACACCAGTATTGATGTTTACCTCCTTTTGTTCAGGGTTTCTGTTTATGGTATTTTTCTTTTAGAAAAAATCATTTGAGTTGGACGGCATTTGGTTCATAATTTCTTGGATCAATATGATCTCTAGTTACCGCATGAAATCCAATGATCTTGCTGGTCTTCTGCACACAAGTATTGATGTTTACCTCCTTTTGTTCAGGGTTTCTGTTTATGGTATTTTTCTTTTAGAAAAAATCATTTGAGTTGGATGGCATTTGGTTCATAATTTCTTGGATCAATATGATCTCTAGTTACCGCATGAATTCCAATGATCTTGCTGGTCTTCTGCACACCAGTATTGATGTTTACCTCCTTTTGTTATTGAAAGTATCTTATTTTCCTTTTCTCTTCAATAAATTCTCGATTTGCCACGTAAAAAAGAACAAAAAGAATTGGGACTTTTATCTAGGAGACAGGAACTGTGTGTTAGGGAAAATGACTTGTTAATGGGTTAGGCATGATTTCAGTGACAGCACAGATCCTAATGTCAAATACAAGAAGCACACTTTGTAAGCCTAAATTTAGAAGAAAAAAGAAGCAGATGGATTGCCCCCTTAAATTTAGCCAGAGCTTGAGACAAAATACAGAGTGACTACTTTATATGAAGAACAATACTGATATCTAAATACTTTCAAATCACAAGAGGGTAAAAAAGAAAAATTTAAGCAATTTCAAATCTGTCAAGAAGGGTATGATAGGAAAATGGGTTTGGGAGAGATTCCACATGGGTGATTTAGGGTATGTGGAAAGAGTATCTTAGAATTTTAGAGGGCAACCAGAGAAGTTTCGAGCATGTTATTCTGGATGCCATGTTCATGATGTGGTTAAGGATAGATATGTTGGAGGCATTTAAATCTTCTTCATTGTATTGCATGGACACACATGCTGAACCCTTGCTCACTATGCCCTTTTCTTTTCTCTTATAAACAATATTAATATTTTCCTGTTTTAAATAAAGGCGGTTCAATCAGTCATTAGGCCCACTCAAAGATGCGTGTGACTCATGTGGCGACCCTGGCGAGTGAGTCTTATTATGATTATTCTCTGAGCAGTCCTCAGATGTTGATTGGTGTTCTGAAAATGAATATGGGTCTCTGCTGTATCTCTTATATTTTCTACTTTTGATTACATTGTTTCAGTAAATAGGGGAAATGATAAACAAAACTTCGACTCTTCTGGCCGGAAGCCTGTTGACACTTGAACACATGGGCTGTCTCCGTTTTTGTGAAAAGAGGCACAACAGTTTTTGTGAAAAGAGGCACAACAGTTTTTGTGAAAAGAGGCACAGGGTTGTGTTTTACGTAATCAAATGATTCTGTGTTCGGTTAATGTTTGGAGAGCAGAACTTATAGATGTGTGTACGTTGTTTCTTGAAAACCAATCACTATTTAAGAGGAATCTGGTGGGTTTGCATCCTGAAACTCTGGTAATAGCGAAACCTGTGAAAAAATTGACAGTGGGAGGTTTCTATTTGAAATCAAACAGGCAACAACCATAATGTGATGAATAACATCAGAAGTGTCCCTTGAACAATAAAAAACTATTTTTGGTGACCGATACTATTGTTCAAATTCATTTTTACAAGAGTTTACCTGCTTGATTAAGCTGATTTTATTTCAACTGTCCTTGATTCAACCTTTCTTGATCTTCGTTTTATGCTCCATTGGTACCTACTTTTCCTTTTTTTTTTTTTTTTTTTTTTTTTTCATTTAAGATCAATTACTTAACTTGTTGTTGATATGGTTGATATCTTTTGATGTTTTGTTGATATGGTTGATATCTTTTTATGTTATTTAGAGTTTAGAAAGGTCTTCCAATGTCAAGCCTAACTTGTTTGCTGCAGGTTTTCCGCTTCTTGTATACCCATGCTACTATCATCGACATGTGTCCCTTTATACTTGATGAGCTTGCTCAGGCATTTCATGATAAGGTTATTCCTCAATTAAATTGAATTTTGTTCTCATTCATACTTGATTCGACATGGAAGTACTTTCAAAATCTTTTGATTGGTTTGGATGGTTGTTGTTTAGCTAATTTTCATAAGAAATGGTTGTCACCTTTCAGGATTCTTTATTACTTGGAAAAATACATATGGCTCTTCTGCAACTTCTTTTGTCTGATGTTGAAAAGGAGCTTTCAAATGGATTGCTTCCTCATTCGAGTAAAGACTACAGATTTATTGGCTTCCTTCATGCGGTAAGAACCTGGTTGCAACACGTGTTTTTAGACAATATAGTTGGGTGTTCTAAATTAATTTAGTATCAAGCGTATTTTTAGTTTTAAAAGTGATCTCCACTAATTTTATTGAGGTGAGTGGGCATGTTATATATTGACCTGCAGGTCCTAGCACAGGGAGCAAGTCCTCTCAATGCTTTGCCTATATTATAATCAATAATTGGCTGTCAATCAATCTAGGAGCAATATGATATTAATTATAACTTGGGATAACTCGGTAAAGCAGAATGAGTTGGTTGATATTCCTCTCTACCCACCTTAGGAGATTTGTACTAAAATAAAATGATGAAAGTCGATGCAGATTGAAGTACGTAACCATCATCATCATGTTGACATATCAAAGGATAAATTAATATCATAACTCATCTAGTAGGTTGAACCACACACACGTTACAATGGCAATTACAATGGGAGCAAGTCCATTGCAGCTGCTCACAAGTCAGTCTGGGTCAACCACTTGGGTGAACAGATCGAAGCAACAGTATTCCCTCCGTTTGATATCTTACAAGTGGATGGCGCCTTGGAGCATCAGCCCATGGCAGCTCTTAGGCGATTTCTTGTTGTTTTAGCATTCTTCCAAGTGGTGGAATTCAACGTTTTTAAAAAACAATCATATACCTCAAGGCTCGCCTAAAGGCGAGGTTTAGCTAGACCAGCACAAAGGCTTACCTAAAATATCAAATATAGTAGAGGCTTACACCTCATCATTATGCTTTTGTGCCTACACTTCAGGAGTGTGGACTTTTTTTTCAGTTTAGTAGCTTTACTACATCTCGGGAATGGGCTTTGATGATGATGATGATGATGATGATGCTGAGTAGCTTTACTACAAGTGCGTATTTTTTTAACTTTGGGGCCAATTTGAAATACAAACATGCATGGGGCTACTTAATATAATGGGTTCAAAAGAGATTGGCACATTGTAAATCTAAATTCTTCTTGATGGAGGTGTTGATTAAATCCACTCTTTCAGTTAGTAGCTTTACTCCAACTGTGTGTTTTGTGAATTTGGGGCCATGTTCAAATACAAACATGCATAGGGCTACTGAATATAATGAGTTCAAAAGAGATTGGCAAGTTGTAATCTAAATTCTTCTTGTTGGAGTTGTTGATTAAATCCACTCTTTCAAGGCTACTGATGTATATACGATGAGTACAAATGTAATTCCAAGTTCTATTGCAAACTTAATTGAAAGACTGATGAGGGAATTCCTATGGGTAACCATAGCGGAGAAAAGAATCCATATGGTTGCATGGGACAAAGGGGGCTTGAGTATAAGAAAGGTCAAAGAAACAAATAGAACGTTGCTTGGAAAATGGCTTTTGAGGTTTTGAAATGAAAAACAAGCGTTCTAGCGCCAAATAACAGCAATATGGTGGGCCACCCGATAAATGGTTCACTAATGAGGTCAAAATGCATGGGTGTTCTTTTTAGAAGTGTCATAAAGAGATTTTTTTACCAAGTAGGAACAAATATAAAATTCTGGCTGACAACCGGCTTGGTGAATGGCTATTGAATCAGACTTTCCTCAAGCATTCAATATCACCAACAACAAAGAAGGCAAACAACAAAGAAGGCACATGGCCAAAACGGATGGAATCTACAACTTAGAAGGAGAGAACCTTTTGATTGGGAGCTTGACCGAATAACAACTTTGCTTGAAGTATTGCAAAATGTTAGTCTAAACAGAGAGGGGCTATCAACAAGTCATACTGCAATTTTTCGTGTGGTTGTAGTGATGGGCATAGGTTTCATTCAGTGCAAACATAGCACTAAACATCTTGTTCCTCGTGTGTTTATCTACCATAGGGAAAACTCCAATAAGAGACAATCTAAGGTTGAAGGCAATAGAGTTGGCTACAGAATGTGTCTTATGCACGACCAACGAAGCAGATGTGTATTTTGCACATTAAAAATCATTTAAGGCCAGTTCCATTTTTGGATTAGAGAGTGGAATACATGGGATTAAATGCTTTAGTAGGCGCTTCGTTATGGATTAGGGTTCCGCATGCTAATCTTTGAATTTTTTGAAGAGAAAGAAACTCTTTGATTTTTTAGAGTAAGCAAGATTGGTTAAACATGTCATCCTCCAAAGGAAATATATTCCTTGATATTGGGTGTACATCGCAAAAATGGTGAGAAATCTTTGTATTGATGAATTTGTGTTCAATTGAAAGAATTTTCTTTTTCACATAGATTTTGTAGTGTTGGCAAGCTTTAATAAAATTCTTGTTTTGCCTGTTCAAAGAAAAAAAAAACATGTGAATTGTTAAGTTTTGATGTGTGATGTTTCAACATATTCTCTGATTTTAGTTATTCAATTTTAAAAAATTTATGCAAATAAATCATGCATCACTATTTTAACCCCACACGTCACAACTTAACATTCAAAGATCATTTTTTGCTTTTGACTCGGCTAGTGTAATCACATGTGATTGGATTTTATTTTTGGATGTGAATTATGAATTTTTTATTAAACATTTATTTATTTTATCATAATTTTATATGTATTATGACTCAACAACTTAATTATTTGTATGTATTGGCTTACACCCTATATCTCACGTCTACGGCTATTGGGGTGCCTCATTTCACATCTGCACGTTTAAAGACCTCGGCGAAACTACGAGTCCATTAAAAAAGATAAGTTTTGTGTAGAATGAATAAGACGACGTCCCAATAACAACTTAAAAAATTCCATATCTTAAGAGCAATTTCCATATCTTAAGAGCAAAACTTGTAGGGATATCTGTTAGAGCGATTAGTCATTTATGTTTTGAAGCCAAGTACTAAGGGTGTGTTTGTTTCAAACGAAAAGTTTCCAAAGAAAATTTACCCTAGGTGAGAAGGGACAATTATATCATTCAGCAACAATTACAACTAAAGGAATTTTGTCCTCAAAGGTGGAAGGCACACTTGGTCTAACAACCAAATATACCCCTCTCTTTCCCGCCTTGATGGATTTCTGGGCTTAAATGAATGTGGTGACCTGTTTGAAGTCACAATGAGCTCCTTTTTGAGAAATTTGGTTCAGACCACAATGCTTTCTCAAGAAGGAACTATCTGTTTCTGGCCCTCCCCCTTTTGTTTTGAAAGATTGTTGTTTGAAGATCTTAACTGCTTCCACTGCTTTGTGTCATCCCTACCTCCATTGCCTCCATTGCTTTCCACTTTCCACTGATTTAAAAAAAAAATGAAAAGCAAAGAAAAGAAAGAGGGAGAAAGAGAAGGGCATAATGAAAAATATGAATCTGATGATGACCTCTATCCTTGTGGTTTTTGTGAATGCTTTTTTCTTACAAAATTGTGAAAGCATTTTCTTAGGGTATGAGAAAAATGTTTCCTAAAAATACATGATCACCTTGAACCTTCAGTGGGGAACTTTTCGCACTGTCATCTCTCTCCCTCTCTCTATTTGGTAGTTATCTACTGGAAAATTTCTTTTGAAACACACACTCCTAGATTTCCATTTGCATGGAGCCCCTCTCCCAGATAACAGCAGGATGAATACATGCATGTTATGACGACATTCCAGCGATGGGAATGTGTATAAGTTACTCTTTTAAGTTGCAACCGCAAGTGTAATGGTTAAGCACGGGCAAGCAACATATGTCCTAGATTTGTTAGCAAATGGGGATGGCTTGTTGTAGATGGATTTGTTCACATTCATAACTGCACGTTGCAGTTTTTTATTGTATGCTCTTTCTGACATGCCAGGTCAAACATGATCGGCTCATTCCAAAGATGTGGAATAGATCTCTAAATCCTCTTACATGGACCGAGGTGTTGCGCCAGGTTTTGGTTGCAGCTGGTTTAAGTTCGAAGCAGAGTACCTTGCGGAGTGATCCCCTCAGCAAGGTAAATCTCTCAGTTGAGTTTATAGATTCATCTAGAGCTTCATTTTCTTATCTCTTTACTTCATCTTTAGATTTATTATTTATTATTATTTTAATTTTTTGATGAAATACTTTTATGACCAAGGAAAAAGAACAGTTTGCATGTGTCATTTATATAACTTTGCCTTGTTGACTGAGCAGATTGTAGGAATCTAGTTGTTTATGTAAAGGGTTACCGTGAATTGTCATTAATAAGAATTCCAAACGATATATATCTCTTTTTAGGTTGTCAGAACTGTCTAAGTCAAGAGTATTAAAGATAACATCTTAAGCTTCCAGCGCCATTATCTTTTCTCCATGAACAAATGTCTTTAAAATAATTCACAATCTGGTTTGCAGTTAGTGCTTCCTCTGTTTCCTTCACAATGTCAGTTAGCGTAGCATCAATTTGATTTATGACCTTTTTGTTGTTAGCAAGTTTAGGAAATCATTTTGAACAAAAGTTCCCATTTCCGCCTTACTGAATACTTCCCTTCCTCTTCCACGAGACGAATTCTGATTTGAGAAGACTTAGTTCTTTGTTGCCTATCATCCTCAAATCTCATTCTTTTGTTTTGAGATCCCTTATGCCTCCAGCTTATCCGACTCTGCTATCTTAGTTTGTTGCGCATCTATTAGGGTTTCAATCTTACCAAAATTGATCATTGTTCCATTGTCACAGGTATTGAGACTCTTAAACTTGCTTCGAAGGACCAAACCTGTATGCCCTGTGCATTGAATCTCCTGAGAGCTGTCAGGAAATTTGACGGAGTCTTTATTTTCAATCCACACTATTCCTACCCTAAACAACCTTCGCTGAGGATTGAGCTCGTGTTCTTTCTGAAGAACACCATGATGGTCAACATCAGCAGAGTTAATAAGCGATTGTTGAAAAGTCCCAACTTTTCTGTCCAGTCATTGGTGGCTAAGAACCTTTCTAACCTACAAGAATTTGGTGATTCTCTATGATTAGGCTATGTAAAGCTTCCTCCTTCTAGGACCAATTCTTCTAAGCGAAATCACTGATAAAGTAGTTGAAGTTTCAAATGTTAACATTTCTCCTGCAAGTCCCATTTTTTCCATTCAGACTTTCGATTACGTTAAAATCAACCCCTAACAGCCAAGGATCTCCTCAATTACCATGGATCCCATGCTTCTCTTCCCGTAATTGTTTCTGAAAGTTGCTTATGTATGCCCATACACATAATTGTTTCTGAAAGCCGTCATCCAAATTGCTGAACCTACTCCCAACTAAACTCATCTCCCCCCCCACAACACGCACACAAACTTTACAAGCTCAACAGTTTTTAGTTTCTTGAATCAGAGAAGCATCTGGCCTGACTTTTGAAGTTTAATTTCTCAAACTTATGACTTGATAAAGAGCCTAAATCCCTCGAGTTCCACGTTAGAATCTTAGTTGTCATTGCCACCAACTCCACTACCCCTTCATCCTCCATAATACTTTTTTTTTTCTTGTTTCTGTCATATGGTGCACTCCCCAAGCATCTTTTGGTCTTTCTTCAGTTGAGAGTGAACGGTACAAACCAAATCACGAATCATGTACATCCACAAAAGTGGTAACATGCATGTGATATGCGGATGTGATGGTTTGACTAGGAGTAGGCAGTAGGCAGTAGTCATAGCATAGCATATTTATTCTGTCAAATACTGAGTCTGCTGCAAAAAAGTATTTCTTGATGATTGATATCTCTTGCTCATTTCTCATGTCTCTTTGACATCACTCATCTATATGTTTGTAAAGTTTTCTTAACATTTTTTACCTTGCAATCTAATGAAGGAGTTTTAAGATTAGAATGTGGATTTCTTGGTAAATGGATAATTGCTTTGTTTTTGCTTTGATGCTGGTAATTTACAGGAAGAGAGTCGCATGGCAGAGTATGGCTTATGTCCTGGTACTTTGAAAGGTGAACTGTTTAATATGCTCTCTAAGCAAGGAAACACTGGATTAAAAGTTGCTGAAATGGCAAAATCTTTCCGGGTAGGTTTCATACAACTCATCAATGGATTGGAGATACAGAATGTTGCTAAATTTTGTTTTCAGTGACAGTTAATGATTTCATTTTGAAGGTTGCTGAGCTGCATCTTGCGAAGACAAATGAAGAATTGGAACTTCTCATATATTCCACTCTTTCAAGCGACATAACTCTTTTTGAAAAGATCTCACCTTCTGCATATAGGTTGCGTATTAACCCCGTAAATACCAAAGGAGGAGATACACAGTCAGATTCTGAAGACACTGGAAGTGTTGATGATGATTCTGGAGACAGCATCACAGACAGTAGCAGCGATGAGTTTGACATGGCTTCAGAAGGTTCCAGTCTCAGCTTAGTCAAACATAAACGGAGTTGTGAAGGGAAAAACAACACATTGGTTGAATATACTGAAATTGATGAAAGCCTGTCAGGAGAAGTATGGGCTTTAGGTTTGATGGAAGGTGAATATTCGGATTTAAGCATTGAAGAAAAGTTGAATGCATTATTGGCTTTGGTTGATCTTACGAGTGCTGCGTCTAGTATGAGAATGGAGGTAAATTAAGACTATTTAACTTTTAAATTGTTATTATTATTATTTGAAATATCTAGTTCCTTTATCTTAGCTTACTTTAGCTTTCTTCGGCCTTGTAAGTCTTGAACTGCCTTAAATATGAATTGTATTACTTTTCATGGAATTTAGTTGTTCATTTGACAAATTCATCTATATATGGTTGTTTCCCTTATAGTTGTGTTCTCCAAGGGAAAACTGTGGTTTTGAGTTCAATGGGTTTTTTTTTCATACTATTGTATCTTTTATTTATTATTATTTTTTTTCTTCAAGTTTGAAATGTGACATACTGAATCTTGGGGTATATTGAATTATAACTTATGATTAATGATTACTGTGGGCATCAGATTAACAAAACTGCTGTACCAGTTTAAAATTTGAAACGGAAGGATGTCGAGGTGGGCAATGTGAGTAGTGTATGGCTGAAATAGTTGAATAGTATATATTGTAGGAATTCAGAGGTAGCGCAATGTGTTGTGAAGGAAAATTGACATTGAAGATTGAAAGATGTGTTCCAACTGCGATTTGAAGATTGAAAGATGTGTTCCAACTGCGATTTTGATAGGAGTGGAGTGTCTATCGGCATACAAAATTTCTTGCAAAGGATGTGAATGGTATTGATTGGTTGATTTACTATTTTGAAGCTCTGAATTAGAGAAAAGTAAAAGGTTTCACACCTGGAAAATTAATAAAAGCCTACATTCAAAGATTGAGTGACTAATAGGTCTGGACACTCTAGAAGTTTACTTTTTGTGGTAGTTTTTTAAGTTTTGAAACCCAACCAGCAAAGTAACTGTTTCAGTTAACTGTAGTTTCAGACCAGTTTATCCAAACTTTTCTCATCCTTCTTACTCGACAACTTTTGTCAAATTGCCAAAGGCTGGGTTGGATATAGTGCACTTTGAGTGAAAACAACTATCCTCCGTTCTGGGCCTTGAGCCCCTGATTACTGAGCTTTTCAGTATTGTTCTTTGGACTCTTCAAAGACTAGTTCTTTGTTGACTATAGGTGGCACTGTGGTAGTGAGGTAATTGGATTAGAAGCAAACAAGAATATATTAAAAAATCGAGCAAGAAGCTTTCGAGAGGATACAAGCAGGAAATAAACCTAGATTACAAACAAGATAGGCCAATTGAAAAAAAAAATATTCTGGAAGGAAACATTGAAAGCATCTCCAAGTAATTTCCTATGTTTAAACTGCGACTTTGATTTCATTGCAAATCATGGTAATATGTTTTTTATTTTATTATTTTTATGTTTTTTTTACTTCGAATATGTGGGCATTCCTCTTTTTCCAAAGTGACCACTAAGTCGCAGCAAAATGCGATCCTAGAGCTAGTTCTGAGAAACATTGAAAGACCATTTCTCAGATTGATTTATCTACTGCTCAAGACTTCTCAGTAGGCCTCACTTCTCCACATTGGTTAACTGCAGATAACCAGATAGCCGCTGCAAAAGGGCAATAGAAAATCAATGTGTAATCTATTCCTGGTGAAGTTGACAGAGTGCAATTCCTAGGAAAATGCTTTTGATATTTGTAACTCCATAAAAAGTGCTTCACATATTACCGTATATTTCACATTATTTTTAAAAGGGTACTTGATTGGGCTAGAATTTTCCGAATCTGAAGGATTTTGAAGGAGCGATTTACGGAGAGTTGGTTATTCTCACAAAAATCATTTGAATTTTGCAGTATGTGAAATGTGACGCGGTTGGAAACTTAGTACAAAACACTAGGTCCACAGATCCCTTACCATATATTATGTATATATGAGCATGCACATATTTGTTTTGATTCTCAGATGATGTGTAATACCTTGTGCTTCAGTCAGATATTGGTACACCAACCTGTAAGTTGTTTCCATTTCTAATCTCCCATCCCCTTTCTTTTCTCTTTCTATATATGTTATTAGCATCCTTTCTCGTGGTTATAATTGTTTGCGGGTACAAATAGTTTATTTTTGTATGTTAATCATTCAAAATCTCAATCTTGTGATATTTTGATCCTAGATTTCAATGTAGTCCCATTAAATATTTGTAACGATATCACTTATGTAATGCCGTTGATGATAACCATGTGATACCCCCTAATAACCATGTGATGGTGGACAGTGTAGTCAAAGTGACCGCCTAGGCGCGCCTCAAGGCGTTTTTACATAATTCCGCCTCAAAATGAGGCAATGCGATTTGGTGAAATGAGGCGTCCGCCTCACACCGCCTCAGCCCAAAATGGATTGCAGCCAACCCATTTGCAGTCAATTTTTAGCCCATTTGTAGCAAAAGAGGTTGCAACCCACTGTATAATAGGGTTTTATGTTTCTTAGTGTAATACTTGTTGCTACTCGTTGATGCCGTCAGAGACTCAAAGTCTTCATCTCCTCCTTACCTTCAAATTAGGTATCCCCAAATAACAAACAAACAAACAAGATAAAACAATTTTACATTTTGATAAATATGTCACATTTTTTTAATATTTTTTGGAGAAAACATAATGTCTGTGAAGAACATCAATCTTGATTTTTTCATAGCATAGTTCAATGATTTTTATGTTTTTGGAATACTAACAGTGATCACTTGTGGATTTTTACCAACCATTCCAACAATTTCTTCTAACAAATGCTCAATATTCTCAAGTTTCAGTTCCTTCAAGATTATTGATTTTTAATGATTTAGTGGAAGTTTGTAAGTTACTTGACACTTATATAGTGCATCTTTTCGTTACGCTATGCTACTTTATTATATTTTCATTTGTATTCTAGGAAGTTGTCACTTTTTTGTACATATTTTCTTATGATACTTATCAAAATGATGATGTATTTTACTATGTTGATATGTTTCAATTTATTATAAAAAAATCTTTAAAAAATGTTAAGACCGCCTAAAAGAAGTGAGGCGTCTGCGTCACCGTCTCACACCTCATGCGTTTTCAGGCCCGTCTGCCTCGCCTCCACCCAACGCCTTAACTATAATGATGGTGGATGAGGATTCAGTCGCATCAATTGAGAAGGAAACATTGAAATTAAAGATCTACCAGTGTGGCCATTCTTCTCTTGTTACACCGATGTTTGATGGGTGAATCCCTACATTTCCTGGGGTTTTTTGGTGTGGACAGAGGGGTGTTACATGTCTACACTACCGTGAAGAGGAATCAAGGCCTAAGACTCGTAATTGAAGAAGTGCACACACTATCCAATGATACGTGCTTTAATAGGGATTGGGCTTTAACATGAGATAGCTTTGAATAACCTCCACCACCTTTTTTTAATAAATTTTTTTCGAATATGTTCTTATATATTTATTCTCTACTTTTCAATTTTGTATTGGATTTTTAAACTCTAGCCGGCAAGGACGCACAAACTCTTTGAAACACTTGCCTTATCCATGTACGACACGTATTCGACACCGACACTCGCTCGACACACCTCCGACACGCGTCAGACACTTGGTCAACGTGTCGGCAGGTGTCAGACACATGGTCGGACACGCCTCCAATACATCCGGAACTTGGTCAGAACACAGTTAAGATTTGAAAATCAACTTTGTTTTATTTTTACTTTTAGATGTATCGGGAATGGGCGTTGATGATGATGTTTGCAAATAACCACCTAATTTAGTGGTTGTTGATCCATCTGAAACAAATGACTTTCAATTGTGATTTAAGATTAATAAGGCAAAAAACTACTAAATCATAGAAGTAGTCTATGCTTCTTAATCTTTTCTTCTTCTCTAATTTGTTTATTCTCTCATCTACTTCTCTACTAAATTAGGAATGAAAGAATTAGGAAATACTTAGGTGTAGCGCCCATAGAGGACAAAATTAGAGAAAGACGTTTAACGTGGTTTAGTCACATGCGGATGAGATCGAGCACGACACCAATTAGAAAATGTCTAGATTGGCAAGTTAATGGAAAATATAGACAAAATGGATGATCGCTGAAAACTTGGATGAAGGTGGTGAAGGAAGACATCCTTGAGTTTGGATTAGGCAATGATATATTGGAAGACCGCATTGCTTGGAGAACCAAAATCCGTGTAGCTGACCCCGAAAGTATCGAGAATGGGTTTTGGATGATGACGAACAAAGTGTCATCTTCTTCAAACCCTCTTGGAAGACACTTTATAAGATTATTATTTATGTTTATATGGCTTATTAAAAAAAACAATATGATGTATCGACATGTCCCTGAGTCCTAGTTTTTGAGAAATTATCGAGTCGGCGTGTCCGTGTTCGATACGACACGCGTGTCTGTGTCCATGCATCCTTGCTAACCGGTATGTTTCTGGTAGACTTGAGGTTCTTCTATGCATTGGCATTAACAACATAGCCATCTTATGCAAGTGTTTTGAGCATGCCAGGTGTTTGGATATGTGTTTCTGTGGCATTAGCACTTGGAATTTGGATATGTGTTTGCCAACCATTCTCTAAAGGAATTAGCACTTGGAAATGTGTTTCCAAACCTTTCTCAAAAGGAATCCTATTTAGGTGGTGTGGAGGTCAAGGTGGGTAGAGCTGATAAATTGAGATTTTGCACGATGTAGTCCAAGCTCAAGGTGAGGTGATGTGCCTGTGCTGGGTGCCTCGCTTGCCTAGTACTCTAGGCAAAAGGCAAAAAACCATGTTAGTTTAAAAAAAAGTGGTCCTAAGTGTCTTTGAAAATTATTTTTATTTATTTAATTATTTTAACATTTAGGTGTTGCCTAGGCTAGGTGAGGCGTGAAGGTTTTTCGCCTCCTTAGACGCACCTAGGTGTCGCACGAGACTACATAGCTAAGGCATATACTATTTGCATTCATAAGATTGGGTAGGTCATGAACTTTGCCGCAAAAGATGATGAAAATTTTGTTTTAGAAGAGTAAGACTCTTCATGGTTGGATTCAATGAGTTCTTGGCTCTTTCAACATTGGTTGAAACATGTCGATTTTGGGATAGGCCGATAGGATTAGAAAGGTGGGTTGTGGAGGTAGGATTGGATGATTGCATTCCTTCGGGAGTCATTTATAATTTTTCGATCAAAATATTTATTGGAAGTCCTATTAGGGAAAGTGATGCAAATTAACCCATCTCTTTGCAATTTGTGGTCTTGATTGGAGAAATGACATTCCCCTCTTTTTTCATTGTCATTGTGTGCAAAAGATTTGGTTCCTATGGTCTCATGGTTTGGTGTCTGGGGCTACATGGGTGCTCTTCTTTATAGTTAGCACACTCTTCATTTCTCTTCAAAGAGAAGCTTTGTGGAAGATCATGCCATATGCCATTCTTGGGTCTTATAAAAAGAAAGAAACAACGGCGTCTACAACAACAAAAGCTCAAGTCTTGGTGTTATGACTATCGGCATCTTGGGGATTGTTTGGCACTGGGCGTTATTGGGTGAGAGGAGGGGGGGTGTCCTTAGCCCATTTAAGAGAGAGAGAGAGAGAGAAGAGAGGGGAGAGGGGGCGGGGGGGGGGGGGGGGGGGTCTCTCTTAATTATGTGTTTGTGTTGGAGTTCCATTGTTTTACAGCCTTAGTAAACAATGGCTGTATTCTGAAGAAGAGTTGAACATCATGAAGCTTTTGCACTAGTTGATATTAGAATTGAGAATCCTCAATAACGTTGGTGTCAACTGCAGAAAGCTCATTGCAATATCAAAATACATGTGTTGATTGAGCCGACCATATTCCGTGAATGTAGAACCGCACATATTAATTTTTAGGCACCCTCAAAATCTTGAAACACCTCAAATAAAAAGTTCTCGAGTTTTTCGACTAAAAGAGAATGACCCGTGTAGGTGGGGATCAGTTGACAGCTTTTACTTTGTTACTGGCTGGTTTTATTATATATAATGTGTTGTATGTATGTATTATTTATGGATATGCAATAATAATTCTAGAATTATTTGAATGTTTTCTTCAAGTAATTGTCATGTCTGGACACGAAAATCTTTTTTTTTCCTAATACAACAATGACCAGCAACCCGTGTATGTTTATACGAGAATGAATCTTTGCTTATTGGGATTCTCTAAATCAAAGTTGGAGTTTCCAACTTAGGAGAAACCTCAATGACTGGGAAATTCCTCAGATGTGTAATTTACTTTGGCTTTTGCTCTTTGGCCTTCTGTTTATTGATCTTTTCCTGCCCCCTTCTTGCAACTGAGGGTGTATCCCTGGATGACCAGCAAGACAAATGGCACTGGAATGACAAGGACTCTCTTTGTTCAGTAAAGGACTGGTATAAGATCTTAACTCCCACCATTACTTCTAATCCTTTACATGATAAAAACTGCAAGTTGCATCATCTGATCTGGTTAAAGGAAGTTCCTCCCAGAGCATCCTTTCTCTTGTGGACTGTCATCCATGGCAAAACCCTGACAGTAGACAATATTAAAAAAAACGATGTCTTCCTCTCCCCAACCATTGATCACATCTTCATCCTATGCCCTTTTGTGGCCCAGATATGGTATATTCTATGGCCTTATCTGAATTCCACATTCAAGCTACTGTTGGTCAGTCTTTCTTGCATTGGGTTGAACAGCTTCAAACAACCACAAGAAATCTCTCAGGTCTCACTCTTTTTGGTAAATGGGCTTGCGATAGATTAATTTATGCATTAGTTTGGGTAGTATGGAGAGAGAGAGAAACAATAGGCTCTTCAAAGATGTGAACAAATAAGTGGATCAGCTTTGGATAGACATCAAAGTCACTCTCTGGCTATGCAGCACAAACTGGGATAGATTTAAAGATGTAACTTTTGCTTCTTGCATGTTTAATTGGGAATGTATAGTTTTCCCACCTTCCACATCTTGATGTATAGTTTCAGGGAGCCTTTGTAGCCTTTCTTGTTGCCACCAGCTCTCAACTTTTTACACTCAATCAATATTAACACAATCTTTGTTTTGCTGATAAAAATAAAAAATATATATGTTTGCTTATATCTTTTTGACCTGCATTGGTGTGTGTATGTCCTGGATATAGTATGGAGTTATGTTGACAAGATGATGAATTCATAAATAGGATCCTTCAAGAATTGCATCCGAAAGTATTTCATCCATTCAGCATCATTGTGGGGCAAAGATAAAGCGATCTTCGGCAAAGCAGCATGGGTTGTCAAAGCTGATCTATGGTCACACTATAAGCATGGATAGTATGAAGGAAATGGAAAGACCAATAGCATCTGTCCCCATCAAGTCTTCTTATCCTCCAAAACATTTCAAGAAGGCGGGCATCTCTAGCAAGAAGAATGATGTTATTGAGCTAGATGGTTCAAATGAAAAACATGTTGACATGACAAAAGAAGTGGAGAGTTACAGTCATCCATTGAAATCAATCTGTTTAGGATCTGATCGTAGGTTCAATAGTTATTGGCTTTTTCTTGGGCCTTGCAATGGAAAAGATCCTGGACACAGAAGAGTTTATTTTGAGTCTTCTGAAGATGGTCACTGGGAGGTGATCGATACTGAAGAGGTGAGCAATTAATTTCTAGTAAGTTAATTTAGCTTATGTTACATTACTGTATGTGTTTTTTATTTTATTTTTATATTCATTTTATTTATCTGATTCATCAGGGCTCAATGGTTCCTCTTTGATGACTTCTGACATTTTTTTATTACAAACAATTTGCAGGCTCTATGTGCTTTATTATCCGTTCTAGATAGTAGAGGAATGCGAGAATCTCGTCTTTTTGCCTCTTTGGAGAAACGGGAAGCTTTGCTTTGTGCAGCAATGTCTAATAAAATTACAACTGATAATGAGATGAGGCAATCGCCATGTTGTGATCAATCTCATATGGATATCACTAGTAGTGATGGCTCGTCGCCTATATCTGATGTTGATAACTCAAATCTTGCTGAGTCTGAACATGAATCTTTAGCTTCTTCTGGTGCTGTAGTTCTTGAATTCGGGAGAAAGGGAGAAGAGCAAAAGAGGAAATGGGATCGTCTGCAAGCATTTGATGGATGGATATGGCGATCATTTTACTCAAATCTTAATGTTGTGAGACTTAGCAATGGGTCATATTTTGATTCATTTGCTCGTTGTGTTAGTTGTCATGATCTATACTGGAGAGATGAAAAGCATTGTAAAATATGCCATACCACTTTTGAGTTAGACTTCAATTTAGAAGAACGATATGCCATCCATGTAGCTACCTGTAGAGAGCTAGAGGGTGATGATATTTCCCCGAAGCATAAAGTTCTATCATCACAGTTGCAGTCGCTCAAAGCTGCTCTTCATGCCATCGAGGTGCGTCTTTCTACTGACAATTAATCTATATTTATAGTTTTTTCTTTTGGTTTTTTAATTGTATATTTGATAGTGTGATATTGATGGAAAATGGAAAAGATCTGATAAAATGGAAAAATACTGTGATATCAATATGTCAACAAACATTTTAATTAAGTCTTACTCTATAAAGTATTCCATCCCATATGTAGAGTTTCATTGTGTTGATATATGGAATGCAATAGTGTCAAATATCAATTTAGGTAGAACATGTTTTTCAACCCTCCTCCTCTCTTTTCCGTGTCCTATCTTACACACGTGAACACTCACTTAATTGTGCTTGGTTATGTGATCTTGAAGTTGTGTGTCAAACCACAAGGTCTGCTGGGTTCTGTTGGATACTGCTGACAGGGGCTCATTCTGATCTGTTCCGCAAAGGATTCTATGCTTTTTGGAGTATAAGAGAAGAATTTGTTTGAGGTAGCAAGCGTAAGCTGCTTCTTTTGCGGTAATCGTGGGAGGAGCTGAGTCTGGCTCAAGAACTAATATATTTTGACGAAGAAAATATTTGTTGAAGTGTTGGGTTTGGTTGTGAATATTGGCTTTGTGAGGAGTTTCTTCAGCTTAGTTTATGTGTGGCTTTCGTTTTGGTTTCTATTCCCTCCTGCATCATTTTTGTCGAGTTGATTGCTTTTACCTATTAAAGAACAGAAAATAAGCTGTGGATAAGTTTTAGTGTCTAGCCTTTGGTATAGCTCAATATAGTCGCTTGTTGTTGTTATGCTGTCTGTAAGCTCCTATAAGATTCAAATCTCTTTGAATTGGCTCATCTTTCTAGCCTGGAAAGTTCCTATAAGCTTCATGGGATTTTATTTACGGATGTCCTTGAACATAAATGTTTACCACGTGTAATTTCAAATTTTCCTTAACATTTTTGTCTTCAAATCATATTTGTTCACATATTATTATTATTATTATTATTATTATTATTATTATTATTATTATTATTATTATTATTATTATTATTATTATTTTTCCGACACTTATTTGCTTAGATTGTTTATTAAGTAATCTATTTGTTTTTTTCCCATTGTCCAGGCTGTGATGCTCAAAGAAGCTTTGGTTAGTGCTTGGACTATGTCTGACCACAGGCTCTGGGTTATGCGGCTTAGGCGGACTTCATCTTTCCCAGAATTTTTACAGGTTATTATACTTCTCTTTGTTAACTTCAGTAGGCCGATTTATTATTTGATCCACAGGTGGTCATTAATACTACCGAAGTGACCTTTTCGGCCTTTTCTTTTTTATTATTAATTTTAATTGGAAATATCTTGCAGGTCCTCACAGATTTTGTTGGCGCAATCAATGAGGAGTGGGTGTCCCAATGTAGCAGTGACCTTTGTTCTAAATCGGCTCTGGATGACATTATTGTACTCTTTCCAACAATTCCAAAAACAACATCTGCTGTTGCACTTTGGTTGCTCAAGTTAGATTCTCTAATTGCTTCGCATTTGGAAGGAGTTCATTCTGAAAGAAAGAAGAGGAATACTAAACAAAAAGAAAGGTACTTCTACAACCACAACTTTTCTTGGAGCTTGTGGCAGAAGTCAATCTGCCGCTTGCAAATAGTTTGATAACTAGTAGTATCTACCATCATTTAAGTGCAGTCAGTGATGTAGGGAGTCTACTCTTCAACCTAGTTAGAGCACAGAGTAGTGATAAATCATAATTGTAATAGCAAATTAGCCTACCTATTTCTAGATTGATTAAATATCATCTTTATTCTTGTACTCATAGACATTACCATCTCTCTGGCCATTGGTCTGACTTGGGCCCTATTTTCCCTATTCCTCCCCGTGGTCAATTCCAAACAAATTCACTCTGGCAAGTGATTGCCTTGGCTAACCCTTTGAGATTTGTTTGGTGATTATCTTCTTCATCACCTGCTTACTGGAAGATATGGTATTTTTCCTCCAAGGTAGGACATTGCTGGGACTATCCCTTACAAGGTTGGTATTGCGTTTGTCCATTGAAATTGTTAGTGTTCCAATCGAAGGTAAGTGGTTCTTGAACTTGTTTGAGTTGTGGTATGTTGTAGAATATTGTCTCGAGTGCATTAAAAGGCACTTTGAGGGCCATGCTTGCAGGGTGGACTATAGACGTTGCATCTGGTTAAGATGAGAGTGGTTGGTAGTCAGGTCGCCTTTTTGTTGCACAATCACGAGTATGGGAGAAATATTCTATTTTATCTGCTATCATATTTTTTGTAGACCATCTCAATTTACTCAAGCTCCCATCCACTTGTTCAATGTAATACAAGGTAGTTTTTGGTGTCATCTTCGAGACAAGAAGATGCCTACTCACTAGGATAAAAGTTGTGAAGTTGATCCATGGTTGGGGCGGATTTTTTTGAACAAGATTCTATCACCTAATGGTGTGATTTTGTAAATAACTTGCACCTAGAATGGAAGAAAAATAACGACAAAGTGAAGCTAGTTTCATAATTTTTTTTCTACATGCCTTCTACTGTAAACATTGTAAACATTGGCTGAAGTGGAAGCTAGTTTGCCTTCAATATGGTGCTAAGAAAATGTGGTGGTGGTTATTCCTTGTGGCCGGGGGAGTGGGAGGGTTCAAGGTTGCAAAAGCTAGGAGATATCGCTTGACATCATGATGAACGAAGGTTCATTAATCTCTCGTTTTTTGTCGAGCATATAATATGTGTTGGCGAATTCTGCCCATACGCACACTTAGATTCATTATATATGACAACGATATTTCTTCAACTTAACCACTATGATCCCGGGCCTCAATGATGTGCGATTCGCTGCTGCGACTAGAGAGTGGACCACCTCTATAACCACTTTCACAACCCCACTAATACAAGACGTGGGACTATTCAAGCTAGCGACATAATCCAATAATCTCCAGCTTGGCGTGAATTGTCACATCTTGCAATATATCTAGTTTTGATATTTCGAAGTACACTTTCTCGAGCAAAGTACATGTACAAGTTTGATCATTAGTGTTGTTGGCTCCACCTAGTCAGAACCATGACACTTATACTTGGATCTCAATTATTAGGTTTCTACTGCCAAATCGTGGGTTCTGCTTGATGACGTGGGCACATGCGCACCTATGGGACTTATACATAGCCACGATATGGTCCCCAAGTTAAACACCATGATCCTGGCTCTTGAATCCTAGGCCTCCATGGTGTGAGGTTTATCCAAAAAGCCTCATTGGTAGTAGGGAGTTCACCACTTTCAAAAATCAAACTTTGTACCATTTCTCCTGCATGGAACACTAGGCATTATTATTCGATGCTAAGTAAGTTCAAGCCTAGTGGGAAAGCTTGGGCGATGAGGAGTTTAGGAAATGATTAGGTCTATTTATCAAAATTTTCTTTTCCACATGTACATGGATTTCAATTATTGGTTTATAAGTGATATACTTATTTGCCGCTTCATTAGAAGCTTCCCTCTGCTTCAGAAAAATGCAGGTTGTAGTTCATATTCAAGATATGCTAATTATTACAGATGCTTTGTCCACTGATTTTTTTGTTTATTCTCCCCATCCCCAACAGAAGAAATAGTGTTTGTAGTTAACTTATTACCGTACTTGTTTTTTTTTTTTTTGGAAAGCTACTGTACTTGTTAAATTGATTACAGGAACTCTTTGTTTTTTTGGCATTTCAGGTAGCCGCTCTTGCCTATCGTACAAAGACAATTGTTTTGTAAAATGGGAGTGGGAACATCTGATCATGCTGTGGTTAGTTTCAAAAGGTAATTGTTCATTTCTTGTTTTGGTCGTGGAATGACTTGTTCTTGATTGAAGTGATCAGCAGCTATGAATGGTGCCACCAAGCTTCAGTTGCAAATGGCAGTGGAGAGTAGCCATGAGCTTTTGTAGGAATCCGTAGACATAATCCATTTTTGACCTCAAGGCTTCGGGTACAGGGTTGTACAGCATATAGTGTATTCAGAGGACCTTTTTTGAGATACTCACCATGGTTTATCTTCACTAGAACAACTTGCAAAGTATTTGGTGTTTTCTAAGTCAAATGAGATTTGATTCTGAGGAAAGAATGCTTAATTACCCACAATATCAGGGTTCTTTGGTGTGCATAACTTGCATTTCTGTAGGGTAGATGTTGATCTGTTTTACACGAGTTTATTTCATAGAATACCATCAAAAGACCACGGTTATTCCTAATCTTCACATGACCTCTTTAGAGCATCCATGATGTAATTAAAATATTTATTAATATTAGCAATAATAGTATTTTAGTGATATTAGACATTCTATTTTTGTAATAGGAATTTCAATTAAGGTTTTTGCATTGATTTTCTATTAGGTTTAGGGTTCGATTGATAAGGTAGGTTAATAATAGGGATATAGGTTGCCTTTGTTAGTAGGTTGATTGAATAAAAGTTATTTTGTTTATTATAGTTGAATTTTCATTTTACATACAAAGACAAAATCAAATCAAATGATTACGCAGAAGAAAATGCTAGTAAGGTGGCAAAGGAAAAAATATCAAAGGCATTTGAAGCCATGGAAGGATGGAAGGCTTCTACTGATTCTTTAGATTCAAGGTTTGAACAGGAGAAAATTGAGAAGCGAACCCAACATAGAACTCAAAGTTGAGATGTAAGAGATCAAAGAGAGGATCAATAAGATTACCGAGTTGGAGCAGGTAATGGCGAGGATGTAGTGAATGATTCTATAGTGGACGAAAGCCAAGGAATCTCGAACAATGCCACCATCGACCTCGGACAACATCGTTGCCGCATTTTGTCACTGTCGAGAACAACCAACCTGCCACTGTCTACCTTTCGCAAATCCTCACCACCGATGACACTCAGCCTCAATCTCCACCAATCCCACTGTCCACCCAATCGATCTAATCCCTCACCCCCTCAATCGAACGATTGACAAACCCATCAACAGACATGCAATTGCCCTTGCTTGTATTCATGAAAACGACAATTAATCTCCGTCAAGCATCTCCCCAATTGCCAACTCCAAAACACCCAAAAAAAAATGTTGATCGACCCCTTGCTTCCCCAAATTCCAGTGATCGACCACCATTTTCGTCCATATGTCGCCCCCTGATTGACCCCCCCCACAACCGATTTCATCAGTACCCACTGATGGACAACATCCCTCCTCCCTCTAGCCTCGGTTTGTTCGTCCCTCCCAATTTTTATAGGATGACTATTCACACCCCTCCACCCACCTTTAGTTATTCATGCTCCCTAATTTTTGGTCCACCGAACCAACGCCTAATCGTTGTTTGCCACCCTGCATTTTACTGACTCCACCCAATATCATTCGGGTTATTCGCACCACAACTATTCTAATCGTCCCACCCATTTACCCTATTCCCAATAGCTTATCTCCACCCATCGGTTCTTTGCTACATCCTCGCCCTCGCCCAGAAACGTTCTCTTTGAGCCCTTATACCACACAACATCTCAATACTTCCCTTCAAACTGTGTATGACCCCAATTTCGGTAGTTGGTTGAACCATGATTTCCTTCCACAATATCAGCTTCCTCCTAACTTTAATTTTCCATCACACAACCCTTCTCCTCTCAGGTTTAATTTTTACTGAAGTGTTTGCGCAATTTGATATCTCTCCTGAACTTTCTGTTGCAGATATGACAACATTACCACATGGAAATCCCAGAGATCCTATTCCACCTTGGCCACATGCTCAGGACAGAGGACAATTTTGCTCTCTTTGAGGACACGATAGAGGATTTAGCAGCGGTGGTAATCCTTACTTTCAATCATCTAACTTAGGCGACCAAAACTGTGATGGTAGCACTTATTTGGTTTAGAATCAGTTGACTCGACTTATTATTGTCCTGGAGTGTCTAGATGATATAGGTTTAAAACTTAATGTGCCTTCTTATGATGGACTTGTCGTGGGTGATGCTTTTATAGATTGTTCCCTAATTGATCTATACTTGACTTTAAGCACATCCAAGGTCCCGAAGCGGTTCAGTTAGTGGCTACAAAATTGAAGAGTACTACAAATCTTTGGTGGCAAGAGGAATGTGCACGGCGAACAACATTGAGGTTGCGTCCTATTAACACTTGGCCTTATATGCGGGAATTGATGTAGTATGTTTTTGTGCCTATTGATTTTGAATGCAAACTATTTGAACATTGATGGGAGTTTCTCAGAATTGGCGTACGTTTACTAATTATGCTACTGAGTTCTATACCTTTTGTATGCGTGCTAAGCTTGATGAACCAGAACGACAAACAACATTGCGCTTTTTTTATCATGGTTTGGATGTGCGACTTTAGTTTGTCTTAGCATTTGAGGATTTGATACTCTTATAGCAGCTGAGAATATGACAAAACGAGCAGAAACAAACTTACAGTTGCAAGAATGCTTTGAGAAAGACATTGGCACCACTTCCACGTATTTTCACTTATACATCGTGACCCGTTTTTGAGGGTCCTCTTAAGTGCTTTAGGTGTGATTAGGTTGGCTATATCTACAATAATTGTCCAAAAGAGAAATTTGTGCTACTGACGGATGAGATTGATGAACAAGAATTTATGGAACAAGTTCCTCCGGTTGTGGGTGATGGTGAACTCGTTTCTTTAGTGATGGAAGACACTTATTGCACCCTTTAAGCTTGAGGACAAGCTTCGTCAACCCGAGGAAGTTGATGTAATTAGGATATTTATTAATATTATGAATAGTAGTATTCTAGCAATATTAGATGTTCTATTATTTTTGTAATAGGGATTCCAATTAGGGTTCTCACATTGGTTTTTATTAGATTTAGGGTTTAATTTAGAATATAGGTTCATTATAAACAGGGGCATATGTTGCCAGTTGTTAGTAGGTTGATTGAATAAAAGTTATTTTGTTATTTATTTATCATCAATTTCCTATCAATCCATAATATGTCCAGTGATTTTCCTATTGGAATTTGGTACAAAAACTCTGGCTCGTCTCAACCAAAACATTCAGAGTATTGAATAAATTAAAAGGGATTAGCTTCACATGGAGATTATAAATGGTGAATTTGTCACCCTATGATACACAGTTTCTAACCAATTGATTGGCAATGAGATTTGGAAGATGGTGTGGGCTTTGGATTTCGGTTAGGAGTGGAAATTGGTCGGTTGCAGTACAATCCTAGCTGACTCAACGTTGGTAAACCTCAACTCTAACCCTACTCCATCCCACCTTGGATTGAGAATTTTCTAGCCATCCTCAGTCCAGGTAGAGTGGGTGGTCTAATCGGATTGTGCAGTCTAACTTGGTTGGTTAGGTTGGTTGCTTGATTTCCTTATTTTGTTTTACACCTAATTTTATATATAATTTCGATGACTATGATAAATCCGTATCCATGAAAGAATGTGAGAGAATTCTGTATCTTCTCAATTAAGAAAGAGAATGAAATTAAAAGGATTTTGCCATATATTTTTACAAATATGTCTCACACTGAAATGCCTCTATACACACACTGATACCACTCCTGGCATGTATGTTCCTAGACGGGGTGTCGCCTCTAGGACATACATGTTGCCATGGAAGATCGATCGTGTGGCCCAATCACATAGTATAGTGCGCATCAGGGAACTATCAACCCAAGTAAAAACTAACTCCTTTAACTAGGCCGTGTCGAAACTACCTAACAAGGTTTCACATGGTACCTAGTGTTGAACGGGTGATATGAACCAAACACAATATGCATTCCACCTAACATGCATCAAACACAATAGACATGTCCTCCTTATGTGCACCAAACACAAAATGCAGTCTTCATCCTCCAAAAGGAGCCTCTCGTTGTTAAAAGTACTCGTCGTAGCTACTAATGCTACTGATCTTTCAATCGGACCCACCCTTGTAATTCTATGCCACTATTGATGGTGGGTTTACTAATGCTTTCTATGCTTCTTATGCATTAGCTACTTTCTCAATAAAAAACAATGCATAGACTGGTACTAGTCAAGCATGAAAAATGCTTGACACCTCTTAATGAACCTTTATGTTTTCATCCTCAACTTTCACCATCAAGGATTAAGGTCTTACGACACTCTTTAACATACCTTTGAAAATTCACCTCTCGTTAACCTGCATCCAATGGGCCCCAAACCATTCTTATTGGTTGGAGTATGAAGAATGTTATAATTTTTTAGGGATTCCTTGAATATGTAATGTTCGGGTGGTGAAGGCCTTCGTTCAAGGTTTTTTTTTAATGCTTATGAATAACCTCATCCTTGAAAATACTTGAAAATCAGGATTTTGCAATTAGGTTTTGTAACTAGGGTGACATGTCACAATTTGAGACGATCACGAGTTCTTTGAGTTATGTGTAAACCTCTCCAGGTTATGACACATACCCTGATTACAAATCCTGGTTCCATAGCAAAGTTCTTGTAGTTTTTATTCCCTCATAGATTATGTGTAGAAGGATAATATCATCTATTAAGCATACTACCACAAAAGATCGAACATTTGTAGAACACTTAATAGTAATACTATATCTTTGTTGTTAGAGAGATTGGTACGGTTCTCTAATTTGGATTAAGGATAATCTTTTTTTTTTTTTTTTTTTTTTTTTTTTTATAACTTCGTTAATATAAGCGAGTACTAGAAGAAATTATTATTTTACAAAGTTGATTTTTAAATTTATAAATGTAGTGTAGATAACTACCTCATAAAGTACATTGTCTCTTCAATCAAACTTGCTCGAACCCACGGCTAGATATTCTACTAAATCCCATAAAAACGAAACCTCTCGAAATCTGCAAAGTGTTATCAATCAAATTCAGAGGAAAAAAAAAAAACCAAAATACTGCGCATCTCGATGATGGTGGATGGTGTTGGGCCTGACCTGGCACGGGCCTGGCTCTATAGAAAAACTCAAAAAACAAACCATAAAAAGTAAGACATGGATTGAATTGATTGAACGGAAGTTTCAGTGATACATTCATCTTCCACTTTCTCAATTAATCAAATAATATAAAATAATAAGTAAGTATATAAATCATAAAATGGAATATTTCAAATATAATTGAGATCCTAATATTTGTAAATAGAAAGAAAAAGTCATGGAATTATAAATGATTTTGTTTATCTTAAAATCTCTTTAGAAAGTAAGGGTAGAGTATAATCTATTTAAAACAACACGTGCATACTTTGATACTAAATAATGTGAAAAGGTATTAGTGCATCAACAATAAGTCTAAAGAGGAAATTGATAGGAAAAAAAACATGAAATAAAAATAGGAGTACAAAAAAGTAAAATAAAAATAAAAATAAAGAATGGACACTCATAAAAAAAATTCAAGAATTTCATATGACTATTAATGGGTGCTCCAAAATAAGACTAGTGATAAGTAAGGTGTTTTAAGGTCAAAGCTTGGGTTTTACTTTTATGTTAATGTTTTTATGATCAAAATTGGGGATATGACTCAAAATCGTACCAATATAAAATTTTGAAGTAAGGAATTTAAGTCTGATGACCTTTAAAAAAGAATTATCTATAAAAATATGGGTCTCTAAAATTCATGGCTGACCTTGAGGATAAAAGGATGAGTTTCTTAATGCAACAAGTGGCCACATGTTATGGGTAGAGTCCTTAAGTATGTAACCACGTGTGATTCAATGTTAGGTGGCTTGTAGAATGGAGTGTGGGGATTCAGAGTATGAAGCCCGCAATGTTTTTGTCATTCATGATTCGGTAGAAGAAATCGGAGAATGTGGTGGTGGAGGTTGTGGGGCAATGTTGGTGTTTTAGGGACGAGTGAGGTGGTGTGTCAAGAGAAAGAAAATTTATAGAATGTTAAATGTATATAGGGAAAATTTTAGTTGCTAGGTTCCTCGCATTGTAGCTAAAATTTTTTTCCCAAAAGAAAGAAAATTTTCTTTGGTAAAAAACAAATTTATTGCTATACATCGAGTTATCTTTTCATTTTAGGAGTTTCTAGATCTAGCTCAATAAATTGTATCGTTACCATGATCCAGAGTGCATGTACTGATTGCCTACCATATTAACAGTATGATACGCACAAGTTTGAAGTATTGTTTACCATCTAAATTAATGACAAGCAAGGCTATAAAGCTATTTCAAATGGATGTTGCTTATACTACAATTTTCCTAACACGTGGACTGCGCGTGGGGCATCCAGTAGGAGGCAATTACGAGGGAAAAAGCCAATGTGTGGCACAAGGGCTGTACGTGGAGGTTATAGCATGTGGCAGGAAGTTCAACTTTTTAGGAGGAACTATTGGAAGGAAAAGGGGACAATTGGCGAGCACGTGATTTGTTTTTTTTTTTTGGTTTTTCTTCACTAAGTAAAAACAAGTCTAAGTAGAAAAGAACTAATAGAGGAAGATATGGGTTTTGCGAGAAGATGGGGTCGACCTAAGTAGCAGAGAAGGAGAACTAATGAGAAATGAGGAACGCGGGTGGTTTAGAGGAAAACATAATGGAGGTTACGACAAGAGGATCTAAGGGAGAACAACCAATTTAGGAGGGGAATGTGGATTGAGGCAACAGAGGAACTTAGTCAACTAAAGAAGAGAGCGACTGAAGTTGGATCGTAGTGTCTGGCTATGTAAGAGGAAAATGACCTAAGTTTAAAGTGCAAGTCTCGGCAAAAGATCAACCTTTATAGAATTCCGTGATAAATTAATGTATGTGAAATGGCAATATGGCGAAGAAGGTAGTATAAATAGAGCCCCTTAGCTAATGAGGAGGGGCTTAGATTCTAAGGGAGCTTTAGAAAACTGTTTAGCTGGATTTGTCTTAGAATTGTTTTCTTACTCTTTCTCGGTTGTTCTCTAACTTGATCATCAAGGCTCATCACAAGGGGAAAACTTGTGTTTGTGAGTGTCTTGCAGACATGAAGAGCAGAGCATGAGAAGTGATCAAGCTACATTGAGATCATCAAGGCTTAGAATCCACAAGTAGGGGAGAGTATGGCAGAGTCGTCGACTCAGCCGAGGGCTACATCAACACATGCCGGGGACATGGTGGAGCTCTTAAAAAAGATAAAGGAGTAGTTGGAGGTTGTGCAATGGGACAAAACTGCTTTGAAGGAGAGACATGCCATCAGTGAATAGGCACGGGGTGCAAGGAAAATAAAAAAGGAGCAAGAATAAGAGCAGATGAGTACTAACACAGGGGTGGCGAACCATGATGGGGGATTATTGACTAAGGAAGAGTGCTAGAACTGATTGATTTTTTTTAATTAAACCTCTAGAAAGGAGGGGCAACTTTGGGATATCCGACCTTCATTAAACAAAACTCAAGATAGTGGAATTACATTGGGGGTACATTCCGACTTTGCCCGAGAAAAGAATAAATAAGCCAACAATACATCATTTACCGAAACGTAAATATGCGGTATGATCCCTATCAAGCCGAAGAGAGCCTTGGGTCTACTCGGAAGAGAAAACCTATCGAATGTCTTAGACAATTTTCCATCTGCGCCAGACTAGCCAGTGCATCTGCCACCGAATTGACTTCTCGAAAAACATGAATAAGCACAACTTCAACGTCCCCAGTCGCTTTCTTAAAATACAGCCAAATATTATGGAGAAACCATGGAATCACCGACTCCCCATGAAACCACCCATTGACCAACCTCGCATCCGTTTGGATAACACATCGCCTTATATTCAACTTAGGAATTAAACTAACCCCTTTTAACAGAGCCAAAAGTTCTGCCTGGTTACTCGAACCCCTACCAAAATGAGCCTGCCTTGCCAACACATGTAGCTCACTATCTTTTCTAACTACCATCCCACCAGTGGCCATGTTGTTTTTATACCATCCATCCACGTTAAGCACGACCAACCAACTGGAGGGTGCTCCCAACACAACACATGAACTGGGTTAATCTCCACACCGAGTTTGTGTAACATATCAACATTCGCACAACTTTGTTTTGGAACAAAGCCCACCATCTCACCTTCACTATGATCGCCCCTGCATTCCATATCTTTCCTTCAATTACACTTGGACACCTCTGTTTTCAGACTTCCCAAACAATCGGTAGAGGAATCAAATTGTACAAGACACCATCATGTGTGCGTTTATTAGCCTGCATAAACCAGACTCTGAGAAGGTTACCCACCTCAGTCGGTCTTCTATATGGATACCGAACAGAGGTTCGAAATGTGACAAAATTCTTGGAGCCAATTCCCCCTCCACAAAAAAGATGTTTCAAGGTTTCCATCCTCATATTCAAACAACAATGACAACGCGATGCAATATGAAAACTGCATCTCATGAGCTCATCATCAACGGGGATACCCCTTTTGATCACTTTCCAAACAAGAAGATACACTTTTATCGGTAACAAAAAGGTGCTAAAAAAGACACACTTTCGTCGGTAACATAGGGTGCCCAAGGGTGCTAGAATTGATACGAAAAGAAATTGGTGTTCAGGGATATGAGGAAAGGATAGCCGGTTTATATGCGATTAGAAGGCTAAGAAGGACTCCCTCAGCATGGGCTAATTCTTGCGGTAGAAGTGCCTAAAAAGTTCCAATTACTAAAGTTTTCTCTTTATAACAATTCTACCAACCTAGTCCATCATCTAATGCATTACAAATAAGCATGGTGTTGTAGGAATCCAAGCAATATGATCCTCTACGATGTAAGTTTTTTCTTTCTCGTCTTACTAGAACTACCATCACATGGTTTAGAGAATTGAAGGAAGGATCAATAGCCAGTTTCCAAAACATAGAGGAAGAGGAAGTGTTTATTTGCCAGTAAATCCATTAGAGACTTGAACTAGTGGATAGCATAACCCTTCTCGGCATGGGACAAAAGGACAATGAGTTACTTAAGGACTACTTGTGTAGGTTAAAAAAGGAGGCTATGTTTGTGGACAACCTAAATGATAAAATGGTGGTGACAACTCTGGTGGTGGGGTGAAATTACGATCTAGGGACCATAAAGAATTGTTGTCTCAAAACCCGAAGAAAATGGAGGCATACCAGATAGTAGATGATGCAATAAGCTTAGAGAAAGAAGTTCGAGCGACCTACAAAGGCCTATCGACCTATATTCGTGATGCAAACAGAGGAGGACATTTCGTCTCCCCCAAAGAAACCAAAGCATATGAAAGGAAAACGGGGAGAGAAAGAGGGGAAATGAAGAGGTTTCCGATAACTGATAAAAAAAGATTAGACGGAAAAAGAGTTGACAAAACTCAAAGTCAAGCACAATGACTTGTCATGAAAGCTGAAAACTGAAACATATTATAGGAGGTCGAGTAGAAGGATTACAAAAGATATGCTAGACAAGCCTTATTGTGATTTTCATAAAGGGGGGACAATGTGACGGACGAGTGTTACACCCTTAAGGAACTATGTTCAGGGTCTGATTGAGTGGCCTGTTTAGGATGGCGAAACTCTAAAAGAGGTATAACTGAAGAACAAGAAAATATGTGTGGCACCAACTCAGAATATGACCAGAGGCCCTTATTCAATTTCAACTGAGTCTAGAATCGCTCAACGGATGAAGAAGCAAAGGTCAGAGAGACGGTTCAAGTGATAGGACTCTCATCTGGGCCGAGGCATGTGCGACATGGCCCGACAAACATGAATAAAGGAATCATACATTCAGAAGAGGATTTACAAAAGGTTGTTTTCCCCATGAGGACCCGTTAGTCACCATCTTGAAAGTTGGCAAATATTTTTTCGACATAATTCTGGTAGATGATGGAAGTTTTGTGGACTTGTTATTCATACTAGCCTTCGAAAAGATGAACATCAACCTTAGATATTTGAGGCCGCCAAAAATAAGTTTCTTCTTCAATGGAGCCGAGACAAAGCCGATGGGAGAGATCATTTGGCTTGTCATGAGAGGGCCGGTGTGAAGTTGGTTAGGTTTGTGATACTTAATGCTCCGTCTGTGTACAAAATCATCTTGGGGATACCATGAATCCATTGCATGAAAGCTTTGGGTTCGACTTATTTCCAGATCATCAAATTTTCTACTGTGAAAGGGTGGTACGAAATCCATGGGGATCGGGCGTCTGCTCAAAGGTTTTGCAAGGAAACTGACCCTATCTTGGAGGCATTCGACAACCTAGGGGATAAATAGCAATTACAAAGCGGGTAGAGGCCTGAGAAACGAGTGACCCAGTCTCGAACGGTGTAGGAAATTGAAGCAATAGAGTTAGCAAAAGAGGACATGGATGTACAAAAAATCACTGACGTCGGAAGCAAGTTGACAGATTCCGAGAAACATAACTTTGGTTAATTTCCTAAAGGATAATATGGATATGTTTGCTTGGAACATGGCAGACATGGGCATAATTCTACCCTCGGTGGTCCAGCACAGCTTGAATGTAGATATGACTTGCCGACCTGTACGTTAAGCAAGAACAAATGAAGATTCGACATAAACTGGCTAAGGTGGTAGCGTCAAAGGTAGAACAGTTGATCAACGCATATATTATCTGAATGGTCTAGTATCCAGGGTGCTTTGACAACATTGTTGTAGTGCCGGAAAAAATGAGAAAGCAAGGGTGTGCATAGACTTAACAGGTTGGAACAAGGCTTGCTCGAAAGATTTTTACCCAATGTTGAGGATTGTTTGATGAGCTCGTGGATTGAACTATTGTCTTTCATGGACGAATATGCAGAGTAAATATCTAAAAATGTTATTTGTAAATTAGAGTAAAAATATTATTGGTTAAGCTTGTAAAACCAATAAAGGTTGAGTGAAGCATTATCGTAAAAATGTATGCCTGAATTATAAAGTCGTGGATATTGGGTTGTGAGTGACGATGAAATTAAATCATTCGATTGCAATGGTGAAGATTCAACCAAAGGCATCAATGTAAGAAGATTAGTTGAAGTCATATGTCAATCAAAGTTAAAGCCAAAGTCAATATGGACAACGTTAACTCAAGAGACCAAAGTCACAGATATGAAGACTGGTCAAACAATGTTAAAGCTTCATGAAGACCAGCCTAAGATGGTTAAAGTCCAACAAACTGGACCAAGACAAGTAGCATATGAAGACAAGGCAAAAATAGCTTATAAATGACCAAACTTCAAATGCAGAGCCAAAACCTAGTTGGAGGCAAAAATGCGTGGGAAGCAAAATTCAGAGTTTGAATTTGATTATCCTCCCACATGAAAATGGATATTCTCTTGAGGATTGATATTCCCTCAAGAGACATGCCCATGTGCTTAAAGGAGATGTTGATGTCAAATACAATGACATGTTTTTCAAAAAAGTTGTTTGGCCGTGTCAAAGTCGACTTTACTCTTGAAGTGTCGTTCACAACAAATAGTCGTTTTGAAAAGACAAAGAGATGTTCTGAATCGAGCAGCTCTAAAAGTAAAATCTGAGGTCAGCGAAGTTGACTTCACCTATCCAGAATAAGTCTATAGCTGCATCCTCATTTGCCTTCATCAACTTTGGGATTTCAAAAGAAGCTTGTTAGAACATTTTAAGAGCAACGGATGCAACAAGATCTATAAGAAGAAAAACAAGTTTCTCCATATTACTCCTTATTGTTCAAGAGGAAATCTCCCAATCTCTCCATATTATCTTTGAGTGATCTTCAAAATAATAGAAAGTCACAGGGCTTGAAAAGTGGGCTTAACCTAGACTAAGCAACCCTCATTGTTTGAAATCTAAAAGCCCTAGAAAGGAAACATTATGGTCACCCCAAACCTTTATACTTGTAAGGGTGAACGTCACTTCTACTCTATAAGGGAATGAGATAACCAAACTTAAGTTTTTTCCTTGCGTCTATTTGAGATACACTATTGGAAAAACTTCTTTGAGTGTTACTTGCCTAAACTCAATCTACCATGTGTGGGTTTTAAATCCGTGAAGTGGATTCGTACGAGTGTCACCTAGAGATCCCAAGCAAGTGATAGGATTTAGTTGTGCATTCCATGATGGTGTTATTATTGGCTATTTGATAAGTTTTGCGGAACACGAACATAAGACCAAGTTGTATCTTTGGAATCTCAAGTGCATGTCTGTAAGACTTGGTTGTGTTGTATCCCATTGTGTCCGCCAAGGTGTCAGTAAGTCTCGTTGGAACGCGGCGATTGCGAGGTTGTGGAACATTATTTGATAGTGTAGTTCTTTTTAATTAAGTAATAGAAACTTGAGACTTGCGAACCCTTTCCACCAAGGAAATAACTAGTCGGGAACAAGCAAACCTCGACTTAGGTGAATCTTTTTATATGTGTGTGTGGTGTTGTCTCGCCTCCTCTCTTTACTTACTTATGCATGTCTGTTTATCTTACTGTATTTAATATCTAACTTGCATGTTTTAAATAGTATATGTTTTTACAAATCATAGTTTAGCTCACTTGATTTGTGCATCAAGTCTTGGATCTAATTTTAAAAAGTATTTCCTTTTTATTTGTGCTTAGGTCTAGGATATTATTTTAGGCACGAAGTATTTACGAAGTGTTCATATACCCTTTTTTTCTTTGCATTCTTTCGCAAAAAATTAAAAAAAAAATAAAAATAAAAAAGAGACTATTCACCCTCCTCTAGTCGTGCTCATTATATCTTAGGGCAACTTGATTGGTATTTAATGAACGTGCAGAGCTAACTCAAAAGTACCAGTCGCTGGTGCCCTATGATAGTATGTGCAAGACTAGCAAGGGGTGAATAGTCTATTTTTGAAAAAAAAAATTCTTTGAAAAACTTTGCGGAAGAATGCAAAACTTAGTAGACTATTTGAAAATTTTGTATACCTTTTGCATTCGTAATAATTTCCTAGACCTTTGCACTAATAAAACAGTTAAAGATAGGGAAATATAATTAAATGATTCACCTCTTGGTCTGTGTGGTATCAGAAGTCTTGGAATCTAAATCACGATTCTAAGGAACCACTTTTGCAAACTAGATCCAATACTTGATGCATAAATTATGCGAGCTAAACTATGATTTAGAAAAAGAATAAAACTTAAACATGCAAGATGAGATATCAAAGATAGTAAGAGAAGGAAGCATGTGAAGTATATAAAGAGGGACAAAGACAATATCACACTTAGATATAACGAGGTGGCACTACAACGAGACTTACCGACATGAACCAAGTGTTCGGCTCCGTGAATCTTACGAACACCTTGTAGGATGCAACCACAATCAAGTCTTACATTTGTGTACTTAGGATTCTGAAGATACTGCCTGGTCTTATCCTGCCCTGCGAGACTTATCGAATAGCCAAAGATCATACTATTATGGAATGCGACAAAACCGGGTCTTACTGCCTGCTTGGGATCTCCTATGACACTCTTAGGAATCCACACCACGGATTCAAGAACCCACTCTATGGATTCAAGAACCCACTCCACAGATACCAGAACCTGCACGGGGTTGGTTGAGTTTAGGCAAACTAACACTCAAAGAGGTTTATCTAAAATGTTTGTCAAATGGACGGATGAGAAAAAGTTTAAGCTCGGATCTCTCACTTCTTTATAGAGTAGAAGTGAGATTCACCCTTAAAACTATAAAGTTTGGGGTGACAAAGGAATATTTTTTTCCTCTAGGGCCTTTAGATCCCAAACAAAAGTTGTTGGTGTAGGTTAAACATTTAACTTAAGCCCTAGTTATCTCTATTTTCTTTTAAGCTCACTTAAAGATAGTAAGGAGAGATGGAGAAATCTCCTCTTGAACAATGAGGAGAAACGTGTTATTTTTCTTGCTGGATTTGTAGCTCTTGAATAACCTCACAAGTTTCTCTTGAACTCCCGAAGTTCATGAAAGCGAATGAGGATGTAGTTATTTATAGACTAATCCTGGAGGGATGAAGTCGACTTCACTATCATTAAGGTATGCCTTTCAAAACGTCTGCTGATAGTGACACTTCATCAATGAAGTCAACTTTCCTCTGTCTAGACATCATTTTCAAAACAAAAGCTTTCTCATAGTCACATGTCATTGTACTTGCCATGGACATCTCCTTTAAGCATATGGGCATGTTCAAAGTGATGATAGTATTCATTTTCATGTGAGAGGATGCCCCAAATTCGAATTTGAATTTTGGTTCCACACATTGTTGCTTCCGAATAGCTTTTGACACTTGATTGAAATGTGGCTATCAATAAGCCATTTTTGCCTTGTCTTCAAATGCTACTTAGCATAGTCCACCTTTTTGGACTTCAACTATCTTGGACTTGTCTTCTTGAAGTTTTAAACATAGTTTAACATGTCTTCATATATGTGACTTTGGTATCTTGAATTGACTTTGTTCTTTGTTGACTTTGACTTTGATAGGCGCATGACTTAATTTTTTGTATATTTTCGCCTTTGGTTGACTCTTCACGGTCACATTCAAATAATTTAATTTCAGTGATCACTCACAACCTAGTATGCATGACTTATAATTCAATCAATTTACAACTCAATCTATATTGTTTTACAAGCTTAACCAATGTTGTTAGCTTAACCAATATTGTTTTTATACTAATTTACAAATAACAATTTCAATCTCCACCTTTGTGAACTTATGATAAAGTCACAATTACAATCTCTCATATTCATTCAGAATGAAAATTAGGTCATTAAATGCACCTGATAAACTTGATTACACATGTCAAGAATTTGGAAGCTACAATTCATAGCAAATGTAAAAATCTGCATTATCAGAGAATAAAAAATCATTTTGAAATTCATTTGACAATAAAAAATCATTTTGAAATTCTTTTTGTATAACTTACCAATATAACTGTCATACAGAGATAAACTATTGTTTAGAGCAAGGTACGTACTTTTGTTGCTTTATACCAATTTTTAGAACAAGATACACTTGTTATTCTATACCAGCTTGCTTTGCACCCAAAAAATAGTTGTTTTGTATCTCTGTGCTCCAAACAAGATTAGTTTTTGTTTCTTTTGTGATTTATACATAGGAACTAGTGTGTGATTGTTTGTTTCTTTTGTGTTTATTGAAGAACAAATTAATGCTCATAAGGTTTTTTAAATATTTTGGGCTAGAGCAAGAAGTGTAAACACTTCCCTCCTTGGGGTTTTAGTTAAATAAATTTTCCAATAGACCTAGACCCAGCGAGCATCAAACCTCTAACCTCTAGTATCATATATCAGAACTTTTACCATTGAGCATAAAAGCCCTCAGTGCCAGAAGAGTGCAAATCATTACTAATAAACGACTATCTAAGCGTGAGGGACACAACCTTGTGCAACCATCACGAGTCTTCGAGCTAGGTGCCTTCCAGTGGGGTACCACAGTCTCACCACCTTAAAACAGAGTCATCCTTGGTTCCGATAACGACTCTAAAAAGTGGCGGTGAGAAGTTTCCTCGATTTATTTACACGGGGCCGATATGTATGACATATATCCATTTTCAATTGTTGATATGATATAACGACATTTGGTATCATTTAGTAACTACAATCTCAACCATCTTTGTTATTTATGCAGAACAATGCACCTATTGTCAATTAATGAAACAATAAGAACTGAAAAAAATTTCTTTAAGAAAAAAGATAAGAAATGAGAGCTAATAAATAACTAATGAGATTCTTAGAAAAAGTTAATAATAATACTAGTATAGGTGATCTTTTGACGTAGCAGCCTAATGCTATTGAAAATTTAACATACAAGTATTAATACATGACGATGTTTTGTTATACAGTTTTAATCAAAATTTCACATGCCCATGCATCTAGTGTGTCCTTGGTGTATTCTGAATAAGTTTTGCATTTGTCATGAGTTGCAACAAAACGTGGAAAGCAATGCCTTGATCTAAAAGAAAAGGTAATCTTATTTAAAGCCAACTTTTGATATTTAGTAAATGAACCAAAAAGACAAACCCCTTGAATTTTTTCAAACCTAACCCCCTTACTTTTTCTCACAATTTTCAAACCACTAACCCCTCAAATTCTTTTTCAAACTCAAATCTTCTTTATCTTTCGCTATTTAAAGCATTTGCAAAAATGAAACTCAAAATGAAAATAACAAATCGGTGACAAAATCAGGGTGGTGATCAATGTACAAGTTCCAATCCAAAGTAATGTGTACAGGAAACATCGAATTGAGGAAGAAAATATTATCAAAACGTCCTAAATTTCTTAAAATCAACAACTTGGGTTGATGCTCATGAAGTTCTTTTGGATTTTGGTAAGGTAGTGATCTGCATGGTCAGTGATGGTAATGGTGGTGACGAGGATGGTGCTAGGCTAACATTTGCTTTTGGCAAATAGTAAGAACACAACACATTTCAATATCAGACTGTCACAACTCTCTTTCTCTCTCTTTTTAATTAAACCTCCAGAGGAGAGGGGTAGCTATGGGATGCAAGACCTTTATTGGTAATCAAAAGAATTGATAAAACAATCGAGTGTATATTACGATGACTTTTCCCATAAAAGAAACTTGAAAATAATCAAACTACTACTTCCTACGAATATATGTTAGTTTTGTATTTCTCAAGGAGTAAAAGAGCTTTGCGTACCCGCTCATTTTCCAAAAAAAAAAAAAAAAGAGCTTTGCGTATTCGCAGAAGAAGAGATTCCATGTCAGAGGACTAGACACATCTTCTGATTGTGCCAAGCTTGGCAGAGCATCCGCCACTGGATTGGTTTTTCGCTAATTTCTTTTATGTCTTTCCACAAGTTATCTAGAAACCATTATCAGTTCATTGTGGAACCCCTGCCTGAGCAACATAAAATCTGTGTGTATATCACATTGCCTAACACGTTGCAGTCTGCAAAGTTTCAATCCTTCCAGCAGAGTATTAGATTCAGCCCTATTGTCTGAACCTTTGCCAATAAAAAAATTTGTTTGGTGGTTGCCACACAACAGCTTTGATCATCTCTGATTACCGCCCCTTTGAATGTGCATTTGGGGCCTTCGATGCCACTACTTTAGGTCTTAAACCCAGTCAAATCTTTTGAACACCCAAGTGTCTGAACTCTTCTTCTTAAGAGTAACCAGTTTCGAGGCCAATCGAATCCAAAAGCGAATTTTAATAATCACATTTAGAGCTCCATTCCCTACCTTCATATAGCTTCTTATTCCGATATAACCATAACTCCCAAAGAATGAAAAGAGGTGTGACGTTGTAGAACAGACCCCACCTGTGTGCCGCGTTTTGCCCTTCTAAACAAGAATTTGAGGAGAGTGAAAACCACAATGGGTCTGTCTCCTGACGCGAACTTCAAACATACATTTGATTTGAATAGCGACCAAACTCTATCAGCCACTTCGTCTTCTATAAAAAGGTGTTTCATAGTTTCATCTCCCGGAGACACAACAACTACATTTCGATGCTAGGCAGGTTGAAACCAATTCTCCTGAATTCCCCATCCAAGCAAAAGTAGAGATTTTGGTTGGCATCAATGGGTTCCAAATCAATTTGAAGACTCGATCAAGCTCTCCCCTGTTTTTGAAGATTTCAAAAGGAGTTCTAGTAAAAAAAACATGTCGTCATTGTTGGGTATCCAGATTCTATTATCCACTTCTCTCATGTTTCCTCGGATTCGCTTGTCATACAATTCAATCAGTTTCCTTTGCATAACAAGTCTATGAATGAACTACTTGTTGTACATCTCATTAACGCTAGGCCATTTGTTTTATGTTTAAGCTTAACCCAATCCTGTGACGCATTCGACTCCAGCCCACGTCTCAGCAAAGAAACTTATATTTTCTATTCCAATTCGCCAAGTAGAATGCTCGAATACAACCGCTCGCATTTCTAACAACTCTTTAATGAATGGGGAAGTGTCTGTCATTCTTGATAATCAGCTTCATGGAAGGAACACCATTCACTAAATATTTTCGACGCATATAAACCGCCCACATCAAAAGAATAAACTGCCACCTAGCCAACAAAAGGACTTAGACTCTCGAATAACGTGCAATGCCCTAGCAACACTCGTCCCATATGAAACAAACTCCTCTAACCCCGCCCGAAATTACTAATCCTGAAACAAAATTAGTCGGCTACATTCCCAAAGGAACGTACCTAAGAAGCCAAAATCCACTTGGATCAGCTATTAAGCTGGTGTGAAATTATTCGTTCCCAAAATCAATAAAAATACCATGGAATTACAAGAAATAAAGTACGGCAAAAATAGTCAAAACAAAATAGGTAGTTCCTCCAGTAGGCGAATGTATAAGCTAATTACAGTTTCTAACATATTTTAATAACTATTTACCTTACGTGTACTTGCTCTGTGGAAATTAACCATGGCAAGTCAGACCTGCAAAAAATGTTAGTAAACCTGCCATCCCACACTAAGTGATTAGAAGACAATAATTGTATTATTATATTTAATCAGAATTTATCAACCAATAAATTATTTATCTTAACCCAGTTATTCGTTTATAATGAATTGATCACTAAAACTATACCATATTCGCACCACCTTCTTGCCGAACATACATTCCCATATTCCTCTCTCATATAAAGGATGATTTTTCTGTCATCCATGCCCAAGTGGGGACACATCACATACAGGCTGCATCACCGGATACCCTTAACTATATTATACAATAAAGCCACTCTTGGGCTAACAACGCGCATAGATCACGTCACATTTTTTACGGATAAATAGTCAAGCCTATTTTAGGCATTTCAAAATCACCACCTTTCCGCAAGACGAATCCGAAAATTATTTTAGTTTCTCTATAGGAAAGAGATACCCCACATCCGCAAGACAACCCGAAGGTTATTTAGTTTATCTATAAGATGGGGGAGATCATAAACAAAAAGATGTGTGGTAGTTCTAAATGATACAATTCCATGTTATTTAATGAAATGAATTCAAAGTTATTCATACCGCTTGACATTTTGTCAATCATAAACCAATCCATCCATTATTTGGGGAATATCACATTTTTATCTAACTTTCTATATTAAAGCAAGGATCAAACCCATCTTTATTTAAATTATTTAACGAATCACAAGTTAACTAATAAACATTAGTCTTCCAAATAAAAGTGTGGTTTTTAGCTAAGAAATTTCTAGCTAGCCCTAGAGCATTAATTTTATCAACCAATGCATAAAATAAAATTACAATATCACAACAATAAACATTCCACACGTAACAATTCAGTGATAGTAAAGTCATATCAAATGGCAACCTACCATCTCACAAGTGATTCATCCCTAACTCTTAATTCAAACATGTCCATCTACTAGGATAAAATTTAAGTCTCTCATTAGTGGGTCACACCCATTGCCTAACCCCATCATAGATTAATTCTGTTTTTTGGATCGAATTCAAAAGCAAAATTTCCCTGTTCTTTCTAACCTCACAAGTAAAGACTTCCCTTTGAAGGGGTGTTTCACTGACATGAGAGGGAAAAATGCACCCATCACAACTTGTTAGTGGAGTTGAGAGACAAAAGATAAACCCAATCTCCTACCAATGTGATTAATAAATGAAGCACTTTCACAACACAATTTCATTTTTGTATTATTCTTGAAAGTATCCATTTCCCTTTGACATTTTTAGATTTATGTGTGCTTTGGTGAAATCAACATTTTATTTTCTATTTTATTTGATCGTCTTTTAGTGGCAAGGGCCAAAAGTCACCTACACATTACCTTTGCATTGCTTAACAGCAACCCCAATTGTAGCTCAGTTGGTCGGACATTCACTCTCCTTGTGAGAGGTCGCGGATTCGATGCTCACCAGTCAGGATTTTGTGAGTTTTTGCCCGATTATTAGGAGCACATTTGCTCCGTCGTTGACAAGCCTTCGGGTATTGAATGCAGCTGCTTAGATGGACTAGACCGGAGTGAAGTGAAAACAAGTCTTCATGCAAGGTGGAGGCGATGGACCGGAGCGAAAGCAAGTCTCTATGCGAGATGGAGGCGATGAGGACATTAAGTAGCAACAATATTGTAGCCTTCGGGTCTGGTTTGGTTAACCCTTTAGGGTCAATCATGTAGCCTTCGGACATGGATTAATAAATAAATAAAAAGGAAAAAGAGCCAACGACCCAACTTAAAAAAAAAAAAACCCATTCTGATACATTATTATTATAATTGGTTCAGTTATTGTGATATAACTTAATAAGGATGTGTGACATTTGGATGGGAAGTACAAATGTCAGATTAAATATTTGACATGATTTTACACCCCCCCCCCCCCCCCCCCCCCCCCCCAAAAAAAATGATTTCACCCATCCTACATGGTCAAATCAGAAACTGCAAACACAATAAAATAAAAAAAATAAAGAGAACTCATATAGAAAATGGAAGAAGACTCACCACTTCTCCTTGCTCTTTTTCTTCCCCTCCTCATTCTTCCTCAGTTCCTTAACTATCTTTTACGGCTGGGAAAAGGATTAACCCCTATTTAACTCAAACCCTATTAGATTAGGGTTTTAAGCAAACTTCTATTTGCAACCCCATTTGATTTTCTCTAATAAAAAAATAATTGTAATTAGGACAAAATATTATTAGAAAGTTGCTAAAAATTACAGGTTGTTACAATATACACACCTCAAAGAAATCTCGTCCCGAGATTCACTGGGTGAACAACTTCGGATGCATCTATTTCACTTAGTCATCTAACTCCCATGTTACACCGTCCTCCTTTTCACTCCATTGAATTTTCACCAAGTTCACAATCTTGATCGATCGTACTAGGGTAAATGCATCATTAATCTCAATTTATGTGGGTTGGACAATCTGAGCATGATCCTTCACACACATCCTCAACATGGAAATGTGAAACACATAATGAACGACTGATAAACTTGGTGGCAAGGCGAGTCGATAGGCTAGACTCCCTACTCGAGCAATGATCTCAAACAGTCCTACATATCTAGGACTAAACTTTCCTTTCCTACCAAACCTCAATACACCACGCATAGGTGAAACCTTAAGAAAGACAAACCTCCGATAACATAACTCTTATGTCGCCTTTGAACAGTTTTTATCTGCTCTCTAATAACCTACACCTTCTCAGATGTCTCACGGACAACCTCTGGTCCAAGTAAAACCGTATCACCAACCTCTGTCCAACATGATGGTGATCGACAAGGCCTCCCATATAAAGCCTCAAACGAGGCCATGCCAATATTAGAATGGTAACTGTTATTATAAACAAACTCTATGAGAGGTAAATAATCCTCCCAACTTCCATCAAAATCGAGCACACGTGCCCGAAGCATATCCTTTATAACCTGATTCACTCACTCTGTACTCAAATCTAGCCTTGTCCCCATAGCTTGCTGAAAAACTCTCCCAAAACTCAAATGCAAACAGGGGATCCCTGTCAGACACAATGGACACTAGTACCCCATGGAGCCTAACTACCTCACGGATGTATCGTCTAGCTAACTGATCGGTAGTACGATGCACACCAACCAAAACAAAATGCACGGACTTAGTCAAACGGTCAATTATGACCCAAATCGACTCATTACCTCGTTGAGTCTTCGGTAAGCCATCTACAAAATCCATGGAAATATTATTCCATTTCCAAATAGGAATCCCCAAAGGCTACAATAAACCCGAGGGTCATTGATGCTATGCCTTCACTTGTTGACAAGTGAAACACGATGATACATAATCTCCCACATCCTTTATCATACCATCCATCCAAAAAGTTCGCTTCAGATCATGATACGCTTTAGTGCCTTCCGGGTGAATGGTAAAATGTGACTTATGAGCCTCATCCATAATTTGTTTCTTCAATCCATCAATCTCGAGCACCCAAAGTTTCCCGTGAAATCTCAAACCACCATCGGACCCAATTGACCACTCCGAGGGACAATCATCTAAGTTATTAAGCACCAAGTCCTCCAATTTGTTCGACAAACAAGAATTCTTATGTTATTCCTCTAGAAACATGTTGATCAAAGAAGGTCGAACAGATAAACTACCAACATAAGCCGTATTTGGTTTCAGGACGAGCTGAACATCATAAGAAGAAATAGCCTCTGGAGACTTCTACTCCTCCACCATGAGTAAAGCCATGATAGTGTGTTACCGACTAAGAACATCGACTACCACATTTCCCTTACCTGGGTGGTAGATCTCAAAATCATAACTACTAATGAACTCCACCCACATTTATTGTCTCGTATTCAGCTCCTTCTACGAAAATAAATATTTGAGACTCTTGTGATCTGTGAACAACTCAAAATGTTCCCCATAAAGGTAGTGTCGCCACATCTTCAAAGCAAACACAACTGCCGCTAATTCCAAATCATGAATAGGACATTGCCTTTCACGAGGCTTCAACTGTTGTGAGGCGTACAACGCAACCTTCTGGTTCTGCATCAATACAGAACCCAAGCCTGTGCCATTAGCATCAGTAAAAACCACCAAATTCCCACCTTGCATTGGAATTAGGGGTGGGCATTTCAAACCGAAAACCCGGACCGAACCGACAACCGGACCGATTAGGTCGGTTTTTTATTTATTATTAAAATTTCGGTCTTAAAACCTGGCCCGGCCCGATGTTTTTTTTCCGGTCCTCGGTTATCCTTTCTGAAACCCGTCGGGTAACCGGCCCGGCCCGGTATTAATAAAAAACCTCAAAAGGCCCTCTCCTCCTCTCAGCCAAATCCAAAGGCCCCTCCTCTTTCAAGAAAACCAGATCGATTCACAATTACATCTTCCAAAATGTTACTAACAGACAGAAAATTCTTCTCATAAATTGAATCAATAGTGACGGTATTCATTAGCTTCTTCTTCAACTACATTATACACTCCGGTGGCCTTCTTGGAGCCATATATTGCTCACTCCACGTCTGCTCCACAATAAATCAAACGCCACAATCTTGAAAATCCTAAAAATGAAAATCAACCTTCTCGACATTTCAATCTCTGTGAAAACCTAATCTCTGCGAGAAGACAAGAGATGAGATTGCATGAAGACATTCGATGGTAGTTCGATGAGGATGTCTTATTCGAACTGAAAAAGACGAGAGAGAACTTGGTGTCGCTGAGATCGCGAGAGAGAGCTCGGTGTCGCTGAGATTGCGCGAGAGAGCTCGGTGAGTGAGAAAGATGAGAGAGCTTGGTGAGTGAGAGAGATGAAAGAGCTGAGCTGAGAGAGATGAGAGAGTTCTGTGAGTGAAAGAGATGAGAAAGCTATGAGAGAGGTCTCTAGAATTCCTGATCTCAAATTGATCTCTCAAATTTGGGAATTGGTTTTTGTACCGAGACTGGCCCGGAATTCGGTTAACCGGCCCAACTCGGTTCGGTCTCGGGCCTCAAAATTGCGGGCTTAAAAATATCGGACCGGTTTTTGGTTTTTAATTTTCGGGCCGGTTACCCAGACCTGCCCAGCCCTAACTGGAATAGTCAAAATGGGTGCGGTAGTTAGTCGGTGCTTCAACTCCTGAAAAGACTTTTCACACTCATTGTTCCAAATAAACTGAACATTCTTGCGGGTTAACTTAGTCAAAGGGGCCGCAATAAAAGAAAACTTCTCGATAAATCTTCTGTAATAACCAACTAATCCTAATAAGTTTCTCACCTCAATTGCATTTGTAGGTTGTTTTCAGTCCCTCACTGCTTTCACATTATCCGGATCTACTGTTATACTCTGACTAGAAACAACGTGCCCTAAGAATTTCACCTTTTTATCCCAAAAATGGTATTTGCTGAATTTCTCATACAATTTCTGATCTCTCAATGTCTACAAAACTATCGTGAGATGCTCTCTACGAGAATATACCAAAATGTCATTAATAAAAATAATAACGAAGTTGTCCATGTATGACTCAAAGATCCAGTTCATCATATCCATGAAAAGGCTGAGGCATTTGTCAAACCAAAAGGCATGATGGGGAACTCATACAATCCATATCTCATACGAAAAGCTGTAAGAGAGATACTATATTTTTCATCACCCATCTGATGATATCCAGTTTGTAAGTCAAACTGAGAAAACACAACTGCTCACCTCAACTGATCAATAAGATCATCAATACGAGGCAATGGGTACTTGTTCAGTTCTCTATAGTCGATACACATCTTCAAGGTACCATCCTTTTTCGAAATGAAAATTGCGGGTACTCCCCACGGATAATTACTAGGACGTATGAACCCGGTTCATACACATCCTCATAATCTCTTACCATTTCTACATCTCGGATTTCTCTTTCCCACGTCCACACCGAGTAAAGAAAACTAAACATCACTGATTCTTCTCCATTTCCACAAGTGTGAGAAACAAGGGGCGTGTCTAGAGCATGAATGGAAACTATCCTCTTTGCACAATCAAGCGTGACTATGTTCTTATGCAATCAATCCATTCCCCAAATCAGATCAAAGCTCTCAAAGTTAAGCACAATCAAGTCGACAAGGAATACTTTATCGAGGAATGAAATCTTAAAATTTTTACATAGTTCATTTAATGTCGTTGAGCCTCCTAAAGGGGTTGTAACACATAACGGCCTAGCAAGTGGCAAGGTTTTCAACATTTTTCGATTAACCAAATGTCGAGATATGAAAAAATATGATGCACCAGTATCAACTAAAACCTTAACATTAGATATAGGAAAAACAGGAGTACCTTGGAAGTTTTCCTGGTCTAGTAGTGCAGCAAATACACGCCCTTGGGTGGGTTGACCTTGCCTATTATGTGTCGCGTTCTTATCATTAGGACAATCTCGCATCAGATGGTCTTGTCGCCCACACGTGAAGCAAGTCACTGCCTGTCCACCCAACGCTGCTTGGGTAGTTTGGTTCCACTGACCCTGATAACCTTGTCTCTAGTTACCCTGAAGGTGGAATTGGTTCTCATTCTGCCTCTGATGCTGATTACCATCTTGTTTCTGGAAATGATTATATCCTTGTCTCTGGAAATGATTACCACTCTGCCTCTGAAACTGATTTCCACCCTGGCGGTGGAACTCGTTTCCTCCCTGTTGTTGGTTCTGGTAACCACCTTGAAACCTCTGGTTTTGAAACTGTTGACCCATTTGCCCTTGATCATAAGGACGAAAAATGGTTATGGTCACTATAATAATCATGTGACGCACCCTGGTGACGGGTGTTTCCTGACGCCTTGCCCAACTTTGTTTTGCTTTTCTCCCTACTCTCATGATAAAAATTGTTTTGTTCCTCGTGCTTCAATGCCAAATTCAAAACACTGTCAAAACTCTCCCTGTCAGCTGTAAGGAGAGCCATCGATAAATAGTGATACAAACCCCCAATAAATTTGACATTTTTATTTTCTGGTGTGTCCACCAAATAAAAAGTATAACGTGACAACTCATTAAACTTCGTGACATACTGTTCCACAGTCATATTCTCAATCTGATTCAACATATTAAACTCAGCGACCCATTATGCCTTAACTGGATTAGGCACACACCTACTCTCAAATTGATCATTGAAGTCGTCCCATGTCATAGCAGCAACATCAATGGAGGGTAGTAAAGCCTCCCACTAGTAACCGGCAGCACCATCCAGGTGATGTGCAACTAACTCCTATATTTTTTTATCTCAGTGAGTTGCATCCTCCTGAAAACAGTCTCACAGCTTTGAACCCATATATCTATATCTCTCGGATGATCTCCTATGAACCTCTTACCACCCAAAGTTCCGAACTCCTTAACCCTTCTAGCAAAAGGGTCACCCTGATTACTATTCTTTTGCAATCCTTGTAGCAATTGCATCATCATAGTATGACTCAATTGAATTGTATTCTCGTCATGTCCATTCCCACTTCCATTGCCGTCTCCATTTGGAACAATATTCTCACTACTACCATTCCCATTTGAATTCTGACGAGTATGTCTTCCAGCCATATCCTTCAAAGAAAATGGCAATGATTAGATATTCCATAAGATACACAAAACACTAAACTTCTTACTCATAACCACATTCCGAGGATCCCCTAGACTTTCCCTAGCCTAGGGTAAGCTGTGTTCTAATACGAAACTGTCACGACCCAATGTTTTAGAAAATGAAATCCTAATATCTACGTAGGATTATCCAATTTCCCCCAAATTCAGGACATGAAATTCATTCACTAAAAGTAACAATTGATATCCATGAGAAATAATCAAATGCACAATTTTCCAGATTAGAGAGAAATAAAACAATTGATCTAAAAAGCCCAACAAAAAAAGGAAGTTAATATTAAATCTCGTAGAGCCAACTCTAACAAGTTCAACTTAACATGAACATAACTCTCCCAATAAAAATGCAAATCCAAGTTCTACTATAAAAGAATAAATTGTCACCTAGCAAACAAAAGGACTTAGATTCTCGAATAGTGTGCAACTCCCCAGCAATGCTCGTCCCATACGAAACAAACTCCTTTAACCTCGCTCGAAACTACTAATCCTAAAACAAAGCTCGTTGGCTACATTCCCAAAGGAATGTACCCAAGAAACCAAAACCCACTTGGGTTAGCAATTAAGCTGGTGTGAAATTCTTCGTTCCCAAAATCAATAGAAATACCATGGATTTACAAGAAATAAAATACGACATAAATAGCCCAAAAAAAAGGTAGTTCCTCCACGAGAAGAATGTATAAGCTAGTTACAGTTTCTAGCATATTTTAGTAACTATTTATCTTACGTATACTTGCCCTATGGAAATTAACAATGGCAAGTCGGACCTGCAAAAAAATGTTAGCAGACCTACCATCCTGCACTAAGTGATTAGAAGACAATAGTTGTATTATTCTATTTAATCAAAATTTAACAATTAATAAATTATTTATCTTAACCCAATTCTACAGGGCATGGGTCCCCCTGCCTGGTTTGCTGCCTGGGGGGGAGGGGGGCAAAAGTGTATTCTTGCCCCCCCCAGGCAACAACCTCGCTGGTTTTCCTAGGCCAGGAAGAATTTTGGATCCGTTTATAATGAATTGATCACTTAGACTATACCACATTCGCACCACCTCCGTGCTGAACATACATGCCCGTATGTCTCTCTCATATAAAAGACTTTTCCGTCATCCATGCCCGTAGGGACACATCACATATAGGCATGCATCACCGGATACCCCTAACTATATGAGTACAATAAAAGTCACTATTGGGCTAACAAAGCGTATAGGTCACGTCACATTCTATACGGATAAATAATCAAGCCTATTTAAGGTATTTCAAAATCACCACCTTTTCGCAAGACTAACCCGAAAGTTATTTTAGTTTCTCTATAGGAAAAAGGTGTCCCACATCCGCAAGACAACCCGAAGGTTATTTAGTTTCTCTATAAGATAGGGGGTCATAAACAAAAAGAGGTGTGGTAGTTCTAAGTAATACAATTCCATGTTATTTAAAGATATGAATTCAAAGTTATTCATATCGCTTGTCAATCATAAACCAATCCATCCATTCTTTGGTGTATATCACACTTTAATCCAATTTTTCTATACTAAAGTAGGGATCAGACCCATCTTAATTTAAACTATTTAACGAATCACAAGTTAACTAATAAACATTAGTCTTCCAAATAAAAAGTGTGGTTTTTAACTAAGAAATTTCTAGAAAGCCCTAGAACATTAATTTTATCAACCGATGCATAAAATATTATAAAAATACCACAACAATAAACAATCCACACATGACAATTCAGTGATAGTAAATTCGTATCAAATAACAACATACAATCTCACAGGTGATTCATCCCTAACTCCTAATTCAAACACCTACTAGAATAAAATTTAAGTTTCTCATTAGTGGGTCATACCCATTGCCTAACCCCATCATAGATAAATTCAGATTTTTTTTTCTTAATTAAAGAAGAAAGTTTCTTTTAAGGCTTGACTGCAGTTCGAATTCAAAAGCAAGATTTCCCCTATTCTTTCTAACCTCGCAATTAAAGACTTCCCCTTGAATGGATGTTTTAGTGACATGAGAGGGAAAAAGGCACCCATCACAACTTGTCAGTGGAGTTGAGAGACAAAAGATAAACCCAATCTCTTACCACTGTGATTAATAAACAAAGCACTTTCTCATCACAATTTCACTTTCTTATTATTCTTATAAGTATCCATCGCACTTTGACATTCCTAGATTTATGTATGCCTTGGTGAAACCAACATTTTCTTTTCTATTTTATTTGGTCGTCCTTTAGTGGCAAGGGCCAAAAGTCACTTACACATTACTCTTGCATTGCTTAACAACAACTCCATTCCCATACATTATTATTATAATCGGTTCAATTATTGTGATATGACTTAATAAGGATGTGTGAAATTTGGATGGGAAGTACAATTATCAGATTAAATATTTGAAGAACCTTTCTTGGGGGCGGGCCCGCCCACCACCATCCATCATCCTCGAGATTCTGCCCATGAGCACATCTCGAGGATGATGGATGGTGGTGGGTGGGCTTCGCGCGGGCCTTGCCCCCTAGAATTTTCAATATTTGACATACACCTCAGCGGTGCTGATTGGTTGGATTATTTTTTAAATTTATTTATTATTATTAGAATAGATTGAGAAGACAAATGGAGGTGGTCTAAAAGGAAAAATGAGGGAGGGTAGATTGTTAATCTCTCAAGTAGTTGAGTTCAATACTGATAGATAAAAAGAAACCCTACCCCCACTTCACAAAAAAAAAAAACACGATTTCACCCACTCTACATGTCAAATCAGAAACCGCATAACAAAAAAAAGCAATAAGAGAATTCATATAGACAATGGAAGACGACTCACCTCTTCACCTGGCTCTTTTTCTTCCCCTCCTCCTTCTTCCTTAGTTCCTTCTATCTCTTTTACGGCTGGGAGAAGGATTAACCCATATTTAACTCAAACCCTATTAAATTAGGGTTTTAAGCAAACTTCTGTTTGCACCCTTATTTGATTTTCTCTAATAAAAAAATAATTGTAATTATGACAAAATATTATTAGGAAGTTGCTAAAAATTACAGGACGTTACACAACCGCTTCTATGCTACCCATTTTCTCTTGTGTCTTCCTTCATTGTTCCCCTAAAAAAATTCAACAATAATTTTCTGGATTATTTCCATCACCTTTATTGGCACACTCATTGTCGCCATTGTGTAAATTGGCATCGAGCTGAGAACATGGCAAACCAATATTAATTTGCCTCAGGGTGAAAGTAAACGAACCTTCTATCCCCAATTCTATTTCGCATTTTCTGCACTAATTCATCAAACACTGACCTTGATAAATTGGGACTCCCAAGTATTTGATTGGAGACCCTTTGTATTGAAATCCCATCTACGGTTTTATCGACACAACTTTTTCTACTAGAGATTTTTATTCTACCATAAAGAAACTCTTCCCGGGATTGATTTTCTTTCTTGAAGCCCGATAATATCTATTAAAAAAAATTCATACATCCCATCACAGACGACTTCCTCCCATTCAAGAACACCAAAGCATCATCTGTATATAAAAGATTTGTAATAGGCGTGCATAATCTAGGAGTATAAAAGAAACCAATATCTTCCTCATAGAAAGCTCTAGTCATCCCTTTGCTTAAAACCTCGGCTAACAAAGGATCTCCCTACCTAAGACCTCTAGAGGATCTAAAGTGCCCCTCGTATCTACCTTGTAAGAGAACTGAGAAGCCATACCGTGTTACACAATTTGAGATAGCTGGGCAAAATCTATTATCAAATTTGAACCATTTGAGAACCGCAAAAAGAAATCCCCATACTAGTTTGTCATATTCCTTCTCCATATCCAATTTAAAAACTACATTTCCTCCAAAAGCATTTTTGTTGATAAACCTTATTAATTCCTGATCTAAGCCAATAAATTCAGTAATAAGTCTTCCTTTTACAAAGGCTCCATGTTCATGTGAAATCATATTCGGTAAAATCTCTGCTAGACCAATACAAATAATTTTACTAAAGATTTTATAAACCACATTGCATAAACTTATTGCCCGAAAATCAGTAAAAAAAAAAAAAATTGGTTCCTTTACTTTTGAGATCAATGCAACTAAATTAGCGGATAAGACTCTCAGCAACCCACAGCATAGAAAAATTTCTTTAGAAGCTTCCCAAATATTATGCCTAGTAATATCCGAGCAAAACTGAAAGAAGCTCGAAGTAAAACATCCGGACCAGGGGCACTATACTTTGGTATGCTGAAGGTGGCAGCTCTGACTTCTTTTAAGCTAGGTTGTTGCATCAATTTGTCACATGTCTCTTGATCAATAAGTCTGGGAATATAGTCCAACAAAGCTTGATCTTCGCAATATCCTTCTGACGTTAGCAATTTTTCACAAAACCTAATAACTTCTTTTAAGATTTCCCTCTGATCCATAATTGTATTTCCGACTTAATAATTTAGAAATTGATTGCCTTTTTTGCTTCAATTTCGCTGATGCAAAAAATTTTTGATACATGTTTCTCCCTCTTTAACTTCCTTTTCACCATATTTTTGTTCCAATAAATCTCTTCCTCTACTAACTCATTAAGTAAAACACTTTCCCATTGTTGAATTTCATCTTCTAGGCTACTCATCTTACTGAAAACATTTCTAAACACTTCTTTTTTTTCAAAATTTTAATTTCTTCCGCATGTTTCTTATCTTACAATCTGGCCTATCTACTGCACTAGAATATGCACAATCTACATTCCAGTGATTAGCAACAAACTCTATGAAATTAGCGTGTAGTACACATTTTTCGAAATCTAAATGGGAACATACCTGCTTTCGAGCTCACTGATAAGGAGGCCAACAAAGGTGCATGTTCATAGCACGTAATATGCAAACATTCAACTCGGGTGCTCAACATGTCAGTCAACCAATCTGTGTTTACCAAAAACCTATCCAATCTGACCCATGACCTATTCCTCCCTTGCTAGTTACACCATGTAAATTTTGGCCCACAGAGCCACAATCCGTGAGATCACATGCAGAGATACAATAGGAAAATTTAGTCATGGTTGTGTTATTTGGACTTCTTCCACCTAACTTCTCATCCCCTGACATAATCACATTAACATCCATCCCGATAAGCCAAGGCTCATTCAACCCCATTGAAAATTGTTCCATCTCAAGGCAAAGAAGGCGTCTTTTCGGGATCGAGCATTTTCACATATACAAAAGATACAAAAAAAATCGAATGGAGTTCATCGTTTTCACTCTACAAATGTATAATTTGTTCAGAAGAATCTAAGATGTTCACTTCTAAACCATTGGACCACAAAACCCATTATTTACCACCCATGTTCTCGTTGGGAGCAAAAAAAAGGTAAATGAATCTTACCTCCAATCTCAAAATATCTATTAGATTTTATTAGCTCTGTTATCACCAAAATTTTGAAATTAAATTCTTTCACGAGTTTTTTTTAATATATTGTGGGTTGTTTTATTTCCAACTCCCCGTGCATTCCAATACATGATATTATCAATCATCATCAGTTTGGGATTAGGCAGGCGTGTTCCTCGTCACCCTACACTCCCCAGTTGAAGCTGCACTTTTTCTTTCTTTTTTCTTTTTCAGCTTCTCTCCCTCTGAATGGATACCTGCTTCCACATCTTGCATCATGGTGTTTCTTTGCATCTCTTCGTTATCTGAGTGAACTTCCTCATCTTTATCCTCCATGTTTTCCATTAGATTTACCGTAAGCATAATGCCATTTGGGTAAAAAACTTCCACAAACTCACATTTTTCTTGGGTTCTATAGGATCCTTGCCTGCGCCTTCCTTGCCCTCATATCCTTTTTCTTGGGCTGCATCGACCTTCTTCTTCACCACAAGACTATAAACTTGTTTTATGTCCCTCTTTCCTTCCCTTCATAGGTTTTCCCACCACGAGTTTCTTCTTCTGGCTCACACCGAGCTTTTTCTTGCAATTGACAACATCATAACCAATGAGAAAGCAATATTCACAATATTTGAAACCCGAAAACAACAACCTTTGCAAAAAATCGTTACTCCTTGATCTATTAATCCACATCCTAGTTGGAAGCAGTTCAAAACGATCCATCTCCATACACATCCGGACAATTTTGGGCCTCGTAAAACATTTGGTGTTATCGTCAACACGCAGAAAAAATCCAAAGAAATCACTCATCGCTTTCAGTATCATTGGATGGAAATATTATAACGGTAAGTCTAGAAGTTCTACCCAAATGAGAACAACCATTGAATCTGTTCTTAAGCTAAATTTGACCTGCCAACGAAAGGCTTTGAATCGAACTCCACGAATCATAAAAGAATTCATCGAAAGCGTTTTTTACTTTAGCCTCTGATTCTAAACATACAAGAATGTGTCTGGGTCCAGAAGCCACATAGTGAACTCACCTGTAATCCCCCAAGGTCTATGGATAAAGTCTCATATTTCTTCCAAAGATGGCCCGAAGCTCGAGAACTAGAAGACAATGATGTGTTTTTCAACAAAACAATTCACCCCTAGCCGCATCCGAATCTGGGCGAGTCTTCAAACTTTTTTGCTCTTGATAGTCCACAAGACTGGAGCAAATGAGAGAGGAGGTTTTTGTGCCTCAACCGAGCCACCTCTGAGCCAGCCGAGGTGGTGTTGCCATGGACGGCTGACGGGGCGACCATAGAAAAGATATCGTAGATATATCTTACACGGCTGAGATCTATGCTAGGCTTGATCACATTATGATCGAGGCATGCAAGAAGGATGGACATGAATACCTTGAAGTTGCCAAAATCGTCTCAAGACTGTGACTATGAACTTTGAGAGTTTTGATAAATGTAAACATGGTTAATTTTAACCATCACATCATCAAGATTATCACAAATTTGTGCCCGAGCTTGAACACCTATGTTTTTCAACCCTTGAAGTTTCAATCTTTTTGTTATTGTCATTTGAAGTCCAATAAACATTGTTACCAATGTCCCTTGCAACCTTTTTGGGCCATTAATTGTACATATTATTTCATCTCTACCATCACAAAAGCAAGAATCTTCATTTGGCTGGAAAATATAATATTTTCTACAACAACACCAGCCTCATTTGAAACTTCAAGGGTTGAAACTTCAAAAATATCAAGATTCTTCCACGTCTTTGATAAACTTTCAAGAGTAATTCTAGATGTCGAGGAAATGGGTGAGGGAGGGTGGGGCGCACGTGTAGGAGGTGACGTGGTAAAAAAAAGGGGAGGGGGAAATCGAAAATTTGGGGGAGAAGGAGGGAATGGGGAGCTTTCTTCCCATTTTCAATCGACAGAGAAGCTTTCCTCCCCATTTTCTCCCTCTCCCTCTCCCCATTTTCCATCTCGACAGATCTGCCTTTGCAGAAGACTGTAAGTTGGCTTCTTCCCTGTTCTTGGATTTTCTTTGTGTTTGTATGCATGTTTGGAATCTGGGATCTTCTGGGTTGGTGAGTTTCTTGATTTTCAGCTCTCGTTTTGCTCAATGGGGTTCCTTAATTTTACATTTTTATGGTTTTCTATGTTTTCTCCCTAAATTCCAATTTTATTTATTTAATTTAGAAGTTTAGGTATTACGAGTTAGGAATGAAGTTGGTAGTATAGTTTGAGTAAGTTGAATAATAAAGGTTGAATGTTGGTGGCTAATCCCTCATCAAGGGTGAGGGTTGTTCTTGGTTGGCGATTCTCTTGTTAGTAGCTCAATGTCATGAATTGGTACGTTTTAGTTTTATATTTTGGTGTTTTGGCTCATGAATACATTTGCTGGATTTTGCTGCTATAAAGCTTTTTGGATTGTAGAAGGGGAGAAAACTTTCTGTTAATTTTCACTGGGGTTGTGAGAGAGCTAGATTTTTCAATGTACATTTTTTTCCCAGTTTTGTGATTATGTTGAGTATATAGTTTGGACATTAAAGGAGGAGCTTTTAATGTGTTCTTATTCTCACTTATAATGGGTTGGTGTTTGCAGAAAATGGGGTTTATTTCAAGAGAGGTTCTTCCAGCATGTGCAAACATCTGTGTATGCTGCCCTGCTTTGAGGTCCAGATCTAGGAAACCTGTGAAGCGTTACAAGAAATTACTTTCTGAGATTTTCCCCAAGTCTCTTGTAAGTGTTTACCCACTATGGATTTGCATTTACCTATTGTTTTAGCTTAGTGAGAAAGTTGTCCTCTTTAACCTTGTTGTATGAGATTGATTATTCAAGTATTATTGGTTTGGTCTCTTGTAGATTGGCTTAAATCCCCTTGTATGATAACGAGTTGAACAGATTTATAGTGTATGATGTAATGTGGGTTCCAAAACACTCTCTATTACATTTGGATTTGTATTTTGTCATTTTTGTTCAAGTGTGAAGTATACGTAGGTCTTGGCTATAGAAGAGCTCTTCAAGAACAGGGTTTCTAATGTTGTGTTTATGGGAATGGGTGAGCCGATGATGAACCTAAATACAGTTTTAGAAGCACATCGATGCTTTAATAAGGTTGATCTTTCACTCTTATGTTTGCATATTAGGTGTTTGTATCACCATTTAATTTGAATAAAGAGGTTAGGAAGTAAGTCAGTTTAATCAATTGTTGGAAAGGCATACACCATGAAGTCATAAAATTCTTTGTATGAATGTAATCCTTATAAGGAAAAACGGAAATAACATGTTATGAATGTAGTCCTCCTTATAGATTATATCATGGAATCCATAACATGAAAATTTTGGAATTTCGTGTATTAATTTTTTGTTTTTTTTTTGTTTTCCCTTTTGCTTGAAGGACATAGAGATTGGGCAAAGAATGATCACAATTTCTACCGTGGGTGTCCCAAACATGATTAAGAAATTAGCATCACACAAACTTCAGTCTACATTAGTTGTCAGGTAAGTTGGCATTGATATATTTTTGTTCTAGTGCTAATCAAATTATGTAGCAAACTGATTAAGTACCGTTTGAGTTATCTTAAATGGATGAAAATTCTCATATAGTAAGTGGCGAAGTTAACCTTCCAATACTTTATCCCCTGATTACAGAGTATCTCATTTAGTACTTTGTATTGTTCATTATGAGTATATAGATCTGTCGTTTGCTTTAAATATAGAGCATGTTCCTTATCTTAGATTTTGTGACTTATTCTTAAAAAAACTTGCTTGGGCATTAGCTTACATGCTCCAAACCAGAGACTGCGTGAAACTATTGTGCCGAGTGTGAAATCTTATCCTTTGGAAGCAATCATGAAGGACTGCAAGGACTATTTCACTGAAACTAAACGAAGGGTGTCATTTGAGTATGCTCTTTTAGGTACACCAAATTTCCTCTTAAAAACTGTCATTAGTCTCCATCTTAACTACTAGTATGTAATTATTTTCAACTATTCTGTTTCAATTTTGGCAGCTGGAGTCAATGATGCAGTCGAGCATGCTATTGAACTTGCATAACTCCTTCAAGCTTGGGGAAGTGGTTATCATGTGAACCTGATACCTTTTAATCCAATAGAGGGTTCAGAATATCGGCGTCCATATAAAGGAAGTACAACATTCTTTTATTGATAAAGTTCATGTAGTGTAAAAAAATGAAAAGAATTTGATTATACTCGAAGGAGAAAAGTTGATTTTGATACAAATCTCTTTCTCGTGCTCTTCAGGTGCTGGCATTCGCAGCTGCCCTAGAATCACGTAGAGTAACTATTAGTGTTCGTCAGACGCGGGGCCTTGATGCAAGCGCTGCTTGTGGGCAGCTCAGGAATGAGTTCCAAAAGAAACCACTTGAGGCTTCTGATGATTCAGTCTGAAGGAATGGTTGTTGTAGCTGTTTGATACTCTGCATAAGCTCATCGTTAGCAGGATTTTGATGTGGTTCCGAGTTTTCTTCCTTACTCACACATAGGGACAAATGCAGAGACATAGCGGCCAGCTTATGACAGGCTCTACTCATATTACATATACTGAGAGCCCTTTTGAAATGGATATAAGTGGAGCTGTCTGTCACGAAAGATCACATGCTGTTTGCAAAACAAATAACCACCATGGAGGCATTGAACTTTTGGGTCTGTGTAAGATGGATCGCCATCTGGTCCCTTGTAATGTTAAGATTGGACAATCAAACGCTCTTAGTAAAATATTACAAAGAATATAAATATTTTGCGTTCAAATTGCACTGTAGTCGATCGGACAATGAGAAAGGAAGTTTATGCCATTTTTTATTTTGTTTTAATCTATATGCAACATTGTTAATGTATGCAAGCGAGTTAGAGTTTGTAATTTTATGAAGAGTCGAGTAAATGTTCCTAGTTCCTACAATATATTTGTCTAGTTTATATTACAGAAACAAACAAAGAATGTTTTGTAAAAATAACTTTTCCAAAATTTTTATAGGATCCATTTGATCAAGTAACTGAAAGATGTTGGGAAAAGAGATGAAATACAAGGAGTGTTTGAAAAACTAAACATAACAAATTGCATGATATCCAAGTACAGCAGCACCCATAGAGTATACTAGATACTATCATAATCTAAAGATACTTATGCAAACAACGATCGATAATAGACACTTAACTTTGAAAAGACTTGGTGCATCATTGCAAACTGAACCAACAGTATCACATCTACCACTACTAAGTATCTGATCCAGAAATTGCACACCCAAGTATTTCTAAAACTGAGTTACAAGTTACACACAAGTTTGTAAAATTGAGAAGTCACTGAAAACTACAAGCTAAAACACTTGAAGCTTTTATGTCTTTGTAAATCCACAAAACATTACAGTACTGCCACCACTCCATCCACAAGTTTGGGACCCTCCATTCATCTGCTGTGTGCAGGAGACAAGTCAGCAGATCTCGAGCGGGATCCAGGTGGTGATCTTGAAGCACGTCCAGGTGACCGCCAGCCTGCTCGTCCCTCCTCATCATCAAATTGCCTTCTGGACATTTTCCAAAAAAAAAGTTTAAATAGCTGAATACCTCGAAAGATGGAGATTGCATAATGAACTTTTTTAGTTAACGAATAATTAATGCCTCCAACAAGAATGAGCAACTGAAACTCACTCAACATAGCCATTGTCAGCACGACGATCATCTTCATAGGCTGGAGAGTATGATCTTCTACGTGCATGACCAGCATCTAGCTCTTCCAGATCTCTTGGTGATTGGGAGTGCTCGGGAATCCTTGGAGAGACGGAGTAATCTCGTCGTCTAGGGGCAGGAGAGTAAGATCTGACAAATGAAACATTTATTCATATCAAAAGTGTCCTTTATCAAGTATAATTTCTATTCAGAAAATACATTCAGAGCAAAAGCAGCTAGCTAAAGGTTAGTAGCTAACCTTTTCTTCTATAGTCAAGTATGTAGGCAACTTCAAAAAATGCAAGAGACTTGAAAACTCTTCACATGCTTGTAAATACATGAATCACTTGAAATCTTCGCATGCAATCCCCAATTCAATTGGATCATTCTTTTTTTTGTGCTTGATGGTCAAGTTTCAATCTTCTTCTTCATCAAACTTCTATTGTTGTGGTGGAATTATAAAATTTCTCTTCACAAAGGAACATTCTTCATTTGATCATTATTCTTAACATCCTTGGGACACCACAAATTAGGCAATGCTAAAGAGTAGACCTTCATCACATGCGGGGCTTGGGCTTGTTTTAACTTCAAACCAACACACCCCCTGACAAACCAGTTAAAAGAGTAACTTACCATGAAAAACCAAAAAAACCAGAATGGAGTTGATAGAAAAGTAGTATTCTTGGCTGACAAACCCACATTACATCATACACTATAAATCCGTTCAACTCGTTATCATACAAGGGGATTTAAGCCAATCTACAAGAGACCAAACCAATAATACTTGAATAATCAATCTCATGCAACAAGGTTAAAGAGGACAACTTTCTCACTAAGGTAAAACAGTAGGTAAATGCAAATCCATAGTGGGTAAACACTTACAAAAGACTTGGGGGAAATCTCAGAAAGTAATTTCTTGTAACGCTTCACAGGTTTCCTAGATCTGGACCTCAAAGCAGGGCAGCATACACACATGTTTGCACATGCTGGAAGAACCTCTCTTGAAATAAACCCCATTTTCTGCAAACACCAACCCATTATAAGTGAGAATAAGAACACATTAAAAGCTCCTCCTTTAATGTCCAAACTATATACTCAACATAATCACAAAACTGGGAAAAAAATGTACACTGAAAAATCTAGCTCTCTCACAACCCCAGTGAAAATTAACAGAAAGTTATCTCCCCTTCTACAATCCAAAAAGCTTTATAGCATCAAATCAGCAAATGTATTCATGAGCCAAAACACCAAAATATAAAACTAAAAAGTACCAATTCATGACATTGAGCTACTAACAAGAGAATCGCCAACCAAGAACAACCCTCACCCTTGATGAGGGATTAGCTACCAAGATTCAACCTTTATTATTCAACTTACTCAAACTATACTACCAACTTCATTCCTAACTCGTAATACCTAAACTTCTAAATTAAATAAATAAAATTGGAATTTAGGGAGAAAACATAGAAAACCATAAAAATGCAAAATTAAGGAACCCCATTGAGCAAAACGAGAGCTGAAAATCAAGAAACTCACCAACCCAGAAGATTCCAGATTCCAAACATGCATACAAACACAAAGAAAATCCAAGAACAGGGAAGAAGCCAACTTACAGTCTTCTGCAAAGGCAGATCTGTCGAGATGGAAAATGGGGAGAGGGAGAGGGAGAAAATGGGGAGGAGAGCTTCTCTGTCGATTGAAAATGGGGAGAAAGCTCCCCATTCCCTCCTTCTCCCAAAAATTTTCGATTCCCCCCCTTTTTTTTTTTTGAGGAATTCTAAATGTCGAGGAAACGAGCGAGGGAAGTGAGGTGGCGAGGTGGGAGCCGTTCACCCCGCTCGGGATGCGCGCACAAAAAATGACGGCACGCATCTCGAGCGGGGTGAACGGCTCCCACCCCGCCATCTCCCTGCCCTCGCTGTGTATAATCACTCTTTTTTTTTTTTTTTTACCATGTCACCTCCTACACGTGCACCCCACCCTCCCGCGCCCATTTCCTCAACATCTAGAATTACTCAACTTTCAATCCTATCATCCATCATCAATCCTATCATCCATCATCTATATTTGAGAAGATTTTTCCACCACTTGGAGAGGAGAGGAGCGTCCACCACTTAGAAAATATTCTCACCCTCACACTTTGCTCAATCATGGCAATGATAATGGGGTTTTGAGTGTAGTTCTTTGACAATGTGGAGGGAGGAGGTTGTGGCATTTGAGGTCTAACTAGTAAAAATGACATAGGATTTCTTTAGGGTTTAAACAACAAAATATTAAATGACCCACGTGGATAGTAAATTATTTTTTGGTTGGGGTTTAAAATAAAAAGTTGGGTGTAGACCCTAAAGAAAAGGCCTGACACAGAAACTGCCATTTTCTCAATCTGGGGCATGTCTATTTTCTCAATTTGGGGCATGTCCATTTAAAATTACTTACCAATAAGGGGTTATATATATACCTATGCTGGCCTTTTCAATGGCAATCATATGAAACTTTTAGGGGTTTTCTTATGAAAAATAAATGCCTGCCATTACAATGCCTCAGCTTTGATCAATCAAATGCTCTTTCCCTGTGTTGACCATGAATGCATGTGGATCTCTTCACCTTTTGTTTCTTTAGTCTAGGATTTTGTAATTTACAAATTATCTGAAAGATCCTCTAATGCTCTGTTGGAGAGTTCAGTATGTAATCATTCCAAATCTCAGATGCAATTGCGTCTCTTACTTGTGCAGCCATCGTAACATCTTCGTACTTCTGCAGCCCTTTCTGTTGTTATTTGTTCGCCAGTCTCTTTGTCATACATGCTAAAAAGCCACTCATTCCTCTTCTCCTTCTGATATAGTTATGTTGTAAAACACATGTCGCTATGATAAGCTTCACCTGCGTCTGTAAAGGGTAGTATAGGAAAACTCTCATCCATACCTTGAAGGTACATACATTTCTTAATAGTGAATGTTGCTGATTAAATAGTTCTCTAGCATTTTGTGGATGACCACCTGCAAATTCACTCGAGTCATAGCGAACACTGTGATACGGAGCAAGGAAACCTGGCATATTCTTCATCAACAAGTTAGTATTTCCTTCCTGTACACGATGAAGGAGCTTGCACATAGTGAGCAGCTAACAAAACCTCAGGTAAACTGCAGAATAACAGGGATGTCATATCTTCAGGAACGTTAAGTTTGTTACGCCTTGTGATTGCTGCTGTTAATACACGAAAATCTGTTGCTGAGCCTTCCCAACCGGCAATAACATATCGAAATTGCATATCAAAGGAACATGCAGCCATTATGTTTTGCGAAAGATATCCATTCCTGTTGCGAAATGGACCTTGCTCATCAACTCCGACCATTACTGGGATGTGCATCCCATCTACTGCTCCAATGCAATCCTATGGGAAGGTCAATTAAACGTGATAAATGACTACCCACAAACTAAAATAACAATAAATTATAATTTAGATAGGATTTATTACCTTGAAATAAGGATGAAATCGGATCATCTCAAATTTCTTTGGGGATATCAGGCTTTGGAGGCATGTATAGCAACGATATTGTCCCCAACTTAAACACCGCAACTTGGGCCTATCATCCAGGTCACGGGTGTGGGGTTTTTTATGGGATTTTTGTTGCTATTAGGGAGTGGATCACTCCCTTATAAACCTTAGTGGCAACTCTACCTTACTTGATGTGAGACTATTCAAACCAACTTCATCCCAACAACAACTGCACTTAATACATTGTTGAAATGGCGACTAATAGTTTCACCAGAATATTGAAATCGCTCTTGAACCGCTCTAGTGCGTTGACTGTGGCCAATTGTGAACAAGAATATTGCTAGCTGTTCCTCAATTTTAATTCTATTTGTATGGCGTAATAGACCCTTCGCTTGTAAAATGCCACACAACTTATAGAAGAGTTGCTTATCCATACCGAAATTCTCGCAACAGTTCACATTAGGCCCGTTAAGTACCTCATCTATGAATTTCATACCACTGAAGGCTGAAACTGGGTATATTTCTTTTGGTAAGTGATACTCTCCAGCAGCATTTTCTTGATCATCAAAGTCTTCCATCCAAATTTCATTGTTTGCACGTAACATCGTGGATAGACACAAACTCAAAGGCTGGGACAGAAACATGGTTACAGATTTGTTGCAACAAAGAACCATTTTTCATGAGATAAGTGTCACAGTCTTACTAGCTAAATTGATCAAATAGATCCGATGTAGAAAATATTTCCAGATATATAATACGGATTCAAAAGATCCAACCAAAATTATTTGAAACATCTTTATGATGGTCATTCTACCAGATCCAAACAATGACTACGCTGACGAGTAACACTTCAAGGGCAAAATATGGATCCTCCAAAGGAGCCGTGCATAATTGTTTTCATGGTTCCTAAAGAAGTGAACACATCTAATCACCCAAATGACAACACACATTTTGTATTTGATAAGCCCTCTACACCTAAGTATTTGTAAAAGTAGAGAGTATCTACTTCCATACTCTGGAGTCTCCATATGCTCAGCAAAAGAAAACAATTGATTTCAATTTGTCACATAATATTAAGCTTTCCAGTCACTGAAATCCAACGACATACTACTGTTGAGCCATTTCTAACATGTGCCATAGTGGCTGCATTACAGTAGTTGTGCATTACACAACAATTCCAGATTGTGTACAAGGGTGCCAACTACAAAGATTCGTACTCTGCACCCTTCGAAAAAAAAAACAGGACAGATAATCTCAATTATATGAAATCCAACTGTCATAAGTTTTCCTTGAGAACCTATTTAGTATAGAAATTCCCTAAGACACTTCTCCAGGAGAAGAGCAATGAGGATATAAACAGCTTCCTTGCTCCTCCAAGACTACAGATACAGCACTGTTCAGTAATTTCTCTGTATTGTAGGTGCATTCATTTTGTAATAAATTTAGCAGACTCTAGGATTTTTTTTTTTTTTTTTTTTTTTTAAAGATTTTATCAGCAAAAGATGAACAAAATTTCATAACTGTAAGCTAGAATCAGTGAAAGATGTTTCACTGAGGGCTAGAGCAAAGATACATCAAGTAATTTTGTTACCCAAACAAACATAATGAAGAGAAGTGGAAATCTCTAAAAATGCACGACAAATTATCTACATTTTTAGAAATGTTTCTAAAAATCCTATCATTTTCACCCTCCAAACCACCCAAGCAAAGCATGAAGGGATCTGTCCCACTCACATGTGCCTTCCAAAGATAAGTTCAGAGAAGTGCTCTTTGCTGCTGTCCACAATTATTCTCGCTCAATCAACAAGTTGGAAGGGGGAACAGTGAATTCAGCAAAGCATTTGCTCCATACGGAAGCAGTAAGCTCACAAGACAAAAGAAAGCGCCATGCCTCTTCTATTGATGCTATATACTCTGAGAATCTTCCCATTAATGATGGAAGGTCCATAATAAGAAACACGTGGGGAAGCGTTCATGGAAAAACACGTGATAGTATTAAAGTTCTCTAGCTACAGACCAACATTGGCAGATATTCGAGATTTGATACATCGAACCTGGGGGATTCTAGGTGATTTCTCGCTAGGCTTGCTAGATCAACGTCACGTTCTTGTCCGGCTTCAATCTGAGGCGGAAGCAAAGAAAGTCTTGTCAAGGGACTCGTTCTTGATTCGGGGAGTTCGATTCAAAGCTTTTCGTTGGCATGATGATTTCAGTCTGAAAGCAGATCCGATATCGGTTCCACTATGGGTAGAGTTGCCTAACTTGCCTTTGCATTTATTTCATCCCCCTCTTTTGAAAGCAATTATGAACTTTTTTGGTGTCTTTTTGCGCATGGATGATCAAACTAGATGTTTATCATGCCCGGGTTATGCCCTTGTCTGCGTAGAGATGAATTTGGCAAAAAAATTACCAAGTAGAATTTGGATAGATAGATCTAACAATAGGGGCTTTTGGCAAAAAATTGAATACCCGAGCTTCAAATATTGTGATTATTGCTCATTGATAGGGCATCACAAGGATTTTTGCAGGGAAAAGTTAGGTCTCAAGGGTAATGTGAAAGCATCCCATGTGGTAAACGAAGAGAAGAATGACAAACAAAAGGTGGAAGCTAAAGTTGTCAAACAACAATATGTTCCAGTGGCTCATAAAAATAAAGTTGCAAAATCAGAGGTTGGCACGAGTGGAGCAAAAACTAATATGGGGGAGGAAATCAAGGAGGGAGTGGGTGCGGAGAAACCAGTGGCCAAAGAGCCGGTGGATTTATTGTTGTCGAACAAGTTTGAGATGCTTACGAGGGATAATGTTGAAGATGACAGTAATCAAACAAAGAATTTTTTGGCTAGTAAAGAAAAGGCTACCGCCAGTGACATATTCGTACAAGAAACAACAGAGGAAGGCCTTCAAGAGGCGGGATACACAGCTAGTGAGATTGAAAAAGCGAAGCAAGAAGACCCAACTGATCATGATGATCTAGGCAGCCCGGGGACGACAAGTCTTGAGTTTGAAGATGTGAATACAAGTATTGAAACCAGCCAAATTAAGATATTACAGAGATAGGGACCTCGAGCCCCCCAGGCAGATGATGAGTTGATCCTTACGGTCCCTGGGATACAATCTGGGGCACAGCTGTAGCACCCCGTAATTTTTGTACTTATTGAAAATTTTTAATATTTTTGTGTGATTGTCTTCATTAAGTTATGGGCATACGTATGAGCTATTTGTTTGTCCATGTGATGTGTAGTTTGTTTATTTAAGAATTAATTTTCTACTTACCTTCCTCTACCGAATCTCGGGACGAGATTCTTTTGAGTTGTATATATTGTAATACCCGCTTAATTAAATAAATATAAAAATTTCTTATTTATTAATTGGGGCATATATTGTAATCTCATTTATTGGGAAAAAGATTTTTGTTTGTCATGGCTAAATAGGATAAAGTGTGTGTGTGTTTAGCCAAAAATTTGTAAACTCTAATGTTGATGGATTGTTACTCAATTGTATTTGGGGCTTGGTTTTGGGCTTTTATTTAACTAATGATTAGGGTTTTATTTTGTGAAAGAGGGTGGGTGCATTCGAAAGTTCGGTGGGGGCAAATAGCCATCCACCATATATAAAAAAAAAAGTTAGGGTTTCTCCTTCTCTTTTCTTGAATGGAGAAATCATGTTGTTGTCCTCCGATCTATCTTCTTCTACAATGGAGTTCATTGTCGAACAACAACTCTTTCGCATTCGTTCATCCGTTACTTCGTCTCTGATCTATCTCTCTCCCTCTTTCGATCGCTTGCACTTTCAATCTCTCTCTGTGAAGAAAAACCAAAGGTTGAATGAGGAAATAGCCTATGACGGACATGTGAAAGATCAATCGATTTCCAGATTTAGATCTTTGTCTGTCTCCTGAGCTTCTTCGTCAATTCAGGCGTTCGTTTGTTCGATCCAAAAGGTAGGCTATCAATTGATTTCCAGATTTAGATCTTTGTCTCTCTCTAGAGCTTCTTCTCCTCTTAGTTCTCATTTTCAGAAACAGTTTGTGATTGCTTCTCATCGATTCACTCCAAATCGTTCGTTCATTTTCTTTCTACAAATTATTCGATGTGAAGGTAAGCAATTCAAAACCCTGTTCGATTCACTTCTACTAGTGTCACAACGGTTTGCTCATTCATTCATTCACGTTTCCATCTCCAAAATCTCACAAAATGATGAAGAGCCATATCAAAATTATTGTTTGTCCTATGTTTTGGGAATTAAATGATTGTTGATTAGTTTTGTTAGTCTCAATTTGTTTGTTCATGCTAATTTTTTTTTTAAATCTGGAGATGAGGGTTTGAATCTGGTGTGTTTGTTGCTTGGGAAGAAGTGGTAGTGCGTGGTGGTGGTGGAGGCGTTGTTGTCTGAATGCTGGTGGTGGTGTTATTGTTTAGTGATGTTGGAGGTGTTGTTTGCAGTGGGTTTTGAAGGGTTGATTGCAGGGTGTTCAAGGACTGTTCCAGGGAGTGAAAGAAGAGTTGTTCCAGGCTGTTTAAAGGGCTGAGTGCAGGTTGTTTACTGTTTCGATTGCAAGGTGAGTTTTTCTTCATTTTCCTTTTTAGGTTTTTGTATGAATTGAGAATGTGGAGTGATGATGACCTCATTCCTCTGTTTTTGTTTATTTATGACGTTTGGTTGAGGTTTCTTTTCCTTCATGTTTTGTTTTTGTCCCATACATGTTTGATGAAATGCGCCACTGAAATGAATGGACTCACAAATTTCGATAATATGGGTTTCAAAACTACCAAAGTGATTTGTTCTTACAAATTTGCCAATATAATGTGTGTTGTTTGTTTGACTGCGAATGTTAGTTGACAAGTTTTACTGCTTGTATACTTATTGTTGCATTAGCAACAAAGTTGAGAAGTTTCATTTCTTTTGGAGCTCACAGTAAATATATTTCGGATTGTTTACATGTGTACAGATGTTGTATGCCATATGGAGATGTGACTTTCTTGGCAAAGTTGTTAAGTATGATTAAATCATGAGATAGTCATTTTTGGGTTTAGATACATCTGTTAAGATATACATGATGAACCCCCTCATCATTTAGATTGGATTAGGGGATTGAGCTTAAGTTTATTGGTTTAGACCACTAGTTGGTTTGCAATTCAACTCAAGACAAGTTTAGAAGAACCATTTTTTTTTAAAGTAAGCTTTTGTGGACTGGTGATTATATATGTTGAATTTTTGCTGCTCATTACATGGTTATGTGTTATACTATAAACTAGCATATTATATATGCATGAATAACTAATGAACATAATTTGATATAAGTAGATCCTTTCACTACATGAATGGATCACATACATCTTTTATTCTACTTTAATTGTATTTTTTTTTAATATTGAGAAGTTCTATGGGTTGCACTCGCATTCCAGCCAATTTATATTTATTAAATAAATATTAGATATTGGCTGGAATTTAACTGAGCACTTGTTTTAGCTTGAGTATTTGTATTGTTATGCGAATTGGTGTGCATATTGTTTTTCCATATGATGCAAAGAGATAAGATATGTGAATTGGCAATGTGTCAAATATTTCTTGTTCCCCAAAAGAATGGTGGATACTGTGGTTGATTTACTTATGGTTGACAAAGTGTCACCATAAAAGAGTTTTGAGTTTTAGTTGATATTTTTTTATGCTCTTTTCCACAACTCCGAAGAAAAAAAAATGTGAAAAGAAAAGAAATATTTGTATACAGACTTGCTTGTATACATGTGATATTATTATGGGTATGCAAACTTGCTTGCATATCGGTGCACCGTTCCATGTGAGATCGGTTGTACGTGTAGATTTAGGAAGAATACTTGCCAGTGATCGAACTTCGGGTGAGATGACATGACACTCGAGGTGGCACCCCACTTGGGTCATGTACGCTCCGAGTGGCTTCGATGGAAAGGAGGCACACTTGGGTGATGTCTGTTCGGCACATGGAGGATAGTGCGATTGTGGAAAAGAAGCGAGATTTCTTTTTTTGTATATGTGCATGATTACCTTAAAGGAAGAAACTAAATGTTCATTCAATCATTGAATGAGAACTACATGTCTTCCTAAAGGTAGAAAAAGTGTTTTGTAAATATTTCAATAATCGTCAACTCTTATAGCGTAAGTACTAGTAAAGGCATATTTATTTATTAGGATCATGACACATATGCCTCATTGAGGAACTACCTGATGATGTGTTTGTTTATTGTTTTGTTTATTTTGATGTTGTCATGTGTGGATTTATTGATTTTGGTATGAAGATTTCTCACACCAACTTTATTGCTGACCCAAGTGAGCTTTTGCTTCTTGGGTACGTTCCTTTTGGAATGTAGCCGATTAGCCTTTCAGGTTTAGAGATTTTGAGCTGCGTTACTGGAGTTTCGCTAGTGAGCTAGCCATGCCAGTCCTTTCCGGGTTAGAGTTTTCTTTGTTTCAGAAATTAAATCATGTTTAGTTGTTGCTGCTATTTGTTTATGTTGTTATTGAATTTTCACGTCCCGAGTTTTGGGGGAAACGGATAATCCTACGTGGATTTTGGGATTTTCGTTTTCTTCGAAAATCGGGGCGTGACAACAGCAGTCGGGGTGTCAAAATGGTGAGCATGAATTGCTCAACTCTGATCAGATACGCTTTGCTTTTCCCATCACAAATCAGCTGGTAAGCGTGGAACTAGGGGTAGCTATCCCAAAGATAACCGAGAACAGGGGCCAAGACGAACTAAAAGAAAGTGAGGAAAGATGCAGTGAAGAGGTTGATGCAACCTCAAAATCAGCTACTACACTTCCTAAAGTAGGACGGGAGATAATTGATGGAAGACATGGGGAAGATCCAACAGCGCCCATGGATTGGCTAACACCCAAGTCATTAATGTTTTGAATTCAGAAATTGCAAGAATAGGCAGGGATGCATTGGCCACCGAAATCAAAGGCTTACTTGAAACGAAAGTAGCAAATGTGGGGCAAAACACTATTGAAGAAGAACATGAGGTCACCACAATACAGCCTCCCACGGAATATGTTCCTCAAAGGTTTTCTCGAAGCAAGAAGACAAATCCTAAATTCAGGTAACTGATGATGATAATACAGGTATAATGCAAATGCTTATTAGAACCTTGTAGGGATGCTAGATTAGTGCTATCATTCAATGGTTTCTATATCATGATTCATTGTGTTTCGATTCTTTACGACGACTTCTCATACATCTTGGGGCCCACATTAGGTATAAATCAGGTCATGAGAGTGCTTAAAGGATTGATTGGTAATTATGAGGAAGAAAAGTTATGGCAGGTCTATCATGCAACCACTTTAGTAGCAGAACACTTTGCAAGGTTACTCCCTAACCTGGAGACGGCGAATCTAGAACTAATTAGGTTCTTTGTTGAAGCTTTGAAGCAAGCTTATTGTTTTGTAGATGATGAAACGAGTGAACGTATGAGCGATTGTAAACTTTATCATCACCTTTTTTTTATTAATATAAGGTTCGGGGATCTAAAAACCCCAGCTCGCTTTCAAAATAAATAAATAAGAAACACGCTCTTGGGGGTACTTCCTTGATCCATATCAGGTTACGGAGCTTGTGTATTTTAAGTTCCAGGTCAGAGAAGTGGACTTGAGGTCCCACAGTTGAGTAGCAATGCTCGACTGTAAATGGCTTGTCTTTCCCACCGCACAGCCATTTGTCTTGGTTTCCATCAAGCTGAACTGAATCAATACTATGAGCTGAATCAATACTATGGAGTAAATTCACCATTTGAGACAATTCCAAGTAATTGGGATTTCTTCTTAGCTGGAATTCCAAGAGTGGGGGCGGCTTTCAGAGTTAGTAACGAACTCCTTGACTTCACCCAACTTCTTGTTGCATTGCATTATAGAAAGGCAGGGAAAGTGAGTTTAATAGGCTAGTCATGCAACCACTTATGCTCTGAAAGTGGATTTTGTCACCCATGTGAACTTGGAAAGAGATATGTCTCTTGGGGCTCATAATGCCTTTCCACAGAGACCATCCATGTTGGATTTAGCAAACCAATCATCTGAACCAACTCCATATTTAGCAGCAATACCTCTCCTCCATAGTGCATCACTCTCATTACCAAATCACAATGATCCATTTGATTAGAAGTGCTATGTTGAATTGTTTCTTCCCATACTCTAGTATCGATTGGATGCTCGGCTAGATCAAATCATGCAGGTGATGCAAGCAAACCAGAGGAGACCTGAGGCAGCTGAGTCTAGTTCTACTCCATCAACTCAGATCAATGGATCTAGTGGACTGAATCAAGGTACTCCTCTCCAAAATTCCTTGGAGAACCCGGGTATGTTTTCTAGAATGCCAAAACTTGAATTTCCACATTTTGGCGTAGTAGGTAAAGAACATCTACAACATCCCAAAAGTTTATTGGGGGACATCAACAGCAAAAAGCTTTGTCTTATCATACATAGTTGACTTTCAGGCCTGAAAGAACTTCAAACCATAGGATATTTCTAATGGCTAGGACCTCATTTTGATCTGTCTCAATAAAGAGAATTGTATCATCTGCATATTGTGAGATTGAGATGGAACGGGCTCAGTTGGTAACTTGAAAGCAATGGATCAATCCTAGACTAGTATTAGAGATCACTGTATCTATGATCATCTGCATATTGTAAGACTGAGATGGAACAGGCACAGTTGATAACTTGAAACCATGGATCAAACCTAGTATTTCAGATTTATTAGTTTACTTAATGTTTAGATTAGGTTTTTGACTAGTTTTGTTATTTAGTTGAATAGGTATCTTAGTGGTTTTAGTTTTTGAACAAGAGGTAGGATATGTTGAGACGAAGTAGGATAGTTGGACTATGGTTGACATGGTCTCACTTTTATCTAGAATTGACTATGACAGAGTTGCAAGAAAGATATAGGCCGGGCCATCGTTGCAGCAAGTGACTTTTCGTGATTACACGCTGTTTTGAAAAAGGTGATGGAGATGTGCTCATGGAAGCTGATGAATTGGTCGGCTTAAGATATTTTGTAATGCCTTGAGGACAAGGCATGTTTTGGGGGGAGGGGGAAGTTACAGATTCATCATTTGTTAACCTACTGTGTAGATTTGGTTGTTTGAATAGTATACTATTGTTATTTAGTTAACAAGGTATCTTAGTGGGTTTATTTAGTTCTTGAGAAGAACTAGGATACGTACGTTGAGAAGTAGGATAGTTGCTATTATTTGGGCACTCTCTCCTAGGGGTGGGCATTCCATCCCGCGATCCCGTCCCGATTTTTTCGGATCTTAATGGGATTGAATAATTTCATTCCGATCCCGTCCCGTCCCGATCTAGAATGGGATGGGATGAAGATTTTCAATCCGGCCAATCCCGTCCCGTCCCGAGCTAATTTTTAATATTTATTATTAATATTTTATTTATTTATTTATTTTTATTCATATAAACTTAAAGATGACTGACAGAAACTCATGCTGTTTGCATTTGAATCCTTTCTGAGATCTTCATCTTTTGATGTTCAAGATTGCATTTGAATTTCATTTATTTATTTTGGATTTTATATATTATGTAATATCGATTTAGACTATATATGAGTGTCTCTTGATGCTATCATTTCTGGGTTTATATGAAGTTTTAAGGAGAAAACAGATGAAAACAAAAGCAAATTGAACTCTCCCAAACATCCCAACTAGATTAGCACTTGAGGGAGGTTTGTAATCAATCACGTGCTCGTTACGTATACAATGTTATAAGCATCTTGAGAGACATATTCAGACATGTCTTTTTTATCCATTATTAATTTGGTTTAAGACTAAAGTCTGCTAGGTAATATGCTACTCACCCTCGGGCAATAGGAGTTATCTTGTAGTGTCAGAGAACGTATATTCAAGAGTTGATCTGGTTTACGAGACCTTGGATTTTCCATGGGGTCGCCTCTATATTGGTGGGTATTTCACTGCTTAGGTGTTATCCATAACTATTTCCAGATTCCTGCAATTTGCTTGTAGGTTTAAGAAAGTTATTTTTCACGCTCTATATCTAATTATAAGAACGTTATTTTTCACGCTCTTATATGATGATAATCTTCGCAGCAGTCACAGGCAGCACGCTGATCCCGTCCCGAACCCGTTTGGGATGGGACGAGGTCGGGATGAGTATATCTTGTCCCATCCCGTCCCGTGCCCACCCCTACTCTCTCCCATGAGAGTAGGACATCTTTGTTACCCAACTTATATTTAAGTTATGGCATGAATAAAGAATACAAACTTGAAGAATTGAAGCACTAACGATTTGGAGGCTTGGTTTCCCTCGAAGAACCAAAATATATTTCCCTTTTTTATTTATTTTCCTGGTGTTTAACCATGGTTAAATCTAGAGGCATGGGACAATAAGATACTATGTTATTAATACAGTGAAAAATCGTCGATTAATTGTAATTCGAGGTTTGACCGAACCGAACAGGGTGAAATCAGTTAGGGTTTAGCGGACTCCGAAAAATCGACGATAAATCAGCGAGTCACTGATTAATCGGCCCAGCAGACTCGCCAATTTATCGCTATAACTTTTTTTTACTGATATAACTTATATCGGTTTATTTATGAATGATTGAATGCAAATTATTTTTAGTGATATAATTATATTGGCTTATTTTTTAATGTTTGAATGTTAGTTTTAGAGTTTACATATTGTTATTTACTGGTAGAGTGATGTTGCTAAGTGCTAATTTGCTATCACTTGTTGTTACTTGCGTTGTTATGTTGTGTTGGTTGTTCCTAAACAAGTCTAGGCACCTGCAAAATTTAATTCAGCTGTAAGTTAATAAAAATTAAAATATATATTAATATTTAAAGTAGACCGATTAAATTCGATTAATCTCGCTTAATCGTAATTCGGTCCTGAACCGTACTGCGACTGTTTTTCGATTTAACTGCATAGATAAGGTATGAATCCACTTGTTCCATTTGAAAACCACCCCAAATTTAATCATTATGTCCAATAAATAGCTCCAAGATAAGGAGTCAAAAGCTTAAATCAACCTTGCTTGAATCAAGAATCTCATTGCCTATGAGAACACTCGCTGATTGGAAGTGATAGATAATCTGAGGCAATGCACTAGTGAGCCTAAGAAGAGAAACACATTAGATATGCATTTGTACAATTGAAGGGATTGGCCTGAATGGCCTAAAGTCTTCTATTCTACTTATTATTATTATTATTATTATTATTATTATTATTATTATATCTCTCAAGAAGTCCCAACACTTACTGAATACATCAATTGGAAAACCATCAATTCCAGGGGCAACACCTAGCTAAAGAGGGGCCATTTGCTCCAATAGTGTTTTTCAGTGTATAACTCCTTGTGGAATAGTTGCAATTTACTCATGGTTGTCACTGATGGTTCCCTGTAAGAAATGGCAATAGAAACTATTGGAAATATAATTGCTGCAAATAAAAACAGGAACGAAGTTACCGAATTTTATTGGGTTGAGTTGCGGATTAGGTCGTTCTTTTTAAGACGTTTCGCGGCTCTGCCCAAGATTATGCAAGCAGTCTGATAGCCCCGTCGTCCCCAGGATAAAAAAAAAAACCCAGAATTTTGTATCTGTCTCGTTCAATCACATGCACTAATGAAGAATAAAAATCTATTCACCCTATATCTTTTGCTCGGAATCACGAAAACAATGAGTAAATTCGAAAATACTAAACAACTGGAACTCTGATAATAGACTGTCTACAAAACTCTCTTAAACAGACTGTTTTAAGCTCTCTGAAAAATGAAGATGAAAATAAATGCTTTCGATGTATCTTTTAACTGAGAGAGAGCAAGTATTTATAAGCTCGTAGAAAATATTTTTTGAGAGAAAACGTGCCTTAAAAGGCGGCGAAAATCACGGAGAAAATCAGGGGAACATGGGCAGAAAAGATTGGGTCTCCTCTGACTCAATCTTGATCTCTAAAGCAAATAAAGAAAATATATTTTCTTTTTCAAATAAAAGTTCAGCAAAAAAAAAAGGTTTCATCACAATCCGATCCGACCCGACTCGGCCGATCGGACGGCAGCGCGCGTGGAGTGGACCAACATTGGTCTATCTCTTCCCTCATTCACTAAAGTGGGTACCCCTTGGGGTTCAAACCCAAGTCCAAACGTTATCCTTATTAACTCCTTCAAAGTGAGTTACATAGAGGATATGAGACTAAACAATATAGAGAGAGATTCAAAGTTAAGAAACCATTTTGTTTTAAAATTCAAACTAATGTTTCCACAATCCCTCACTTGAATTTTTTTTTTTTAAAAACATTTCTTCATCGAGAAATCTATAAATATAAGATTGTGCATAAACAAAAGTGTCTTTCAACTTGAATTCTTGCGTAGTGTTCATGATTTAGATTATACTAGAGTAATTCGTAGTTTTGAACTTTATCTCTAACAACATTACACGCACAACCTTACCAGGGTGAAGTCTAAAAAGCTCGTGCTTTAAGGCCATGCACGTATATCCCATTATAGTAAAGGCTCTAGGAACTTTTCCCACAAATTCCATAGGAAGCGGCCATGTTTCCACAATCACTTAGGTGAGTCTATCAAGAGTACTCCTATAGCTAGGTACTCCATTCCACATAGAGTATAGATCTCATTAAGAGTTTTTTAACTCATCCTACTATCGCTTCAGGAACTCATGCTTCAATCTAGGAATGAAATTACTATAAGGTCAACATGATTCACTTCATATCATTCACGACGTGTTATTACCCATTGAACTTATTTCTTGGGATCTCCAGTCTATAGGTCGGGTTACCATCATGAATAACTCATCAATCTAAGGGCATAAGTCTCATTCCTTTTGAGGTTTTGAAAACCTTCTCTCTAGCTAATCCTTTCGTCAAAGGATTAGCCAAGTTCTCATCAGTTCGTACATGATCCACTCTAACAGCTCCAGTAGATAGAAACTCTCTAACCGTATTGTGCTTACGACGTATTTGTCATTTCTTGCCGTTATAATAACGGTTCTGTATCTTTGCAATAGCCGTGATACTATCGCAATGGATCAAGACAACTGGTATCGGTCTTTCCCATAGAGAGATCTCTGCTAGCAGGTTTCTTAACCAACCTGCTTCCTTACTAGTCGTGGCTAGTGCTATCATCTCTGACTCCATTGTGGACTGTGCCAGAATAGTTTGTTTATTTGATTTCCAAGAAACAGTTCCACCAGCTATACTGAAAATATAACCACTAGTGGCTTTGGAGTCATCGGAGAGGGTGTTCCAATCAGCATCGCTATATCCTTCAAGGACAGCGGGAAACTTCTGATAGTGTAATTCAAGGTTCTTAGTCCTCTTTAGGTAACTCATGACCCTTTCAATAGCATGCCAATGTTTTATACCAGGTCTACTGGTAAATCTGTATAGTAGTCCCACAACATAAGCTATGTCGGGCCTAGTGCAATCAGTAGCATATCGTAGGCTACCAATGATGCTCGCATACTCAGATTCTCTAACACCATTACCGGTGTTCTTGAACAACTTTACACTAGGATCATTAGGAGTACATGCGGGTTTACAGTCAGAGTAATTATATTTCTTTAGGATCTTCTCAATATAGTGTGATTGATCCAAAGAAATTCCCTTTTCAAACCTGGTAATCTTAATACCAAGGATTACACTCACCTCGCCAAGGTCTTTCATATCAAAGTTCGCACGCAATAAAGATTTCCCTTTATTCACGACATGAATATTAAAACCAAAGATAAGCAAATCGTCTACATATAGACATATAATAGTGCACATGCCATTTTCAGATTTATAATAAATGCATTTGTCACTTTCGTTCACTTTAAAGTCATGTGAGATAATAAGATTATCAAATTTTTCATGCCAGTGTTTTGGAGCTTGTTTCAAACCGTAAAGAGATTTATCTAGTTTGCAAAATTTATTTTCTTGCCTTAGAATTACAAAACCTTCAGGTTGGTTCATGTAAATTTATTCTTCTAAATCACATTAAGAAAAGCAGTCTTAACATCCATTTGGTGCAATACTAGATCGTGTATTGCAGCAAGAGAAATTAGCACTCGAATAGATGCAATTCTAGTAACAGGAGAATATGTATCAATGAAGTCAACATTTTCTCTGTCTAAACCCTTTGGCTACAAGACGAGCCTTAAACTTTTCAACATTTTCATTGGGTTTCAATTTCTTCTTAAATACCCACTTACAGCCTATTGTCTTGCAACCTGGTGGCAAGTCAACTAAATGTCAGATTCTATTAGACTCAAGAGAGTCCATTTCATCATCAATAGCATCTTTCCAAAAGTTGGCATCTATAGAAGACAAGGCTTCTTGAAAGTTAAGGGGATCATCCTCTACTGTAAAGGCATAGAAATCGGGGCCATAGTTTTTAGAAATTTGATTCCGTTTACTTCTCCTAGGTTCAGATTCTGTTGCTTTATCGTTTTCATTCATCCTGATCATAGGCACGTTATTAGAGGATGTACCCCCACTATTCCTCGAAATAAAGGGAAATCTATGTTCATAGAAATCAACATCGTTCGATTCTATGATAACATGATCACTTAGGTTATAGAATCTATAGGCTTTGCTGTTAACGACATAGCCTATGAATACACACTCATATGCCCTACTGGCAAGCTTGTTCCTTTTAGGATCAGGAATTCTAACATAAGCTAAACAACCTCAAGTTTTGAAGTATGACAAGTTTGGTTGTCTATTTTTCTAAATCTCATAAAGAGAATTTTACTTTTAGACTTAGGGACTCTATTTAGCACATAACAGACCGTCTAAATAATCTCTCCCCACCAGTGTGATGCAACACTAGAGTTAAGTAGAATGACAACTACTGACTCAGTAAGAGTTCTATTTTTCCTTTCAGCTTTGCCATTCATCTCAGGAGAGTACGGTGCAGTTTTTTCATGAATAATTCCATGAGAATTATAAAACTTTATGAAATTACTGCTGTCATATTCAGTGCCTCTATCACTTCTAAACATTTTTATCTTTATATTTAACTGATTTTCAACTTCCATTAAAAATATTTTGAACATGTCAAATGCTTCACTCTTATTTTTCATAAGATAGACCAAGGTATAATCGGAGCAATCATCAATGAACGTAATAAAGTAACGTTTTCCATTTCTAGTCAAAATGCCATCAAGTTCACATATATCTGAATGTATTAAATCTAAGGGTTCAGATTCTCTAACAACAGGTTTATGTGGTGTTTTGGTTATTTTAGCTTGGCTACAATAGTTGCATTTTTCAAAGTCATTTAAGGACAATTTTGGAATTAGTCCTAAGTTACTCATGTTTTTAATTATTCGCTTATTAACATGATAGAGTCTAGCATGCCAAGTATTAAAAGAACACAACATGTAAGCAGAACTAGAAATTTTATTAGCATTAACATTCAATTTAAACATACCATCAGTGGCATACCATTTTCCCACAAATACATTATTCTTAGTGATGGTATACAAATCAACCCCTATTATTTGAGTAAACCCAGCCTTGTTCAGAAGGTAACCAGAAACTAAGTTCTTCCTCATCTTTGGAGTATGCAGGACATCCTTCAGGATGACGGTCTTTCCAGAAGAAAACTTCAACTCTACTTAGCCAGTTTCAGCAACGATAGTCGAGTGGAAATCACCCAACAACACTTTCTTGTCCTCGGTTTCAGGATAGGACTAAAACATTTATCGATCATAGCAGACATGTCGAGAAGCACCAGTGTCAACCCACCATCCCTCGGATCCACCAACAAAGTCGATCTCAGAGACCATGGCTATAAGTCTGTCTTCAGTTAGGTTTGCTGCGGAGCAAGGCGAGATCCATTCCGAAAGTTCCTGGCCATATGCCCTGGTCTGTTACAGGTATAACATAGGAAATGTGCTGATTCATTTCTTGAGGGTTGTTTTTGTCCATTCTGATTTCGCGGAGGATTCTGATTCTGTTGGTTGCGGTTCTGATTGTTTGGGTTTTTATTGTGACTCGGACTTTTCATAGTCTTTCCATCGGGTTTCAGAGCCACAGAGGTGCATGTCTTATGGTTAGAAATAATCAGAATTTCATTTTTCTGATCTTGTTTCCGAGCTTCCTCCTCAATCCGAAGTCGGGTAATCAGAATTTCTAGAGAGAACTCTTTGGTTTTATGCCTAAGTGCATTTTTAAATTTTTTCCAACTAGGGGGCAATTTATCTATCACAATAGCTACTTAAAAGTTCTCATCTAAGGTCATGCCTTCAGATATGATTTCATGAGCAATTTTCTGTAGCTCATGAGACTGGGTTTCCACAGACTTGTCATCAGTCATATGGTATTTCAGATAACGACTGACGGCATATTTCTTTGTGTCAGCCTCCTTAGTGTCATAGTTTTTCCTAAGGGCTTCCCAAATATCCTTAGCAGTTTTTTCATAACAGTAAAAATCATACAATTCATCAGACAAACCATTCAGAATAAAATTCTTACACTAGAAGTCATTTTCAATCCAGTAATCTAGTTCCTTAGTGCGGGTTTCATCAAGTTCGGTAAGCAATTCAGGTTTTTCAACATTAAGATATAAGCAACTTTTTGCGTAGTTAAGAAAAACAACATTTTTTGTCTCCATCTTTTAAAGTGTTGACCCTCAAAACGAAAGGGTTTGTTTAGGTCCTTAGCAGCAAGTTCAGTAGTAGTAAACATGGCATATATGAACGTCTTAAAATTATTGGAAATATAATTGCTACAAATTAAAACAGGAACGAAGTTATCGAATTTTCTTGGGTTGAGTCGCGGACTGGGTCTCTCTCTTTAAGACGTTTCGCGGCTCTGCCCAAAATTGTGCAAGCAGTCTGATAGCCCCATCCTCCCCAGGATAAAACAACCCAAAATTCTGTATCTGTCTCGTTCAATCACATGCACTGATGAAGAACGGAAATCTATTCACCCTATATCTTTTGCTCGAAATCACGAAGACAATGAATAAATTTGAAAATACAAAACAACTGAAACTTTAATAATAGACTATTTACAAAACTCTCTGAAACAGATTGTTTACAAAACTAATGCTCTCTGAAAAATAAAGATGAAAATAAATGCTTTCTATGTATATTTTAACTGAGCGAAAGCAAGTATTTATAAGCTTGTCGAAAATCTTTTTTGAGAGAAAACGCGCCTTAAAAGGCGGCGGAAATCACGAGAACGAGGGGAGAAAGGACTGGGTCTCCTCTGACTCAAACTTGTTCTGTGGAGTGGACCAACATTGATATATCTCTCCCTCCCTCACTAAAGTGGGCACCCCTTGGGGTCCAAGCCCAAGTTCAAATATTATCCTTATTAACTCCTCCAAAGTGAGTTACATAGAAGATATGGGACTAAACAATAGAGAGAGAGATTCAAAATTAAGAAACCATTTTATTTTAAAATTCAAACTAATGTTTCAACAGAAACCATTCTGAAATTTGCTAACTTGTGAAATAGTTTTGAACAAAAGTCCCCATTCCTTCCCCACTTCACACTTGATTTTCCCTCTCTTCCATTGAATGTGTTCCATTTTAAGAAGTTTTGTTAGTTTTGCTCTATCCTCCAATCTTTTACCCCATTCAACATCAGTGAGTTCATCCTCTTCTATAAAATCAAGTGTATGAAGTGAAGGTTTTGTTCTATCAATCATTGCTTGCATTTTCCCAAACACTTATTTGTTTGTTCCAAGTCTGGAGGAAGCTTTTGAGCTGCTTTAGTTTACTCCAGAACATGTACCCTTTTTGCAAGAAGCAGAGATAGTTTTCAAAAGGATCTCAATGTTATGAAGCAAGTTTGGGTGCTCAAACCACCTTCTTTCAAAATGAAAAGAAGTGGGATTTGAGTAGGTCATTTCCTATTTTAGGAATAAGGCATTGTGATCAGACCAATATCTATCCAAAAGCAGCTTATTCAGACCGTCGAAATGATCTTTCCAACTACTAGAGCAATGGAACTTGTCAATTCTAGATAGAGGAGTTATTTGATTGTTTGACCAAGTATATTTGCCTTCCTTTCAGAACAAAGCCTCTGATGAGAGTGTAATTGTTGATGAAATCTTTAAATTATCTTCTTCCGATGAGAGTGTAACAAAGCTCTCAGTGTTGCCCCCCTCTTTTCACTACTTTCAATGACTACATTAAAATACCCACCCAAAAGCCATGGTTGTCCCCACACTCCTGCTATGTTTTCCATTTCTCCCAGAATTGTTGAGAGTAGCTACTGTCAATAGGCCTACAGACATTGGTAGGTGTCCATTCCAAACTGTTCTCCACATTGATGAATTTGGTGGAGCGAGTGAAGCTTCCTTTTAGTACATCCACATAAAGAAAGCGATCTTTACTCCACACAAAGAGCAGTCCTCCTGATCTGCCTTCGGCTAGCACATAATCTAGTATCTCTTTCCCACACATTGTGAATTAGCTCTATGTGGATGATCTCCATTTTTAGTTTCTTGGATAATAGTAATCTCATGTTTGTAATTATCTCCATTCAAAACTGTTTTTTCCATCTCCACGTTTCCATTTTCTATTTGAATCAAGAACCATCCACCATCACTTTCTAATTCAATTTGGTTTCCTATTTTCCAACTCCTTTAGAATTAAATTGTGAGATGATCTAAAATGTCGTCGCTATGTTGTTGCCCCAATTTATTACCTGCCACCATTTGGCGGTCAATCTCATTATCATTTGAGGAACCTAGACCTGGAATGTTCATTTTCTCATTGTGGGAATCGGAAAGGTTAGTAAAACCTCAATATTTGTAATATCATCTAAACCTAACCTCTGCAAGAGTTCACCAACTCTATTAGGTACGTTGTTGCTAATTCTTTAGCTAGATGTGCTCAACTCACCATGGTATGTTGGCAGGGATTGGGGGCCTAGTAATTGAAGTTCGTCGTCTGAGTCTGCATCGGAGAGAGAGATCTCAAGAGTCAAATACGAGGTAAGGTAGAGTGGGTGGTAGAGGGTTTGCTATGATGATATCAATCTATCTAATCAGGAATCGCAAGTTAGATAACAATCTAAGATCATTAAGTTTTGTGGAAAATATAAACACTAACTAGGCAATTACAAGTATGATCAACATCTTATTCTTACCTAGATTTTTACTTAACCTTACCAACGTTCCTTGGTATTTATTACTTATGAGTACAAGATTGTAATGATTAGGTGAAAAACTCATATACTCTAGTCTCAGATCCTAACATGCTTACTAAGTTGGTCACCTTAACAAACATACAAAGAAAAGTTTTATGTAAAGCAATTAAGTAAAACACAATCACTTGTCAACAAGGAAGATTAAATTCAATTAATTCATAAAGCACATGTTCGGGGCTTCGAATCCACCCATAACTAAGAGGAGTTTAGCTAGACATATTAATTATGTTTGAATAGCAATACATAATCAACTATCAAACTAAAAATAATAAAAATAGAGGTTTAGAGATGAAAAACATTGTCGCCTAATCCGTGGTGGCGGAGAGAGTCTTATGGGGTGCGGATAGCGGAGATGAAGAGAAATAACTCTTCTTCACGATCTGTTTTCTCTTCGTCAATATGATTTATGCTTTGTAAGAAATAAATCAGACAACACAGAGAGAGATGAACGAGGGTAGTCAGCCGACGAGAGGGGCTGCGAGTGTGTGACAACGGAAAGACGACGATCGGCTGAAAGAGAGATCGGGTGGGAAGGAGATGAAGAGAGAAAGGGGGTTGTGGTATGGCGATGGTGATCGATGGTGGTATGTGAATTGGTGGACGAAGACGTGACGGTGGGTTGGCGATAAAGGAGGTTTCTGATAAGCGATGAACAAATAAAGAAGGAGATGAACAGACAATCATGATGGTGGTGATGGAACAGGCGGAGATGGCGAGACTTAATGAAAATGCTCAACGGTGATCTGATGGAGATGGCAATGGTCTGTGGCTGGGTTTGATGATGTCCCGAGGATGGGTGCTTGCTGCTGCGAGGATGAGGAGGTTGTGGATGGGTGGCGGCTTGCTGTGGTTGCAAGCGTGATTGCTTTAGTGCATGTATTGTCCCTTTTATAATTGTTTTCTTCTCGGTTTTCTTCTTTGCGTGGTTTCCTTTTGCAATCAGTATTTCTAAATTGCCAATTTGTTTCAATTAGCTTCTATTTTGAAATCTTATAATTGGAAACCTACACAAACGTGAAATTAGCAATTAGTATCATAATTAACAAGTAATAGCCAAAATTATGTATAGAAATATAGTACTAAAATAGCATAATTATGCTCCTATCAAATTCCCCCACACTTATCTTTTGCTAGTCCTCGAGCAAATCAAAGAAACAAAAATAAAATACTCAAATGACTCAATCTATACTTTCCAACATTTTTGTCTCAGAGATTTTCAACAAATCATGACATGTTAAGATTCTTTATAACACAAGATTAAATCTACATCATTCGAAAATTAATACACGTTTATAGCAATGATATAAAAATTTACAATTAAATCAATCTAAGTGACTGTGAAACTCAAGCGCGTGCCTAAAAGAATTAACCCAAAAATCCACTGAATGCATTCTTTTCTTTTTCACTGATTGTTTGGTTAAAATCACTATTCTTATTCTAGTTATATGTGAGATGATTGATGTAAAATGAAAACAAATAGCTCACATATGATATAACAAGAAAGAAATGTATTTTCTGACATGTTTATTTTTTTCTTTTCAAATATATGATTTCATGGAAGGAATGTTACTACTTGAATGCAAGAACTAGTGACACCAAATGCTCATACCTCATTCGAATCTTTACAACGTGACATTGCAAGACACACTCAATCAAAAGTCTTAATTCAGGTTGTAATGGGGTCAAGGGAAGAGCAAGAATGGATAAGAAAATTACAAAGGGCTTAAATAAATGATGAAAGCATGCAATAAGATTAGAGACATTAGCAAGGAATCACATGGTTCAAGACATAAGTAGGAAAAGAAGAGGTGACCTACTGATAATGAAGAGTTTCAGCCATTATTACTATCTGTATGGTACTGAAATACGAAATGAATATAGATAAGGACTTGTATCACTTTTGTACCACTTTTTTTTTTTTTTTGCAACTCTTCTTGAACTATCCACCATAAGGGCCTTCACCTGCACTTGTTTTTCAACATACTTTGAACCACAATAAAATATATGCGAATCAATTTATGCTTCACTCTTCTGATAAGTTAGGTATGGAAAATTAGGGTAATGAAACAAAAATGCTAAATAACAGGCTCAACGGGGGTTAACCTAAAGGAAATATATCATGGATCAAGTTTATTTGGCAATGGTGAAAACTAGGTGTCTTTATCATGTCAAGCATGACGTGCAATTCAATATAATGTTTTGAACGAAATTAATACAAGTTCTAGTGTTTAGTTCTTCATTATGAAAGCAATCCAAGTAGCAACCAAAACAAACAAAATTGAGATCATGCAACGAATTATTATTGACAAAAGAAATGAAAGATGACCTAACTAAAAACTCTCAGAATCAAATGAACAATAGGCTCAAAACTCGCATATGGGTTATAATGAGTTAAATTCGATTAAGCATGCTATGAATACCAATTACTTAGTTGATTACATGTGAAATTGCATATGATAACAATGAATAAGCATTAACCAAAGAATAATATTAGACCTTAAATTATGCTTATAAATCACCTTAAAGTCGTGCAATTAAAAACCAAATCTCATCATTGTGTTGGAAAGTATCCTAAGACTCAAAACAACTATAAACATATATTTTTTACTGACACTAATACCAACAAAGAAAACAAAAATGTCACGCCCCGATTTTTGAACAACATAACTAAATAGATTGTCCAAAAACCAAGGCATAACAGGAACACTTTAAATGATACAGTCATAAGGCAGAAAACAACTAATAAGCTTCCTCTAAAAATGAGGTCCACAACGAATAAATGAAAATCTCAATAATAAATTCCTAAATAAATGTCTGACAAGACTGAGCATTTAAATCCAAATCCTACATCTGATTACCTAGGGATAATAATAGAGATCTAAAAAAAATAAAACGTGTCGACTCCTCAGCTATCGCCACGCAGCTACTATCCTTCCTTACGCTCCAATTAACCCTGATAGTTCTCTGGGACTATGCTCATTAAGAACGTACCCAAATTTGTAAAGCAATACAAAATCTGGGTCAGTATAATCATACTGGTGTGAGCAAACTTACAAATCAAACAATTGAATATAAAAGGACAAAATGCAAGTTTACCTTAAGGAAGACAGGTAGTTCTCATTCGAGATCCGAATGAGCGGTTAGTTTCTTCCCTCAAGGCTAACCTAGTACAAGCTAAAATAATCTATACACAATTTCATGGCATGCTCAATTCAATGGTTTTATTTAATTATTTATTGTTGTTTTCAAATTCTTGGCTTCTTTTCCACAATCGCACTCTCCTCCTGTGCCGAACACACCTCACCCAAGTGTGTCTCCCTTGCCTTCGAAACCACTCGGAGCGTACATGTTCTAAGTGGGGTGCCACATTGAGGAACATGTCATCTCACCCGAAGTTCGATCCATGGCAAGCATCTCCTAAATCTACACGTACAACCGAACTCACATGGAACGGTGCATCGATATGCAAGCAAGTCTACATACCCATAATTCTATCACACGTATACAAGCAAGTCTGTATACAAAAAGATTTCTTTTCTTTTCACTTTTTTTTTTTTTCGAAATTGTGGAAAAAGAACATTTACCAAGTATTTTATTTGAGCCATTATTTTTTCAAAGCAATTAACATCACATCACATCCCCCTACAATTACCACGGTTATATATGCACCACTGTGTTTTGTGTGGACACAAAATTTGCAAGGATAATCAACAGTATTGTGTTTGTGTCTTTTGCTTATGTAGCATGTCAAGTTTTCACAAGTACAACTCCATATCTCATATATTTTCAACATGTGATTGTCACTAAAAAGTTGTGAATAGGGGTTAATTTTTACCCGAATACCCATACCTATCATCACTTTTGAAAACCACATGACAATCATTAACTGTTGACATGATGTCAACCAATAGCTTAATAAATGTTGACAATCAATAACTAAATAACTTAATAACTGTTGTCCATCAATAACTGGTGACATGACAATCAATAACTTAATAATTGTTGACACGATGTCAACCACATACATGACAATCAATCAATAACTGCAAATTTAATAAAGCATTTAAAGAAAACTGCGAATTTAGCAAACTGACACTGCGATTTAATAAGGAAAAGTGAAAGCTGCGATTTTTTATTTTTTATTTATTGCGAATCAAGAAAAGTGGAAAGTGACACTGTAAATAGAAAAGTGGAAAGTGACACTGCGATTTAATAAAGAAAAGTGGAAACTGACATTGTAAATATCAATCAGATAAAGAAAACTAAAAATGTAGCCCATACACAGAAAATAGAAAATTGAAAACATGGAAGAGAACCCCTTTCCCATCCTTTCTCTCTTTCCGACGTCACCTCATACACAATAAGCCTAATCAATCATAATACAAAAACTTAACAATGATAGAGTTGTACTCACTGATTTTTGCAATAATTCAAGGTTCCTCTTTCCAAGCTCCACCCACTTTCAAAGTAGGATTTTTTTTTCTTTTTCTTTTGTGTGTGTGTGCAAAGAGAAGAAAAAAAAACTAGGGTTTTATCTTTAAAGGAAGAATTTAGGATTTCTTGGGCTAAACACACCCACCCTTTATCTCTTACCCACCACCAGCCTAAACCTAAGTTTGAAAATAAAAAAATCATAAACTATTATTACTTGTAATTATTATTAATTAATAATTACTACCAATAAATATTATTAACTTCTAAAATAGTGCAAGTATATTGGTAAGTGAATTGGGCGGGTATTACAATATACACACCTTAAAAAGAATCTCGTCCCGAGATTCGGTAGGATAAGGATTAGGCGAATAGATTATAGCACATGCAATGAAAATTTTAAATGAGGAAAAACTAATTACTAACAAGCAAAAACAAAAATAACGAAAAAAAAATAAAGAGATAGATAAAGGAAATATGATTGGGTTGCCTCCCAAGAAACGTTTGTTTTAACGTCATGCAGCCTGACGGTATCTCCAATTAATCCTCAAAATAAGTGGGAATATGGAATGATAAGTCATTCACGTCATGCTCCACAAATGAACTCATAATAAGTTCTCTTAGGCTACAGATCGTACTCTAATAAGTTATCGTCGGATCTCCTATGACGCGTGAACTAGTAGTACCTGAGATAAAGACAAAAACGAAAAAAATTAATAAAAAAAGAAAATTTTAATAAAATGAAAAAAACCTAATGAAGTAATTAGCAATTTTTACTAATCCCCAGCAACGACGCCAAAAATTGATGAGTTATTTTACTAGCATACAACTTAATACCCTACTTTGTGATTGTAGTATAGAATAAGTAATGATCGTTCTGGACCAGGGATTATAGGGTTTGCCAACTAGCACTAAGAATAACTAATAGACAACTAAAAACTTAATTAAGAAAATATTTTGCGATTGGTTTTTTTCTAATTTAAATTAAGAAAATAACTAAGAAGTAAATAATAAAACTTAAGAGATGGAAAATATGAGAAATTAGTTAAGGGTTTATCTCCACACACCAAACATATGCTCATAAATCAATCTTCAATAATCACTTGCTAACTCATGAAAGATAATGCTCAAGATTAACAGTGATTAGCACTGCATTAATCTTATTATTTTCCCAAGTTCGTTGAATTAAACTTAGCGTCGTTTTCAAACTATTCTTATCATGCTATCTAATCAGGAATCGCTACTTAGATAACAATCTAAGATCATTAAATTTTGTAGAAAATATGAACACTGACTAGGCAATTACAAGTATAATCAGCATCTTGTTCTTACCTAGATTTTTACTTAACCTTACCAACGTTCCTTGGTATTTACTACTTATGAGTACAAGATTGTAACAATTAGGTGAAACACTCTTATACTCTAGCCCCATATCCTAACATGCTTACTAAATTGGTCACCTTAACAAACATACAAAGAAAAGTTCTCTGTAAAGCAATTAAGTAAAACACAATCACTAATCAACAAGGAAGATTAAATTCAATTAATTCATAAAGCACATGTTCGAGGCTTCGAATCCACCCATAACTAAGAGGAGTTTAGCTAGACATATTAATTATGTTTGAATAGCAATACATAATTAATTATCAAACTAAAAATAATAAAAATAGAGGTTTAGAGATGAAAAACATTGTCACCTGATCCGTGGTGGCAGAGAGAGTCTTTTGGGGTGCGGATAGCAAAGATGAAAAGAAATAACTCTTCTTCACGATCTGTTTTCTCTTCGTCAATATGATTTCTACTCTGTAAGAGAGAAATCAAACAGACAGAGAGAGATGAACGAGGGTAGTCAGCCGACAAGAGGGGCTGCGAGTGTGTGGCGACGGAAGGACGACGATCGACTGAGAGAGACCAGGTGAGAAGGAGATGAAGAGAGAAAGGGTGGTTGTGATATGGCAATGGTGATCAAGGGTGATCTGTGAATTGGTGGACGAAAACGGTGACAGTGGGTTGGCGATGAAGGAGGTTTCTGATTAGCAATGAACAGAGAAAGAAGGAGATGAACATGCAACTATGACGGTGGTGATGGAACAGGCGGAGATGGCGAGACTTGGTAACAATGCTCGATGGTGATCTGATGGAGATGGCAATGGTATGTGGCTGGGTTTGATGATGTTGCGAGGATGGGTGTTTGTTGCTGAGAGGATGAGGAGGTTGTGGATGGGTGACGACTTGTTGTGGTTGCAAGCGTGATTGCTTCAGTTCATGTATTGTCTCTTTTATAATTGTTTTCTTTTGAATTTCCTTCTTTTCGTGGATTCCTTTTGTAATCAGTATTTTTAAATTGCCAATTTGCTTCACTTAGCTTCTATTTTGGAATCTTGTAATTGAAAACCTACACAAACACGAAATTAGCAATTAGTACCATAATTAACAAGTAATAGGCAAAATTATGTATAGAAATATAGTACTAAAATAACATAATTATGCTCCTATCAGTATGGCGTGGGTTTTGTCCATGGTAGGTAACTAATGGGCCTAGTGTCTAGCATGAGAGAAACAGTTGTGGAGAATAATTGTCTTGCTCTCTGACTAAAGCATGGTAATGATGGTGTGTCTTCCTTTTCTCATTTTTACTTTTGTCGCACTATTTGAAATTTGAATCAGTAGGTTGGTTGCCCATCACTTAGATGGGTTTGTAGATCATTGTTTCTTCGATTATAAGCTATCCTCTCCTCCCCTTGCATGTTATCTTTTTCGGTTTTGTCCTTTCTTTATGTATCATGTATGTCAAGGTTCATAACCAAAAAAGGAAAGTTATCACCATTGAGAAGTTAGAAGAGTCCATCAAAATCTCCGAAGAGGAAGAGAAGATCTCGTGAAGAGGTCCAAACGGCGGCTAACGCGTTGAACCTCTCCAGTGGTAAGTGGTTTTTCCTCCCAAGCAGCGGTTGGTGAGGCTCCATTACCATTCATTGAGCCTCGTGATGTGGTGCATGCACCACATGCAGGTAAGAGTTAACTCCCTGTGATGGTTTAGGTTATATTACTTCTCCGAGGATATCTGCAACATCTCCAACCAAAGTCGTATTTTCCCAAGGGGGTGACTACCATTTTAAACTGATTACCCTGGTGAAGGTTTAGCTTAGCAAAAGTTCCAAATGTGTTCCGAGATATCACTTAAAATGACCATCTAGTTTTGTTTCTCTAGATGGTGGGAGCAAACCCTTTCTCCATGTGCCACTCGTCAGAGAGTGTTCATCCACCAGCTGGCTTTTTCTGATTCAATGAACACAGCTAGTCTCATTTTTCTGTTCCATTCAATAATTTCATAGCCTCCTCTGCTAAATCTCTTACAACCCATTCTTTTCTGTTCAATTTGTAATAATTCCCTTAATTGATGATAAAATATCAGACACAAAAGAATTGATTTTGTGTGTATTTTATTCTGTATTTCTCATTCTATTTTTCTGTTTATATACAAACTAATCAAAATAATATTGTGAGAATATTCACAATATAATCTGCTAACTTCCTTAAAATTATTATACAATCTTGACTCAATAAGCAACCTTCCTAATACAAATATTCTAGTTCCTAATCATACAATCAATCAGAATATTCTCAATATATTCTCAATACCCCCCCTCAAGTTGGTGCATGGAGATCCCGTATGCCCAACTTGCGAAGTAGATACTCATATTGTCGCTTGCCCAACGCTTTTGTGAAAATGTCAACGAGTTGCTCATTGGACGGGACAAATGTGGGATTGATATGTCCAGCAACAATGTCATCACGGACAAAGTGACAATCGACCTCAATATGTTTTGTCCGTTCATGAAATACGGGATTTTGAGATATATGGAGAGCCGCCTGACTATCACAATGAAGAGACATAGGACGTGTGTGAGGCATCCCGAGGCTAGCTAGAATAGCTTTTAGCCATTTCAACTCACATGTAGTCATAGCCATAGACCGGTATTCCGCCTCTGCGAAGGAGCAGGATACTGTATGTTGTTTCTTTGTCTTCCAAGATACCGGCGAGTTCCCAAGGAACACCAACCAACCAGTGAGGGACCTCCGAGTCAAAGGGCATCCGGCCCAGTCAGCGTCACACCACCCATATAACTGCATGTCACACTTACTACTCAAATGTATACCTTGACCCAAATTACCTTTTAAGTACCGAACCACCCGCAAAGCAGCTTCCCATTGGTCCGCCCGAGGATGTTGCATAAATTGAGATAAAACATGAACACTGTAAGATAATTCGGGTCGAGTGAAACACAAATAAATTAGCCGTCCCACCAAGCGACGGTAAGGCTCTGGGTCAACGAGCTCTGGACTCTTGGACAAGGCGAGTCGATGATTCTGTTCCAATGGCACCGCCGCGGGCATTGCCCCTAGCAAGCCCGCCTCAGAGATGATATCAAGCGCGTATTTGCGTTGACAAAGCACAAACCCATCTGGTCCGCGTGCCACTTCGACCCCCAAGAAATACTTTAAAGGACCCAGATCTTTCATGTGGAAACAAACACTGAGGTCCACCCTTGAATTTCTGTATATTCCCCGGATTACGCCCAGAAATGATAAGGTCGTCGACATAGACAAGAACACTGAGCTGAACCGCACCTCTTTGTAGAGTAAACAAAGAATAATCTGAATAAGATTGCCGAAAACCATAATTCTTCAAAGCAGTTGACAGTTTAGCGAACCAGCATCGGGGTGCCTGCTTCAGCCCATATAATGATTTCCTAAGCTTGCACACATTTCCGAAAGTCCCCACCTGAAAACCGGGTGGTAATTTCATGTATACTTCCTCCGTAAGGTCACCATGTAGAAATGCATTATGAACATCCATCTGATGGACTTCCCAATTCATGGCAGCCGCAACGGCAAGAAAGACCCTTACTGTAACCATCTTAGCTACCGAAGCAAATGTCTCTATATAATCAACTCCTTCAATTTGATGATTCCCAAGAATAACCAGCCGAGCCTTCAATCGCTCAATGGTACCATCAGAGTTATACTTGATCTTGTATACCCACTTGCATCCTAGAGCTTTCTTTCCTGGTGGCAATTCTGCTACAACCCAGGTTTCATTAATCTCAAGAGCCTCAATTTCTCGTCGCATGGCATCCCTCTAGCGGCTGTCTTTTGCGGCCTCAGAATAGCACACAGGTTCCCGATTTGTTGTCAAGGCTGCAAGAAAATGTCTATGTCGCATAGAAAAATTATCACAATTCACATAATGTGCTATAAGATAGGGTGTACCTGAGGAATGTCGTGGTACGGGTGAAACTGGTACGGATGGACTCATTTTCCGAATGGTATGAGTAACATAATCACGGAGTCGTACCGAGGCTTGCCTTCTGCGTTGACCCCTGCCCAACACATCTTCCTGACTGGCGTCCGGGTTGTCCTCCTGGTTCGCACAAGCCGGCTGCCCAGCAGCCGCATCTGGCTGTACAATCAGCTCGACACCAGCATTTGCCCCATCCTCGGCACACACCGACTGCCCAGCAGCCCTATTTGGCTGAATAAACTCCTCGGCGCATGTTGGCTGCCCAGCAGCCCCATCTGGCTGTACAAACTCCTCGGCACCCCCCTCAAAACAGTCGTAGATGTCTCCTCAAAGTCCTCGTGAACCGCCTCAATATTAGGCAGACCATCGTGGTCTAAATTAAAATGATCTGCAAAGGGAAAAACTCATTCCGAGAATACAACATGACGAGAAACGAAGAAATCTCGTTTCTCTAAGTCATACAAACGCCATCCTTTTTTTCCATAAGGGTACCCAACAAAGACGCACCTTCGACTTCTACTGGCAAACTTATCCCCGGTCTGTACATGCGCATAACACAAGGACCCCAAAATGCGCAAGTGATCGTAAGTGGGTGTGCTGCCATATAGAACACTATAGGGTGTTTTCCCATTCAAGACCAATGAGGGAGTCCTATTTATCAAGTGTCCAGCCGTCAACACACATTCTCCCAAAACTCAATAGGAAGAGAGCCCTGAAAATGCAGCGCCCGAGCTACGTTCAAAATATGTCGGTGTTTCCGTTCAACCCGCCCATTTTGTTGAGGTGTTCCCACACAAGATGTTTGAAAAACAATCTCGTGATCAAGAAAATATTGTCGCAGGCAAGTGAACTCAGTGTTGTTATCACTCCGCAAAATTTTTACCTCTTTATCAAATTGTCTCTTAACCATCGAGAAAAACATTTGAAAAGTATGAGAGACCTCTTTCTTATCAACAAGTAAGTAAATCCATACAGCACGGGAAAAATCATCAACAATGGTCAAAAAATAAGAAGCACCACAGGAAGAAGTTGTTTTATAAGGTCCCCATAAATCAGTGTGAATAAGTTCAAAAATAGTCGAAGCTTTATGTTCACTAACAGGAAACTTATCTCTACTTTGCTTTGCCCTCTGACAAACATCACAATTTTTATTCAAGCGATTTTTCGTTTCACTAAAACTTACTTCGGGAACTAACTTTGTTACTTGTAGAGATGGATGACCCAGTCGCTGGTGCCATAGATAAAAAAACACCACATTATTGGCCTTTATTGTGTGAACCTATGGCAGCCCCCGGAAGTAATAGAGTCCATCGTGTCGTTCACCCGCACCAATCAGCATCCTCGAAGTGCGGTCCTGTATAACACACAGATCATTAGTGAATTGGACAAAACAGTTATAGTGATCAGTCAATTGCGACACAGAAATTAAATTGCAAGTTAGCCCTGGCACATAAAGAACATTTTTCAAACAGAATTTTCTTTCAAGAGTGATCGTCCCCTCTTTAGTGGCGATAGCGCTACTCCCATCTGGCAATCCCACGGGACATTGAGCAATCGCCCTTAAGTCACGGAGATCCCCGATCGTGTCAGTCATGTGATTCGAGGCTCCCGTGTCAATAATCCAAGGCTTACCAGTCATCTTATCGGTCGTTGCGGATTTTGACCCGCCCAGCATTTGGAGAAGTGTCTGCCACTGATCGGTATTCAGCCCGGGCAGTGGAGATGTATCTGTCTCGGTCACTCCTGCCCCAGCAGAACCTGTCTGGGCAACGTTGGCACGATGCGTACCCTTGGTTCCTCGACCACGGCCTCGAATACTTGACTGCCCTCTACTGCGACCAGCACCAGCACCTTTCCCATCGCTTCGGGGTCGGTCACCCCACCACTCTGGATATCCGTGCAAGGCAAAACAATTGGTAGATTCATGCCCCGTCCTTTTACAGTGGGAACACACCATACTAGATTTATCCTTTTCGTCAAGACGGGTTCGTGTGGCGAGGGCCATAATTTCCCCGCGTTCTTCCTTGCCGCGAGCGATTTTCTTTACTCGCTCCTCTTGGATGAGAATTGAGTATACCTTGTTCATGTTTGGCAACGGATCTTGAGCCAATATATTGGATCTCACTGTTCCGTACAAATTGTCATCCAAACCCATAAGAAACAAATGTACTTTTTCTTCCTCCCGTTTTTTCTCCAGAATCGAAACGAGATTGCAGGTACACTTCCCGCACTTGCACGTCGGTAATTGTTCGAAATTACCTAGTTCATCCCAAAGTTGCTTGAGTCGCCCATAGTAGTCCATTATGGTCAGCCCCTTCTGTTTGCAATCTGCAAGATCTGATTTCAGTTGTTGAATCTGTGGTCCGTTAGTAATGGAGAGTCGATCCTTGATGTCATTCCAGAGATCCTGCGCTATTTCCACATGAGAGATAGTGGAGCGTAGCGTAGGTTCGATGGTATTTCGAATTCAGGACACCAAAAGCGAGTTCATAGTCCACCAGTCTTCGAGGTCTCGTGACTGCTCGCCAGGTTGTGTGATAGTTCCGTCAATGAACCCAAATTTCTTCCGGGCCCTCAAGGTCGTTCGAAATGAACGAGCCCATTCATCATAATTGTCCCCTTTCAATTAAACCTGAGTAATTGAAAGTCCGGGATTATCAAGAAAAGTGATGTCGTATGGTGAAATCGTCTTTCGAGTTTCACTGGTAGGGACGTCACCGCCAGCCATGATCGGTGTTCAAAGAGAAATCTCAAACTGCCGTAGAAAGAATCAAAGTTGTACTCACGACAGCCTGAGAAGAGATTTTATCTTCTCTCTCTTTTTTTTTTTTTTTTACTTATTCAGTTCACGAAAAGAAACAGAAGGTTCCTTCTTCTTCTTCTTATTCAGTTCACGAACTGAAACAGAAGCTGTAATCACAGCCAGAGTTCCTTCTTCTTCTTCCTCGTTCCTTCTGATTCGATCAGGCCAGAGATTCGATCAGGTTCGATCCGGTTCGATCAGAGGTTCGATCCGGTTCGATCAGGGGTTCGATCAGCCGATCCTTTTTCTTCTTCGTTCCTTCTTATTCGATCAGGTCAGAAGTTCAATCAGAGGGTCGATCAGGTTCAATCAGAGGTTCGATCAGCCGATCCTTCTTCTTCTTCTTCTTCGTTCCTTCTTATTCGATCAGGCCAGAGATTCGATCATGTTCGATCAGAAGTTCGATCAGAGGTTTCAATCAGGGCAGAGGTTCGATCAGATCTGAATCAGGCCAGATCTGAATTGCACAGGCCAGTTCGATCCTTCCTTCTTCTTCGTTCCTTCTTATTCAAAGAAGGATCCCTGATGCTCTTTGAGACTGCACTCCGAGATTACAAGGCTCAGTTAGAGGAAGATCCAATCGTACAAAGGTACATTTCCTCCCTTTATGATACTCTTATGATTTGCTTTGATACCATGATAAAATACCAGACACAAAAGAATTGATTTTGTGTGTATTTCGTTCTATATTTCTCATTCTATTATCCTGTTTATATACAAACTAATCAAGAGAATATTGTGAGAATATTCACAATATAATCTGCTAACTTCCTTAAAACTATTATACAATCTTGACTCACTAAGCAACCTTCCTAATACAAATATTCTAGTTCCTAATCATACAATTAATCAGAATTTTCTCAATATATTCTCAATAATTGATCTGCAGATCCAGAAGAGGAGGAATCTCTTCCTGGGGTGGGAATCGCTAGTTGACATGATGAAATTTCATCTGGTTCACCTTTGCTGGAATGAGGGAGCGTTTGCCAAAAGAAACTTAAGAAGCTTGCTTATCTGCAAATCGTTATCAATAACAACAAGAAGTTGGAGGATGAACTGGTGTTGCATGAATCAAGTATGTTAATTCCAATGGATACATGATTTATGTAGATGATGTTTGAAATGGAGGAGAATAGGTTTGGAGAGGTTACAAGTATTTTTGTGGAAATGGAAGTTGTGCGTGGTGATGGTAGAGGATATGAAAGTATTTTGGTTGTAAATGGTTGCCAATAGTGTGTATTGGGTTGTGTCTGGTAGCGCCTAATGGGTGTATTTTGTGGTCAGTCGTGCAAAAGTGATGAATGAAAAGAGTGGTAGGATCAATGTTGATCGGAAACCTAAAAACCCATTGGAAAACAATCACAGACTACCATAAATGGAAACTGCACATGTTAGCATACTCTATAAAGAGCAAACCCCTTTTCTCACTTACATACGCCCATAGTAAAATTGGTTACTGCGATTTTATTTTACTTCAATGACTAGGCTGGAAAATGTTTTATTTAAGTTACCTCTCAACAGACTAAGACCAACAAAACTAAGAACTTTAACATTTGAATGTTGTACGTCTGTCCCGAGCGTTTGAAGAATGAAATGAGGAAAGTCCATTTGGGGCTGACATAAACACAGAACACTCCCTAGCATAATTCTTTCCATTGCCACGTACACCCAGTACTCAACAATTTCTCTATGAAATTAATTGGTTTATGGATTAATTATTCATCATTGGAAGAATATATAAATTTTTTCAATATCTTCTTGTGGATCACCGATTTGGCCTCTAATTGAATATGAAAGTTTTGAAATAATTGCAGATAAATCAAATGCAACACATTTGAACTTGTGAGGCAGCTGGCTATTAGAGGAACCATGTCAAACATCTTCTAATCAGTCATGAAGAAGACGTGTATCTTTTGTATACAAGTTGAGTTAGGTGCCTGTTATTACAACAATCAAGTTTGTCTTAGTAAATTAATTACAAGGTTGGCGAGGATTTAGCATTTTTTTTAGTTTGAGGTTGCAATGATTGTTTCTGTTTGAGATTGCAATGACACTGATAGAAAAAGCAAATAACAGAGAAAGAGAGATGATGTAGTTTAGTTACCTTACCTGCGAGTAGTTGGAGGTTTCATTCTTGTTCCCTTTCACTATCCCTCCATGCGTTCCTCTTCCGTGATTTGGGTCCAAGAGGATAGCAAATCTCCTATAACCTGCTTTCCTTGCCTTGCCTCCCTTGGGGCTGCAATCATTTGAGCGGTCGGCCTCTCTCTGTTTCCGTCTCGGCTTTATGCTTCACTGTTGTCTAATGCAACCACCTGCAAACAATTCTAGGCAGTCAAGGCTGTTAGCCACTTTTGAGTCAGAGTTGGGTTTTTTTTTACCCTTTTGTGATTGTGTTTTACAGAGATTTGGTAGAAGGGTAAAAAAGCTTAATCCTGACACAAAAATGGCTAGCAGCTCTAACTGCCTAGAATTGTTCAACCACCAATGACCCAACCCAATAAAAATTAGATTCTCGTCCCAACACCAACCAAATGCATCGATGCTCCAAATAGGAACTTGTCTAGAGAGCCAACCCCGCGCCAGGCCAGGCCCAATACCCTCCATCATCCTAGAGATGCTCATAATGCCCCATTCGAACACAATCACATGTATAGGAAGCCCCTTTGGCATTGTCTTGGCGCTAGGGAATTGGCTTTTTAGATTTTTTTTGTCCAAATAGAATGAGTTTGTCTAGACAACCAGGCTTTAAAGCCATTTTTTTGTCAGGTTTGGGTGTTTTTACACTTTTACTCATTCTCTTTAAAATACAACCATAAACATTATCTATAAAAGAGGTAGAAGTGTAAAAAGCCCAAAACCTGGCTATAAAGCATGGCTGCCTAGAATTGGGGAAATAGAACACTCATCTAGTTGTAGACTGTCAAAAACTCTAACATGACAATATTGCCTTTAATAAAATCAAATGTTTAGAGCAAATTTTCAATCTCCATAACATCTTAATGGTCTCAGCAAACCTCGAGATCTTTGTTTATCTCAAGGCAAAAATTGAAGGTGAAGATTAAAAAAAGTTCCCTCTACAAACTATCTTCTTCTCTAATCATCTCATTCCACCCTCTCTATCCCTGCTGCAACTGAACCCACAATTTTCCAAAAGGCAGCGACTACTCCACACCACCATTTCCTCTCTCTCACACCATTCTACTCTCTCACACCACCTACTTTCTTTCTCATGCCACCTATATAAACAAAAACCATCTATTTTTTTCTTCACCATTCAAATCGACAATGGTTCCTCCCTCCCTTATTCGAAATCTCTTTCAAATCTCTTTCGACAATCAAATCTCTTGCAAATCTCCCCCCTCTCCCTCGAAAATTCTCAAAATCCCCTCAAAGTTGAAACCGTTAAACCCAAACTCAATAAATATGCATAACTTAACATAACAGAGAAATCCAAACCCAAAACAAAAAAATGCAAAATAGGGTAAGTTTTTACCGAATTAAACCCTCAACTGAGAGTGATTTACAACCTCATCAAAACACGAAAGTTGTATTACTATGAGTTATCTAATAAACACAACTTGAATCGCTTGAAAATGTTTTGAAATGAGCATGTTATAGTCATTTTACTAAAGTCACGCGAATCTATCTCGCAATAAAAATGGGATAGTGTTCTCTACTTTCGGCCAACTTATGTGTTTGATTGATATTGATTATCAAGTTGATAAAAACACAAAAGTTGTAGTAATGTGAGTTATCTAATAAACACAACTTGAATCATTTAAAAATGTTTTGAAATGAGCAAGTTATTGTCATTTTACTAAAATCGCGCAAATCTGTCCCAAAAAACTTTTGTTCGCAAAATTTACTGCGGGGATTTTGGGATAACCCACAATGTCCGAGCAAAACGCAAAGCACAATGCGGGGATTTTTGGATAACCCTTAGTGTCCCGTGCGAAACACAAAGCACAATGCGGGTTATCCCAAATTCCCCGTAGTGAACTTTGCAAAAAGATATTTTTCGGACAGATTTGTGCGACTTTAGTAAAATGACCATAACTTGCTCATTTCAAAACATTTTCAAGTTGTATTTATTAGATAACTCAGAGTACTACAACTTTTGTATAACTTAAAAATCGGTCTCGATCGAACACATAAGTTGGCCGAAAGTCAGAAACACTATCCCGTTTTTATTGCGAGACAGATTTGTGCGACTTTAGTAAAATGACTATAACTTGCTCATTTCAAAACATTTTCAAGTGATTCAAGTTGTTATTATTAGATAACTAAGAGTAATACAATATTTGTGTTTTGATCAACTTGAGAATCGGTCTCGATCGAGCATATAAGTTGGCCAAAAGTCAGAGACACTATCCCGTTTTCATTGCGAGACAGATTTGCGCGACTTTAATAAAATGATCATAACTTTCTCATTTCAAAACATTTTCAAGTGATTCAAGTTGTGTTTATTAGATAACTCATAGTGATACAACTTTCATATTTTGATGAGCTTGAGAATCGATCTCAATGGAAGGTTTAAATTGGTTGAAAGTTACCCTATTTTGCGTTTTGAGTTTGGGTTTCTCTGTTATGTTAAGTTATGCATATTTATTGGTGGTGTAAGAAAGTAAAACAAACAAAACAAAAAAAACAAAAACAAAAAAAAACTCAATGGTGGTGTGAGAAAGAGGATATGGTGGTGTGGAGTAGTCGTTGCCTTTCCAAAAATTTAAATAATCTTCATCCACACCTACTGACATTTCAATTGGATAAACTAAGAGGGTGTTTATTTTTTGTTCTGAATGGAGTGAGAAGTCTTAATAAGAAGTGGACCACCTTGTTTAGAGTGTTTGTTTTTAGTTTTGATCAGAAGTTCTACTTCTAATTGGAGTAAGCAATAGGGAGGTGTTGATCACTTAACACTTATTGCTGAGTAAAAAATTATTACAATAATACCTTAGAATAATTTTTTAATTACAATTGTTGCCCATATCTTCTTAAAAATAAATAGGGCAAAATTTTGATAGCACACTTTCATTCTCTTCGCTAAGGATTGTGGTAAAAACCGTAAAATTATCTAGGATTTGGATAATTATTGGATATGATTTTAAACACAATATTTATGTCATAAATTTTGAGCTCCGTGGGGCAAAATTGTCAAACAGTTCTCATTCAGCACCTAAAAATAAACACCTTTTTAATTTTACAGCTTCTAATCAGCAGCCCATTCAGAAACAAAACAAACAGTTCATTCAGAAGCTCATTCAGAACTTCTAACTCCAGTTAGAAGTTAGCTTCTAAGCACTTCAAAAAAACAAACGCCCACTCACATAAACGCTTTTAACCCAAAACATTAAAGCTATAAACTTAAAAGTGAATTTGATAGAATTGAACTTGTAAATACACAGGAATTTAAAAACAATATTATAATTGAAAGCAAATAAATTGACAATAAAATCGATTAACTTTTATTCAATCAAATTCTTATTACAATTAACAACATATGTTTCTATTTATAACCGACCTAACTTCTCTGACAAGAAACAAACCCTAAACCTAATAAGATATTATTATCCTAATTGAACTGTTTTTAAAGAGGTCTTATTACAGTATAACTAGTGGTACTATTTCTAAAATAGACTCAATTACATCATAATTCAACATATAAACAAAGAAACATTAGATGGGGTTGTTCTGAAAACCAACCCAAATCATGGTGATACTCATGGGTTGTTCATCATTGCAGAAAACTGCAATTTGGACCACAATCCTCCCTCATTCCCAGTTACATAATAACACCACTACCACAAATACAATAGCACATCATTTCATACCAAATCCATTGCTTGGCTACAATATGATTTCCAAATAAAACTCCTCATTTAGTAGAGAACCTGTTGATCTTGGAATTGGACAATACTTCACATGACCAAGCATCCACAGAGAAGGAAACATAATTGAATTGAATTGGGGCAAAGAGGGTAGAGTGGGGACACCTTTGATCTCAACAGTCCACTACCATGTCATGTGCGTTCACTTCATCTACCATTTAAAACCATCACTCGGTAATGCACGAACTATGAGAGTTCTCAGTTGCAGGGATGGGATGATTGGAAAAGAAGATAGTTTGTAAGGGTTTCTTTAATCTTCACATTCATTTTTTGCCTCGAGATAATAAAAAATAAAAAATAAAAAATAAAAAATAAAAAATAAAAAATAAAAAATAAAAAATAAAAAATAAAAAATAAAAAATAAAAAATAAAAAATAAAAAATAAAAAATAAAAAATAAAAAATAAAAAATAAAAAATAAAAAATAAAAAATAAAAAATAAAAAATAAAAATAAAAATAAAAAATAAAAAATAAAAAATAAAAAAACCTTCCCAAGACCATTGAGATTTAATTTTTCTCTTTTTTATATGAACTTTTAATTTTATCCAGGGCAATGTTGGCACTTTAAAGTATTTGATAGTCAAGTGGGTTGACTGCCATTTTGAACCTCGGACTCAAATAATTTATAAAACGAACCCCAAAATTAATTAGGACAAACTAAGTGGGCTTAAAATCAAAATTACCTTTTTTTTGTAAAACATCAAATGAATTTGGGTCATAGGCATTTTAGTGAAAAAAAAAAAAAAACATCATCACATCCAAGGCATGTGTAACCACTAAACGGTTAGCTGACCAAAGCCACTAAACCCCAAGAAGATAACATGTAAGAGCATCTCCAAGGGAGATCCTAAATTGGCTAAAAAGCTAATTTGGGGTCTTCTATGGAAAAAAAAAATGCTTCAATGGAACACCCTATACATATCCACATTTTAGCTTTAGTCTCTCTTTTCCCCTATATTTGGGGGCATTCATATCATTCCAATATACCAAAAAATATTTAAAAACTCATTTTTTTTCTTTTTCTCTTCTCCAATTATTAAAATTTAAATAGGAAATTCCTAAAAATAGAGGCAGATATATTTAAATAATGATGAAAAAGTTAAAATGGGAAATATGGTTGGAGTGATGAAAAAAATATGGGATCCCTAAAATTAGGTTTTTGGTTAAAACAAGATGTAATTGATACCCTAATTCAACTTTTACCCTTAAAGACGCTCTAAAGTGTATTTTATGGTTTGCTAATTTATATAATGCACAGGCACAATTAATTTTTCTTAGGGTGCTTTACCCCATAATAAATAGATAATACAATCTCCCTCCAACGCAATCCTTCCACCCTCTTTGTGACTATCACTGCTACTTCATCTCTCCAATATTATTACTTCATCTTCACCCAATCCCCACCAAACTATATATTTTGAATCGAACTAACAACACCACCACCCCACCCTCTTGTCCACATCTCATTGATGCTTCGATCGACCATTTCATCACCAGCAACCCATACCCAATCAAACATTTTTTTCCTACCAACACCCAATTGATGCCCTTTTTGTTTGCAAACAACACTCGTTTAAATGCCCCTTCAAACCGAACCCAACTGAAGTCACTCTCTTCTTACCCGTCGAAATAAAATAATTGAAAACATGATAGTAGGAAAGATGGTGGTTTGATTAAGTGGAGGGATGGACGAGGGGTTTTCAGCATAGAAAGTCAACGAGTATTGCAAGTGAAGTGGGAGGTGGATTGGTAGTGGTTCGATTCAGGTGGGGTAAATGGATGTTACAAGTTGGGTGATTGTTCAGTTTGGTGTGGTTATTGTTCGATTCAGTTGAAGGTGGAGGGGTATTGCTTGCAAGTTGGTGATGGTTCAATTTGTAGGGGTGGTGATTGTTCAATTCAAGTTTGTTCAATCGGAGACGAGGCGGGTTGGGGAGAGGGAGATGGTAGTGTTGGTGATTTTAATAAGGGCAATGGTGGTTTCAGTTGGAGGGCTCAGTTGCGGGAAATGGTGGTATTGGCGACAGAGAAGATGAATTTTTTTTTTTTTTACCCATTGATTACTTTCAAGAGATGTATTGACAGTTGCTCGAGGTACTTAAATGTTAAATTTCACTCGTTGGATTTAACAGAACATAAAATAATATCATTTTGAAAACAACATGTGTGCCCTCACAGACAATAGACTGAGACCGCGAATCCTAAGCAACAAAACACATAGTTCATGTACAAATTTGATCATTAAATTGTTGCCTAACATGTGTCATTGCTTGGTTGATGGAATTAGATGATGACTTACTACTAATCCTAATTTCTTTAACAACAATTTTAGAGAGCCTGGAGTGATAGCAAGAGGTAGTGCTTGGAGAGGGTGTCCAGCACGTGAGTGCCAAGTCTACCCTCCTCTTCCTCTTCCCTTCCCCTTTTTCTTCCTCCTTCCTCACAGTCCTACCGCCACCCTCATCCTTCCTCCCCTATTTTGCAGCGTCGCTGCCCTGCCCTTCCTCTTATGTTTCGCAGCTTTGCCGCCACCCTCCCCTTCTTCCTCCCTCTTGTTCCTCCTCCTTCCTCGCAGCCCCATCGCCACCCTCCCCAGCTCCGCCCACCCATGTGTTCGCCTCCACTACCACCACCCACCAATTCACCAATCTTCACTGCTCAAAAAATTCCAGCCAAGATTGTGTTAATTAAAAAATTCCACAACCCCCACCCCATTCAATTTAAATCTGGTGGGTTTTGAAATGGGTGAGTTTGGCTTAAATTAAAGTTGGTTGGGGGGATTTTGGCTCAATTAAAGTTGGTGATAAGAATAAGTACGAAATAGATGGATGTTAAGCATGATTGGGGGTGGGGTGGACAACGAAAGTAGTGGTCTAGTTCAATTCAAAGTGGAGGGGTGATGGTGGTATTGGATGGAATTGGGTGATTAATTTCATAGGGTTTTCGAAGTGGATGGGGCACTAATTCCATGAGTATGGAGGAGCTGGATACTTGGAGTAGATGGCGGTGAGGTGGGTTCGATGGGGTGCAGGAGATGGATGGAAGTGGCGATGGTGAGGTGGTTTACTTCAAATGAGGTGGGTGGAAGAAGAAAGATGAGGGTGGCTGATAAGCACCCAAAACATCAATTTTACACTCCTAAATATACAATTGTTAACTCTAATTATCAAATAAAAATATCTCATTACGTTTATTTTGTGCATTTTGTAGAAATTCAAGTACAACTATCAAATTATGCATAAATTGGCAGGCTAAATTCATCAACTAGAAGGCCCAATTGGAATTCGAATGCATTCATCAGGATTACAGAATTTCAATTTCAAGACCCATGAAGTCAAGCCCACAAAGCAACAACAACTCGAGAAAATCAATATGAAGATTTGGACGTCCACATGGCCAACTTTATCATAAAAAAATCTCTACAAGACATGTTTCCTTATTGAACTCCAACACCATTTCTTGTTTCACTCAAACCATGTTTTCTTGTTTCACTCAATTATTCCTTGTTTCATTCAACCATGTTTCACTGTTTAACTCAAACTGTGTTTCCTTGTTTCACTCAAACCCTTTTTACCTATAAAAACCCCATACATGGAGTTCATAAGGGAAAGTTTTTCTTTGAGAGTTTTTCTTTGATAGTTTTTCTTTATAAAGTTTTTTAGTTTTAGCTCTTGGCTTTATATTTTTACTTGGGAGAAAAGTGCATATACTACAGTTTAAATTTCATTGAAGAAGTAAGTTTTATCTTTGTTCTTTAACTTTTAGTTTAATACTTATTTTCATCATCCATTATTTTGCTATGCTCTTTATTCTTTAAGTTGAAAATCAAATATTGTCTTCTAACCCACGTGAAGTAGACGATAACCCCTACTTCCACTATATATTGTTGAATTGTATTGCAGGTTGAAGGAAGAAGAAAATAAATAAATAAATAAGAAACAACTTATATTTCATTGATTGATGTCAAAAATCATGCCACGACATTAATGTCGGTTTTTGGCATCAATCAAATGGCGTCGTTGCACATCACTTGGTGAAGGAAGACATTATTGAAGATACAACTTTGGAGACAATAGAGAAGATTTTTAATTTCTTTAATTTTTTTTCCTTTTCTTTTATTTATTTATTTTTTTTTTTGTCATTTTTATGTTTTTTTTTGGGTAATTTTCAGCATATAACGGAAACAACACAGCAGCAGACGGCTCAAACATGGTCCGTTTAACGTGCAATTTTTACAGAAAATTTCGTGATACACCCCTGAATTTTCATAATTGTTTCATAATTTTTTTATGTCGGTTGCCTGTTGAACAAATTCGTTTGGAAAAGTTGGTGATAAAGCTGCGAAATTGCCTAAGACTTGCTTGAAGACTTTTTTTGTTTTTTTTTGTAGTTTTTAGTGAGGAAGAGAGTTTATTTTTTTTAACTTCTTTGTAATATGCCTCGAATGGTCGAGTGCAACTTGTAATAGTTAGACATTATTTTAGCATTAGGTTGATTGTTAGCTTTAGGTTAGTTTAATTCACTTTCATAAAATTAAAAAAAAAAAAAACTAAAAACTAAAAAAACTAAACAAAAAAAATTCTGACTTCTTGACAAAGACCATTAAACATCTTTGCATGTGTAAATGTTTGATTTTGTGTTTATTTATTTAGATAGCAATCGAAGTCAGAAATAAAATATAAAAAAAAATTCTTTGAAAAATGGCTAATTTTTTTTGTAGTGGACAACCAGTGGTGTTGTGGGGGAGAGAACAATTGTTTGAATCTAGGAGGAGTAGCTCTCAAATAACATTTCTCTCTACTCCCACGGTGGAGACCTTGTGTCCGAGCTCACAAGTTAGTAAGTATCTCTTTCAGACACATTGTTTTAGTGGCTTGGGTGCTAAGTGAAAATCGATTGGACATTGCTTTGTGTTTGTTTATGTTTCTGCATCTTAACGAGCTGCGTGGTTGCTTACGTTAATAAACTACCATAAACAGAGAGGGCAGACCTAGCCCTGTTTTTGAAACGAGTGGGATTTCATCACCCACCTCGTCACTCCAGCTGTGTGAAACCAAAGCACATAATAAAATCAACTAAGATTAGAGCCAACTAGGACGGTGTTCATAGGACAACTAAAACCTAGGTTATTCTGCTAAATTTTGTGTTGACTAAAGCAAAACATGACGTTGGGTTTAATCATTCAATGAACTCCGAGAGGCCACTGCCACATGGGTAACTTACCCGGTACGCCAAGTCATTAGTAAGCTGCAGACCACAGAAGGATGTGGTGTAACCAACAATTTTGGCTAGGAACACACACCCTAAGTACGTATTTGACACACATCGTTCTCATATCAATCGGTCTACAGATCGGTAGCACATGTACAGTTCTTAATTAGACCACGTGATCTCCTGTGCTTGTGCAATAATCCGGCTTCTTGCAAGCGTAACTCTGACCTTCTGATTTTTGACTTTGTACTGTTGGATACAAGCTTTTAGGATCATCTGTTAGCACCCTATCTAATCAGGCAATAATAGATAACAGTGTAACGCCCGCTGGTTACAATCAATCTTGTCCCTCACAGATTAACAAGATAAAATCCCATTAAAACGTTGTTTGCTTAGATTTGGCATTTGTGTGGTTCAGAAGTGATCGTTACTTGTGTATGTCTTCTTAGAAATCGTCTAGGGATACTTGATCTTGTGCTTTGTCACTATCATCTTTCCAATCCATTTTTTCCCTTTTTATGAAAGTTTGGGAACGACCCAACAAGCGCTTGGTTCGTACCCAAAAGTTTTCTAGCCACCCCAATCCACTTTTTGCTTATTCACCACACCCATCTCCACCTACCTCCTATCACTCTCCAATCAACACTGAAATGGAAGAACGTCCAATTTGGGAATATAATGTTCCCTTTGCTGCTAATGTGCACGGATGCATTGAGCTGCCCCCTATCACTACAGCTCAATTTGATATTAGACTGGCTATTATTAATATGTTGCCGAAGTTTCATGGGCATGATCGAGAAAGCCCATATGTCCATCTTGGAAAGTTTCTTGAACTTTGTAGTACTTTTAAGAACCAAAACATAGATGAAGAAAATGTCAGACTTCGCTTGTTTCCTTTCTCTCTTGATGATTGGGCCACCTCATGGCTAAATTCCTTCCCTGCCAGTTCCATTAAATCATGGGAGGATTTAGTTAGAAAGTTTCTAGCGAAATACTTCCCCATGAGAAATTAGAAGAGAAATTGAGGAGTTTACTCAAACACATGATGAACTTTTTTTGTGAAGCATGGGACCGCTTTCAAGATTTACTCATCAAGTGCCCCCATCATGGCTTTGAAAAACGAGTGCTAGTGCAGAGTTTCTATAATGGATTGATTGTCGAATCTAGAAATATGATCAAATCCATGCATCAAGGGAAATTCATGCGTAAAACTGGTACTGATGCTTATACATTTCTAAGTGAACTTGCTGATGATTCTCGACAATGGGCTGCCCATAGAGAGTTGAAACCTAGTTCTTCTAGAAAATCACGTCTATTTGTACCAAAGGAAGATCCCGAACCAGACATCAAAACATTCGTAAAGGACTTTGCTAAGGAAATGAAATCTATTGTGACAAAGTCTACCTCCGAAGCTAGAGAACAGACTTATAAGCATTGTACGTTTTGCCTCAAAAGAGATCATATAGATTCTAATTGCCCTTTAACTTCAGGTGGCAATGAACCTCCAGAGGAAGTGTGTGTATTTAATAGTGATTGTAAATCAAACACATTCGGTCAAACATACACATCTGCAAATCGACATCACCCTAACCTTTCCTATGGTGGTGACTTTTATGAACAACCGCCCAAAAGTTCAGGGAATCCTCCTGGGTTTCAACACCCTAGGCAGCCTAGTGGACAAGCCCACAACTCACCCACTTATCCCAGGCAGGTTCAATATGGACCTCAATCTAACCAGTTGCAACAGAGTCAATATCCACCACATGGAAGACCTCTTTCATTCCGGCAAAATCAGCCTGTGAACCTTCCTATGGTACTTGTCCCTCATAATTCTTATGGTCAACCTCAACTTAGCAACTTTCGAGACTTTGTACCTCAAAATCAATATGTTGCTCCTTTACCACCTTCAAAACCATCATTGGAGGATATGATGCACCAATTACTGACAACTAATGCTGCTAATTCCCAAGCCATCCACCAGCTTCAACAACAGTTGCAATAGTTGAGCGTGGGAAGGGAAAAAGGAACATTCCCCAGTCAGCCCATCCCTAATCCAAAACGTGCTCCCCAAGCCCATGTCAATGAAATTGGTAGTAATGTTGATTCACAGGGAGAAGTTAAAGTTGTCACCACCCTTCGTTCTGGTCGAGCAATTGATAATGACATAGAACAACCCAAGATAACTGATGTGATTTCCAAAAAGAACGTTCCTAAACCAATTGAGAACGCTAAAAATTCTTTTCAAACTAGTTTAAACTCACACTCTCAGCTTCCCGTGGAACTAAGAAAGTATATACCTAAGGCACCTTTTCCCAAAGCCCTTTTAGGTAACAAAAAAGATAAGCAATTTCAAGAAATACTAGAGATTTTTAAAGGAGTACACATCAACATCCCTCTTTTGTCTGCTATCCAACAAGTACCAGTCTATGCAAAAAAATTCAAGGACATGTGTACTAAAAAGAGAAAAATGGAAGTACCTGAAACTGCATGCCTTGCAAGCGATGCCACATCGCTTATTCAACAAACTGGAAAAATTAAGTACAGGGATCCAGGAACCCCTACTGTACCATGTTTCATCGGAAAAGACTTTGAAAGTCGTGCCTTGATCGACTTAGGAGCGAGCGTGAATCTCTTACCTTATCATATATATTTAGAACTCTGGTTAAAGGAGATGCAACCAACAAAGGTAGTTCTTAAGCTAGCAGATGAGTCAAAACGATACCCTAAAGGAATAGTTTTGGATGTGATTGTTCAAGTTGCAGATTTCTATTATCCAGTTGATTTCATCATCTTAGACACTAGCCCGAGCCCAAATAATCAAATTCCTGTCATCTTAGGGCGACCCTTCTTAGCAACTGTGGAGGCTAACATCAACTGTAGAAGCAGTAGCATGTCTGTTTCTTTTGGGAACCTTAAAGCCGAATTGAATATTTTTAAGGCCTTGCAAAGGAGAGATGATCTCGATATGATTGAGGAAGAAGTGTGTATTATTCGATCTTTTGAGTCTATAGCTCAATCGTCACCAGATGACGTATTTCTTCGTTGTCTCTCACACTTTGGTATGAACCTAGATATGGACGAGGCTATGAAGAGGTCAACAATATGTTGGATAATGTGCCCATAATGCATATACCTGAATCCGAGCCATTATCACGTTATCAATATGAGGAGGAGTTGTATTCATCTTCTTTCTTTAGAGAACAGTCACAAGATAGTGACTCATCCACAAGCACTCAGAAATTACTAGAACTTAAGCCTTTACCAAATGAATTGAGATATGCATTTTTCGGTCCTGCGGAGAGTTATCCAGTGATTATTGCCTCAGATCTTACTGAAGAACACAGTGACAAGTTGTTGGAGGTCCTAAAAGCTCACAAGTCAGCCATTGCTTGGAATATTCATGACATCAAGGGTGTGACCCTAGTGTCTGTGAGCATCATATTTATTTGGAAGATGAAACCAAAACATCCAGAGAACCCCAGCGACGTCTAAATCCCATTTTGAAAGATGTCGTAAAAGAAGAAGTGTTGAAACTCCTGGATGCAAACATCATCTATGTTATCTCTGATAGCCAATGGGTTAGCCCAGTCCATGTGGTTCCTAAGAAGTCAGGAATTACAGTCATTGAAAATGAGAACAAGGAATTTGTGCCACAGAGAATGAAAAAGGGATGGAGAATATGCATTGATTATCGTAAGTTGAACTCTAATACTCGAAAGGATCACTTTCCCCTTCCCTTTATTGATCAGATGCTTGAGAGGTTAGTAGGTCATCCTTACTATTGTTTCTTAGATGGATATTCTGGATACAATCAAATCCCTATTGCACAAGAGGATCAAGAGAAAACCACATTCACTTGTCCTTTTGGTACTTACGCTTATCGTCGCATGCCTTTTGGGCTATGCAACGCACCCGCGGCATTTCAAAGATGCATGTCTAGCATATTCAGTAATATGGTGGACAACTTTCTTGAGATATTTATGGATGATTTTCAGTATTCGGCTCATCTTTTGACCAATGCCTACATCACCTCTCACTTGTCTTAGAGCGCTGCGAAGAAAAATGTCTTGTTTTAAATTGGGAAAAGTGCCACTTCATGGTGAAGCAGGGCATTGTTCTTGGGCACGTTGTCTTTCTAAAAGGCATTGAGGTGGACAAAGCTAAGATTGATGTCATTTCATCTCTTCCAATTCCAAAATCTGTTAAAGATGTGTGATCTTTCTTGGGGCATGCTGGATTTTATCGCCGCTTCATTAAAGATTTTTTGAAGATTGCACGCCCTATGACCAGTCTCTTAGCTAAGGATGTTCCCTTTCTTTTTTACGACAAGTGCATATCCACGTTTCTGCATCTTAAATCTGAACTAGTCTCAGCCCCTATCATCCGAGCTCCTGATTGGGTGCTACCCTTTGAGATTATGTGTGATGCCTCTGACTATGCTGTAGGTGCAGTTTTGGGTCAGAAAGTTAACAAACTTCCTCATGTTATCTACTATGCTAGCAAAACTCTGAATGAGGCTCAACTCAATTACTCGACCACGGAGAAAGAGATGTTAGCCATTGTTTATGCACTCGATAAATTTCGTTCCTATCTCATTGGAGCTAAAGTCATTGTGTACACTAACCATGCAGCCCTTAGATACCTTCTCAATAAGAAATACACCAAACCTCGACTGATTTGATGGGTTTTTTTGCTTCAAGAATTTGACCTTGAAATACAAGATAGGTCAGGTACAGAAAATGCGGTCGCTGACCACTTGTCTAGGCTAACATCATAGTCATCTACTAGTATCTTGCCCATTCAAGAGGACTTCCCAGATGAACAACTTGTCTTGGTAGAGCAAGAGATTCCTTGGTATGCCGACATTGTCAATTTTTTAGCAGCTGAGGAACTCCCTTCACACTGGTCTAAGCCAGATCGTGACAAATTTTTGTCTAGGGTCAAGTATTATTCTTGGGATGAGCCATATTTGTACAAATACTGCCCTAACCAACTTATCAGAAGATGCGTTCCAAAAGTTGAACAATTGAGCATTCTCTCATTTTGCCATGATCAAGCTTGTGGTGGGCATTTTAGTTCTAAGAAAATCGCAGAGAAGGTTCTCCAATCAGGTTTTTATTGGCCTACCCTTTTTCGAGATGCCCATGAGTATTGTAAAGCCTGTCACCGATGTCAACAACTTGGGCGAATAACTCGTCGACACATGATGCATCTGAATCCTATTCTAATGATTGAAGTTTTTGATGTTTGGGGCATCGATTTTATGGGACCATTTCCATCCTCCCATGGGTATCGATACATCCTTCTTGCAGTGGATTACGTATCTAAATGGATAGAGTCCATTGCCACTAAGACCAATGATCACAAAATTGTTATTTCATTCATAAGGGAGTTTATCTTTAGTAGATTTGGCACCCCCAAGGGTATCATTAGTGATGGGGGTAAGCAATTCTGTAACCGTGTATTTGAGCATCTTGTTAAAAAGTATGGGGTTACTCACAAAATTGCCCTTTCCTACCATCCTCAAACAAGCGGTCAAGTTGAAGTCTCAAATCGTCAAATTAAGAACATCCTCGAAAAGACTATCAATCCAAATCGGAAAGATTGGTCTTTACGTCTTTTGGATGCCTTATGGGCATACCGAACTGCATTCAAAAATCCTTTAGGGATGTTTCCCTATAGATTGGTCTTTGGTAAACCATGTCACCTTCCTGTCGAACTCCAACATAGAGCTTATTGGGCTCTAAAGAGTCTAAACTTTGACCTCGATATGGCTGGTAAAAAACGGAAACTTTAGCTCGATGAGCTAGAAGAATTGAGGTATAATGCTTATGACTTATCCAAGAACTACAAAGATAAAATGAAGTGGATACATGACAAAAACATCATGAGAAAAGAGTTCCATCTTGGTCAAAAAGTCCTACTTTACAACTCTCGTCTTCATTTTTTTTCAGGTAAGCTAAAAACTCGTTGGTCTAGTCCATTTATTGTACGTGATGTTAAAAACTATGGTGCCATCACCATAGAAAACCCTACAAATGGTGATCTCTTTCAAGTAAATGGACAGCGACTGAAACCATACCATGAACTTCCCACAAGGTCAGTGGAAACCATTCAGTTGATTGATCCTAACTATGAGGATTAGTCACGCCTACAAATTCCTACTCCACTAAGCCTGTTTGGGGGTGGTATCTACCACCCCCATTACATCCGGCAATGACATTAAATTTAGCACTACTGGGAGGCAGCCCAATCCGTTTATGCATTCATTCATTCATAAAATATTAATAATAATTATTATTATTATTATTATTATTATTAATACCGCCAATTCCTATTTGGGGTGATGTATTTTAATAATACATCACCCCACAACTCACTATTTTTCTTGCAGGGACGGTACAGATATTCAACAAATCATCTAAGGTAATAAGTTCTAATTTTTATTTCTCACTTTTCATTTCATTTGTTTAACACTAGGGAAAGTGTTCTATTTGTTTGGGGGTGGGGAGATTTATCAAAATTTATACCTCTTTTGAAAATCGTTTTCTAAAATAAATAAAATAAATAAAAATAAACTAAAATAGTGTGGTATCCTAGCTATGATGAGATTGGATTACTTGATTCATTACATTTAGGCAAAAAGATGTTGGAAGTTTATTGCTAGAGTAAATATTGCATTTGAGCATTCAGGAACAAATAAATTTTTGCACAATTACCTCAGATGTAGTTTGGAATACAAAAGTAAGTTACTTCCTGAGAATCAAGAGGAATAATAGTGGAGACTTTAACCTTGTGAGCTATCAGGCCTTTCATTTTATTCAGAGTGTTTTACACAACTCCGAGTCATATGATGACTTAAAATTTTATTGGACATTAACTTGTTGTGAAGTCTCATTATTCTTATTTTTGGTTGGTCACTGAGGATGACATTTTTTTTTAGTTAAGAGAAACATAGGTCTTGTAGTCTATTTGAGACTTATAACCATTACCAAACCTTAGAAGGTAAATTAGGCATCTCTTGTCCATCTGAACCTTCTCAAAACCATCTTGCTAAACATTTCATCCAATACCAATGTGAGTTTTTATCTTTTTTTTAGATATATATATATATATATATATATATATATATATATATAAATAAAAAAAACCCCCCATATTTCCCTTTATGTTTCTGAAAAATGTTAGGAAGATTTATGAAGAAAAATAGGAGTGCAAAGTGAAACTACAAAGTCCAAGGTACTTCAGAAAAAAAAAAAAAAAAAGGTTCTGATAAAGAAAAAAAAAACAAACCAAAAAAAGGGGTTGTAAATAAAGGAGAATAAAAGGAAGTGATTGATGAGTCCCCTATTAATCTATTTGAAGACCCTACATTTTCAGAAACATCATTTTACGTGCCATCTACCCCACTCTTCCTCATATATTTAAAAAAAAAATTAGATTCATTGCCTTTTTAGAGAAGTCCTAATTAACCCTATGGTAAGGTATGGTAAGAAGTGGAGAGTAGATGAGAAGACGCTATGGTGGGTAACTCGACATTCTTACAAGTGATCAACATTCCTTCCATGAGACTATTATTCTCCTTCATGTTCGTTTATTTTTATGAGCATGTGAGAAGTTTGCATTTTCACATTTCCTCTTTTCCTCATATGCAAGAGAGAAAATATTTTACCCAAACTCAGAGTGATCATTTCAGAGATATTAACTGGTGAGTTTTGAAGTCAAAACAGCTATTCCAAAGGTGGATTAGGATGTACGTTACTTTGACATGAAAAGTTGCATTTGTTGGTTATTCACACACACACATACCTTGTTCCAAAGTTGCTCACTTGTAATGTGCATTTTAGTAAGAAATTACATATGTCTCTTGACTTCTATGTGGTTGAATAACAGGGATATTCTCTGAGAACAATAGGTCACACATCAATTTTGTTTCATATAAATAAAAATGTTTGTGGGTGTCATCCTGGATAACCCTCAGGAGGCTAAAACTCCTCCTTTAGTGTCATGCTAGGGGTTCAAGGCGTTGTTGCATATTGTAAATGCAATCGAGTCATACCAGCGAAAGTGGCATTGATTTCTTTGAGAAGTTTATGATGAGTAAAAAATATTTTGTTTTGTGTTCTTATCTTTCTTTTTGTTGTTATTTGCTAGAGGACTAGCAAAAGGTTGTTTGCGGGTGGTGTGATAAGCACCCAAAACATCGATTTTACACTCCTAAATATACAATTGTTAACTCTAATTATCAAATAAAAATATCTCATTACGTGTATTTTGTGCATTTTGTAGGAATTCAAGTACAATTATCAAATTATGCATAAATTGGCACAATAAGGCTAAATTCATCAACTAGAAGGCTTAATTGGAATTCGAATGCATTCATCAGGATTAAAGAATTTCAATTTCAAGACCCATGAAGTCAAGCTCACAAAGCAACAACAACTACGGATCTTAAGAAAATCAATATGAAGATTTGGACGTCCACATGGCCAACTTTATCATAAAAAAATCTCTACAAGACATGTTTCCTTATTGATCTCCAACACCATTTCTTGTTTCACTCAAACCATGTTTCCTTGTTTCACTCAACCATTCCTTGTTTCATTCAACCATCTTTCACTGTTTAACTCAAACCGTGTTTCCTTGTTTCACTCAAACCCTTTTTACCTATAAAAACCCCATACATGGAGTTCATAAGGGATAATTTTTCTTTGAGAGTTTTTCTTTGATAGTTTTTCCTTGATAGTTTTTCTTTGATAGTTTTTCTTTACAAAGTTTTTTAGTTGTAGCTCTTGGCTTTATATTTTTACTTGGGAGAAAAGTGCATATACTACAGTTTAAATTTCATTGAAGAAGTAAGTTTTATCTTTGTTCTTTAACTTTTTGTTTAATACTTATTTTCACCATCCATTATTTTGCTATGTTCTTTATTCTTTAAGTTGAAAATCAAATATTGTCTTCTAATCCACGTGAAGTAGACGATAACCCCTACTTCCACTATATATTTTTGAATTGTATTGCAGGTTGAAGGAAGAAGAAAATAAATAAATAAATAAATAAATAATAAACAACTTATTTCTTTGATTGATGTCAAAAATCATGCAACGACATTAATGTCGGTTTTTGGCATCAATCAGTGGCAGTGGGTCAGCAAGGAAAGAAGAGGAAGGGAAGGGTAGTGGTTGGGCTGCAAAACAGATGAGGAATAAAGATAAGGGGATGAGAAAGTAGAAAAGGGAATAAGAGAGGGGTAGAATTGGCACTACACCCTCCCAGACTACTCGGTGCTCTCTCCCCACATTGGTTATTTAGTTTACTTGAAAACATAGCATGTATTTGAATCTTCGTAATATAGCCTATTTGCACAAAAATAAATCAAAAAAAGAAAAGTTGAAAATTGAAATGGAAAATGACTTTTAAGGCTTTTTTTTTACAAAATAAACCATTTAGATATCGTAGTTAATGTAAAGGGTAGTTCGTGTCTACTTTTATATTTTTATGACCAACAAGGAATCTTTTATTAACTCACGTAAACCTATAAAGTCATAAGACATCGTTACCCTTCCTAAACAAATTGAAATTCTAATTAACTAACCATGTCTCTTTCATTCACACGATTGTGTTATTGTTCTTCTTTTTCGGTCATGTCTGTCACATTTCTCTTCTTTAATCTTTTCCACACGCGAACACCAAATACGGAAATTTCCTATATCTCCCCAATATTTTTGAGGTATGATTATGATTCTCAATCTTCTCTTTAGTTACTTAAATACTCATTGAAATCACTTTCGTATACCCGTACTTTTGTTAAACAATTGCTCAAGTATAGTGAAAAACGATTAGACTAAGAACACTTTTAGTCATTCTTGACTCGCAATCATAACTAGTTTTTCCATATTGTAGATTAAATGATGATGTTCTTAAGTAACTGACAGTCTACTAGATACCATTTTCTATGTTCCTGCAACATATTTGCATCCTTGCCAGAGGCTTTAGAAAAAAGATTACACATAGCAACCCTAATTATTGCTAAAATGTAAAAATGTAGTGAGACTCGATTGTAATAGAACGTATTATCTAGCTAATAAATAGAAATGTGTTAATAATCTTGAACGAGATGACCTCAACAACCTTGACTAGCAATTATTTCCACAACAACACTCATGAAACATTTTTCTTATTCAAATAGCTGGTGATTTTTTAATCAACTTACAGACACATAAGTATCCTTAAGATTGTCATAGCATTTAAAACACTGCAATTGGATAACAATGTCAACAAACCTATTTTCGATTTTATAAACTTTAACTTTGAGACAAATTGAACTGACTCATTCAGTTAGCTCTCTACACCATGATTTAATTCATCATCTACTTTGGTACCCTGATACTTACACCAAACATATTGTGATTGAATCTCAACAAAAGTCAAAAATAAGAAAAACACAACAAATAAAAATTCATCACATTACTTTTTAAATTAATCAGGTTGTCCAAATTGAGCCCACCTCGATCTAGTTTTGTTTCTTCAAAACAAATAATAAGTCGAAATAGTGAATGCAACAACCCTAGGTGTTATTTATGAACAAGAACTTCAGCTTAGAGAAACCTTATTTATGTAAAATAGAAAATGTTGAAAACTATAAAAATAATTGTGGCGTAGAAGCGGTTTGTGACTTGGAGATATTTCAAACTCATTTAGTGGCAATTTCCAGTTTCATGCATGTCTACAATGATCGGGTTATCTTTTGAAGTGGTGCAAGTTATTATCTTGGTATTGATCTTTCATGGTAAAATCAGGTTGTTGCTTACAATGGCTAATTCATCTCCATGAAGATTATTTTGCACTTGCTTTTATGGAGGAAAATTATTGTCATTCTCCGATGGAAATTATAAATATGAGGGGGGGCATTGAAGAAGGCTTTAGCATTGATAATACAATTGACTACAATTCATTTGCTTCATAACTTTATATATCAATTTGATTTGCCCCCATACATTTATCTTTTGTGCTCCTACAAAGTAGTTTGTTGGATCAATTTTCTTCCCCAGAGACTAGATGCATGGAGTTATGTTTAGGAATTGATATTTTGTATAGTTATTTATGTATTGTTCAAATTAAAAAAAAATATGTTGAAGTAATTAATTATTATATTCTATTATCATTAATTAACTACTATTCATCACTCCCCTCCACCCTTCAACAAAAATTATGGCTATGTCACTGACAAGAGGTCTCATACAAAGGTTTATTTATAATTCCATGAGCTAGTGTCATTTTAATTGATTTGTAGCTACTTTCTCAGGGTCTACCTAATGCATGAAGAATGAAGTTCAAAGATAAATTCAGTTCATCAATAAGAGATAACGTTGAAATATGACACTGAATGGCTAATGGATTCAAAAAGTTTAGTGCACCATTGGGGCAACACAACCCTTCTTTGGTAATTAAAAAAATAGGAACCTATTTGAATGTCTTGACTGAATTATTTTTTTTTCCAGTTATGTCTAACAACCAAAATCAACATTGAGCACTGAATAAATATGCATAAGACCTGATAATTGGGGAAAGATTGAGACACACACCGTCTAAAGTTGATTCGCATACCTCGTCTCATACTCTGTTTCCCTATTCCATAAGAGGCGGAATTGATCTTCCAGTCGATTCTTTCTTAATTAGTCTGATTTTTCGAATTGCACCCAATAAGAGTCTCAATCATATCTTCATTCAATTTTCACATGAATTAGAATTAATACTCAAGATGGTGCAATAAAGGAAAGTTTTAATATTAAGCCTACTAGTCTATTTACTGAAAAGAGTTTGATTTCAATTGATCCCACACCATGGCTCGACTAAATTTGCTCGTACTTTATCCCAATGTGAAGGCTTTAATCTCGATTTTTCTCTTTCTACATCATCTATCTTATTGCGTGGCTCCGAAGAATTACACATTCTACTAGTCTCCACAATGGATTTCCTCTTCACCCCGAATTGTGGCTTTCAGGATCATTGTGGCAGGTATAGAACTAGGTAGCCCTTGAATTGGCTTTGATGCATCACTTACTTTTGAAGGTGTTTCTTTATTTGGCGTTCGTGTGTGGAAAAGATTTAAGAAGAGAGACGTGAGAGAAAATAGAATAACGACACAAGCGTGTGAATAAAAGAGATGTGGTCAGGTGATTAGGTTTTCAATTTGTTTAGGAAGGGTAAAGATGTCCTATAACTTTATGTGTTAACTTGGGTTACTAAAAGAGTCATTGTTGGTCATGAAAGTTTAAAGTAGGCATTAAAAAATTGAGGCCTTATATATTGAATTTAACAAATATATGTTCACAAACTAAGGAAAGCATTAATTTGAAAAGTAGTTATCCTATACTACTCAAACGAAGGCCAAAACATACAATCACATCCTAACGCCCTCATCCCATGACACTAAAATACATAGTTTTCACTCATATAAGGGTGAAAAACATGTGTGGACAAAGCATATTCTAATTCTATTTCATATTTGTATTAAGTTTATATATATTATTTCCTGATTGAGCCCCAAATTTTGTTTTGGTTATTGGGTTATTGAAGAGGCTTGGATAACATAAAGGAACCCCTTATACATATATAGATCAAGGTAAATTTGGGGGGGGGGGGGGGGCGAAGTGGTGATTTTGTGGAATGGGCCCGTGGCCAGGATTGGCATGTGGCACGTGGCATGATTTGTAATGGAAATGTGATTTTTGCCTCATTTAGGGTTTTAGTTTGCCTATAAATACCAAACCCAAATTAAGGTGATACAACTTTCTCATGTCACTTTTCTTTCATGGCCCCATCACTTGAATCTCAGAGCGCCACACATTCTGAATTTGTGATCGTTATATGCCCAACACAAAACCTTTCTCTTCACTGGTAAAGATTTTTCCTTGCTCCCGAAAGGAGTTTAGGTCACCTGATCACTTCCACTTCAATCTATCAAGACGTTGTCCACTTCAAATCCACGTTATATAGTTATTGAATTCTATACTAATGTCCATGATATGCCGTTATTCAAAACATGATACCTTATTTCTAGCGTTAATCTACACATTGTATCTTAGCTGAAATGTATAAATGATGGATGTGTCGTGCATGCTCACTTCAAAACCATGAGTCTGCTCTAACATTCAAAACACAAAATATTTGAATCAACACTCTATAGTGTCATCGACATGGCACCATCTCATTGGTTTTTCAAAACTTACATGTGACTTTTGAAAAAACCAATTAGTGTAAACTAATAAGGGGACACCACATTTTGTTTTTGAATATCATAGTAGAAGGACTCAACATGGCGGATGAATATATTTTCTATTCTGAATTTAATCGTCAATTATCTATATTGTACTATTAAAGCAAATACCAAACTATGTCTCTTCTATGTGGCTATCTCCAACCAAATGAGTTCTACAACCTTCATCGTATAATAAGGGTCTATCTAACAATCATTTTCTCAAATGCTAATGAGGGCAATAGGTCTATTCAATATCAAAGAATACCTAATATTTCTCAACCTTAAATCATATTCCTATTTTATCTCCATACTTCACTTACCATTACTTTGTTTGTACTTTTTTTTTTTTGCATCAAATGTGTTTTTCTCTCCATAATGTATCATGGTCATAATAAGTCTGCATACATTTTTATTTATTATTATTTATTTATTTTTATATTTTCCTTACTTTCTTCTTATTCATTCTCTCTATTATAATTACCATGTAACTTCTTATTTTTTCTACAAGCAAGAATCATTTCCCATAATGCCTCTTTAGTCCCCCCAACTACATTGCAAAGATGAATTTCATGAGTTTGCAAAAAGTTTGATTATCATCATATGAGGTCGGATGACAACCAATAAAGCATTCCCTGTCGTATCATATACAACTATTCAACTAAGATGTATGATTGTTTTTATGCATATATATATATGTAACTTCTTTTTTTTCTATTTTATGCTTTTATCTTCATATTTTTCAAATTTTCTATCCTATGGTTGCCAAAATTTATTTTTGTCTCTACTCTCTTATCTTAATTTAGTTTTGAAGAGCGCGATTGTATAACTCATAACTTGGAGATATGTATAGCTCACGATGGAGATAATAAGTCATTTTTTTTTAGATAATAAGTCGTTATTATCAAATATGGTAGTATTTGGCGGATAGTATCACAAGTTCAAGGTTTGAATCCTGCCGACATCATTTGTGGTGGGAGGGGTTAAGGGATTAAAAAAGTATTTGTGTTTTGTTTTTTCTTTGTCTCCCAATAGTTCATAGATTTTATTACTGTTATTTATTTTTTTTTTATGTATCTTTCTCCCTTCTTGATATTACTGTTTTCAAGGTAACATTTTAATTTTTCTGTTTACAACAATATTTCATAAGTTTTTACTTTTTATATTTAGATTGCTTTTTAGGTGGTCATGTTAGTTTGCTAACATAATGATATGTATGATGATGTTATTAAAAAATATTGTTTTATCTAAAGTAAATCCATCAAAAAGTTGTGTTTTTAGTAAGAAAAAGCAAGTTTTGGTCTCATGTGCTTTTAAATCATAGCTTTGTTGAGATTTTGTTTAATCCATGAGTTAGGTTTACAGTAATCCGTTTCGATGTTTTAAAAAAAGATTTTCGTTTTTGCCACCTATAAGTAAGTCAAAAGATTATTTATATTGGTCTTATATTAATTTCTTTTAAGGCCCTGACTTTTTGACACCACCATTTCCTCTATTTGTCACCCGCCATTTTTAGGCCTACTTTGTGACACCACTACTATAAAAGTTTTTTTTTCTTCTTCTCTCCTCTTTTTTCTCTCCCTCTGCGATGGAAACCAACATTGGCACCAACAAGTTCAACTACAGCAACAATCATCGTCGGTTGCATGTCCTTGTCGATCGCACGCTTCGTAGCTCGCATGTCCTCTCGTCTTTGTCCTTTGTGTTTCCTTTTACAAACAGCAGCAACAGTGGTGGTTGCCTCCCCTCCTCCTTCTCCGGTTAAGAGCTTCTCCTTTTTCTGACTTATTTCTCTACTTCTCCTATCGTCTTTCTCATTTATTTCCCAAAACTTGGGTCAGGCAATTAGGGTTGTGAGATCGCAAAAGAGAAAGAAATAGGGGGAGGAGGGTGGCGTGGTGGCAGCGAGGCAAGGTGGTGGCGGGCTACACACTTCTTTATTATCCATAAAAGAAAACACAAAAAAAGATAGTGGTGCAAAAAAAAGCAGGTGAATGTGTGGGATAGAAAGGTGGGGAGTGGTAGTGTCAAAGAGGAGAATTGATTGTGTAAAAAAGTCGGCACCTTTCTTTAATATCCATAGTTATCAAAGCCATTTGAGGAATTCAAATAACTATTTTTTTCTACTTTTGAATTACTTTGATCTTTGATAAATTGATTTTAAAATTAAATAGTATCATAATTTACAATTGAAATAATAAAAATGGAAAAACAACCACTTAATGATATAATCTAAAATGACCTAATTTGATATGTCAAATCACCAAAAAAAAAAAAAAATTTGGAAACAAGTCATAGAAAATACACTCCTTTTAATAATAGACATATTTTAAAATGAAGTAATAATATAAAATCGCAAGGATATACTTTTTTGGAATGAAATCACAGAAAATATATTCCTCTTAATATTAGAGGTATTTTAAAATAGTCAGTAATAATGTCATTATTAGGTTTTCTACATTGAGAAATACTATAAATACTAGAGAGACATGGTAAACTGTAACCATTACCAATCTTTCATTTGTGTTTGCCTTATGAATAAAAATGACCAAATTTTTTCCACTCTCTCGCTCTACATTAATCCTTTTTGTAGTCATTGTTTCTGGTTTGTAGCAAAATCAAAATTATTTCTCTAATTATTATTTTTTTCCTTCTATTATCTCATATTTATTTTCTTTAATTGTTTGCAGTGTTTACCAAGATAGACGCAGAGGATTGTGTTGTCTATTGGTCTCCTTGCCTTGACAATTGTGCATCCCAGTGCAGTTCAAGAAATGGTACTGGAATTTGTATGAATGATAAACAGTTTTGTAAGTGTGTGTACCCTTGTGATGGTAATCAAAACTCACTTAATGTGGTGCTCGAGGAGAAGGGAGAGTAATAGTCGATTAAAATTGCTTTGGAGCTCTTTTTTTTTAACTAAATAGCAACTTTCTTTTTTAATGACCATTAGATAGTATGAGTTTCAAGTTTTGTTTTGGGGATAGTTTACAATGGTCTGGACTTATTTAATTGTTGTCCAAAGGCTATACAAATTCTTTTTGGAATATTTTTCTAGGAAATGAAAGAAAAATCTATGTCAAACTGGAAGAGATGGAAGAGAAATGAAAATTTAAACTGATTGAAAAGATGTCCAAAAGAAAATGATTTCGATCTATAGAGATCCAGAACACAACTGAAACCCAATTGTTTGTGATACACATACAATGCCCTTGTTCTGGCCAGTGTTTGCCTGGTGAAATTTTGATTACAGGATACTAGCTAGTCTGTATTGCTATAGTGGAAGAAGCCAGAGCCAAAGTAACAATGAAATGGCTGAGGTTGGTAATTGTCCAAGCCACGCTAATACTTGCTGACCACAATGTACAATTCCATTGTTAACCTAATAGGAAAACAAAGGATCAGCACCAACTGCCACACACCAGGATACTATTATGGTCGTTTTGATTGAGACCTGTATTAACATGGAATCTTCATTTGTATGAAGATATGTGTTTCTGAATTGACAGATTCAATCATATAGAATCTCACCAATACTCTTCACTGAAAAGAACATTTCTGCCACTTTTGGTATGGATCATCTAAAACATTTTTTGTGAATACAAATTTTTACCGGATCACGTGTTGATCACGCAAAGCAATCTGCATAAGATAGAGATTAGTTCTTGACATCGGTGTGGTACCTGTCACAGGGACTCCGAAGCCAAAGTTAGAGCAGTCCTTTAAGAAAGTATTTATTTATCTGTATTTGAAGAGAAAATTGTGAATCAAGAAAGAGTTACCTCTAGATGGCTTTGTGTTTGGCTATTTATAGAGGCAAAATGAGTAAGCTGTTGGCAGATGAGTGAGTCATCTGCTTGCAGACGGTTGTAACTTCTCTTCGGTGGTTGTAACTTCTATAAATAGTTGTAACCTTCCGTTGGTGGTTGTAACTTCCTGTTTGGAGACAACTCTCCTGTAAGCTTGTGTGCTCAGATGAGCATGGTTGTAACTCTAAAATATTTCTTTTAGAGTTGATGGTGACTTCATGTCAAGTAGTTGTCTTCTTTGTTTTTGTTATCCCCAAACTTTGTGTATGTTTGTTGGTCTACCTGACTTAGAAATATTTTCATTAAGGACGCAAAAGCTTGATTGACCTCTTTCATGAGTTTCCAATATGCTTAAATTGGAATTTAAGCATAACTTAAGGAAATTAGTCATGGATTCAAATCTATTTATCTTGGGAATTGTATGGAAATAGTGTGTGATCTGCTGACCACTTGACAAAACTTAAAGGAACCCGTCTAATTAGCGAGGGAAGCAGCGAGGAAAACAGCGAGGGACCCCATAGGGGGGAGGGGGAGCCGTCCATTCCCCCCGGGATGCGCGTTTGAATTTTCAACGCGCGCATCCCGGGGAGAATGGACGGCTCCCCCTCCCCCCTGTGGGGTCCCTCACTGTTTTCCTCGCTGTATCCCTCGACAATTAAAATTTTTCAACTTAAAGAGATTTAAGTAGTCCTGAGTAAGATGTTTCTATGCTCAGTGATTGATTAATTGATTTACCTACTCACGAAAAGTGGCATCCTCTACTGAGGCATTTGGCTTGTGTGGTATTCAGACTACTTGACTAAACTTAAACGGATTTAAGTAGTCCTGAGTAAGATGCTTCTATGCATTGAATTACCCATTCACAGAAAGTGGCATCATGTACTGAGGTGTGATGTTCTACTGAGGCATTTTGCTTGTGTGGTCTGCTGACCACTTGACTAAACTTAAACGAATTTAAGTAGTCCGAGTAAGATGTTTTTATGCATTGAATTACCCACTCACAGAAAGTGTGATCCTCTACTGATGTGTGATCCTCTACTAAGACATTTTGTTTGTTGTGGTCCGCTGACCACTTGACTAAACTTAAATAGATTAGTAGTCTTGAGTAAGATATTTTTATGCATTGAATTACCCACTCATGGAGAGTGACATCCTCTACTGAGGTGTACATAAATGTTTGTCTTCTGTTGAAGGACATGTAGAATGAAGTCTCGTATTTCACTATTTCAACCAAAGAATGTGTGTTCTCTGCTAAGAAGCAAAATAACATTCTCTACTGAGGTATATGTAAATATTTGTTCGAATTTTTTTTTGCAGGATCTCCTTTCATTGGTGGCAGTCTCTTCAGCCAAAGTTGATTATTCTCGTGAAGAATTTGATTGACCAGAACGGAGAACTATGTGCATGTTCTACCGGATAATGAGTCTCTTGTTGAAGAGATAAAATACAATTAAGTTTTTCTTATATGTACATTACATTTTTTTTTCTTAAAAGCTAGGATGCCCTATCTTCAATCCACTTTGTGAAATGGTCGGTTGCCACAATCATTAGATTCTTCTACGTTGGAGAGTTTGATTGATCGAAACAAGGAAATATGTGTATGTTTTACTGGGTATTGAGTATCTTGTTGGGAACGTGTTCTACGCTTGTCACCATTGTTCTTTTTATCCTCCTTTTGATCTGCATTTGTTTGTGCAGGTTGACTATCTTTCTCAGGTATATCTGGTGCCTTAGCACTATTTTTTTGTCATCCCACAATGTATAGCGTTCTGCCATGGTGAAGATTTCGGCAAGAGTTTTGCCCGGTTTCATGGTCAATTTGCCATACAATAGGTGATCTGCGGGCAGACCCTTCTTGAAAGCTAGGGATGTAATTTGGTCATCACACTCATTTATGTTCGCCCTTTCTTCCTTGAATCTTTTGATGAAGTATTGGAGAGATTCAATTGACTTTTTCTTCATATTAAAAAGGTGATCAACATGTTTTTTTATGGTTCGATAGGATGAATACTCCTTTGTGAAAACAAGGGAGAGCTCCCCAAAGTTGTAGATCGACTGAGGGTTAAAGTGTAGAACCAATCTTGGGCCACTCCTTGTAAAGTCAACAAATATTTTGCACATACGTGGGTCATCATTTTTGTGCAGGGTCATGACACTTCAAAAATGCTTCAAGTGTCTCTTAGGATCAAAATCTCCTTTGAAAGGGGTAAAGATTGGTATGGTAAAGTTTGTCGGTGAAGATCCCATTCAATGTCATTTGTAAAAGGTGAAGTGTTTACCAAGGCTACCTCTCTGCGTAGAGCATCATCTGAATTTTTCACGACTCTCCCTCAACTGCTCATTAATAATTCGTGTTACATCATCAGCTCTCAAGGGCCTGGGAGCATCCTGCTGATCGACTGCATGGTAGGGCAATCTACACTGCTCAGCGACATGGCAATTTCGGGACAAGTTATATAATGATCCAAATTTGATCCTCTGCATTGTTCACATCCATCAAGATTTTGTATTCTGCGCCGACCACTCATATCTGACATCATATGTGATCCCAGCCAAGAGGGTACAGTTGCTTGGGAGACCAATCTTGAGAAGACTCGTGTTTGAGGCATAAGCCTAGAGTGCACATTTGCTTATCGCCCTAATCTTGGAAGAATGCTTCCAAATGGATTATTTTCCCTCAGTGGATGACTACTTTTGTTCCCATGCACATGGTCTACTGACAGATGACGATGTGTCTTCTACCTTAGCTGTATACTCACTAATCGCTCTACCACCCGAGTTTGGTTCTCCAATATTTTAGTCGACTTGGCGATCAGACTTGCGAGCGACCCTATATGGAAAGATGATTGTGCAACATTAATTTTCTAGCTTTTTTTCGAGTTCCCACCATTGTGTTGAAAAAAAACTTTGAAAATAAGTGTTTGTACAAGAAAATTTAAAGTAAATGAATGAAAGTTTTTTTATCAAAGGAAATGAGCTTGCAATGAGTTGAATTCCAGCTCTCATTGAAAGCACCAATTTGTGGATGCAAATTTTCACCGAATCATGAGTTGATCTCGCGGAGCAATATTCATAAGATAGAGATTAATTATTGACACCAGTGTGGTGCCTGCCACGGGGACTCCGATGCCAAAGTTAGAGCAATGTCTTTAAGAAAATATATATTTCTCAGTATTTGAAGAGAGAATTGTGATTCAAAAAAGAGTTACTTCCAAATGGTTTTGTGTTTGGCTATTTATAGATGCAGAACGAGTAAACTGCCGACAGATGAGTGAGACGGGTGGTAGATGAGTGAGACACGTTGCAGATGAATGAGTCATCTGCTTGCAGGAGGTTGTAACTTCTCTTAGGTAGTTGTAACTTTCGTAGATAGTTGTAACCTCCCGTTGGTGGTTGAAACTTCCTGTTTGGAGACACCTATCATGCAAGCTTGTGTGCTCAGCTGAACATGGTGGTCAGTGCCGAACACTACTCCTCTTCTGAGTTGTATTAGGCTCAGACTTGGGTTGCATTGGGCCCAAACTTGGGCTTTCTCTACTTGTAACTTTCGTGGGTAATTTTTTGGCTTCTTAGAAATAGCGCACATCTTTGGGCTTTGTTATCTTGTTGGGCTAAGGATTATTTTTGGCTCCCACAACTTTTTAGTTTCAATGTGATGGTATGTCTCATATTGAACACTAATTTAAAGTAGGATGACAATCATCTGTACCTAAATAACTTTTGAACATAAAAAAGGCGAACACATTAAGAATGACGCAAAGTGAATAACAAATTAGGCTAATTAATAAAATGGAACACTTTAGATCACAAAATCCTACCAGCGGCTGCTCAAAGCAGATCAATATGCATAGTGATGATACATCAATTTGTCACTTGATCATGGTCATACACGTGGCGCAAACCATCATAATTATGGGAGGACTGTTACAAATGAGATAAGTCATGGCGGGAATCACTCCCCCAAGGACGCATCTCAATGACAGAGGAGACCGTTATAATAAACATCGCATTTCATTACGCCAAGCTTAAGTCGCACACATAGTTGAATGCACTCATTAATACACTCATTATATAAGGTAAAGGAAAATGTATGAGAAGGGGATTCTAACAATGTATCAACACTATGTGAGTTTAACTGAGCTCTGTCTAAATTAAGCTATCTTCTACAGATTTACTGACTTAAGCATCGGAGTGCCTTCAGCCACCAAAAAGTTGGTCTTTGACAATCTAACCCTTATTTTGCATGTCGGATTTCTAGGAGATCAGATTTGGACGCATCAGTTTGGCATTGTTCGTGGGGAACGACAGTTTCCCAAAAAATGAAAAGCCTATGCTTGATCACAACTGAGCTACAAGACGGGAGCATGTGTTTGGATATGTTGTTATTGTTGCATTATCTGTCGTAAACATTATGGTTGACCATAAACAAACATGTTACGGTCGTCCATGAGTTGTTTCCAATATCAATGATAACAAGAGTATGTTTCTTGGCGAAATATTTTATAAAGGACAAGCTAAATTTGAATCCATTTGCCTTGTAGATCTTATTCAAATGGAACTAAATTAGTTTACATTTTTTAGTTGACAAATCTTCAAATTCCAATATTCTATTCCATTTTATTTAAATGAATAAACTTGTATCCTACGAGTTAAACAGGTGATTCAGGTACATGTGGATATAATAATATAGAACTAAATATTCTATCAAAGGTGTACTAGTTGAGTTGCTAGAGATGTTGCTTAGAGAACCTCAAGTCACTGGTTCGAACCTGGCCGACAACATAATAATCAAAGACTCGCCCAGCTGACTACGATGACTCGTCATACAGACGACATCCGATCCGAACTCACGAAGTCCGATTGCAATAACTTGTCACAAAAATCTTCACCTATTTCGAACTCACGAAGTCCGATTATGATGACCTATCAAAAAAATCTTCATTCGATCCGAACTCAGGCAGTCTGAATCCAATGATTTCATCCGTTCTGAACTCACGTAGTCCGACCTTGATGACTTGTCATACTGACTTCACAGTACAAATAGATAAAGTCATCATAGTTGCTAGGGCTGCCACAATTGAAAAGTTCGTGGCCACGCAAGCAAACCCACTAACTAGAGGGAGTAGTTTATTATACTTCAAATTATCACCCGATCATGGCCATACACGTGGTGCAAACCATCATAATTATGGGAGGACCGTTACGAATGAGATAAGTCATGGTGGGAATCACTCCCCAAGGACGCATCTCAATGAAGGAGAAGATCGTTATAATAAACGTTTCTCTTCATTGCGTCATTCGAGCTTAATTCACGCAAATAATTGAATGCACTCATTATATAAAGTAAAGGAAAATGTATAAGAAGGGGATTCTAACATTCTATCAACACTATGCAAATTTAACTAAACTCTGTCTAAATTAAACTCTCTCCTACAGATTTACTGACTAAAGCATCAAAGTGCCTTCAGCCACCAAAAAGGTGATTTTTGGAAATCTAACCCTTGTTTTGCATATTGGATTTCTAGGATACCAGATTTGGACGCATCACATAGCTCGATATCAATATGTGTTTTAATCAATTAGAAACCATAATTATTATTTTTTCTAGCAAAAACTATCACACCAAAAGCAAATCCAGCAAAAGACATTGCATGTTCAAGAAAACATCTGAGAATGGCTCGACCCCGATGACTTGTCATACTGACTTCATAGTACGAATAGAGAAAGTCATCATAGCTGCTAGGGCTCCCACAATTGACAAGTTCGTGGCCACGCAAGCAAACCCACTAACTAAAGGGAGTAGCTGATGATACATCAAATTGTCACCGAATCGTGGCTATACAGGTGGTGCAAACCATCATAATTATGGGAGAACCATTACGAAGGAGATAAGTCATGGTATGAATTACTCCCCCAAGGATGCATCTCACTGAAGGAGGAGACCGTTATAATAAACGTCGCCCTTCATTGCGTCATTTGAGCTTAAGTCACGCACATAATTAAATGCACTCATTATATAAGGTAAAAGAAAATGTACGAGAAGGGGATTCTAACATTTTATCAACACTATGCAAGTTTAACTGAACTCTATCTAAATTAAACTCTCTCCTACAGATTTACTGACTAAAGTATCAGAGTGTCTTCGGCCACCAAAAATGTGGTCTTTGAAAATCCAACCCTTGTTTTGCATATTGGATTTCTAGGAGACCAAAATTGGACACATCACATAGCTTGATATCAGTATGTGTTTTAATCAATTAGAAACCATAATTATTATTTTTTCTAGCAAAAACTATCACATCAAAAGCAAATCCAGCAAAAGACATTGCTTGTTCAAGAAAAAATCTGAGAATGGCTCGACCCCGATGACTTGTCACACTGACTTCACAATTCAGTACAAATAGAGAAAGTCATCATAGCTGCTCGGGCTCCCACAATTGACAAGTTCGTGGCCACGCAAGCAAACCCACTAACTAGAGGGAGTAGTTGATGATACATCAAATTGTCACCGGATCGTGACCATATACGTGGTGCAAACTATCATAATTATGGGAGGACTGTTACGAAGGAGATAAGTCATGGTGGAAATCACTCCCCCAAGGACGCATCTCACTGAAGGAGGAAAGTCTCGCTTCATTGTGTCATTCGAGCTTAAGTCACGCACATAATTGAATGCACTCATCATTAGACAAGGTAAAGGAAAATGTATGAGAAGGAGATTCTAACATTCTATCAACACTATGCAAGTTTAACTGACCTCTGTCTAAATTAAATTCTCTCCTACAGATTTACTGACTAAAGCATCAGAGTGCATTCGGCCACCAAAAAGGTGGTCTTTGGAATCTAACCCTTGTTTTGCATATTGGATTTCTAGGAGACCAGATTTAGACACATCACATAGCTCGATATCAGTGTGTGTTTTAATCAATTAGAAACCATAATTATTATTTTTTCTAGCAAAAACTATCACATCAAAAGCAAATCCAGTAAAAGACATTGTTGCATGTTCAAGAAAACATCTGAGAATGGCTCGAGCTTATGAAAGCAGGTTGGATATATACTCTCGAACCATCACTTGTGGTAGTTTTGGATAAAATGGCCGACACATCTTGCATGTTCTCCAATCACAAGTACTAAGCTTCTTGATGAGGCAATCAGAAGCTTTGGGAAAAACCTTATCAACCTTGAATAATCCTTCAGGAATTGTCTCTTGATTAAGTGAGCCAGGTTTTGGTCATGATCCACACAGAATGGATGTGATGTATTCAACTCCACCAGATTTCGACATCTATTCATCACCAACTGCAGTGCTTCACTAGACACAGTTGAGTCGAGAATCTTATATCCAGATACTCAAGGAAGGGGAAGCTCCAAACTATCACACTTGTGACTTCCTTTGTTACTCTTGCTTGAATCTTCAGTCTTACAATTCTCTCGCAGTTGCAAGCCAACATTATAAGTAGTTCTTTGAGTTATAAGAACCTGTCTCAGTCTTCACTGGTCTAAAGCACTGTAAGCAAGCAAAGCCTTTTCAACCATGGTGATCTTTGTGGGATGTCAATGATTTATTTAGGTATAGATGTTTGATCAATGTGGATTTAGACTAACAACAAGAATGTTGCTTGATTGCACCACTACAAGAAAACAGGATGTTAGCGGCGGTTTTGTAGCGACGTTTAAGTAAAACCGCCGCTGCATTCTATATATAACGACGGTTGGTCGACCGTCGCGGATTAATAGTATTTAATGGCGGTTCCTTTAAATGGTGACGGTTATAGCCGTCGCTATATGTAAAATCAGATTTTATAACCGAACCTTAAACCCTATACCTAATTTTATATTTATTTTACTCTCCATCATCCCCACCTCTCCACCTCCCCTATACCTCTCCACCTCCCCTATAGCTCCTCCCCTCCTCCTCCCTTCCCTCCCTTTGTCGAGCAACCCTATTCTTCCAATCTTGTTGGATTCTTCTCATTGTAAGTAGATTCCTAAAACCTGCACTGATGATATCATGCTCTGTTTTTCTTAAAAACTGTTTGTATATTCTGTTTGTATAATCTGTTTGTATAAACTGTTTAATTTGTTTGTATATCTGTTTTTGTATATTCTGTTGTATAATCTGTTCTGTTTTTGTATAATCTGTTTGTATAAATCTACTCACCTCGACTACGGATTTGATGTTTGTATATCTGTTTTTGTATATTCTGTTTGTATAATCTGTTCTGTTTTTGTATAATCTGTTTGTATAAATCTACTCACTTCGACTACGGATTTAATCTGTTTTTGTATAATCTTTATGCTCATTGATGATGTCTTCCACAATTCTATCAAGTTTCCAATGTACTTCCTCCACTTTTGATTTCATCCCACTTATGACATAAAGGAACTTTAGTGAAGGAAACAATTGAAACAAGTCAGCGACAGTGACATATGCCGCCAACTGTGTTGCTTCCCAAATCAATGATGTAAATACTTGCTTGTGTTTGTATTTCTCACCAAAAGCTGCCTTTGAAACTAAATCATTTTGATGATGCTGAAATCATCTCACTTAGATTGAATATAGATCCATTGATTGAGGAAATACTTTGGATGAGGTTCCATACCTCTTCTTCCTGTTGTGATTGGAATGACTGGACACGCTTAGCACTTAAGAGCTCAGTCATGGTAATCTTTCGCATGTTTCTCCAATGATCACCATAAGGAGCAAATGCCATATCATTACCATCATATGTTAGGATCTTTACAGCAAACCCCACGTACCTATTTGCAAACTTAAGGTCATGTATCCTATACACATGTTTGGCCAGTTCTGGTGAAGTGATCACAATTGTGGATACTTCATATTTTTCCTAATTGTGTTTGGGAAACAAAATACATAATGCCTGTTTGTATAATCTGTTTGTTTAATCTGCTTAATCTGTTTGTATAAACTGTTTAATTTGTTTGTATAATCTGTTTGTAGTGAGACTGTCCCAAGGAAATACCATCCTCTGTCCTGGTAATTCTAATGCCCAAAATCATCGCTCTTAGCTTCTTCTAGGTCTTTCATGTCAAAATTTTGACAAAGTAGGTGCTTTGTTTCATTAATAACATTAATGTTAGAACAAATATTAAAAAGTCATTTACATACAAACAAATCTTAATGCATATATTATCAACAATCTTATAGCATATGCATTTATCACTCATTGATTCTAAAGCCATTAGAGATTACCAATGTATTCATGCACTTGCTTAGATGCCTCTTTCAGTCCATACAGAGATTTCACTGGTATTCATGATAGTACTGGTATTCAAATTGTCAGTCCTACTGGTTGTTCATTGTTCAGTAATGGCATTGGTGACAGGCTTGAAAAATATATAATATGCTTTGAGACTCCATTTAACTACTGCAGTGTTTCTGAGTCAGAGTGCATGAAGAAAACCCCACCCTCCTATCAAATGTTTTATCAACAATGTGAAATTTGCATCAAATAGATTTTGAAGTACAAAAGTGAAAAACTTACAGAAATAATGTCCTGAGTAAGCTGTAGAACATTCATAGATTAGATCAAGATTTTCCCATTGAATGGGTTCAAGAGGATTACTTGGTAGATAAAAATGCCACTATGCGATAAGTAAATGCCATATATATAACATATACACAATATATACAGGTGTGCCTATTAATCCATATAAGTAAATATCAGATATAGAGACATATACACAATATATACAGGTGGGCCTATTAATCCATTAACGTCCCTAGATCTGCGGTTATATTCGTGCAATCTAAAATTTCCAAACTGATCAATATATTGTAGATATATGACATTTATAATTCAAATATTATATATCAGTCACCGTATATGCTCATGTTATAAAACTGCTTGAATTTCAGGTCATGCAAGACTTGGGTTCTGGTGGCAGCAACAAAGGGAATATTAAAGAAAGAAAAATTGAAGACATCTTTAAAGTAGTGATACTGTCCTGAGTAAGGAAGTTGATGAGATTTGTTGATCACAGGTATGTGCTTTCTTCCATAATAACCTCTTTTGAGAATATATTTTTACAGAGAGCACAGCCTGAGGGATATTGACTTCTTTTGTATCCCAATACTACACCTTTTAGACTTGAGATTATGTGGCATGAGGAAAAAGATTTTTATAGAATGGTGGGGGAAAGTTTGGTTCGAATGCAGTGTGTTAGTCATACTGGTTATGTGCTAAAACTCCTGCAAAGATTAATGAGTTTGATCTTTTAGAAGAGGATAGAAACTTAACAAGACGAATGGGAAAGGAGGTTGAAGGGAAGAGAAGAGCTTTCAAAGCTCCTCGAAAGGAATTTTATTTGCTAGAAAGGGAAGGGATGTATCCCATGGGGCAAGAATCAAGAGTTTTGTACGAAACTATTCCACATTGTTGCCAATAGCATATCTCAACATTTAAAGTCACATGTCAGTTCATTACATATTGGAGATGGAATTATATATCTAAGGTCCTATACGTTTTCTAATGGACTCAGATTGAGCATTTTCTTAAGGTCCAGAGCTTCAGATAACGATTTAGTGCAAATTTAACAATCCTTTTTCAATGCAGTGCAACTCAAAGGCCAACAAAAGCCCCTTCTTAATAATGTAATAAACAGACTAACAAATAGGTAAGCAGGTGGGGGGAAAATTGACCTGGTAACTTTCTCACCACTAATGCACCATGTTTGATACAGTACGCCACTCATACTTATATTGATATTGCATATAATCACTTGGTAAAAGTCTTGAAAATTGTCCCTGGGCATGCAAACTCTCTGAGCCTACACCTATTATATCAAAACCACAAAAGGTCGTCACTTGAGGAGCCATTTTTTGGAAGGAAAAAATACTAATAATAATAATTTATTGAATGAAAAACATGTTCAGGCCATCTTCCTATTTCCTAAGTCAAAGAACAGCCAGTTATCAAGTCCTGCATGTCAGGGTCACTTGATTGCATGCTCTGTTCAATTTTGTTTAATTTTGTGTTTTATGCTCTGTTCTCTTTATGTTTTTTTTATTTTAAATTCTTTCTAATGATTTTTTACCGAAATCTATAATTGAGAATGGAAGTACAGCAAGATCCACCAGGATGTTCTGTTAATAAGTATGCTCCAATTCGTCATCATTATCTGCTAATTTTTCTCCGTTAATAATTTATTATCTGTTACCAAGTATGCTCCAGTTCTGTTAATGAAGTTTTTTCCGTTAATAAGGATGTTCTCTTTATGTTTTTTTCCGTTAATAATTATGTTAATAAGTATGTTCTGTTATTAAGTATGTTTTTTTTCGTTAATGATTTATTATCTGTTAATAAGTATGATTTATTATCTGTTAATAAGTATGTTTTTTCCACTTGTAGGTTGGAAGCTCCAGTTCGTCATCATTATCTGCTGAAGAATCATCAGATACCTCACCAGTCTCTTCTCTCCTCCTTTTGCCAGGTAATGCATCCAACAGTTTTCTGTGGCCTTTCACAACTTTTGGGTCTTTCTTTTCCTTAGTAACGCCAAAAACATCAAAGCATAGGTCTTTCATTGATGTTGAGACACTTTTAAATTCAGATTATGAAGTTATTGATAATTTTTAATAGGTTAGAATGCTTTATGTGACACTCTGTTGGGCACACTTCTAACTAATGTGACACAACATGTTTTAGATTTCTTATTGGCATGTTTTACATTTCTTACTGGCAATAAACAAAACAACATGTTTGCAAATAGCATGTTTACAAACAACATGTTTTCAATAAACAAAACAGCATGTTTTAGATTTCTTACTGGCAGCATGTTATCATAGATTTCTAACTGGCAATAAATAAAACAGCATGTTTGCAATAAACAAAACAACATTTTTAGATTTCTTACTGGCAGCATGTTATCATGTATTCAGCAATAAACAAAACTGCATGTTCTTAATTCTAGATTTCCTGCTGGCAGCAGGACATGTTTGCAATATGAACAAAATAGCATGTATTTAACAATAAACAAAACAGCATAAGCATGTTATTATGTATCTAACAATAAACAAAACAGCATGTAATAGATTTTCTGCTGGCAGCAGGAAATGTTTGCAATATGAACATAGCCATTCTCAAATTATTATTGTTTGATTAGTAGGATTGAATTTATTAGTTGTTTTGTTTTGATTGAATTCAGATATTTTGAAATGGACAAAACTTGGATTTCTATGCCGAGGAATACACTTGAATATGCGGAAGGATTGAATCAGTTTCTGGATTTTGCATTTGCAAACAAGTCATCTGATAATAGAATAAAGTGTCCTTGTCCTCGTTGTGCTTTTAGAAAATGAGAGACTAGAGAAGTGGTGTATGGTCACTTGATTTGTAGACCATTTCCGAAAGGGTACACTGTTTGGTTACAACATGGGGAGTTGGGTACAAGTCAAAGTTCTACTGGCATGCATGTAGTGCAAGATAGTCAGCCTATTCAAGATCCAATGCAAGACATGATCCATGATGCTTTTGCATTTTCTAGGCACTATGCCCATGAAGAATCTTCCACATCACATGGACCACATGAAAAGGATGGAAGGATGGGGGGTATAAGCAGTGGGTTGAATGATGAAGTTAAACAGTTTTTTGAGTTGCTAGAGGATGGAGGGCAAGAACTATATGAAGGGTGTTCAAAGTACTCAAAATTATCTTTTTTGGTTAAACTGTATCACATTAAGTGTATTTGTGGGATGAGTGACAAAGCAATGTCGATGATAGTAGAGTTGATGCATGATGCATTCCAACATGCAAGGATCCCTGAAACTTTCTATGAGGCCAAGAAAACCATTAATAAACTTGGTCTTAATTATACTAAGATACATGCATGTCCGAATGATTGCATGTTGTACCGAGGATTGGATAAAGATAGACAAACATGCAAGCAATGTGGCACATCTAGATGGAAGCCAAATACCAAGGGAAATGCAAATAATGTGCCTAGAAATGGTAAGAAAAGAAAAAGGCAACCTGCAAAGGTTCTTCGTTATTTTCCATTGATATCGCGGTTGCAACGCTTGTTTATGTCTTCTAAGACTGCTGTTGATATGAGGTGGCATGCTAATAAGGATAGCAAAGATGGTCTGATGCGACATCCGAGAGATTCTGAGGCATGGAAAAAATTTAGTTTAACATTTCCTGAATTTGCTTTGGATGCACGTAATGTACGCCTCGGCTTGGCTAGCGATGGGTTTAATCCTTTCGGGAATATGAGTACTAGTTATAACATATCCAGATGTGTTGATTTGAAACAACGTAAGTTGTTTGGGTTGAAAAGCCATGATTGTCATATTCTTATGGAACAACTGCTGCCAATTGCAATAAGAAATGCACTGCCTACTCCAGTGTCCGCAATTTTGGTTGATATGTGCTCATTTTTTCGACAAATATGTGGTAAAGTGTTGAATCCTCAAGACTTGGACAATCTACAACATCGAATTGTGCTCACACTTTGCCACATGGAAATCATATTCCCTCCTTCATTTTTTACGATCATGGTTCATTTAGTAGTTCATTTGGTTGATGAAGTCAAACGTGGAGGCCCGGTACATTATCGATGGATGTATCCTATAGAGAGGTAAATATCATAAATTAAACCTTATGAATTATCACTTGATTTTCTTATTATAATACATTTACTTTTATAATCTTGAAGGTACTTAGGTCGTTTGAAGTCATATGTACGTAATAGGGCACAACCGGAAGGTTGTATAGCTGAAGGATACCTAGCCGATGAAATTCTTATCTTTTGTTCAAGATATTTAGATGATGTGGAAACAAGATTCAATCGAACACCCCGTGTTGATGATGGGGTAATTGGTGTTGGATCTTCTGAAGTGGCTACTTTGTTTTCGTTGGTAGGCAGACCAGTGGGGGGTTCTTCATATTTTAATTTAACACCTTTAGAATATATGCAAGCACATCGTCACGTGTTGATCAACTGCACAAAAGTCAACTCGTTTCTTCAGTGAGTAAATTCTAACACTTAATATGATTCTTCAAAAAACTTTGTATGGCTCATACTTATTTTTTATGATGTAACATTTAGGAAATATAGGATAGAAACAAAGCGAATGCTAAGGAGTCGTACACGATCACAAGTTGAGATAGATAAGGTGGTTCATAAAGGATTTGTATATTGGTTTAGGAGACGCGTTAGTATATATGATATCAATTATTCATTTAAGTAATATAATCATGCATATGACTAATATGGTATCATTTTGATGTTAGGTTGTGAATGATGTAAACGGATCACATTCAAATGACATTATATTTCTTGCACGAGGACCACTTATTCAAGCAAGTAGGTTTACTGCATATAATGTTAATGGCTTCAAATTCCGAACATTAGCACGAGAAGATGGCTTGAAAACGCAGAATAGTGGAGTATTTGGTTCATTTGGAACTAGAAGCTATGCAAGCAGTTGTGATAATAATGTCAGGGAAGGAAATATTCCTTATTATGGAAAATTGATAGATATCATTGAGTTAAACTATCATGGTCGTTTCATGGTTACCATGTTCAAATGTCAGTGGGCAAATACCACTACTGATAGAGGGATTAGAATAGATGAATTGGGCTTCACTTCCATCAATTTTTCTCGGTTGATACATATTGGTGATCATGAAGATCATGAGCCATATATTCAAGCTTCAGAGGCACAACTTGTGTATTATGTGGAGGATGAGGTGGATAAAGAATGGAGTGTTGTTGTTCATTTAAAGCCAAGAGACTTGTATGACATGGGCGAGAATGAAACTGAAGACTCATTCTATGAGAATACGCCTTATCAACAACAAGACTTAGATGAGTGGTTTCAAGATGATAATGTAGATTTGCCATTGGCAAGGGATGATATAGATGATGAACCTGCAATCAATGCTAATAATGACAATATTATAGAAGATGAAGATTTTGTATGAAAAATTATGTTTGTTATAATACATTACTATGACAATTTTGCTTATTGGTTACAAACATGTTGTCTTCTCCTATTCATTATATAATTTATTATTTCACAATTTGACTTTTGTTTGAAGTTTCAGTGATGCCTAGGCCTAAACGTTTCCAAGTTGAATCGGATCCTATAGAGCGACCGACAAAATCTCGATCCTTTGAATCTAGTGTTCATGTCTCATCCAACTGCTACATCTAAGTCTCATCCAGTTGCTACATCTGTTTCTCATCCAGCTGCTACATCTGTCTCTCATCCAACTGCTACCTCTGAGTCTCATCCAGCTGCTACATGGATCTCTCAGCCACCTGCTACATCAGTCTCTCATCCACCTAATGATATTGAGTCTCATCCAGTTGCTACGCCCGAGTCACGGTCAAGTGTTCATGAACGCAAATCCAGAAAATATTGGACAGTGAATACAATTGGTATGTTATTTAAACTTATTCAAGAAAATAATATGTTGGTCGCTAATTTTGAATGAAGTATAACGAATATCAACTTGTCCTAGATGAGCAAGGGCTAATAAAAGAATCTCATATGAGGGCACATGATGTTTGGTCACTTCCTAGAGGCACAAAAGTGATGATTCCATTTAACACTGAGCATCAACCTATTGGAGATGCAGCTGGTCTCTTAGGAAGTTTTTTAGGAGAATTGGGATCCGATTTTAAGGTTTTTCCAGTTGGATACAACTCTTGGAAGGATGTGCCAAAAACTTACAAGGATGACGTGTATACTACTATTATACAGGTATGGCTTAATTTATGCTTGTCACTTACCTTGTTTGTAAGATTATTGATAACGATTTGAATACTAATGACTATTATTTTTGAAGAATAAACTACATGTGGAATATCCAATGGCAGACTATTATATCTTGCAAAACATTGGGAAGAAATGGAAGGACAATAGGCATAAATTGTTCCATGAATTTTATGATCCTACACTGTCCAGAGATGCTAATATTGCAAAACATCCCAAAGGCATTGATTGTAATGATTGGGCACATTTTATTGACTGCCGCTTGGATGAAAGGACAAAGGTAACACAATATTTACATTATTCATTTAGATAACTAGGAATATGCTAACAATATGTTTTTATCTATACATTGATAGGAAAAATGCAAAAAAACATTGAAATTCGGAAAAAAAAAAAAAACTCACCGATCCACACACAGGAGGATCAAAAAGCAATTCCAGGTTAAAGGCTGAGATGGTAATTAATATTTTACATCCTACCATACTTTAAGTTATCATTCTCAACAATATCATTTAAAGTTATATGACTTCATAATATCGGTGTAGGAATATGAACTTGGGAGATCTGTGAGTAGGGGAGAGGTATATATTGCAACACACACAAAAAAGGACGGGTCTTATGTAACTGACGAAGCGAGACAGATAAGTGTAAGTAATTAAACTTTTTTTTATCGAACTATATTAATTAATGTTTAGATAAATTTTGAATTCAAAGTTTGATGGCTTGCCTCATTAATGTAGGAGAAAATTTTAGAGATTGAGAAAGAAGATTCCACATCACGATTTATATCACAGCAAGATTCACTTGCTAAGGTGTTAGGAAAAGAACATTCAGGCCGAGTTCGAGCTTTGGGATTCGGGCCATGTCCATCTCAAGTCTTTGGCAACACCAATAGTAGGTTTAGTGGGATGATGTCTTCACAACCAACGCAAAAACACTGATCTTCAAGTGCAACAGAAAATTCACCAGCTGGAGTCACAGTTAGAGACAGAGAAATTAAAGAGGAAGGGATATGAGGGAGCATTTACATACATTTTTCAGAAGTTGGATGGAAATGTGCCTGCTGGGTTTGCAAGATTATTCACTACACCCGTATGTTTCTTTGCCTTTACATTATTTTAATATATATTAGTTAACAATGATATTGGTTACTTACTAAATATAAATCAATTAATTATTGTAATTTGGTTCAAGTTTAGAGTAATATTGTTGACTCATCATTTTCAGGCACAAGACGAAGAAAGTGGGCAAGCTTCACCAGCAACTGCAAGGACCTCATCACCTTGTCAAAATAATAATGAGGATCTTCATCGGCTCCACTCTCCATAGCATTGTCTAATTTCTTTCAAGAACGTGGTACAATTTCAGTTGTAGTAAATTTGATTTTAACTATCAAACTTCAAGAAATTCTACATGTACTAGCTTTGATATATTGTTAACTTTGATGATAATATAGGTTTTTTTTTTGTTAAAGTTGATGACAATATAGTTGAAGTCAAGTTTTCTTTAATGATTTCGATATAAAATAGTTGTGTAAAATTGTGGGTTGTTTACAGATTGTTTACAGGTTGAAAAATGTGATTACAGGTTAAAATGTGACTACAGATTGTTTACATATTTCTAGTGCGCATAATAGAATTATCATGATAATAATGACAGGCATTAGCGGCGGTTTTAACCGTCGCTAAAAGAATTACCAATTTGAATTTGGCGGCGGGTATAAACCGTTGTAAGCGCCACGGACTATAGCGGCGGTTAAGAACCATCGCAGAATAATATTAAACGTCAATTCTTGCCCTGTATTTAGCGACCCGTCGCTATATGGTATTTAGCGACGGTTAACATCCGTCGCTATATGGTATTTAGCGACGGGTTTACCAACGGTTACTACTAACCGTCGCTAAATAACATACAGCGACGGTTATGCCAGCGGTTGCAAAAAACCGCCGCTGAATGCTCTTGTGACGCCTTTATTAGCGGCGGTTGGCCAACCGTCACTGTATTATGTAGCGACGGCGTCGCTAAACACTTTTGAAAATCGTCGCTAAACACGTGTTTTCTTGTAGTGCACCAAGGAGCATATCGATAAACTTATGTTTATGTTCTTAATTCTTTGGACAGTAGGCCAACTTTGCGCAAGTCGAACCTAGTGGAAGACTTGAAGAGTGTTTGTAGAGCAATAGATTCTCATGACATACGCAAGAGATGTTGTTTATGAGTTCCAGTCTCTCAAATGCATTGTAGAGGACATCTCTGTCCATAGTCATTCTCTTCTTCTTCGTGAAAGGAACATGGTTTCGGCCATCTTCTCCTCCTAATTCTACCACACTCTATCATGAAAACGAATGATGATTATATCAACAACAAAACAAAAGGGAGCCTGTCAAATCCACATAAAGGGAGAGAAATTGGAAGTAGAAACTCTTCCAAATAAAAACCTAATAAATGAAGGAAACAGAAACACATGCCCTCTCTCTGTAAAAATTTTGAGGGGGTGTTACATGCAGCTGCTACGTACATCTGCTAGTTCTACTCTCTAACTCCACCTAACCAAAATCTCACTTTTGACTTGCTAAGAAACAACAACATTTAAATAACAACCCCCCCCCCCCCCCCCCCCCCCCCCCAAATTCACATTTTCTCCTCCTCTGTCTTAATTGCCAACGAGTTGGTCCATGCGCGGTAAAACCAGGCTCCTCCTCAAGCTGGACTTCACTTCACCTCCCGATATTGCCAATTGGGATTCTTAGTTAGAACTATTAAGTCCTTAAGAATATGGGTTTTAGCAGTATATGGATTCGGTGGGTGAAAAACAACCATCAATGCAACATCGTTTGCTATGTCGATAAATGGAACCTCTTTTTGTCACTTCAAAAGCACAATAGGAGTGCGACGAGGAAACCCAACATTCCTCTTTCTCTTTGTGCTAGTTGTTGAAATATTTCCCAAGCTTGTGCAAAAAAGCCAAAGACGTAAATCTTACTTTTAGATTTGAAGTTTGCGATGAAGTTACAGAGGTGATCAGCCTTCGATATGCTAGTGTTTCTTTAAGCCGAATACAACCAAATCACGGTCTTCATAAGTATTTTAGTTTGGTTTTGACTGATTGCTGGCCTACAAATTAGCTTCTCTCACTTTTCTATGTTGCAAGCGGTGATCAAGGAAGGAATAATCGTGTGCATGTTTCTTTGGAGAAGAGAATAAATATCATTTGGTAAGATGGAGCGATGTTTGCAAACCGAAAGCAAATAGAGGTTGGGTGTGCAGAATGTAAGGCAATTGCAGATGAGTAAGAGTATGGATTCCACGCTTTGGTTTGGAAAGAAACATTTTTTGACGCAACAATTGCAGATGAGTAAGAGTATAGCTTATCTGAGTGAGATTGGTTCTCGGGACAAGGATTCAATACTCATGGTTGTTGCATTTGGAAAGACATTATGCAGTTCAATGACCAATTCAAAGCCAAGATTTGTTACATGGTTAATAGAGGTGATCGAATCTCATTCTGAAATCATTCTTGGCTAGCAACAGGCCTCTCAAAATTATCTTCTGTTTTGGATGGCCATCAACCAACCTGGTCAAGTTAATGATTCCTGCATCAATGAGCACAACAATAGACATCATCTCTTCCTCTGGAAAATGGAGGACTTTGCCAATTCGTTGCCATGCCTTCAGTGGGTCAACTTATGCGATTGGTCTGATACATGTAGTTGGAACAACAAAGCTACAGGTTACTTCGTTAAGAAGTGCTACATACTTTATCTACCTCCCATCACTCCCTCTTAAATCTTCTTGGTGAGAATGATGAAGAAAAACATTTGGATCTCACATGCTCATCTTAATCCAATTTGGTGCTTATATCATCCATTTGATAAGAAACCGGAAGAGCCTTCATTTTGTGTATGAAAAGAAAGGAATCAGTGAGCATTTTAAAATAGCCTGGTAGGCTGGTTCAATGAAATATTCAAAATTCCATGGAGTTTGGTAGATGTCTTTTGGCAAAACTTAATCATGTAGAGGTGAGAACACAGGCAATTAGGGCGATATTGGGTGACTTCCTCGAACTGAGAGTTTGCGGCCGATCAGAGGATCCTAAACGACGACACTAGGTTCTTTCTCGCAGCGCATGGCGGCGCAGCCTGCTGCTGTGCAAGTCAAGCCTTGGCTGAGCGGGGACTGGGGAGGCGGCTCGACTTAGGCTTCTAAGCCTCCCCTCTCCTTTGCGCAGGTCCTCGGGAACATTAAACATGCCTTCATTGACAACTCGCTAAATAAGGATACCTATTTTCGAAAACAGGGAAACCCGTCACTCTCTCTGACAACATCGGATGCGCTTCGAGGAGAGTCTTATGTGGAGAACACGTGGTTATGTTGAAGTTTTCGAGCTACCGTCTTTCATTGGAAGCTATTTGGGATGCCATTCATAGAACGTGGGGGATTTTTGGCAAGTTCACAATAGGTCTTCTGGATCCAAGGCACGTCATTGTGCGTTTGCAATTAGAGTCTGAAGTTAAAAAAAGCTTTATCTCGTGACTCCTTGTCCTAGGGGTTTGGTTCAAGGCGCTCCACTGGCATCAAGATTTTAGTCTGAAGACGGATCCTGTTCGTGCTTCATTGTGGGTGGAGTTGCCCCTCGTGCCGGTACAATTATTTCATCCGATGATTTTGAAACTAATTGGGGATTCCTTCATGACGTCCTTACAGATAAATGATAGCACTCGATGCTTCACTAAGCCGAATTTGGCCAGAATCGTGGAGATGAATCTCTCCACTCCTCTCCGACAGAAGATCTGGATTGATATCTCTAGGAATAAAGGTTATTGGCAGAAGTTCATGTATCCATATTGTGAGTTTTCCTCACTAATTGGTCATGATGTAATGAATTGCCGGAAGAAACAGAGAGCTAACCAGATGAAAAACCCTCCCATAGCCTATAGGATGCGAGGTCGAAGGTGAAAAGTGTTATCAAAAGGTGTACAGACTTGTGATGAAGGAGGCTGCTAGGTGGAGAATTTGTGTATTAGAACAAGTGGTGCGAAAAATGATTGGGGTGTGGAGGTTCAAAGTGAGCACTCGGGTACAGAGAAAAATAAAATTTAGGATGTAGAAAATGTTATGATAGGATAATTAGATAGAATCCCTTCCATGTGCTAACGGAAGAGATATCGGCAGAAATAGAAGCCTCTATGAAACCAGATGCTTCGAAGGTGGATTTTGTGGGTAACAGTTCGGAAAAGCCAATTGTATTGGCATTGGAACGAGAGGCGATCAAGGATGACCTTAAAGGGTAGGGTACACTAGCAGTGCGACACAAACACTGCAATTAATGTGGTGCAAAGTCGATTGTTGGGATGGAAGGAGTGTCGCGTGCAATGGTAGAGGATGCAATGCAGAGAAAGGTCGAGGTGCAACTTGCCTTGGAGAAGGTTTAGTTTGGCGTTGTTGCAAAGAATGGGGATGTTAAACAAATCGATCAGGCGGGACAATGTTTTAGTCAAGTTGCTTCATCTATGCTAGTTGTTCAGGTGGTATGGAATGTTGGTCAGGCTATGTCGACAATGCAAAGGAGAATGGAGGCAGAATCAACACCGAAGCAGAGCATTGGCCATTCTGCGTAGGTCGATTGGGTGAAATAGTTTTCTGGACAGGGTATTTCTTTGATGTAGATGAACTTGGCGAAGCGTCCATCTCAACAGAGCACCGACTAGGTGAGTGCTGTGAACAATGGAGCAAAGTTGGCTTATCTGAGTTAGCCAAAACAAAATAGGGTTGTGATCAAAGAGAAGGGTTTGTCTCTACAAGTGGAGTCGTCGGCGTATCAGCTTGAGGATCATATCCGAGCTCAGTATGATAGGGAGGAGAAGCATAGTGGTTTTCTTTCAGATATAGACACAGAAACCATCTTGAAAGGTGAAAATAAAACTAAGGGCAACAAAAAATAAAAGAAAAATAATAATAATAATAATAATAATAATTTGTGCCCTGTAAGGGACTGCCCCCACACCAGGAATACCACTGCAAAAGCTAGCAATTAGATTGAATAATAGTCTATATTGGAATGCGAAAAGGGTAGGTAATAAAGCTACAATTAGCCAGATTAAGAAGCTAGTAGTGGGGCATAGGGTGGGATTGTTGATGTTGGTTGAGCCAATGGTAGAAGTTGCCATGCATGTAGAAATAAGTTGGAAGACATCTATATAATTTTGTCTCGAATGAGGCGGATGGTGGACTACTGTGGGTGAGGGTCTTCTAGGTAAGTGATTTGGATGTGACTGTGGTTCACTCCACAGACTAGTTGCTACACTGTCAAGTGTTCCACTGGTGAATGATGTTCATTGTAGAGGGAGCTAGAAAAGATTGTAGAAGGGTGTTCTGCACCATGGGCTATTTTTGGTGATTTTAATTTCGTTGCTTCCATGAAGGTGAAGTTGGGTGGTAATGATCTGAACTCTCTGGCGATGAAGGATTTTTTCTCATGCTTTGAAGACTATGGGTTTTTTTATAATGGTTTTACGAGACCCAGTTACTTGGTGTAATAATAGAAGAGTCGGGGATAGAGTTTGGGCGCGTCTTTACAAAGTTTTGGTTAACTCACAGTGGTTGGTGTCTTTTCCGATGATCCAAGTGTAACACTTGCTCCGTATCTGCTCAGATCATACGCCTATCTTAGCACTCCGTATCTGCTCAGATCATACGCCTATCTTAGCATCCCTCCATCTGACTCCACATTTAGGTACACCTCCCTTTTGTAGATTTCAGTGAATGTGAACTTTAAATGATGATTTTATGGCTTTGTTGCGAACAATAAATGTAATCTTGATGCTCTCGATAGGTTACAAGTTAACACTAACTTTTTTAGAACTGAGTTTTAGAACTGATCTTTAGAGATGGAATAGATGTACGTTTGGAAATGTTTTTAGTAATCTCCGCAGGCTCAAGGGCTCAAGGAATAAATGAGGATGTGGGAGTTATTGTGACAATGCTTTGGGGATGCGCAGACATTTTCTAACTTTAATAGGTGTGATGTAGAATATAAAAGAGTACTGTTGCAGGAGGGAATTTACAGAAAGCAAAAATCGGGTGAAAATGAATTAAAATGAGGGGAAGCGTGCACAAAATGTTTTTGCTTCGATTAAAATTCGACAGAAGATACGGGCGATTTCAGAAATCTTTGCCAGATGGTTCTATCATTTCGGAGCAAGGTTTTATTCTTAAGGAAGCGGATAGTTATTTTCAGTCATTACTTGCCTCTTAGAGAGTGATGCATGATGGAGATTTATTAGACTTTATTCCAGGAATTATCACAGGGGAGGATAATAATTGTCTCCCCAAGCCACTTTTGTTGAAGAAGGTAAAAGAAGTAGTTTTTATCATTATGCAGGATAGTGCTCCTAGGTCAGATGGGTACACTTCAGGTTTCTTACAAGTTTGATGGGACATTGTGAAGTTTGTGTAATGTTGTGTACAAGATTTTTAGAAAACAATTGTGCAAACTTCTGGCAGATGTTATTCCAAAAAGTATTTCTTAGGAACAGGGAGCTTTTGTTAAAATCAGACTAATTACTGAGAATATTACGCTGGCACAGGAAATGATTATGCTTTTAGAGAAAATGTTGTTCTTAAGCTAAATATGGAAAATGCATATGATAGGAATGTATAGGCTTTCTTTTAGCTGTTTTAAGGAGATTTGGTTTTGATAACCGATATTGCCTACTAAGTTTTAAATGTATTACAAAGTGTGGACTTTCAATGCTTATGCAGTGTGTTTATGATGGCAATTTTAGTTCTTCGAAAGGATTGAGACAAGGAGATCCTCTTTTACCACTCTTCTTTATCATTTCCGCAGACCAAAGCCTTTTACAGGATGGCTATTTTAGTTCTTCGATAGGCCATTTATTTCAAAGATATCGTGGAAAAGGTACAAAAGAGGATTGGAGGTTGGAAAGCTAATCATCTGTCGCTTGGATGAAAGACTGATCCGACATCTTTTATCATCCATGTTAGTCTACAGATTAGCCGCCACTTGTATACCACACAAAGTGGTAGGCAAAATATGATTGCTCTGGGTAGATTTTGAAGGTAGGTGAAAAAGGAAACTAATTGGCTGATCTCATTGAGTAGTCCTATGTAGGAGTGAGGTCTGGGTGTCGAAGATTTGTGGTTAGTTATGCGGACGGTCAAGTTGATAGGATTATGGAATTTCTAGCATTCGAATTCCTTGTGGGCAGTTTACATGAGACAGAAATATCCGCTCAATGATGTATCATTGATGGTTTTTAAAGAGAATCCTATGCAGTTAAAACGGATAACGGACCCATAACGGTACAAGAGCGTTATAGGGTATAACAGGATATATCGGGATATAACGGTATATAACGAAATAGTTTTTTAAGTATATTTCAAATACTCCTACAAAGTATTAATGTATTATAGAGTCAAAAAAGTACATCATGTTCATAACATTAAATTCAAAAGAAAAAAACATTTTCCCTTGGTACGAGAGTGAGATCGCAACAGAGAGTGCAATTGACTCTGTCTTCTTCCCTTTTTTTCTCGTTATCTTTCAAACGACGGGGTCTAGTTCTCTATGAATTGACGCCGGCAAGCTCTAGTCCTTCTTTCCTATTATGAATCTAAGGTTCTAGTTCGATCGAAAATGAAATGGGTGATTATTTTTATTATTATTTTATAGAAAACGTTAAAACGCTTTTATTGAAAAAATGTTATCTCAATAACTTCCATGTAACACCACCATAACGTAACGACTCACCCCCGTTAAGCGTTATGTCGGAGTTATATCGACGTTATAACGCCATTTTAACTACACAGAGATAAGCAAGATTCTTCGAAGTTTTTCGAGGAGTTGATGCAACAAAAATCGTGGTTAACAACTCGACGTGGTTGGTGGATAGATACTCGGCGATTAGCTTTTATTACGAAAACTGGAGCATTATAGATCTATATGTTCTTAGCTCGACTTTCATGGAGGAATGTGTGCAGTCTTATTTTCTAGTGGGGTGATAAGTGTGTTTGGTTGCAACAGCTGAGGATTTTTTTATAAAGACTAAATATGAAGTTTTCCATGGTCATAGGGAGGAAAACAATTTTTTGGAACATTTGACACCCTCTACTTTCATCTAAAATCTCCGTGTTTATTTGAAAATTACTTTTGAGGGGCGAGTTCTGCTGATGGTAAGTTTAGGAAAATTACGTTTAGTCTGGCTTCTAAGTGTTCCTGTTGTGGTGTGTCATAGTTCAAGTCAAGAAAGCATTTGTTTATTGAGAGTGATTTAGTTGCCCGGCTATGGCGGCATTTTGAACCTATTTTTGGTATTCACTTTCTTTGACCAACAAAGTGAATTCCATGTTATAGGTAAGTTCATGCGAGTTGCAAGGAATACACAATTGGGCATGTTTTATAATCTCACGCCTCTTTTCACTCTGTGAGAGGATCCAGAGTTTGTTTGGAGGGACGAGCTGTAGTGTTGCCTATGTCATCATTCGAGTTAGAAATTGGTTGAAGTTGATGTCAACTGATTTTGTACCCAAGGCGAGATCAAGCGACCCTAATAGGGTGATATCTGGCTCAAGTATGAGAGTAAGTCAGGTTGACAGAGTGCGCATGCGAGCATCAAACTGGTGGCAGTTTCCACCTCAAGGATGGGTGGTGCTAATGTCAAACAGTTCTGCAAGAAATGTTGTCATTACAAGAGGGGTTGTGGTGTGGTACAGTGATGGCGGTTGTGTTGTGGTGAAGCAATTGGTTTTTAGGAAAGGGATGCACAAAAGAGTTGTATCGCTTGCTTTGTTGGAAGGGTTGAGGGTGTGTTCGGAGATAGGGTAGTGGTTTGGACATATTCACAACTTGTCAAGGAATGGTTCTATGAGATTCTACTAGCAGCTGGATTTTATTCGAAAGAAAATTAGAGGGTTGTCAGAGTACTGAGTTTTTTCTACTTATGTTTACCGGGAAGCAAATGCGGATGAACTAGCCAACATCCCCCAATTGAAGAAAGTCAAACTTATAATGCTCGAACTCTGCCTAGACAGCCTAGGGTCTTGTTGAGGTTGGACCAAACTCACACTGCGTATATTATGTATTCAAGATAATTTTGTTTTTGCTAGTAGAATTTAGTAGTCTTTGCACTTAGTTACCAATGGGTAAAGTTGTAATGTACCTCCGTTTCTATTAAGATTCTTTTGAAAAATAATAAAGGTCTGACATTCCCAAGTTGCCCCTCCACACTAAAGGTTTAAAGTGCAAAAAAAAATTAATAATATAATAATAAGAAAAAAAACAAAAAAAAAAAACTAGAAGTCAAGGAATGCCTAGCGAAAACCACAAGTGCCTAGTGAAGCAAACTGGCTTGCTGACCACCTAGCCATGCAACCCTCTTATCATGTTAGCAAAGAAATAGTTTGTTCCAAAGTAACTCAGTATCTAATGCTCAGTGCGACATTCATCTTAAGACATTTCTGCTTCTAAAATGATATTCGTATACTCCCCTTGAAAAATTACACTCGTCACTTTTGCTAATAAAGCACATGCAATGAAATTTGATGGAAAAACACCTATAGCATGCAGATTTACAAGTAGCACAAGCACAATTTTTTGGGTTGCCATAGCACAACTTGGAAACACAAAAATAACACTCCCAATCAGTTCAAATGCGAGGTTAAATTTGTAGGTAACTATTGTTTCTGGTAAGACTTAAAACCAATAGAAAGGTATAAAGATGGGAAGTCGATTATGTGCATCCCAACATAGCCCTATCTTCAAAATAAGGATTCAATATGGCAGCAAATACACAACAGACAGAAATTAGGAGCATGCAACGACAAGAATGTATTGACAAAATGAACCAACCTCTAGGTGATGTCATAGGGAGTATAACTGTCAATATCCCCTTCAGCTAAACATCTCAGTTGACTGTAACATCTCTCTCAAAATTCGAAGCAAGAATCTACATAAGTGATTCTTTTCTCAAGTAAATTTAGCAATTAACTGGTCTAATGATTTCAACTCACAGTACTGACAAATGTATTACAAGGCTTAACTTCCTATTCCATAAAGCCATTACTGATTTACCTGATCCCAATTTAATAATCATCACCTGTAAGCTATCACCAATTCCACCCTAGAAACCTTAACCATCATTCTTAAGTAATTATAGCAATTAATATGGCTTCAAATGAAAAACTCAAATATTTCACAAAAGTGACATGGGAGCTCAGAACAACCAAAAACAGTAGATCAGAAATAGGAAAGTTTGCTTCGTACATAAATTTTCCCATCCACTCTGCAATCTCTTTACAGCAGTGCTCTATCACAAGATATTAACAAACTTCACGCTAGCTAAAAAGAAAAACCAACCCTGTTCGTTGATCTCTCAAATGGCACTGCAAGTGCTTTGAAAGAGCTCATAACTAGAGTTGCATCAGATCCCTAACCAAGGTGCAAAAATGAAACAAGACCAGCCCAAAAGCCAGTTGCTAGGCGGAAAACCACCCAAGTTACCATTCTCTCTACCAAATCACAACTCATAAGCCTTGAACTTAAGTAAAAACCTGCCTCAAAAGACAAGATTTCCTCTTGCATCCTAGAGCCAGGATAGGAAGTTCTTTCTCCTCGGCCCACATCCAAGTCCAGCCAAAAAAAATTGCTTATAGTTCCCAAATGGTACTAATATCTCAAACCATTGTTGACCACTGTTCCATTGTTTTGTTGATTCTCCAGCCAAACCAAATCAAGTAAAGTTTAAAACAAAGAAAATGAATCTATCTTATCAATTCAACTGAGAAAAAACCTAAAAAAGCAAATAGAAAGAAAGGGTAGAGAATTACTAACCTTAACATGAGTGGGTTGAAAGTAGATGAGATAATACCCAATGACAAGACAAAGTGAGACATCCATTCCAAATCCACAAACATCTTAAATCCCTCTTTAAATTACCTTAATCTCAAACTAATGTCTCCAAAAATCAACTGTCTCAAACCCACCCCCATTTTCATCATCCAAATCAGACACAAAAAATCTAGAATAGAAAAGAAGGAACATGTGAACCTTGTAAGTTTTGGTGAGCAATTGATGGAAATCTCATCATCACTTCATTTGGTGTCGATTGCACATGGCTAAGGAGGCGAACAAAGCCAGCGAAAAACCTTTGGTTTGATTTAGGGAAAGAGAACTTTACCCTTACGATTTTCCTCGAAATATGCTCTGATCTCAGATCTCAACATCGTTAAATTTTTTTAAGTCAACTTGCATAGTGGACCACTATGTTAGTGCCACATCGGCCTGGTTCCTATCCTGTCTCTCTAGTATTTTTTATTTCTCAAAGCCCTTTCGCTACTTTATCATTTTCCACCACAACTACCAAAACCTGAGACCCAATGTGCCATTACTCGGTAAACAAAACAAAAATTTTATTCACTAAACGGAAACAGGTACATATTTTGTATATAGTTACTCTAGAAGATCTCAAATCCCACATGCACAAATGTTTTGTCCTACTGAATGCATTCACTAACAATCAAAACCTCAACACCAATAACTCCTACAACAAGCAACTTGCTCAAGAAACACCAACTATCAATTGACAAGAGCTTTTGACAAAGTGATTTCCGCCCAAAATGTTTTTAAACCTTTTGACAAAGCGATTTCCTCCCAACATGTTTTTAAGTAACTATGAAGCAAAATCAGCTTTACAGTATTGGCTTGTCTCAAACCGAACTAATAGTTCCCACAACTCATCCTCAACAAGGATCGCAATTTTTTATTTTTCTCTTTTGTTTGTAAACAAATGTTGTTAAAGTTGTGAATCAAATCGTGATGCGTTTTCCAATTTTGGTGAATTGAATCATAGGGTGATCATGAATTCATGGTAGGTTTTTTTAAACATTAAGAAATTTTATTTATATGTTATTCTCAATATATAATCTCATTTTCATGTGATAATATATGTGTTATTTATATGTTATTCTTAATATATCATGTCATACACTAATATATGTAAAGATATGCTATTTAAATTATAATTGCATAATCCTCATCGCACATTCATTCTCCTTTTAATCGTCCTCTATATTTCCTTTATAGATATCTCATTCTCATTATTTAGTTTTTTCTTTATTGTCTTTTTTGTCAAATACATCGTGTGCTTTTTCTCATTTTTTCTTAGTCAAGTATTTGCCCCTAGATTCCTCAAACAAATATAAACAACAAAGATAACGAGTATAAACAACAAAAAATAGTGTCTACTAGAATTAGAAAAAAACAAAAGGCTTAAAAGATATTTGGGTCAGATGAAATAACTCTTTATTAGGCCCAAAAGATCAATGAGGTTTCCTCAATTTTTTTCTAATGGTCTCATGTCGTGTCAATTAGGGGTGTTAATTCGTCCCTGAAATCCGATCGAATTAACCGAACCAAATTGAACCAAGCCGAAAATAACCGAAACCAAATAAAAACCAAAACTGAATCACCAAAACCGAACCGAAGTTGCGGTTTGAGATTTTTTCAAGACTGAAAAAACCAAACCGGATATACAAATCATTCCCCAAATCCCCTCCTTCCCTCACGTGACACACACACTCCCAAGTCCCAAACCCTAAACACATTTTCTCCTCCCAAGTCCCAAACCCTAAAGGCCTAAACAATAAATAGCAAGCACAACAAAAGTGCGTCCCCTCCTCACCTCCTTTCATTCTTCTTCAGGCCGCCTCCCCTCCTCAATAAAAGCACTCAATGAGCTTAACTTCTCATCTCTCTCAATCGGACTTTCAACTCAAGAGACTTCCAAGAGCAGATCTAAGCACCAAGCCACCTCTGGCTGCCATCGACCACCGTCAAGGCACATCAACCACCTCCTCTCTTTCAAAGGTACAACCCTCTTCCTTCTTCTTCTCTTCTTTTCCTCTTCTTTTTCTGTCGTCAACAACAACCAAAAAATCCCTGTTTTCTTCTATCTTCTGAACAAATCTTATTTTTCCCCTTTCATTTAGAGAGGGTTTACTCGTCCTTCTAAAGTTAATTGATTATGCAAAAAGCGTGTTTCACAACCAATGAATACTTGGAACATGAACTAACTTACTGATTTTTATTTTATTTTATCAATTTTACTGGAAATTTGTTTTCCAAAAACACATACTTTTGGCCTACAATAAATAGTCTGTTTTTATGCATATTGAAATAATATCTAAGAAATGTTTCCAAAGCAGCTCTCTGTAGGTCTTGTTTTGTCAACACCTACTCCCATCCTCTAGTCCAAGTCACTAATACCTGCTTGTTGCAAAACAGCACACTGCTTGACTGCTTGTCACTAATACTTGCTTTTTTAACAGTCACTAATACTTGTTTGTCTTGAATATGAGCTTCAAGATATATTAACTGAGTGCCTTCAGCGTAAATCGACTTGTAACAATTTCATTAAATGGGTAGTTTTGTTTTTCATTACATTCTTATTACTATATGGTGTAATATCTGAAGTTCACTTGGTTTAAGGGTTGAAAATTTTGAGATAGACGTTTAGTTGAATGGACTCTCATGTGGTTAGAGAATGATTGATATCCGAAGTTTAGTTCATTGTTTCTAAATGTTTGTAGTTGAATGGACTCTCATGTGGCTAGAAAATGATTGCTTATTTGTGGTTTAGTTTTGTATGGTTTTGGCACTAAATGATTATTTGTTTTATTGCATACCATATTTCCATCCATCTCTCAAATGTGCTCAAGCCTCAAGGTTCAGATGATGATGAATGCTGCTTAGAAATGATTTTTTTTCATAGATAACTTGTTAAGTTTATTAGCTTTGGATTAGCGCTTTGGATTAGCATTTTGGATCGTAATTTCTTGATTACATGAATGTTGATTAATGCATAGAGAACTTGTTAAGTTTACTAGTTTATTTGTTGATGATGATGAGTGTTGCTGCTGTTAATTTGCTGATAATTGTTTTTATTAAATTGTCGGTTAGTTTGTTAGAGTTAAATTGTTTGTTAAGCAAAGTCAGAATACATATTGTTTAAACATGACTCAGCAAGCTAAATCGTATACTGTTTTACTGTTTTAAGCATGTTTTTTGTTATTTTACATGTCTAAAAAATCGAAAAAAACCCGAACTGAACCGAACCCGATCGGTTAGGTCCGGTTTTGGTTAGAGTTTTGAAAATTTTGAAAACCGAAACACAAGTTCGGTTCGGTTCGGTTTTGCTGCAATTGTTGATCGAATAACCCGATTAACACCCCTAGTGTCAATTTATACACATTGAATCATAAAATTCATACGTTTCTGATTCAAACAAAAGAGTCGACTCAATATGCCATATTTGGCGAATCGAACCGGGATACAATTCGTGAATCGAACGAGCATAACTATGATCCAAATGTTGTGAGCGCAATCAAGGCACATTAAGGTGCACTCCTAGAGAGCAAGGTGAGGTTACCTGTTGCCTAGATCAACAGTCTATGGAGCATGCCCGCGTAAGGCACACACCTTATTTTATAGATTGTTTTATAAGGGAAAAGGAGTAAAAAGTAGTTCTAGTTGCCTCCATTTTTATGCCACTCAATATCAAACTCTAAACCGTCGTCAAGCTCAAGATGAAGCAATGCAATAAAATGAAACATGTGCGCCTAGTGCCTCAGCCATGAGGCAATGCCTTACTATTTTGACATATTTATATTATGATCTTTCCTATTACATACTTATAAGTTAGTTCGGACAACCTCAATATAAATATAAAGCCCCAAACCCATTGTTAAATTTATGACTTGAGTTAATTGACAAACAAAACCTTGTTAGCGTCAAGGGTTGATGGAGAATCATTCCTTTCTTCCCTCCTCCCATCAAACCCTCAAACTTTGTTGTCGTCAAGGATTGAAGGAGACTCTCTTCCTTGTTTTCTTCTCATTCTCCTCTTCAATCCCTCTTATTTTTAGTGAGAAATGAGAAATTTGAAAAATACTTTACGATGCATTTTGATTTTTTTTACTATTTTTGTTTTGTGTATGACTTAGTGGACGTTTGCAAGCTATTTTACGCTTATATAGTTCATTTTTTTATACGTTATGTAACTTTATTATGTTCTTTGGATTCTATGTAACTAGGTGACTTGTTTATGATACTATATTACTATGTATCCTAATATGCTACTATTACTTATTAAGAAAAAAATTCAAGAAATATTGCTTATGATATTATGTATGCTAGTGCTACCATGATTTATTAAAAAAAAATCTTAAAAAATAAGCTAAGTGTGCCTCACGTCACTAACGCACACGCATTGCCTTGTACCTTGGCCTCATGTGTTTTCAATTCAAGCATGTGCACCTCACTTCCATCTCAATGCTTTGGGGAAACCACCATAAGTTATATCAGCTAAGCTAGCACCCTTTGACATCCCATTTTTTTCCAAAAAAAAATTCATTTATGGTTTCATTTTTCAGGTCTGTAAAGATTATCTAATATTGAATAGGAAAATAATACAAAGAAGGCTAAGATCAGTTTCATTTCTTGTGTTATACTTCTACTAGCCTTTTACTCTACCAATTTATAGTGAAATTATGTTTTTCCATTATTTATACCACTATTGGCACAAAACTTGCAAAGCAGCAAATCTTTCATCTTTCATGGTGAATTTTGCATGCATTCCAAAGATATTATTTATACTATTATTTAAATTCGTAAGAAAATACAAAAACTTCAGTGATTTTAGTCTTTTGCACAGTAAAATGAAATTAATGCGAACCTCTACTTAGCAAGGTCAGTACTTTCAACTTATTTGAGTGAATGTTGCACACATTTAATATATATATATATATAAGAAAAAACAATTATTGCACTAAATTGAAAGTAGAAAGGGGAGTCAACACTAGCTCCCCTCACATTTAAAATGCCTTTGTTCTTTTTATAATTGAACAAGTTGAGGTCTATATGGTGAACTTTTCAAAGAATTGTTAGTTTCATTATCTTAGTTATTACTTACATGAACTAAATATAATATCTAAACATATTAATAACATAGTTAACTAGCAGAGTGTAATACAAAAATATCATTAATAACTAGCAAAGTGTAATACAAAAATATAACTAATAACTAGCAAAGTGCAATACAAAAATTCAATGTAACGTGATTAATCCAGTGTTCAAAATGTCAAAGATATTTCACAATATATTAAAAATATAGCGGAAAATCTAATGAGAAATAGAACATAGCGCATATCTATCAAGGATATAATTGCATGAGATATCGTGAATATATCGTGTTTTATCTCCATGTTGGTGATAATTATATCAGGAGCATCAAGCCTATCCTATAAAACGTGTTTTCGAATCCTTAAAAATGACAAAAATGCATGATTTCTCTCAAAGAAAAGCTAAACTAAGTTGTGTCTCTCTCATTTTTCTTCCTTGAAACCCTGCTCTTGTCCACTTCCCTTCTCCTTTAAAAGCATTTCTTTCTCTCCTCCTCGTTCAATTAGAATTGGTGTCTAGACATATATGGCAAACTTTCCTGATTTAATAGTTGAGAATGACATTGATAAAGAGAAGGAATAAGATCCCTTCCAATGAGATCTGGTTTGGGAGATATGCTACGGAGGTTCAATTGAGCTTTTTGCAGTGTTCCTTTTGTTGATTCTTGCTCGCTTGTATGTCGGCCTGGCCCTTTGACGAGGTACCAAGGTAAGTTTGGCTTTGTTATTTATGTTTCCCCCAAATTTGTTAATTCGATGTTGCTCTCTCGCTCTTAATGTTGTTGAATTGTTTCTTTATTGTTGGTGGTGAAGTTTTTTTTTTTTAAATTTGGTTAATAGGATTTATTTATTATCCTCATTACATGGTTGATTTGTTTCATTATATGGATTTTGTGGATCTTTTGTTGGATAAAAAAATTTTGTCATCGTTAATATTAGAAATTATATATTAAATCATCATCATCATCAAAGCCCATTCCCGATATTTTCGGGGTCGGCTACATGGATTTTGGTTCTCCAAGCAATGCGGTCTTCCCACATATCCTCGCCTAATCCAAGCTCAATGATATCTTCATTCACCGCCTTCATCCAAGTTTTCAAAGGTCGTCCCCTCCGTCTACACCCTCCATTAACTTGTCAATCTAGACATTTTCTAATTGGCGTCGTGTTTGGTCTCCTCCGCACATGACCAAACCAAGTTAAACGTCTTTCTCTAATTTTGTCCTCTATGGGCGCTACACCTAAGTATCTCCTAATTCTTTCATTTCTAATTTTATCCTTACGAGTTTTACCACACATCCACCTTAACATAAGCATTTTTGCTACTGCCATCATATGCGTATGTTGTCCCGTAGTAGCCCAACATTCTGAACCGTATAGCATGGTTGGTCAAACAATTGTCTTATAGCATTTCCCTTTTAGCCTTGCAGGCATCCTTCTATCGCATAATACTCCTGACGCCATTCTCCATTTCAACCAACTAGCTTTAATCCTATGGTCTACATCTTCTCCAATAGCCCCATTCTTTTGAATTATAGATCATATATATCGAAAAGCCTCACACTCTGGGACCTCTACACCTTTAATCTCAATTGCATTACTTCTCCCTCGTGGTTCGCAACCAAAGTTGCACACTAGATACTCCGTCTTCGAACGGCTAATTTTAAAACTTTTACTCTCTAAAGCCTCCCGCCACTTAACTAATTTCTGACCTAAACCTACACTAGTCTCATCCATTAAGACAATATCATCTGCAAATAACATGCACCAAGGTACATCATCTTGCAGATGTCTCGTCAACTCATCCATGACCAAAGCAAAGAGATATGGAGTTAACGCCGACCCTTGATGTAGTCCTACTCTACTGATAAATAATATTTATCAGAAAAAATTGAGCTCCGATAAATGTGACAATCTAGATCTTTCTAACATTGGATTAGTCCACATTCAAATTTGTTTATCTCATTTAGTTGGGAGAACTATAATTGTTGACTTGTTACAAATTTGTGCTAATAATACTATTGTGAAGGCTAGAAGATTGAAGATGTGTCTGGATGGTATTACTAGGCATAGTGGGGGGAATTTGTTTCTTGAGTAGAGAAAGATACTTGATGGGGTAATGGCTAATGAGATGGTTGATTTGAGGTTGAGAAGTGGTACTTTTGGGTTCTTACGCAATAATGACTTTAAGAAAAGTGTATGATCATTTAAAATGGATTTCAACTTGCAATGAATGAATAAAATGGATTTTTGCCCAGAGTTGGATGTGGAGAATCAAGTTTTGTTTGTGACGGTTAAGTTCTCTGTCCTTGTTGATGGTTCTCCAATTTTATTTTTTTTCAAAAATTTAAGGAAAATTAAAAAAAGGGTGATCGTATACTCCTTATTTACTATTATGATAGAGACCTTCGCACATCCAAACCCATGGAGATTTTATACATCTCTTGGGGGCAAAGAGTCTATCTATTTTGCTCCGGTAGAGAGTTTGAAGTATTTTTTGTTGATATTTAAAATATTTTAAAGTGTGAAAACTATCTTTAATAAAGCGTGGTGTATGGTGTGGTTGAAAAATCCAACCATATATTTGGGTCTCCCATTAGGTATTAAGCAAGCATTTGTGAGACCCCTTGACAGAAACAATGGGGAAGAAATTGGCTTCATGGAACGCTAAGTTATTGCGAATGGGAACATGTTGGTGTTCATGAAAAGTTCTTTGGCTAACGCCTGTTATTATATACAACTTTATACAACTCTTTCTCATCAGATGTGCCCTCTTTGATTGATGAATAAAGCGCTGATATGTAAATTATTGTGGACGTATGACTCGGAAGGTGAGGGCTTGTCAAAAGAGGTCATTAGAGATAAGTATGATCCCTCAAGTTTCGAATTGGCTTCCTTAGAACCGGCTGGGCTGAGTCCATATGGCACCCATATCTAGAAAACCATTTCTAATTATAATGAAAATTTTATCCAAGGAATGAGGCGGTGGTGGAAAATGGATAGGGGTTAAGTTATCGGAGGATGTTTGGGAGCGAGATAAAGCTTTAAGATTCAGATTCTAAAGAATATTCATTTCATGTAAATTTAAACAAGGCAAAGTTGCTAAATTTGGTAGTAAGATTGATGGGTTGGTGGCTCGGTGCATTGGAAATTCCCATCTTCGCAGGTTGTCTATTTTTGTGCAACGGGCTTGTTTCATTGTGGGGGTTTACTAAGTTTGCTCATTTGTCTAGTATGACAGATAGTGTGGTGTCAAGGGATGAAGCTGATATGTAGAGTATAAATATGATAAGTATTCTAACTTTATAGTGTTTTTCACTTGCCCAAGGTGTAGTTAACTTCCCTTCTAGGTTGGTATGGAAGATATGGGTTCCTACTAGGGCATCTTCGTTCTTGTGGATAGCAGGCTGCAGGATGGGGTAGGATTCCTTCCAAATTAGAGGTGGTTCTTAGAGGCATGCATATTGAGGTGATTTGATATTTAAGTAAAGAGTTTTGTCATTTGCTTTATCCGTTTGGAGGGGTAACTGAGGCTTGGACCAAATCAACCCAACGTCATCGTTAAGTTGTCCCCTTTAAAATCACCTCACCAATTTTTCACCGAAACTGTAATTACTAACTCCCTCAACTCTAAACACTACCAAATAGTTTGAGCATGCCTAGAACAAAGCCGATGCTCGACAAATTTCGTCACTACTACAACACACAAAGATTTGGATAGTCATTCTTCTCCACCTTAAGTTATGCACTATCAACCCTTTGCCATGAACATGTGTTCAAAGGATGAAACTAGTTCATGGAGTTGTCATTTTAACCTAAATCTTGTTGATATTTGCAACCGCATAGTCGTCATTTTTTCAAGAGTTACTCTCTGGGTCATCAGCAATTCATAGAAACTGAGAAGCTTCCTTCCTACAACAGCATGTATTCAGTCTGTGAGCATGTATTCATTCTGTGCTGCTGCAACATGTCCATTAGCTCAGCTATCTGACGGAATTCCTAGTCATCAATAGGCAATAATGAAACACCCATTATTCTGCAGAAGCATCATCTTTCCAAGGGATAGGTGTTAAACAAAGGTCTTTACACATTACTTCCCCACATATATTATGAAGTATTTTCACAAACCTTTGACAGTCTTCGTGAAACCCATGTTTCTCTAATGGAATCACTAAACCCAATCTAAAATGTCTATCTCCTTGAGCAAAGCCCCAGGAGATCTGGTTTTAGTCAAGCAGCAGATATTCATCTTTCGATCAAAGCTTTAGCAATATTTTGTGGAATGCATTAATAAACTAGTACAACACTACAGCTTGTGTTTTATCTCACTAACCCCTCCATTTTAGGTATCAAATTAATGAATGTCGTATTAACTCTGCAATTCAAGAACCAATGATCATACACTTCCTTCACCTCACAGACTTCTTACTTACCCTGAAACAGTAAGGTTACCTTAATGCGCCCACCCCCCCCCCCCCTTCAACCAATACCATTTTCTGTGACTTCCACTCCCAAAAATCGTACTACCGGAACTAGGTAAACCTTCAATAGCTCATGTTCAAAGTCTCTTTCTAACCACTCTATTATCCACTTTGTAATCTGTGGGGTTTGGTTTATATTGTCTCTTTGACTCTCAATCTAAGGTAGTTTAGTTTTACTTCTCTCATGATATCGGGATGATTATCTTCATCTAGATTCACAATGAAATTAACCTTGTCAAAGTAAAATAATAAAAACAACAATAATAATGTGATTCTTCATTATTGTACAAGTTTTGAAATAACTCCCCGACATGATAGGGATAAGATCCTTGTCTTCCACCAAGATCACATCAACGATCCTCCTAGGTCATTAAAATAGTGCTCAATATTATGTGGGAAAAGTAGAACTTTATATATTCTAGTCACCTTCCTTCAACCACTTGATTCTTGAAGACTGCTACCAGTCTTTTTATTCCAATATAAATAGACTTTCCACCTAAGCGCTCTTCAAAACCCAATCTCCTAGCCCATCTTCTAGACGAGAACTGTTGCATATTTCCAATCGAGCGTGAGTATGTTTTGAATGTTTTCAAATCGATGCATACTTCACCACCAGGGAAAAGATAGTGATAAACTCCCCACTTTGTGAGTGCATCTGTTTGCTTTTTCATTAGAAGTAGGAATCATCATAATTCCGAAAAATGCTTCAACTCATTGTCATTATATACAATAAGGATTGGGCCTTCAAACAACCTAGAATCATCATCAATATAAAATGACAATCCTTTCCATAGACAAAAGTAGGAATCTTAAAGAGGAAGCCAATACACTGCAACGATCAGGTTGAAAAGCAATAGAAAGTACAGAACGAACCTTTGTTTTATTACATTCCCAATCAATCCGATGTTTACTAAACAATAACTGATCAACCCTCAAACAGCAATGTTGTGTTGTTCACAATATAGAAATAACCAAAAGAAATTAATAGCATGGAAAACAGACATGGGGCTTGAAACCAACTTTGTGGATTTTTCAAATTCCAAGGGGGCCAAATAACTGGATTCATGTGAGTGATGAGAAAACTAATCGATTTCCCGTGGTTAAATACACAACCAAACAAATCAATTGACATGGGATTTGGATTTCATTTCCATGGAAAATGTGGTTCTAAACAGACCCTAGAGCTAACAGTCAGTTTCCATGGTGAAAGACAGAGCATCGCCATCAACATTTTATAAATTTTGTACATATTGTGTAGGTTTATAATATCTCTATTATCCCTAAAGTATGCAACTACCATATTCCTTAAAGCCCAAAATCCCAATCTTACGAGACAGCAATCTTAAAGTTGCCCCCACGCTCTCATCTGCTATGGTAGCACCGTAGTACTTGAAAATCTAATAAGCAAATCACATTTACTTTAAAGGAAATGAGCGACAATACCCCAAAACTGCCCCACATCAAAGACAAGATCCGATACAAGTTTCAACAGCTACGTCTTCTAGTTACAATTGTAAGACTCACAGTTGAGAAATAGGCATATATTCGGATATACTCCGTTCGAGTTATAAAATTACCGAATACCGGACTCAAGTAGCATCACACATAAACAATCTGAATAACAAGTAAGAATTACTCATCCTAGAACTGTGATGTCTAGACAAGAAGAAGAAGAAGACGAAGTAAAATAGAGAAAATAACTATGTTGAAGAAGTAGTCACTGTGATGATATAGTAGTAATTACACTGCACAATACTGTTTATAACACATGATTTCATTTGATATTTTTGTGTGCTAAAGAGAGAGAGAAAATAAGTGACCATTACCGACAAATAAGTTGCAGGCAACCGAATTCGCATTCTTTGTTGTTTTGATTAGTCTTGGATGAGTTGGAATTCATCTTCCTTGAGATGCGCGACGAACTTAACCTTGCCGCGACCTTGGATTTCCTTATGGAATTCAACTTTGTAAGGAAGATTAGCAGAGATGCGTTTGCCCTTCCAAAGCCCAACGAATTGCTTGATCTTCCCTTCCATGCCTGTGAGATCAACTTCAGGGACCTTAGGCACATGGTACACCTTCAATGGAACGCTAACCCTAACCCTAGCTCCAATCTTGCTCTCTTCTTCTTCTGATAATGATGATGAAGATGAAGATGAGGCGTCCATGGTTGAAGCATCTTGCTTTAGAGCCACGGAGCAGTGGAGACGAAGAGGTGCCAAGTGGCGGAGAGAGGTTGTGGTGGTAGAGAATTTGATGGAGGTGCCGCGGTGGTGGTGAGTTAACAAGGTGGAGAGATTTAGGAGGGGAGTTGTTGAAGTTGCCATTTTAAAATGTGTGTTTTCTTTGCTTCTCTAGAATCTCCCTGGCCTATACACACCACACCACACCACACCGATTGTGTTTTTGGTGCTTAGAAGTATGTGGTGGCTGATGCTTCACCTCATGGATGGATTTTATTTTGGGTTTTCAAGGTTTCAAGGTTTGGGGTGAAAATTGGACACACGCAATGGCAATCACTTTTTCACACCAATAATTCTCCTATCTGACACTACCACCTCACCTTTCTTTCTAACGCTACCACCTGCTATTTTACATCGTCAATATAAATTCAAAACTCTCAATTTTTTCTCTTCTACTCTCTTCACAACAATAGCAACTGCAGTCGTCAGTCCCACCCCTTCCCACTTTCTTTCTCTCTTCCTTTGTCGTTTATTTACTTTCCTCTCATTTTCTTTTTATCCTCCTCTCATCCCTCACAGTGAAAGAAAGGGCGAGAGGCCAACCAGCAAGGAGTCGGGAAGGGGGGCCTTCTTCTTTTTTTCTCCTTCACCCTCGTAAAGGCCTCCCGCGCAAACATGTGCGAGTGTCAGGACTAGTACCGTTGGTCAGGGAAATCAACGTCAGAGGCCTTTCAAGACTTTCCTAATGGTCTCAAAACTCAATGTTCCCTTTTGAAAAGTGCCCAAATGCTTAGCATCTATATTATAGGGGGAAGGTTTGAGCTCTTGACTGTGAGGACGTGTTGCCTCCATTGCATAGTCGGGCCAGACTGTACCGCTAGCATTTTTATTGTTTTCTTTGCATTGCTTTTCAACTTCAAACTTGTATTTCCATCGATCGATAGCATCGAACTAGTTTTGAGCAACGTCCTTTCGAACGTTCCTCCACATTGTAATCTATTGAATGTTAATGAAAGCTTTTGTTGACTATTGTGCATTGTTATATTGTCTACAGATTGATATTGTGCATTCTCAAGTTAATATTTGTGCCCGTCAAAGTAACTACTCATAGGCTTACTAGTGAATTGGATAGCTAGTGCCGCACGGATTGCTAGTCCGTGACAGTTGGTATCAGAGCCAGAGCTTGTTGAATGCAAACCAGGATGTAGGAACTAAGTGAGCGCCTTAGCGCTATGGAGGAACGACAGGCTAGTCGAATGCAGAGACTAGAAAACAGAATGGACCAGTTGAGCTATTTGGGATAACAGATCAGTCGGCTTGATGGACTCTTTCACTTGGCAGACAGAGTGGATTCGCTGGCTGAGCACGTCGACAATTTAGAGGGACGGACAGTCGTTATGGAAGAGTCGCCTCACCCCACAGCTCAGGTGATGAGTGACTTCCAATTACAGTTGGAGGACTTATTTGCAAGGGTTGGCTTGCTGACCAAGGCCACAGGGACGACTGATTACCCTAGGATGAAAGTGTCTGAGCCAAAGTCATACGCTGGGGTACGAGATGGGAAGGAGCTAGAGAACTTCTTGTTTGATCTGGAGCAGTATTTTCGCGTGGTGAACCCCGAATCAGAAGAAGCCAAGGTCACCATGGCGACCATGTACTTAGCAGGTGATGCGAAACTATGGTGGAGAACCAAATATGCAGATATGGAAGAAGGTCGAATCCTTATTAGAACTTGGGCAGACCTCAAAAAGGAACTCAGAAATCAATTCTTGCCTGAGAACAATGATTTCTTAGCAAGGAGGAAGCTCCACACCATCAAACAGACAGGCAATATTTGAGACTATGTCAGGCAGTTCTCAACTTGCTTGCTAGATATTCGAGACATGTCTGAGAAGGACAAAGTTTTCTGTTTCATGGAACAAGCTCAGCCGCTTCTGCAAGCAGAATTGCAAAGGCAGAAGATGACAGATATTACAAGTGCTATTGCAGCAGCAGATTGGTTTAGCAATTATATGCCCATGGTTGGATCCACTTCGCTCAATCACTCCACAGCTAGAACTGGCAATACCAATTCAAGCTCAAGGTCGAATGCTCGATCACCTCACCAAAACTGGGGAAACTCAAATCAGAACCGAGGAAACTATAATTCTCGGTCGTCCAACTAGAATTGGAGTTCCAACAGAAATTGGAATGCCAGCCCTAGCAACTCAAATTACAACAACAAAAGAGGGCAAAACTACTCTGGGCAGTGGAGACCATCTGCACCTGCCCCATGCATTCTTTGCAATAGCAGGGATCACCCAACAGGCAAATGTCCATCCAAACCAGCCCTACACTCATTGATGTCCTTGCTTCAAACAGAACCTTCTAACTCGACCGCATCGAGCTCGAATCCCACCAACAGTGAGACCTCCCAGATGGGAGCTCTACGCAAGCTCAATGCTGTCAAATGAGAAATGTATGAGCACCCACACAAGAAGGCTTTGCAATACATCAACATCACTATCAATGGGTTCCCTTCCCAAGCATTGTTGGATTCAAGAGCGACGGACAATTTTATTGCCCCAGAGGAAGCTAGACGTGTGGGTCTGAACTTAAAAGGAGATGTGGGTAAGTTGAAAGCTGTCAACTTTGAGGCAATCTCTATTAATGGTATGGCTAGAGCTGTGCCACTACTGGTTGGTCCATGGGAAGGAAGATCAAACTTCTTGGCCGTCCCACTTGATGATTTTAAGGTGATTCTTGGCCAAGAATTCTTCCGAGGAGCTGCAGCAGGACCACTACCTTTCATGGACTCCTTGGGCTTTTTCGGACCCAGACTACGCATTGTACCAACCTCAATTCGACCCACAACTCATGATAGAATATTGTCGGCGCTCCAAGTCAAGAGAGGCTTGGCCAAAGGAGAAGATACATACTTAGTTGTGGCAAAGCTAGAGATGGAAGATGATACTAGCAAAATCCCCGAGGAAGTTGCCCAAGTTATTGCTGACTTCAGCGAAGTGATGCCGAATGAATTGCCAAAGAATCTACCTCCCAGAAGGCTCATTGATCACGAAATTGAGTTAGTGCCTGGTGCCAAGCCACCCGCACGTAGTCCATATCTCATGAGCCCTCCAAAGTTGACCGAATTGAGAAAACAACTAGATGGCTTGTTGGAGTCGGGATTCATTCAGCCCTCTAAAGCACCTTATGGGGTACCTATTCTTTTTCAGCGGAAACATGATGGCAGTCTTCGCCTTTGTGTTGACTATAGAGCCTTGAACAAAGTCACTATAAAGAACAAATACCCGCTACTGCTCATTGCAGACTTATTCGACCAACTTGGATCCGCCAGATACTTCACAAAACTCGACTTGAGATCAGGTTACCATCAGGTCCGCATTGATGTCGGTGACGAACCCAAAACTGCTTGTTCTACTAGATATGGGTCATATGAGTTCCTAGTAATGCCCTTCGGCTTGACCAATGCTCCAGCTACGTTTTGCACCCTTATGAATGGCCTGTTCCGTCACCTTCTGGACAAGTTTGTGGTTGTCTATCTTGACGATATTGTGGTTTATAGTGGGACTATAGAAGAACACCTACATCATTTGCGAGAAGTGTTCCAAATCCTTAGGGATAATCATCTCTTTGTCAAGAAGGAGAAGTGCTCATTCAGCCAGACCCAGATCAATTTCTTGGGTCATGTTATTGGCAATGGCAAGATTCGGATGGACATGGAGAAAGTCAAGGCAATCCATGATTGGAACACTCTTAAGAACGTGTCTCAACTACGTTCTTTCCTTGGACTCGCAAACTATTATCGTCGCTTCATAAGGGACTACTCTAAGAGAGTTGTTGCACTGAAAAATTTGTTGAAACAATACCGAACATGGGAATGGGATAGGCAGTGTGAAGCTTCATTCCAAGACTTGAAACTGGCTGTGATGAAAGATCCAGTATTGGCCTTGCCAGACATCACCAAGCCCTTTGAAGTACAAACAGTTGCATCTGATTATGCCTTGGGGGGAGTTTTGCTTCAAGATGGTCACCCGGTAGCATATGAGAGTCGAAAGTTGAATGATACAGAGTCCCGTTACTCAGCTCAGGAAAAGGAATTGCTAACCATTGTACATTGTTTACGGGTGTGGAGACACTACCTTTTGGGATCTCAAGTCCTTGTTAAAACGGATAATGCTGCAGCAAGCCATTTCCTTACTCAGAAGATGCTAACCTCCAAGCAATCTCGATGGCAGGAAAAATTAGCAGAATTTGACTTGGTATTGGAATACAAGCCAGGGCGCACTAACAATGTAGCTAATGCACTCAGTAGAAGGGCAGACCTTGCAGTGCTAACCCATACCGGTCCGAGTCACACCATCTTGGAGAAGATCAAAGCAGGCCTACAGACAGACCCACAAGCGAAGGCGATTACAGAGTTGATCAAGCAGGGCAAAACTCGACGGTTCTGGATAAAAGATGGAGCAATACTCACAACTGGTAATCGCCTCTATGTTCCAAGAACTTCTGGTTTGAGGAAAGAACTTTTGAGAGAATGCCATGACACCCATTGGGCGGGACATCCAGGTTGGAGACGAACACTTGCATTCTTAGAGAGGGGGTACTATTGGCCGGAGATACAGGAGGATGTAATAGCCTATGTTCGAACATGTCTTATTTGCCAGCAAGATAAGGTTGAAAGAGATCGACCAGTAGGCTTACTAGAGCCCTTGCCTGTTCCAACTCGTCCTTGGGAAAGTGTTTCCATGGACTTCATTACTGGGTTACCGAAAGTGGAGGATTTCAGGTGTATCCTTGTAGTTGTTGACCGATTCTCAAAGTATGCGACCTTTGTGCCGACCGGACTGACTTGCACAGCCGAAGATAAGGCGCAATTGTTCCTCAAGCATGTAGTGAAGTATTGGGGACTGCCCGAAAACATTGTTAGCGACCGTGATGCTCGCTTCAGAAGAAAGTTCTGGAAGGAGTTGTTCAAGCTCGTGGGATCCAAACTTAATATGTCGACAAGCCAACATCCCCAATCTGACGGACAGACTGAGCACTTTAACTCTATGCTCGAAGAATACCTTCGTCATTTTGTAAGTGCAAATCAGAAAAATTGGGTGGGACTACTTGATGTTGCACAATTCTGTTTCAACTTACAAAAGAGCTCAGCTACTCACTCCAGCCCCTTTCAGTTGGTCACTGGTCAGCAACCATTGACACCACATACAGTGCTTACCGAATACCAAGGACCTAGCCCAAAAGCTCTTGAATTTGTCAAAGCCTGGCAGAAAAAACATTGAAGTTGCTCGAGCCTATCTTGAGAAAGCCTCCCGTCACATGAAGAAATGGGCCGACAAGAAACGACGGATTGATCATTTTGAAGTCGGGGACTTGGTATTGGTGAAGCTAGATATGTTCAACAAGTATAAACGGACAGCTAGAGCACACAACAATTTGTTTCGCAAGTATGAGGGACCGGTACAGATTATTGAGAAAGTAGGCAAAGTCTCCTATCGCGTCAAGTTACCACATTGGCTCCGTTTCACCCATCCTTTCTTCCATGCAAGTAACTTGAAGTCCTACCATGCAGATGCCACTGATCCCACAAGAAATGCATCTACCCGAGCATTGCCTAAGCATCCTACTAAGCCTGATCGAGAAGTGGAAGAAATCTTAGATGACCGCCTCATCAACAACACAGGCCCGGATATAGAGTATTTGGTCAAGTGGCAGGATGAGCTTCCTTCAGAGATCAGTTGGGAGCCAATCGAGCATCTGCTGCCGTACCTCTCAAAGCTGGAAGAGTACTTGGAAAAGTTCGCTGCGAAGGCGTCAGGGAATTGAGTGTGGGAGAGTGTCAGGACTAGTACCGTTGGTCAGGGAAATCAACGTCAGATGCCTTTCAAGACTTTCCTAATGGTCTCAAAACTCAATGTTCCCTTTTGAAAAGTGCCCAAATGCTTAGCATCTATATTATAGGGGGAAGGTTTGAGCTCTTGACTGTGAGGACGTGTTGCCTCCATTGCATAGTCGGGTCAGACTGTACCGCTAGCATTTTTATTGTTTTCTTTGCATTGCTTTTCAACTTCAAACTTGTATTTCCATCAATCGATAGCATCGAACTAGTCTTGAGCAACGTCCTTTCGAACGTTCCTCCCCATTGTAATATATTGAATGTTAATGAAAGCTTTTGCTGACTATTGTGCATTGTTATATTGTGCATTCTCAAGTTAATATTTGTGTCCGTCAAAGTAACTACTCATAGGCTTACTAGTGAATTGGATAGCTAGTGCCGCACGGATTGCTAGTCCGTGACAGCGAGGACAAAGAAAAAAGACGGGGGCGATGGGGGGTGGGGCAGGGAGAGGGCGATTGATCAGGGTGAGAGACGAGAGGTTGATATAAAGAAGATGGGAGGAGAGAAAGAAGGCAAGGGTAGGGTGATGCAGACTATGGGCGATAGCACCGCCGCTGTTGTTGTTGTTCTCTATTCTTGAGAAGAAAATAGAATAGAGGGTGAGAGAAAGAATAAAGGAAATAGAGGGGAAAATGGTTTTATAATGATGGTGTCCTTTAGCAGGTTCAAAAAAATAGGGTGGTAGTGTCAAAGAGGAGATATGGTGGTGTCAAAAAGTCACAGCCTATCAGAATTCAATCTGGATAAGTGCAAGATGGTGTGAGATTATTTACCTTTTGGCCCCTATTAGTTTGTGCATATTCATTCTTGGGTGCCATTAGTTCTCGAAATTCAATGAGACACCCAAATTGGGCCCTGTTAGAGCATCTCCAAGGGATCCCCTAAAAAAGCCAAAAATCTATTTTAGGGGGCTCATGTAAGAAAATGCATGCTCCAAGAGATCCCTAAAACCTCCCCCATTTTAATTTCACTTTCACCTTCCCCCTAAATTTAGAGGCAACCATACCATCCCCCAAATCTTAATTAATACTAAAATATTTCAATTCTTTATTTATCAAATTAAAAACAAAACCAAAAACCAAAACAATGATGAAGAAGTTGAAGGATGTATTTAAATAATAATTAAAAAGTTAAGATAGGGAATGTGGGTTGGAGTGATGAAAAAATAGAAGATCCCTAAATTTAGCTTTTGGTTAAAATGGGAGATGTCCTTGGAGATGCTCTCAAGTCAAGGGTGTGGATTAACAAAAAATATCCAAAATTTTATAAAGTCAAAATTGCCCTTAATTAAGAATGATGTGCGACTCACCTCAGCTAAAAATACCCCCTTAACATGCACACACGCACGTGCAAAAATGTGGTGGGTGAGTTGTTTAAAAACCATTGCCATATTCTATGTTTCTCATCATCTTCTTTACATTTCTCTTCAATGGCTTATCTGCCTCTTCGAATGACACCGAACCCAAATCCACACAAAAACCACATACCCATTTCTCCAACATCCATGAATTCCAAAACAAACTTCAAACTCTCTCTAGATCTTATTTCCACCTAATCGTTGCAAAGAAACTTGAATCGAAGAAGTCGTATCGTTTCTCATTGAAATGGACTTCAAATAACTCGACATTGATCCATATTCAAAGTTGGTGAGTTTCTATGCAAAATGTGATCTTTCGATGGTTGATAATGAGTTGTTTTGTAGGGTTAAAAAAACAGAATGTTTTCTTCTCGGCTGCCATGATTGGTTTGAATTGTAGAATGGGTGCAATGAAGAGGCTTTATTAAGGTTTCTAGAATGTAGGAAAATGGGTTCTTTCCTTTTGTCGTTCCAAATGCGTTGAAGGTTTGTTGTGTTATGTGGTTGATTGAGTTTGGGAAAAGGGTTCATGGGTATGCTCTAAAGATAGGTTTTGGTTGTTGTATTTATGTTGCAAGTAGTCTTGTTGGTATGTATGGGAAATGTGGGGTGTTAGAGTATGCAAATAAGGTGTTTGATGAAATGGCGGAAAATAATGTTGTCGCTGGGAATTCGATCATTGTGGGTCATGTTCAGAATGGGATGAGGGAGGAAGCAATGAGAGTTTTATGATATGAGAGTAGAAGGAATTGAGCCAATTGTGTTACGGTAGCGAGCTTCCTTTCTGCGTCCACAAATGTAGTAGATGGTCTTAAGGAGGGTCAACAAGGCCATGTTCTTGCAGTTTTGAGTGGGTTAGAATTAGATAACATTCTAGAAACATCATGAATATTACGACTTCCTTCTCTTCTTGATCATATCTCATTATGCATCACGGTCATTTGCCAATGGAAGGATATGGTACAGTACAAATGTGCTTCAATTAGAAGCTAAATTTGATGGCAGGACAGACTCAACCAAATACTTAAGGCATGGACAACGACTTGTAACACTATTGGGTCTGCTACTATCTATAGACCATAGGGAAAATATTTGCTAAGTAGTGTTTTGTTTAGTGGACATTGCAAAAATACTAATACCACCTCTGGGATTGATGGAACTTTTGTTGTTCCAACAAATTACAATACAATTGGTATCAAATGGAACTAGGTTAAGTTTAAGAAGGTCAATGCGGGTACTTGTAAGGAACCATAGATGGACAAGGCAACTCTTTGTGGGCTTGCAAGACTGGCTCTAGCAAAAACTATCCAGATGGAGCAAGCGCACAATCACTCTCATGCACATAGTTGATTGCTTAATTGACTTAATTAATTGAGTCAATATGTGAATTAATGATCATGATCTATATATTTATGTTATTGTGTTTTGTTTTGTTGAGTCACTTGTGTTTAATGATTGAAAAGACATTGTCATCCATTAGCTTCCATAAATAGCGAACTATATCACAATGTCATTGACAATTGTGAAAATGTCAAAGTTAAAAACACAAAGGTCACAACCTTGGGAAATAGTCTCAATATAGACGACATACATGTGCAATCATCAAAGGGCGTGACTATTAGGAGGTTGTGATCAAGATGGGATGATTGCATCTCCATTAGCCCTGGCACTACAAAACTATGGATTGAAAGCATTTCTTGTGGACCAGGACATGGGATCAAGTCGAGATATGCTCTAAATAAACAAAACTAACCTCCCTTTCATCTGATTAATTACATTGTCGTTAACATTGTTGTTCGTAACTGATTGCAGCACAGGAAGTCTTGGCAAAGAGTTCAATGAGCAAGGCGTGCAAAATGTGACAGAGAAAATAGTTTCCTTTACGAGCACGAAGAATTGATTTTACCTGTTTGGCACACAATATTCTAAAAATTACCATTTGGTACCCATATTCTCCAATAAGATTAGCACGTAAAACTTCTTTAAAACATATTAGGGTGGGTTTTATGACAAGAAACAAAAAATGAAGAGTTTACTTACCTCTCCAACAACACCATATTGTCTACCAGCCATGATTTTGAATAGCAACAAGCTTGTTAGAAGACTCCTTGTGTGAGAATTGAGTGGAAGAAGCAATAGATAGATTTAAAGGCTTTAGTTACCCCAGATGGCTAGGGCTTAGGGTTATTTACATTTTGTGTTGATAACTCACTTGATTCGCACGTGATTCTTAACAAAAGGCAATACTTTATAAAAGTTTGGATTTTTTTTATAGTCCATATCCTTTACTGTCAAGGCCCAATTTGGGTGTCTGGCTAAATTTCGAGAACTAATGGATCCAAGAATGAATACACATGAACTAATGAGGGCAAAAGTTAAGTAACCCGTGTGAGATAAACAAACGAGGGAGGGCCCATTTTCTTCTCTCCAAGATATCTCCGTACATGCCCGCATCTGCATGCGAAGAACATTTGAGTTGACAACTCTATTGAAATAAGACTGTCATTAGGGCGGTTCTCCTACAACAATCATGTAAATTAGGAGGGGTTGGGCTTAACTGTAAGAACAAAAGATAGGAGGACCCATGTATAAGTTTATACTTACCTTGTCCTTACTAAAATGCTCTTAATTGAGAATTTTTGCTTTTGAGATTAGGAGGAAGGAACACATGACCGAAGTAGTTCATTTATTATTTAGAACCAAAGTTGGGACGAAAACTAAAAAAAAAACATCAAATTTATTTATTTATTTTGTGAAGAGTTTCTCCATACAAAACTTCCCACTGCATTTCAAATTCGGAAAATGACTTTTAAGGCCTACTTTTTCACAAAATAGATGTAATGGCTAATTTATTCACTTTGGGCCTCTAAAATCACAGGACTAGCACCCTACACATGTGTAATAAAGTTCATTGAATTTGCTCACATGATCCAAACACAAATCTCTAAGAATTTTGCTTATAACACCGCGATCATGAACGAATTGTCAAGGTGCTCGGTATGCAAAGCACAAAACCTGAGCATTGAGTAGGGCATCTGGTGTCGTGAGATTTGTGCAAGGCATCTGGTGCCTTGAACACCATGGTTTTAATTATCTACTGCCCTCCAAACCTAAGTTCTTATGCATGTATCCCCTAATTTGGTAAAGACTTGCTTCTTACATTTGCTAGCGACTAAGTTTTAAGAAAATTTGGTCATCTACAATAACTGTAGACATGTTGTAAGAAAATTTCAAATTTAAGAATGGGTAACATTCAACTTACCAATAAGGGTTTGAAGGAGATCATAAGTGTCCTCTTGCTCAATGGTCACTTCGAGTTGTTAAAAAGAAAGAAATATCTACAAACCAACCGCATCATGAAAGTGAGGAAATTCATTCAAGTCGAGACTAGCGCTGCAGGCTTTGAATGTGAGCATCAACCCCATAATCTCGGCTTTCCATGAATTCATTATCATAGCACCCATTTCCATTTCACCTTATACTCACTTCATCACCACCTCTAATAATTATCTACCATTCATAGTTGTTTCAAAAGGGAAACGCTAACTCACAAGAGTTGAAAATGATGAAAGCATAGTGTTTAGGAAAGAAGTGTTTAGGTTAAGGGAGGTCAAACTAATGGATAGGGAAATTCTCATGAAATTCGGTTGACGGTTGAGTTCTTGTGAGAAAACGAGCAAAATGGTAAATTTGGGAAACGACAGAAGTACTTCCGTAGCAAGCACATGTGGATGCTCTTAGTTAGAAATAGAATTGATGTTTATCAACTATGGGGTTAGGCCGGCCCTCCAGTGTTATTCTAGCAAAGATAGAAATACCCATACTATTGAACGAAGGGAAATGGGCATCATATCATGTCATATCCGAAAGGGGCAAGATCCTTTTTGTCTTTGGTTTCCCCCACAGCCATCTTTCAAGCTTGAAGAGCTATAATATATACATTCTCAGAGCTCAGAAAGCATCTACCTTGTCAACCAGAACATCAAGTCCAAGGCTGGCTTAAACTTTCTTCACAAAACCCCACCACCCCCTTTTCTCCATGGCTTACTGTCCAACCCAACCGAACTCATTCAGAAATTGAGATGTCGACATCGAGGGCGAGCGGGGATTGTGAGAATGGTCCATCAACATCACATGATCAGACTCATCACACTCAAACACAATCTTTGTCACTTTTCCCTACGTGTAAACGCATACACAAATCTACACACCCCCACTGACTATTGAGATTTTTTTGGGTACCCTTGCACACTTGTTCCTCTATCTCTCTATTATCTGCGATCGACTCCTCTTCTCTCTTATATTCCATCTCTTTGTTTACTACGACACTGGAAACCGACTCGCCTTATTCTTTATTCCGCTCCCTCCCTCTCTGCTTGATTTAGTTTCCATTCCCACCAGCAACCAACAATCCATATCTCTCTTGTATGTTTTGTTTTGATGAAGAATGAGGTTTTTAAGTATTTTTTAGATGAATTTGTATCTTGAGGTCCATATTTGTATTTTATTCATAAGATTTTTCTGAAGATACATGAAATTTTTTCATGCAGATACATGTTTGTATCTCAATGTTCATTTGTGGGTTATTATTTGAAAGGCATTTTGGTAATCAACATGAGCCTTTTGACAGTCAACGCATGTTAATTGCTAGTCCTCGGGGAGACTGCAATAGTGATTAATGATGGGAATAACCTATAATTGGCTATTTATGATAGATATCGCAAATAATCCAATTTGTTTTGTCAACATATAATTTTACATTTTAAATTAATTTTTGCCCCTTGACTTTATATACCAATTTGATTCCCCCTTCCGCCCATATATTTATATTTTGTGCTCCTACCGTGCTCCTACAAAGTAACTTGGATCCATTTTCTATCCCCATATATTAGATGGAGTTTTGCTTAGCAATTGGTGTTTTGTATAGTTATTTATATACTGATCAAATTTTTAAAAAAAATGTTAAAGTAATTAATGATTATATTATTATTAATTAACTATGACCCATCACTCTGCCCCAAGCCTAGCTCCGTCATTGTATAGACGCACAAGAATCGTGTCACATCCATCTAGAGAGAAATATCCATTTGCTGCAAATCAAACTACTTGTAAGCGAGGATAGAATTCCTCCATTGTATTACATTTCAAGCACAAACTACTTCACTTCGACCCGTCGCTTGAATTCGTATTACATTGGATTCACTCTGGCCCCCACTCACGAACCAACAATAGCTAAAATTATCATTTGGAATTATAAAGTTGTTGAAATTTAATAGCTTAAAGAAGCCTTCGATTACCTTGTTGTCACACACAACCCCTCCATTTTCAGTATCTTCGATGCCCTTATTCAGCCTCCGAACAATTTGAAGAGAGCCGAGACACTTGACTTTGATGGGGTTCATTGTGTTCTTTCGGATAGTATGAATAGTGGCTTATGGTTGCTCTAGCGTCGCTAACACTATGACATTGATTCTTTTGATGTCAACAATCGTGTCGTGCATGAAAGCAGTAGGATCAATACCATGTAAGGAATAGCAAGGCATCACTTAATGATCCTACTGCTTTCACCTTATCGAGGTGTGACAGTTTGGTATCAGAGCACAATTTACCCTAGGCTAGGGAGAGTCTAAGGGATCCTCGAAATGTGGTTATGGGTAAACAGTAGAATGTTCAGCGGTCCAGGAATAGCAAAACATCACTTAAATGAACAAAGCACACAAGAGATTTTCTTGATTTAAGGGGGGGCGGGGGGGGGGGGGGGGGGGGGCTAGACATACGAAAATAATAAAAAGGGGGTGTGATGTCAGACTTGTGTGAAACCACTAAATGTGAGAACACACAGTACATTGTCAAGTCATCAATGGTATGCCATGACACATAGTACATAGCATGACCATAATTAAGGGGCGCATGGTATGCCATGACAAATAATTGCTATAATGTTATTTATATACAAAATGGATGAGAGTGATAATGATTGATGTTTGACACATCTCCATTGACCATGCATGAATATTAGGTCACTATCACATTTTGATTGCTATCATCATCCCTATTAACAACTTTTTTGGTTGTTACAGGTCACTATCACATTTTGATTGCTATCATCACCCATATTAACAATTTTTTGGTTATTATCATTTTTATAATAATGAAGATTAGGTCACTGTCACATTTTGGATTTTTGATTGTTATCATCATCCCTATTAACAACTTTTTGGTTGTTATCATTTTTATAATAATGAAGCTTAGGTCACTGCCATCATTCTTGTGATAATAATGAAGATTGGGTCACTGTCATCATTTTTTATAGTAATGAAGATTGGGTTACTGTTATCGTTTTTGTTATTATATTTATTACATTGGTCACTGTTTTAGAATCTGAAGTGAGTTATATTTATTACATTTTTGCACCCGTTAGATGATTATACTGATTTCACTATGACAAAGTTTGCTATTTTAATCTGGAATTTCGGTTCTGATTTATGTACACTACAAGAATCTATATCGTGTTAACTACATCTGTAAAGATAAATATATTTTACTATATGGAGGGTACTTGTTTCTGATTGACAATGTGTAAGAAAGCTGAGATATCATAACATGTGATATGGGAAAACCTTGAATTTATTATTTGAAAATCGTACCCCTTAGAAATACCACATCGCTTATTGTTATGTTTTCCCTCTCCTATAGAGAAACTAAGTAATCTTCGGGTTGAGTCTTACGAAAAGGGGGTGGTTTTTGGAATGCCTAAAATAGGCTTGATATTTATCTTGTCAAAAATGTGACGTGACTTATACGCATTGATAGCCCAAGAGTGGCTTTTTGTTACTCATATAGTTAGGAGTATCCGTAAGTTCATGTTCGTACGTGATGTGTCCCCACTTAGACATGAATGATGGAGAAGTTCTTCTTTATATGAGAGAGGCATATATGCATGTATGTTCGGCACGGAGGTGGTGTGAATGTGGTATCGTCTAAGAGGTCGGTTTATTATAAATGAATAATTGGTTTAATAAAAATAATTTGTGTGTTGATAAAGTCTGAATAATTCGAAAATTATTCTTTTTATTTTTCTAACTATTTCGTGTAGGATGGCAAGTCCACTAACTTTTCAGGTCTGACTTGCCATGGTCAATTTTCACAGAGTAAGTATAGGTAAGGTGAATAGTTACTGAAATTTCCTAGAAGTTTTTAGTAGTTATATGCATTTGCCTCGAGGAGGAAATACATGTTTTGGCTTGGCTATTTTTGTGGTGTTTTATTGATTTGGGAATGAAGAATTTCACACCAGCTTAATTGCTGACCCAAGTGGGTTTTGGCTTCTTGGGTACATTCCCTTGGAAATGTAGCCGACTAGCTTTGTTTCAGGTCTAGTAGGTTCAGGCGAGATTTGAGGAGTTCATTTCGTGAAAGCGAACGTTGCTAAGGAGTTGAACGTCGAGAGTTGATTTATAATTTTTGGTGATTATTTTATTCTATTGTATTAAAACAAATAGTAAATTGTTTCGTTTTGGCATAATGGTGTCTTTGGGTTAGTTACATTTTTTATCGAATTTGATCCACGAGAATTCGACTTTAGTTTTATTTCCTTTGGTGGAATATTAAGTTTGTCTTATTTCTTTTTATGGTAAATTGTGCAATTGGTCGTTTCTCATGGATGCCAACTATTACTATACGTGGATTGATTTCATGCTTTGTGTTTCGGGAAAATCAATTATCCTACGTGGATATTAGGATTTCAGTCTTTCAAAAATTGGGGTGTGACATCACGTCTTTTCGAACACCAAGACTTGGCCCCTGAGTGGTATATACACATCACCTTAAAGAAATTTCGTCAAAACACATGGGCGAAACTTGAAAAAAATTCTAAGAACATTGCTCAATCTATGAATCTTCCATGGATCGGAAATGGTGATTTTAATTGTGTTAACTCAACAAAAATAAAATAAAAATGGAGGTAATAATCTCTCCAACTCTCAACTTAATGAACTTCCAAACATGTTACCAAGTGGTGGACTCATGGATTTTGGTTTCTCGGGTCCTACTCACACTTGGTCTAATAATATATCTGGGCTTGCTAATATTTCTCAACATTTGGATCGTGTTGTATGTAATGCGGCTTGTAACACTAGCTTTCCAAACACCACGTTTAATACCTCCCGACTGTTGCATCAACCCTCCTCATAAAGGCTGAAGGTATGACCTTTCCTCTTAAATACTTTAAATTTTTGCAATTTTGGCTTGATTATAAAAAGGTGCATTCTATGGTTCAAATATTTTGGATGTGCAAACACTTAGCGCCAACTTCACTTGTTTTCTTAAAAAATCTCAATGACCTTGTTTTCTAGCTCTCTGCATGGCATGTAAAAATCTTCAAAAAGCTACGTTGTGAAATAAATAACAAGTACCAACTGCTTGAGGAAACTCAATCATGTTCATGCCCACACTTTACCCCCATTTGTCAAGAGTTGGAAAGAAATACTTCAACTCTTGAAATATGATAAGGAGTGGATTCGACAACGAGAAAAAAAAGTAGTTGGTCTATAAATGGGGATGATAATAATGCCTTCTTCCATTCTTTCATCAGTAGACATGGTTGAAGAGATATTTTCCCTTCTCACTTGATGGTTCTCAACTTCCTTGTCAACAGGAAATTAGGATAGAGGTTTTGAATTTTATAGAAGTTTTGACGAGACATTAAACATGCATCTAATCACAGCCATATACATGGCATGGGCCAACCTTAATACGAAAGGCCTCATTCCGGTGTAAAATAGGCCCAAGCCAGATCCAGCCCATGCTCAGCCTAATCAATGTTCAGCCAGTAAGTCATGCACCCAATCCCAAATTACGGAAACCCAACACGGTGCGAATCTTGGATTAGCCTAGGACAATAAGGCCAAAACACAATTCTCTAGGTCGTAACAAGCCCAAGATCCATTTGCACAACTCTTGGTCTAATCAAGTATTGGGTCCCAAACATAACCCAATACCAAAGGAGACTCAATCATGGATGGGTAAGATCCTGAGCGAGATTTCATCCCTCTGTCACGCCCTCGACGATAGAGTCAATAAAGGAGTGAAATACTCGCTATATAAGGTGAACAAAAAGGATGAGAAAATGTAAGCACATGCAAACCCAATTTTAATCAGTGTACATTCGTCCTTACTCAGTTACCTAACTTTTTGCAGGTCGAAAATTGACAGGGATGGATTCAGACGCATCAGTTTGGTGTTGTTTGTGGAAAAATGACAAGTTTTGCTTAAAAAAAATACAAGCTTTGTTGAGCCAGCAGAATCTTGAGACATAATCACTAGCACCAGATCCCTAGCTAGCAATAACAATGTCGAGCCAGATAACACTTCGGCCGAGGAATCCTTGCCACAAGGCCGAATCCATCCAATCGCGCAAGCGGAGCAATCGCTAGCCCCAACCACCAAGGTGGTCGTGGCTGACCCCCGCATAAATCATATTTTACTCCATATGAGTCATCTCACGTGGGTGGCGGAAAGGCTTCCTGGGATCAACAACCACCGACAGATAATCAAAAAGCTGGCCAAGAGATGTCAGAGAGCGTGTCCACGAGAGCGACAACGTCCCCATTGAGGATCGGAAAGCTAGCCAGGAGGGAAACTTGAGTGATGAAAGGGGTCGTGGGGACCACGCTCCAAAGACAAACATGACCACAATCTAAAACGTACTTCAACTGGGGATCATGAATGCGCCCCTGCCGAAAAAAGTTCACCCCCTTGGAGCTCGAGTTCTATGATGGTATGTCAGATCCATCGAACCACCTACGCCACTACCACCATGTGATGGCACTGAAGGAAAGTTTAGAAGTCATCATGTGCAAGACTTTCCCCACCAGCCTGAAGAAGGCTGCACTGACTTGGTTCCAAAGCCTTCAAACAAAATCCATTGATTCATTTGAATCTTGGCAAAGACGTTCATCACCCGATTTGTGGGGAGCCATTGAATCAGGAAAGTGCCCGATTATCTGCTCAGCCTGAAGAATAAGCTTGACGTGACCCTCAGGGAGTATGACACTCATTTCAACGATTAGTTAGCTATGACCGACGGTTGCAGCGATGACATGTCTGTTACCGCATTCACTTTTGCCCTCTGAGAAGACTAGTTTTACAACTTCCTCACTCTTGAGCCTTCGAAGAACATGGCAGATTTTAAAAAAAATGCGTAAAAATAAATCACTCTCGATGAGATGTTGGCAGCCAAGAAAGGAAGTGAAAATGAAGCCAAGCAACCCTTCAAGACTCGGGACAAGGGAGATGAAAAGAGATGTGAAGTTGAGGATAAATCCAATATCAGGCGAAACGATAGTAGGGTCGGGTCTGATAAGGTAAAGCCCGACGAAGTCACGACCTACGTCAATTCAAGGTACAATGTCCATACCCCACTCAATGCCAGTTTATCCAAGATCCTTTCAACCATGAAGAGCTGAGAGGACATCAAATGGCCCTCTAAGCTCAAGAGCGACCCGTTGAAACACGACAATAACAACTATTATTCTTATCACAAATACCATGTTCATATTACTCAAGGCTGCTAAAGCCTCATGAGCGAGATCAAGTACTAGGTCCAAAAAGGGAAGCTCATGGAATTCGTGAGCTCTAATGAGAAGCAGCCACGAGGGAAAGAAAATGAAGAGCCAACACCAGAGACCGAGGAACATACTGCGGGCGTTATCTACATCCTACACAGTGTGTACGATGAACCAGAACAATCCAACTGATCAATAAAGAAAGCAGTCCGAGAATTGCGGACATGTTTCCACTATGGAGACCGGCCTATCCAGTATGCCCAAATAGAGCATCTGATCCCAAATCTAACATTCACAGAGCAAGACATGCAAGGACTGTACTTCCCCACAATGACGCTCTGGTTATAACAATTGGGATAACAAAATAGGGTGTGAAGAGATCAGTAATGGATGCGGGGAGCTCAGGCAACACCCATTTCTTCGATGCATTCTGCAGGATGCAGATGAGGGAAGAAGAGTCGAAGCTGCACAAACAGGCCATGATTGGCTTTAGTGGCGCGCGGTGTTACCCGATCGGGAGCATTAGAGTACACGTGGAAACATGGGAGTCAGACCTAATAAGACTCCTAATGACGAAGTTCATCATCGTAGTTGCCCCCTCTACATACAATGTGATTCTATTGTCTTCACTCAACACCAATGCCTTAACTATCTCGCTGGCAATAATACGAAGACTATCAGTGGAGACTATCAGTGGAGATCAATCAACTGCTAGAGAATGCCACTACACGACAATGAAACAATCATGCAAATAGCCATTACAGACCGAGTCCCTAAGAAAGACAACAGGGCCAAGAACTTACTGGTCAAAGAGCCTGAGTGGAGAAAGTATCATGTCGAACATTTAAAGAAGATTTATTAATAAAGGTACTCTCTTAAAAAAATGATTCAATTTCACTCTCAACTCTGCATATAGGGGCAAGCCTAATCTAGCTAGAGGACCAAAATGGCGCATAATGGCCGAGTCTAATCCTAGTCAGGATGATGACAAACCACCACATAAGTGACCTAGTCCATCTAAAGGACCAAGATGGCGCACAATGGTCGAGTCTAATCCTAGTCAGGATAACGAAAACTTGCCGCATAAGTGACCTAGTCTGTCTAAAAGGACCAACATGGCACACAACGGCCAAGTCTAGTCCTACTTTAGATCACAACAACTTGTTGCATAAGTGACCTAGTCCGCCCAACGGACCAAGATGGCATACAGCGGCCGAGTCTAGTTCTAGTCAGGATGACGCCAACTCGCCGCATAAGTAACCTAGTCCGCCTAAAGGATCAATATGACGCACAGAGCCTGAGTCTAGTCCTATTTAGGATAATGACATTTCGCCGCAGAAGTGACCTATTCCACCAAATGGACCAAGATGGTGCACAACGATCGAGTCTACTCCTAGCCTTTATGTCAACAACTCGCCGCATAAGTGACCTAGTCTGCCTAAGGGACCAAGATGACACACAATGGTCGAGTCTAATCCTATTCAGGATAACAAAATCTCGCCGCACAAGTGACCTAGCCCGACAGCCTAACTCTTATTTAGGATTAGGTCAATCAGTGAAGTCTAGTCCGATCGGGCGGAAACGACTTCACCTCAACTCAACCTCCTTTTCAGGATTGAGCCCATATAAATTAGAGAAATCTAGTCCATTCAAACATATATGATTTCTCCATAACCTAACTCTTGTTCAAGATTAGGTCCACCAGTGAAGTCTAGTCCGATCGGGTGGAAACGACTTCAGCTCAACTTGCCCATATAAATTACAAAAATCTAGTCCGTTCGGACATATATGATTTCTCTATAGCCTAACTCCTAGTTAGGTCCACCAATGAAGTCTACTCCGATCGGGCAGAGACGACTTCACCTCAACTCAGCTCCTCTTCAGGGTTGAGCCCATAAAAATTACAAAAATCTAGTCCATTCAGATAGAGATGATTTTCCACAACCTAACTTTTGTTCAGGGTTAGGTCCATGAGTGAATTCTTGTCCAATCAGGCAGAGATGACTTCACCTCAGCTCAACTCCTCTTCAGGATTGAGCACATATAAATTACAAAAATCTAGTTCATTTGGACAGAGGTGATTTATCCACATCCTAACTCCTATTCAATATTAGGTCCACCAATGTAGTCGATCAGAGAAGACTTCACCTCAGCTCAACTCCTCTTCGGGATTGAGCCGATATATATTACAAAATCTAGTCAATTCAAACAGATATGAATTCTCCACAACCTAACTTGTGCTTAGGATTAGGTCCACTAGTGATTCTAGTTCGATCGGGCAGAAACAATTTTGCCTCAGCTCAACTCCTCTTCAGGATTGAGCACATGTAAATTACAGAAATCTAGTCCGATTGGACAGAAATGATTTCTCCACAGCCTAACTCCTTTTCAAGATTAGGTCCACTAGTGAAGTCTAGTCCGATCGAGCAGAAACGACTTCACCTCACCTCAATTTTTTTCAGGATTGAGCCGATATATATTACAGAAATCTAGCCCAGTCGGACAGAGATGATTTCTCCACAACCTAACTCCTTTTTCATGATTAGGTCCACCAATGAAGTATAGTCCAATTGAGCAGAGGCAACTTCACCTCAGCTCAACTCCTCTTCGGGTTGAGCACATATAAATTACAAAAATCTAGTCCGTTCAGGCATAGATGATTTATCCACAGTCTAACTCCTGTCCAAGATTAGGTCCACTAGTGAAGTGTAGTTCGATCGGATAGAGACGACTTCACCTCAGCTCAACTCATCTTCAGGATTGAACCGATATATATTAGAAAAAAATTGTCCATTTGGACATAAATGATTTCTACACAGCCTAACTCCTATTCAGGATTAGGTCCACCAGTGAAGTCTAGTCCGATCGACCAAAGACGACGTCACCCCAGCTCAACTCTTCTTCAGGATTGCGCCCATATAAATTACAGAAATCTAGTCTGTTCGAACATAGATGATTTCTCCACAGCCTAATTCCTATTCGGTGTTAGGTTCACCAGTGAAATCTACTCTGATCGGGCAGAGAATACTTCACCTCAGCTCAACTCTTTTTCAGAGTCGATTCCTTATATATTATTACATAAATCTAGTATATTTGGACTGAGATGATTTCTCCACAACCTAACTCTTATTTAGGATTAGATGGGAGTCTAGTTTTCCAGACCAGAACAACTTCTCTACAAGCTTAACTCCTCAGCGGTATTAAGCTCACCAAAAAGGCCCCAACTCAAGGTAAGCCAAACTACGGGGAGGAAGGGACGTAATTATCTAAATCCAATCATAAAAGTTTTGGTGGCACATCGGTCTATTCAGCCTAATCCAAATAAAGATCAAAATGGCGAGTACGGAAGTTATAGCACATGGATGATGCAAGGAAAACACAATTTTCATTAATAAAAGTCTCATTTTACAAAAATCCGCTCATACAGAAGGATGAAATGGAGTAGGGCCAATAACAGTTTCCAAAATGACATAATCAGGAGCAGCCTCTGTAGTAACAGGGTCAGTGATAGGCTTTGGAACAACGAGGTTGCGACAGTCAGATTGACTTCAGAGCCACCCTACAGAGAAGAAGAAGATTTGTCAGCTTCCTCAAAGTGAGCATAGACCAACTATTTGTAAGCAGAAATGTCTCAGTCGTCACGATCCTGTTCTATATACTCAAGCAGCTCTTGCCTTCTAGCAATAACTTTATTGAACTAGGTAGTCTCAGCGGCCTCAAAGAGCTCTTTTCTTTGGCCTCTTACTGCGCCTTTAAGCCGGTTAGCTCTTCATTCAATCTAGCCAGGTTAATCTCATTGCAAGCCTACTATCGACCTCAAACCCGACTTGTGTGCCCATAATTGGGTTGTTGGCAAAATCGAAAAACATGGACTTGAGAAGCCTCATGGAGACTCCTTTGACAGACCACCTCGTGCCAGCCTACTTGATTTGGATGTACATGTATAATTTAGCCTCCTGCATTTTCTAATTAATGGAGTGTACATGATGTGCATGTGACCCTTAGTTGTTCATCACATTGTGTATCTAGGTTTTTGTATTTTCAATCAATGGTATTATACTGGATTAGATAAATGATAAAAATAAAGAAGGATTCAATAATAGAGAAATAGGTACAACTAAATCAATCTTATTATAAGAAAATTTCCATTCTTCCAAGATGTACCCAATTAAAAAATATGCATGATGGAACGCAGAAAAAAAATGAGACATCTTGATGCGATGGATCCCTTTCTATTGGAAAAACCACAGCTGAACCTATTTGTGTAAGATAGAATTAAAGACAAATGACTTTATCTTCCAACCGCCCAAAGGAACCGAAAAGTTTGGGAATCATCGGCAAAGAGAGACAAGATTCTTTTATTTCATTTTTATCCATTTGATGGCATCACCAGGCAGGCAGATAGAATTATTTTAGAAGATGAACCCAAACCCAAAGAACATTCAACAGGAAAAAGAATCAAACAAAGTATAAGGGAATACTATGCACCCCCAACGGTCATATCCTATTCATTCTTTTTAGATCCAAACTAGCCGTTACAAGAAATTCAAAAGTAAAATAAAATAAAAAAATCTGATCACAACATGACACACGCACTGTGCAATAAATAATGAACCTTCAACGGCTAGATTTGCTTTTCTCCCTCCCCAAAAAACCAAAGAATCCCTCCCCCCCGCCTGTTTAAAATTTGAATTTTCAATTTGTTACCTACCACTACCACTACCACTTTATTATTATGACATACAAAAGACTTTCTTGGTTTTTGTCTTCTTGACTACTCTCTCTCACTACTCTCTTTTGTCTTCTTGACTCCTTCAATTCATTCTGCTGCTTTCATTCTTTCTTCCTAGATTGGATTCAGATTCTCTAGAATGGGGTGTTGTCTGAGTAAGAAAAGTACTACTACTTCGCCGCTGCCCCCAACAATTGTTGCGAATCTGAAATTGAAAGCTAAGGTAGTGGAAGAGGAGAAGAAGATCCTACAACCCGAAGAAGGCGTGAAGAAGGAGATTTTTGTGATCAAACAAAGCCGGAGAAGTCATGATAGACGACACTCCGAGTCCGAGACCCCCATTGAGATTGAGTCAGCTTCTCCTACAACTTCTGCCCCAAATGTTGTTAGTCCTATTATGGGGACGGCTCCGATAAGGACGTCGAGTTGCACTAAGGAAGAGGTGGATGCCATCTTGATTCAGTGCGGTAGGCTAAGCCGGAGCTCTTCGGGGAAGGCCTCGGGGGATAGGAAGTACTCTGGGTCTAAGAGGAGTTATGATTTTGATCATGAGAATGATGTGAACAATAGCAATAACGATGATGATTTTGAGAATTATCACCATGGCCACCGGCATCATTCTAGGCCTTCGCATAGAAGAACACCTAGTAGGGAGAAGGATGGAGGAGGAGAACACAACAAGAGATCTGGAAGCCGAGATCGTGAAGAGAGGAGGAGCAGAAGCAATGGTGGTGGTGGGAGCAGAAGGGTGAGTCGATCTCCGGGTAGAAGGTCAGAAACTCCCACAGCCCCCCCATCAGCTGCTGCCCCAAGCAAAATGGTGGCTGTACCAGCCAGAGATAAGACCTCTTCAATCCCCGAATCCACAACGACTACGGGCATCAAGAGGGTTTCTGTCAAGAGAAGTGGAGATATTGGTGGTGAGAGGACAACATCATCACCTAGATCTCAGTCTCCAGCAAATGTTAGTAGAGGTGGTTCGATTGAGAATGGCCATCATCCTCAACAACAATCCCTCAGCCGAAACTCTTCTAGAAAAGCCCACCATTCCAGCTCGCCTTATAGAAGAAACCCAATGAATGAGATCGATGACAATTGCTTGAAATCTAACACAGTCAAGTCCCAAGACCAGAGTAACAACAACCAGGAAAGAACAAATAAACAAATCCAGGTGAGAGTTAAGTTTTAGATTTCTTATTATTGTATTTGGTTTGAATTTCTAAATGTCCATTCTGTGAATTTAAAAGTAAATTTGCTGAATTGGCAGAAGAAGAAGCCTGATGAGAGAAGTAACAAGCTTGCAAAAGATGTGAACAAGAAAAAGGAAGAACAAATTGTAGAAGAACCCATTCAAGTTAAAGGGCTCACAGGTGAGGTTGTGATATCAAATGTAGTTGAAAATTCCAAACCGCCGCAAACCATAACACGGACCAGATCTTCTAGGAGGTCTAGAGACCTAGACATCAACATGGGGTCGAACCCTGATAAAATTCTCAATCCTACATCTTATGCTTCATTACTATTAGAAGATATCCAAAACTTTCACCAGCAGAACACCACTGCTTTCTCTCTCCCAGCTTGTGTCACTAAGGCTTGTTCAATCCTTGATGCTGTTGCGGATCTGAACTCCTCTACTAGTCCTAATAACTCTTCAGTTCTGTCTGAATCTGAGGGAGCTGCATCTAAGAACAACACAAGTAATAGTAGCAATGTTTTATCAATTGCTGCAAAAAAGAGGTTGGAGATCAAGGATCATATGGTAGAAGCCGAGGTAGAGGCATTCATAAATGATGATGTAATGGAACCCGAATCCCACCTCCATAAATACATTACTGTGAGAAAGAGAGGGGAAGAGTCGGAACAACAAGAATCCTCTGGTAGCAATAGCTTCGCCGGTCAGCATTGGGTTTCTTCTTCGTCATGGGAGCCTAATTCAGCTGATTCTAACGATAGATGGACTTCAAGAGAGGAGTCATATGATGGTGCCCATGACGTCGATGTGGGTGCTAGGAAAATGAGGAGTGGAAATGGTACTCAGACGCCGGCCTCTGGCACAGCAAGTGGAAAAAAGAGGGAATTGAATCATGGACATCAAATTGGAGCTAGAGGTCACAGAACGCCTATTGCTGCACCAGCTCCCTCATTGTAACATTTTTATCACCAACTAACATGTTTTTTTGTTATTAGCATTGTTTAGCAGGCTTAGATAAATGTTGCAAGCTTGCAACTTTTAGGTTAATTGACATGAATCTTGATGAAACAGTTAGAAGAAGGCTCTACCCTCCTGCTCTCATATTGTAATATGTACTGTTCTTCCTTCTATTCTGCTTGTGAAATTATTTGTTTGAATTTTAAACTTTTTTTTTTTTTTTTGAATAAACCGCTCAAGTTATATACCCTTCATGAACCATACTTGTATGAGGCCAAATGACACCAGCCACTGATGCATGCAGTATGTTCCACAATGTCAAGTTTTATGAATCAATGGTCCATGCTTCATCTTAATCCTAGTCGGTTTCAGTTTCAGTACAGGCTCATGTGCTCTCTATAAACTGGAATTTGTTCATGTCTACCTAATTTTGCTTAGTCCATGGACGACATGCCTCAATCTTTGAGGAAATCGCAAATAGCGTCGCATATTCTCTTTTCTTAATTTGGGAATTAGGGTGTTTATGTGAATCCAATCTAATTTTTGGGATTTGTTTTGAGGGTTGGAAACTTGGATAAATGCTCTATAGTAATTCTCCTTTCTTGGCCTTGTGTTTATTTGTTTTTTGCTATACACTGTGTGTTGTCTACAGATTTACACATTTCAAACCCCATGACATTAACATTACAGATAGAGGACGTTGTTAGTTATCAACTGATTAGTATCTATCATGTTTGAGATATAATTCTCATTAGCTCAAGTACAACCTTGCTTATCATTAAAACAAAACGTTGTTAATAGTCAACCTCAGCTGATTAGCATCTATCTTGGAACTTAAAAGAGTTCTCAGGAGGAGAAGAAAACCAGACTTCCATCGTGAAAGTTTTTGCTTCTTTGCAAGTTACAAGCAATCTGATACTAACCAACATTACTAGGTCAGACAGAAGTAATGCCTTCTAAGCTATTAATTTGGGATTGACGAGTGCACATGAGCCCATCAAGTACACCTATTCCATCCCTGGATTAAGTAAAACCAATCTAATGGCTACAAATTAAAGCACACATTCTCTCTCTCTTCACTTATTACAAATTAAATCACACTTCATTTATTACAAATTAAAACAAACTTTTCACTTATTTTTTTTCACCAAAATCTAGACATTCTCTCTCTCCGATCACTTATTACAAATTAAACCACACTTCACTTATTACAAATTAAACCACAGTTTTCACTTTTTTTTACCAAAATCTACACAATTCAACACACATCTCTAGAAAAATCAAATAATCCAATTTTATTAAAACACGCATCTCTAGGTAAATCTAACAGTCCAAATTTAATATTATACTATCACGAAGAAAATCTAACGGTCCAAATTTAATAATTCACACATCTCGAGAGATATTTCTCGAGATAAGTACATAATTAAATTTGTACCGTTAGATTTAACTAGAGATCTTTTACCAAAATCTAAACGGTTTAACACGTATCTCGAGGACAATCCAACAGTTTGACCTTTTACCAAAATCTACCGGTTAGATTTACATAAAGATGTGTGAACTATTTAACTTGGACCGTTAGATTTTTCTCGAGATGAGCGTAATATTAAATTTGGACCGTTAGATTTACCTAGAGATGTGTATTGTATTAAATTTTGATCGTTTATTTTTCCTCAAGATGAGTGCTAAATCGTCCATTGTTATCGAGATGTGTGCAAAACCGTTAGATTTTCTTGAGGTACGTGTTGAATCATATATTTTCTCGAGATTAGTGCATAATTAAATTTGACATGTATGTACTATTAAATTTGGACCGAGATGTTTGTACTATTAAATTTTGACCATTAGATTTACCTTGATATGTGAGTTTTATTAAATTTAGACCATTAGATTTTCGTCGATATTAGTATAATATTAAATTTGGACCGTTAGATTTACCTAGAGATGTGCGTTCCGCACTCACTTAATTTTTTTCATCAAATAGAATACACATCTCTAGGTATATCTAACGGTCCAAATTTAATATTACACCCATCTCGAGAAAAATCTAATGGTCCAAATTTAATAGTTCACACATCTCTAGGTAAATCTGACCGTTAGATTTTGGTGAAATATCAAATTGATGGATTTTCTCGAGATACGTGTTGTACAGTTTAGATTTTGGTAAAAGATCTCTAGTTAAATTTAACAGTACAAATTTAATTATGCACTTATCTCGAGTGAAAAATGTGATTTAATTTGTAATAAGTGAAGTATGGTTTAATTTGTAATAAGTAAGTGGAGAGAGAGTGTGTGTGTCTAGATTTTGGTGAAAAAAAATAAGTGAAAAGTTTGATTTAAATTGTAATAAATGAAGTGTGGTTTAATTTGTAATAAGAGAGAGAGAGAGAGAGTAGGTGTGCTTTAATTTGTAGCCGTTAGATTGTTTTTATTTAAATCTGACGGATGGAATATGTGTGCTGTATGGGCTCATGTGCACTATGCACATAAGCCCCCCTCAATCCATTAATTTGTTGAATGCAAATGCATAATAAGAGCATCAATTGCTGATAAATGTCGTCTAACTTAAAAATGTGTCAACATTTTATAGACACTTGTTGAATAGTTATATTAATGTTGGACAACCTTTAAAGTCTTGCTCCCCTGTCTAACACCACTAATGACTGGGGCCCTAGACCCTATATGGTAAGTGTTTGCCTATAGAAGTGTTATAAGCATTGTCACCAATAGTGTTTAGATCTGTCATCGTTGATCTCGAGCCTACAAAACTGAGTAACAGTTAAGCCAGCGACCACCGTTGTGGTGGCCGAAGGCAATCAGATGCTTAAGTTAGATATCGATGCAAGGAAGGTGATGACTGGATGAAAATTGAAAAGTGTATGCATACCTTTCTTTTTCCCTTTCCTCACCTTAAGTAGCGAATGCTCTCTCCCCAACTATAATTGTTATTGAGGGCGTGATGGAGGGAGGAGATCTTGCCCAAGATCTTACTTGCACCATCTTGGTCCCTCATACTATATTATCTCGGTGCGTTGAGTCGCCAACAGACTGGACTTGTTCGCCTTGCAATACCTTAGTTCCTTAGGCAGATTAGGTCACTTACGCTCGAGTCATCGTCGCCCTTAGTAAGGTTGGGCTCGACTGCTTGTGCGCCATCTTGGTCCTCATGGTCGGACTAGGCTTCATTTGGGGTGGTGAGATGTCCATGGATAGGGCTCGACCCACTTTATCGTACCTCGGCTCCTTGGCGGACTAGGTCATTTGTGCAGCGAGCCGTTGTCGCCCTTAGTAAGGCTAGGCTTAGCCGCTTGTGCACCATTTTGGTCTCCATACTAGAATCGAGTTTTTTCGCATGATGAGGTGTATGTGGACTGGGCTCGGCCCACTTGCAGAAAACGGTCCATGGACTGAGTTATGTTCGCCAACGTACTTCTGTGGTTCCTGAGGCGGACTAGGTTGTTGATGTGCGCCATTTCGGTCTCGTGCTCGGACCAAGCCATTGTAGTAGTGAGTTGTCTGTGGACTGGGCTCGGTCCGCTGTGCGGTACCTTGGTTCCTTGGGCGGACTAGATCACTTACGTGGCAAGCCATCGTCGCCCTCAATAAGGCTAGGCTCGGCCGCTTGTGCGCTATGTTGGTCCTCGTATCAGGACTAGGCTTTGCTTGAGTTGTGAGATATATGTGGACTTGGTAGTGAGGCCCATTACTGATCCATTGGCTCCCAACGAATCTGGTGATGAATGTTTTCGCCAAGACTAGGAACAAGTCAACAGATCTCGGCTGGAAAAATGCAACCTTTTTTAGGTTGGTAGGGAAAGTTTTGCACATGATGGCTTATGAACTTTTTTTTTAGTGCCATTGCGTGATGGTAATGACACTGATGATTTGACGGATCTGATATTCCGTCATAGAATTCGAGCTTTGGAGGGATGAACTTCTTTGGTAGTGGGGCATTCATGATCTCTTCCGAAAATGGAGGGACGGTGAGGTCGTACAAGACGTCTGAATTGGTTGTTCCCAGTCGGAGCAGGTTTCTGATCGTGGTACGATCTGTTTTCTAGGCGTGGCCCTCGTCGTCCCTTAAGCTCTCCTGCCAGCTAGCTCTTTGCTCCTCCTTGGGTGTTCCTAGACGAGCTCTCAAGCGTCCTTTTTGGTGTGGGATCTCCGCCACTTTCGGGTGGCTGCTGTCGATCCTGAGCGAATCTCTCCATCACCTGCGCTAGATGATCCATATGAAGCAAGATCCGGTCTATGCGGGGGTTAGTCGTGACTGGGTCGTGCAACTGCTCTGCCCCTCGGTTGGATCAATTCAACCCTGTGGTTGAGCTTCTCTGGCCGGAGGGTTGTTTGCTTCGCCATTGTTGTTGAATGCTCGAGATCTGGTGCTAGTGACCATTTCTAGATGTTTTTTTAGCTAGAAAGAATTTTGTATGTTCATTTCAGAGAAACTTATCGTCTTTACCACGAACAGCGCCAAACTGATGTGTTCATATATGTCCTTGTTGATCCCGAGCCTGCAAAAAATGAGCAGCGGTTAAGCTAGGGAGCATCGTTATGGTGGCCGATGGCACTCTGATTTGTAAGTTAGATATCGATGCAAGGAAGATTGAAGACTGGAAGTAAATTGGAAAGTGTATGCATACATTTCTTCTTCCATTTCCTCACCTTAAGTAGCGAGTGCTATCTTACCAACTGTCCCTGTTATTGAGGGCGTGACGGAGGGAGAGATCTTGACCAAGATCTTACTTATGTATGACTGAGTCTTTTCGACACTTGACTCTTCTATGTTTAGGACCCAATGCTTGATTGGGCTGAGAGCTGATTTGTGTGAGTGGATATCGAGCCTATGACAGCTCTGAGATTTGTGTTCAGGCCTTATTCTTCTGGGCCAAGCCCAAAGACTCATGCCTCTTGGGCTAGCATGACTTTGGCTTGGGCACATGACTTACAGGATTGAGACTGCATTGAAGCCTCTTTCGTGTTAGGGTTAGCCCATTCCTCCTATACGGTTGTGATTGTACGACTGATTGATGTCTCATCAACCAAGTTGAGTTCTTTTAGTTATGCTTCTCTTGCGAATTAAGGTTTTTAATTCCTCATTTTATACCTGATTTCCATGCTTGGTGACTATGGCCAAATGACCCTATAGTGGACTCTCATCTGTTAGGTGAAATGCCAAAATAAAGGTTCACAACTCTAGTGGGTGCAAAAAACTCTCCCGCATATTTTTCCTCGATGACGACGTACATTCATTTGTTGGAGTAGCTAATAAATTTATCTTTTAATTTGTTTGGTGAATGAGTATTTGCAGTGGAGATGCGATAAGGCGTATTATTAGAATATATGTTATTCATGTTGACAGACTCCATTCTACCAAGATTTGTGGAATGGGTGGACCACTTAATAGTTGCCCTGAAACTTAAGCAGGCTTTCATCATTCAACAACTGGGATTTTGGTGGTCCTCTTATCTAGCTACAGAATAATCCATTGGAAAAAAAATCAAGAAATTATAAGTGTTTGAGTGTTCGAAGTTTGTCTTTGTGATCTATGTGCCATGGAGTTTTTCATTGGAGATGTGATCTACGGTGTTGTTAACTTGGATTAGAATCAGAAACCAACAACCAATGAGCTTTATATCTTGTGCAATATTGAGATGCAACCTACCATATAAAGACTCTATCAAACAAGAAAACACACACACACACAAAATCAGCTAGTATGTCTGGGTCAGGTAAGTGAAGCTGATATTAAGGTAGATCATTAAGACTGTAGGAACTAGGGCTTTTTGTTGGGGACCAAATGATGGAGTCAGTGGGGGGATGACTTGCAAACTGATTCAAATATTTTAATTAAAAAAAAATTCAGTTTTTTTTTTTTTTTTTTGGAAATCGAGCTGGGTTTTAAGGACCCCAAAACCTTTATACAAATGAAACAAAAGTAAAAGCAAATACTGAAACAAACTCACACAAGAGAGGATTCACCAAAACAAACCTAGACTATAAACCAACTCAACATTTGTACCTTTTGTTTGCTTTCTTAGTTCTATTGGATTTTCGGGGACAGAGTCAAAAATCTTTGGTGTGGGTGTTAGAGAACGTCTTTGCAGCCGGTTCTGTAAACACATCATCATCACTGGAGAGGCCTGGCTTATGCTCTTCTTCAGGAGCCTGACAAATTTCTTGTCTCAATCTATTGCATGTGCGGTTCTTATCCTCATCCCATACATCTTTTAACCAAATGTAGTTTGTCTTCACTGCATCTTTGCCATGACTTGCAATAGCTTCTTGCAATGTAGAAGGCACTACATTCCCCTTTTCGTATTCATTTATCATCGTTAACGCATATTCAATCTTAGGAAGATGAAGGAAACCTTTCGCTTTATTCAGTTCTGCTTCGGTGAGTTGTATCACACTGCGGTGCCCGAATTGCACACCATCATCCTGGGAGCTGTTGTTTTTTTTTGCACCTGAACTATTGGCTGCCGGCATGTTGTTGACTTCTCCTACTTTATCATCCTCGTTTGAGTTGGGCACAATTTCATTTGTGTACTTACTTCCATGTTCTTGCACCAATTCGTTGTCATTCTTTTCTATTGCCTGGTCTTCTACAACTGCAGCCTGATTTTCTTCTGTCATTGCAACCTTGATGTCATTTGCATTATGAGCAAAGCTGTTCATCATAACTTTGTTTGCATCCGTCAAATGTGTTAGTTCTTCAGGAGTATATCCACAATTTGAGTCCATCTTTTTGGCTGAGATCAACTTTTCTGAACTGATTTCAACTTCAACTTTGTTCTTTGCCCCATTAGTACCAGCTCCATCATTGTGTTCATTAGCCGAATCCGGAATGACTGAAAGATTTGTAGTCTTTTGTTGATAGTATTGTTTCTTGTGCTTCTTGTTTTCTGCTCTTTTGAATCCTTCCTGATCAGCATTTTCTGACCCCTCCTTACTTTTTTCCTTCTCCGATAGTTGTTGGGTTGGTATTGACTTCTTCAACTCAGGGTGTTTCACCCAGCATGTTTGATCAGTATGGCTTTGAAGGCCACATTGGTTGCAATACAATGGTGGAAAAGGATACCTAATATGTTGCTAGAAACCTGGTAGATCTGGAGCTTGTATCCATATTTTGTCTGGAAGCGATTTTGAAATATTCATCCAAACACAAACCTTAGCTACAGATGGTCTTAAGAGGTGCCTTGTAAGGTTGTCCATGGATAGAAATTTACCAATCGATTCTACAACTACTTTGAGAAGTTTAGGCTGGAAAAAAACCAATGGTAAACGAGGGAGTTGGATCCATACCGGTTTGTTGCGGGAGTCTCTCTTGCTATCAAAAGAAGAATCCCATTTTGAAAGCCTGTAAGGGCACCCTTTGATATTGCATTTCTCTCTTGCCATAGCTTTCTTCTTCAGATTCAAACTTGATTAGAACATGTCGATAGTCTAAGGCACCAATTGTAAATTCACTGGGAATGCCCCAATACTTAGTCACTGCATCTCTAATGTCACTTAGGTAAGGTCTTTCTTGAGCAAACTTCATCACCAAAGCATATTTCATATACATCTTTCCTCTTTCAAGATCCAGATTCGATAGAGAAACAGAGGGCTTTCTATCAAAAGATGAATACACATGGTCTGTGGGTGACTCATCAACTTCATTAGGTCTGAACCGTCCCACAATATGTGCAAACGAAGGAGTGCCGACCGTCTTGCCAACTGTGGCTCCCTCGCTCCCCGGTGGCCTGTCCGTGGTAGTCATGTCAAAGTCTATCGGATTGTCATCAAATCGATTCGCCCAAAAACATATCTACTCAATCAGCAACAGATCGATCAGAGCTCCCCAACCGGCTGGATCGAGTCGGATCTGTGCAAATCTGAGTCGGAGTCGAATAAGCTCTGGCCTGCTGTTAAGAATCGAAGAAGAGAGATCTGAGTCGGAGTCGAACCAGATCTGCTCTCTCTCGAACCCGATCTGAGCTATCCACACTCGCGGGGACTTTCACAGCAGCAGAAAGTCAGGCGAGAACGTAGCAGATCGGTGACTCTCCGTGCAGTTCTGGCCGAGGGCGGCGACTCCCCGTGCAGATCCGGTCGAGGTCGGCGACTCTCTACAACGACAACCTCTCTGTTAGCCAAAGAAAACGTAGCAGGTTGGGAGAGATCGCAGCAGATCGGTGACCCCCGTGCAGATCTGGCCAAGGGCGGCCTACTTTAATGCTGATGGATTTTCTAAACCTTGGACCTACTTGGTTGAGCTGCTACGCTACTTTGCTGACCAACAACTACTCCATCACCACCCTGGCACAAACAATATGAGCAATGAGATGGCAGATCCACCATAGATTTTTTAAAGAAAAGTGAATCAATTTCATTAAAAAAAAGAAAGGTGACCAGGGACAATTTTTTGTTTGCTAATTTGAAATAGTAGTTGTTAGGATGAATTAGGGTGGGAAGTAAAGTCTGAGCATAAAATTCAAATTCCTGAGAATCTAGGTTTTAAGTAAAAATAATAAAAGAAAATGGTTTTTTGAAGTGACTAGACTAGGTGTGAGGCAAATCTCCATGCTTCACAAGGGAATTAAAAAAAAAAAAAAAAAAACCACATTGCTTTGTTGGTAAGTTTGCCCCCTCCTTAAATTCTAGTGCTTGTGATTGCATTTCGTTGTCATGATTAGATAGATACTCCTCCTCTCCTAATTATGGACGACCACCTGAAATAGATCAAATTCGTGACATTAGACTCTCAATGCATACTGGGATTTAATTAACCATCTAATCTAAATATTCCGCAATTCATTAAGGAATTATTAGGCAAGTAAATTTTGTGACTACAAATACAAAGTCGTCGTAGTTAATTTGAGAAGAGTGGTTAGAATGTTGCAGTCGTACGGACTGGGAAACTGTGTGATTAGCAAAGTGAGGCAGACATGTCAACAAACTCAACCCAGTGAGTCTCCATGTGGTTATTCTATAATTCTATTTTATTTTTTCAGATTTAGGTTGTCTTTATGTTCAGCATTTTTACACCACTCCCCTCCCCTCCCCTCCCACACATGGGTGTCACGCCCGGTGTTGTTGGCTTGTTTGTGGAGTTATATATTGATGCTCTTGCTCGTGCATATATTTTAAGGATGTCCTCCTATTATTATATGTAGTTTTTAGACCTGACCAATAAATCCACATTTTCATGTAGATATTACCATAAATATGCCAAAACCATCCTTAAATTTGAACATACTAGAACATTCAAGGGTTGGCAATGGACCTGATTAATTCCACATGCTGGCGGTGTGAGTGCAACCTAGGAACACCTCTATTTCTCAAAATTGAATTATGATAAAGGGGGGTAAAAGTCAATTCAAATAAAGCCGAGGTGTCAATTGAAGAGTGGGGTCGAGGGTCATGATTGAAAAATCCCTTAATTAATGTATGTAATACAACGCATTAGCCAATAAGCAAACTTTATTAGCCCTAGAACATGCAAGACTTTGGTTTGTTTTGTAGGGACAATTTAGGTAGGCAACTACAAGTGTAAGAACTCATTTTTTAATCTATTAAATAATACAGAATATATGATCATGCTTTGCTGTGGCACCTACAATTTGCCATTATCAATAAAGCAAATGAAATTAGTGGTGAGATTATTATAAAAGTCATACCAAGAGAGTTGAGTCAATTACAAGGAAATTAGCAGCAAAGTCGTTTTTTGCTTTCTTTTCCATGTTTTATTTTGAAAGGAGAAAAAGAGGATTCATTTAATTACTCCCATTTCAAATTATATAATAAATAATAAACTAGTAGCAATAAATCAAAGAAAGAGTAAAATGTAAATTATAATTAGAAAACAATGGAGGTTGGTTGAGTTAATGAGAAGGAACTAAGGAGTAGTGGTGTGTGGGGGGGGGGGGGGGGGGGGGGTGGGGTTTAGTTACCAAGCATAAACTTGTTTGACATTACAATTTGAAAATATGGTGGGCTTTGTCCATATTGATTGCATTTTTGCTAAATGGGGGGTGGGGGAGAATTGACATAGTAACAACTTAGTGATAGCTTCTTGGTTTTAAATCTCCTTTTGGATTTCAAGCAACAGTAGGATGTGCAATATGAAGAAATACTAGTGTTATTTCCAGGAGAAAGCTCACCCATAACATATAAATTTTTTTTTTTTAGTTACTGAATTTAATTTGATTTAGAGTTTCTTTTTGGGCTAGTTTTGAATAGTCTATGGAATTTCATGGTATCTTCTCAAAATTTAGTAAGAAATTTCCAGAATAGGATGAACACAACTGTTTTTGCTAACATATTTGTAAGAAAGCAAACATTCTGACTGACAAGCTTGCAGCGATAGCTCAAATTTACAAACATATGGAGAGATTTAGTGACCACGACCTTCAAAGGAGGGTAAAAGATTGGTTTTGCTCGATCAATTAAACAAAGAAAATAGTTTTTGTTGTCTGGTATCAGTAGTTTTCTTGAACTTGCAAATGTTAAGTCTTCCTCTAGATCATGGACTACCCCTGGAATTGGAAGAGAAATTTGGAAAGAGTGACATGAGCGACAATAGCTTTCCCTTGAGCGACAATATGATCAAGTGTAGAGTTCAACAAAGGGTAGAAGTTGGGAGTTGCTACGTGTACATGATCGTTTGGCTCGGTTGCATCAATTTTAATTTTCATATTTAATTTATAAAATTTACTTAGTATATCCAACCACTATTTCTTAACTCTAAAGCAACAATACTTAATTATAAGGAGTAAAAGAAACGACTCTTAACCTCCCCCCCATTTTCTATGTTCATCAGTTTGGTAGTTATTCTTTTGAGCAACAAAACAATGAATTCACAGCTCCAATTATTGAAATAAAAAATGTCATTGAAAAAAAAAATGTGTTTCTAAATTCTAAGAACATTGCAATAGCTGTGAATAAAAAATCTCCAAATCTAACACATATTCAATGTACATGTATGAACCCTATTTCAAATGTCATTGATTTTTATTTTTTATTTTGCTCAAACTAATAAGGGCACTCAATAAAATTGTTTTCATAAAAAAAGGTAAGTTGGTGTTACGCATTTTAAGTTGGTGCAACAAAGCGAAACATCCGAAAAAGCCGGTGTAACAAAGAATTAGTGTAATCGAGCTAAATAGTCGGGTACACGTAGCAACTCACTAGTGGTTTTATGTATCTCCTTTTGTAATTTAGTTTGATTTTTTGGCACTATTAATGAACGACAAACATACCATATTTGCTCCTCCCCACTAGAAGTCATTATTTGAAAGAAAAAGAAGAAGAAGAAGTTATTCTTGGGGTAATTTTCGTATTCTTTTTCTTTCAAGATTTACAATAATTATTTTTAAGTAGTTATTTCTTAATACATCACGATAATTACTATTTATCTTCCAAAATGTTCCCATCCTCAAATCTAATGTTGGATCCTTGTTGAATTCCCCAAATTTCTTAAACTAGTTTGTTGTTACAATAATTATTAGAGTCATTCAAAACATTCCCCATTCTGAGACCGAAACTCAAATTGCACGACTTCTATTCCTTTATTGTCATTTTCTAATATTTGAGTATTATACATTTGGTTCAACTAAAACAAAATTATCCTTTTTTATGTAATGACATAGATAGATAGATAGATATGGACCTAATTTGATCTAGGTTGAAAATGGTAACCACATAAAATTTGTGTATACAAATTCTTAAGACACCTATGAATTCAAAGTGGGGTAAAGGGGACTATCTTCATATTGTTCCAATGGCTCTTTCATTCACATTGGTTTGGGACTTGGGCATTATTATTATTATTATTGTATTTTGGCTTTTGAGTAACGCCACCAATGTTGGATGGTGGTGTTGTAAACTTACATTTGCAAAGAAAGTGAAGTAAACGACGAAAGAAGCGAGCCATCTCACTCCAATCCTAACCCTATCTCTATCTCTATCTCTATCTCTATCATTTCATTTCCCTCTCTCTTCCTTTCAAGTTTCGCCATTACATTTGCTAAATCCCTTTTATTTACTATTTAAAATCTCTCTCTCTCTCTCCCTTCAGAGGAATTTATTATAACACAGCGCGGTGGGAAGAAGCAGCAGAGAACCAGTGACCAACCACCAACTTCACGAGATATGATGAGATGGTGAGTAACTTAGCTTCTCCTCCCATTCTCTTCGTTTTCGCCGTGGTGGGGTTGTTTGTCGTAATGGGTTTCGTCTATGAACAGATCTGTCACGATTCGGAGTAGAAACGAAGGAAGAAAGGTTACTAAAGATGCGGTGGTTTCTCAAGGGGCGGCACAGCAGCTTAAGATGAACCACCAATCCAACACTGTTGAGTTGTTGTTAGGGTTTCTTTTCTCCCGATCTTCTTCTTCATGACGACCAAACGTGCTTACAAGCTGCGTATCCTTTTTTTAGGGTTTCTTTCTTGTTACCCATTTCTCCATCTGTCGGAGAAATTTCAGATTTTTTTCTTTCTTTCTACATTTTGGTTGTTCTCCTTAATGATCATGACGAACCAGAGGAATTTGTAGCACATACTTCGAATGTAAATTGTCTGAAGATTGGAAGAAAATCGTCAAGAGTTTTAGTTACTGGAGGAGAAGATCACAAAGTTAATCTCTGGGCTGTTGGCAAGCCAAATGCCATCTTGGTTGGTTTTTCTTTCTCCCCATTTAAAATCCCCCTTTTGAGGAAAAAATTCCTACCAGGTCCTTATTCTTTACTATTAGCACTCGCCCATAATGGGGGGGTTCAGTAGTAGTGAACCATATGATTCAGTCGTACCTTTAATTTTATAGTCAATAAATGCCCAAGGAAATTTGATCTGTTTGTGGTATGGGGTTGCTTCGCAGAGTCTTTCAGGTCATTCTAGCGCAGTTGAGTCGGTAAGTTTTGATTCCTCCGAAGTGTTGATAGCTGCTGGAGCGGCTAGTGGTACAATCAAGTTGTGGGATCTAGAAGAGGCAAAGGGTACACATATTTTATGCTGAACCTTTTCATTTTTTTCCAATTCATATTTGATCGATTAGTGTTAAAAAATGTCTTTCATTTGCTGGTATATTTGTGTCTGTAGTTGTGCGCACGCTTACTGGACACAGATCGAATTGTATATCAGTCGACTTCCATCCCTTTGGAGAGTTTTTTGCTTCTGGTTCTTTGGATACGAATCTTAAGATATGGGATATCAGAAGAAAGGGATGTATCCACACATACAAGGGCCACACACGTGGTGTCAATGCCATCAGATTTACTCCGGATGGCCGTTGGGTTGTTTCAGGTGGAGAGGACAATGTTGTGAAGGTGACATCAGATTCCTCTTAAATTTATGCCACATTTAGAGTTTGCCAAAACTACTGTCTAACTCTTATCCTCGAAAAAGAAAAGAAAATGATTCTTATTGGATATTCGTATAACTTCAATTCATTTTCATTTTTAAGTATTCTCATGGTTTTCACAATTACATGACTGTACTGACAGCTCTGGGATCTTACTGCGGGAAAGCTATTACATGATTTCAAGTCTCACGAGGGGCAGATTCAGTGCATAGATTTTCATCCCAATGAGTTCCTTCTAGCAACAGGTTAGAAATATTCTCGAGTTTCATCCTTATATTCAACCTATGTTTATAGTTGCCAGTGAGCCATACATCAAAGTTCTTTCAAGCTTACGGATTACCAGCTTCTTAAGTCATTTGTGAAAAAAGCTCTGAATTTAGCTTTGTGGATTCATCACTACTTTTGATGTCAAGTGACTTAGCGAGTGATTAGAGTCACTGAATTGTTTTTTATTTTGAATGTTCAAACTACTTTATGTTGAGGGGTTGCATAGCCTTATCATGGCATGACTTTGACATGCAATAACTTGCATGGAAGGGACATGGGTGTTAGGTCTATTTACAGGCTGTATTGTGAAGAAATGAGTCAAATTGATTATGTGTTGCTAAAACAAAGTTTTACTAGGCTTATTTGATGTTGGTCCTTTGTGGAATTCTATGTTCAAAAGAGGGTTAATGCTAGTCTGTATCAATGGTTGATCCATTAGAAAGTTGGTGAAGGATAAAATCAAAGAACTTTTGAAAATTTACATGGTAGGGATTTCAAGAATCATCAACTTTATGTTCTGATGGATTGCGATATGGTTTAGGGTGGTCCAAATCAATGGCTGATCAATTGAAGAGTGGGTGCACTATGTTGTGATTTGGTTTTAGTGAAGGTGCCTCATGCAATCATATGGTAAATCATGGAACCTGGAACGATAGAAATCAAATAATTTTTATTGATAAAGGTGGATCCGTTGCTCATTTTGTATTCAAATTTAACCATTATTTGGGTTTGGGTGCACATACTGAAACAGTAAAATCCCGCGTATTCCAGAGATGATTACTTTATGTTTGGATGGGAGGATATAGTGCTTTAGTCCTATATTTTTCTTTTTTTAAAGGTTAAAATTTATTAAGCAATACTCGTGCTTTAATCCTATTTTTCTTTCTCTTATGCATAACATATGGTGTTTTCTCTAATTAATGCCTTTTTTTTTTCCTTCCAATAATGTATGTTTAGTATAGTTTTCCATTCAAGAGCTTCAAAAGAGAGTGGGATGGTTGTGTGTGGTTTTATTTCGTAAAAGAGCATCACCGGTTAAAACTCGCTTCAATGCCTCTTTCATAAAATGTGAAAACAAATATAATTGACTCAATCTCACAATCGTTAAGATTGCACTTGCCATCATTGCTTTGGATCTTCAATGGTTTGATTTCCATGTAAGAAGCCTACTTAAGAATGGAATCACCTTCTCTTACTTTATCAAGATGAGACATTTTTAATATCACCTCCAAATGTTTGTCCTCTTCTTCACCTCTCATCTTTCTTCTCCTCCCATTAACCCCTCTCATCCTCCTTCACAAATGTGTCCACTCTCTCATTTGGATCTTCTTCTTTACACCCTTATCTCCTTCAATGCTCATCTTCGAACACTTCATATTTTCGTCTATCTCATATTTCCTAGCGCTCCTTTTTCTTTGTCCTCCCTCTTACCATTTCTCGATCTTTCACGCTTGTTTCGCTGCCTAACATTATCCTATCATATAGGATGTTATGTCTAAATCAATATTGATGATACCTCGACTTGGAAGCATTTGGAGTTGATTTGAAAATTAATCATCAGTGAGAAGGATTTAAGGTTATAACTTTTGTTGTTAAAGACAAGGCGTGAGACACCAAGTTCTGCCACTAGAGCTTTGGTTAGAGGAGGCGTGGGTGCAACATTTTTTTTAGGGTAAAGATTTAGTATGGTAGGCCTCATCTTGACTAATGTGTGGCTATACATTGCTCTAATGCTAGGGGGAGATGTTTTAAATAAAAATAGGAGATACCAAATACCCATCCACCCAATTAACCAGATCAGTCCATCTCATGAAGCAAACTCACCTAAATTAGGGGGAGATGTTTTAAATAAAAATAGGAGATACCAAATACCCATCCACCCAATTAACTTGACCAGTCCATCTCATATTCATAACCATCTCATGAAGCAAACTCACCTAAATGAAGCCAATCAAGTTTAGAGTGAATTCAAACCACCCTCAAAGCTTTTTAAGGCTACAACAAAGGCGCAAATATAATTCTATTTTTATAAAATCCTTGATGATACAATTTGCTTGTGGGCTACCACTGGTTGACCTTTTGTGGGTTGTATTATAACAAGGTTTAACATGGCTTAAATATTCGCATGGGTTAGTGGTAGATTAGATCAATAGTATCAAAGCTCCAAACCCAAATAGGATACAATAAATTGGTGTCATGTCGTGTTGACACAATTCCGTATCATATTTTGGTCAACTAAAAAACTTGCTAGCTAATTCGTAGGTTCTGTCGTGCCATTTAATTGTGCTGGATCACAAAGTGCCACCATTATATAGGATTCCCTTGGAAGAAGTTCCTAAGCCAAGTGGATAGAGACGACCTTAGGAGAAGGCATCTAGAAAGGCTTTAAAACCATTCTGATTAGCAATTTGTGATGCCATGACAGTCGATATTGACATTCGGTCTACGTGCATTGCAAATTTCTAGTTGGGGAAGAGGAGGGCACATTATCCATGGGATTGGGGATTTAGGAACGAATTAGTTGTTGATCTTGTTGAGATCTCGAGGAATAATTGGTTAGATTGATTAAAGATGGGAGAGAAAAGGGTATTCTACTAAACACTCAATGTTCTCAATTAGACCCGAGTTTTTCCTTCTCTTATCTATGAGGTGGACCTTTGGTGTTGTTTCATAGTAACTTAAGTCTTGACATGAACGGAGCTGTGTCTGACACCTCTTGAGAGTGTTCAATGAGTTTTGTCTCCGGCAGGGAGAAACTACCCGAACCGATTGTTCATAACTCCTCGACAATGTTCTCAGAGTTAGACTATGTATATGGTCTAGCTGTGTTGGAGGGTCTCGAGGAAGTGATCAACTAGGTTGGGATCTTTAAGGGGTGTTCATGTAAGGGTGTATGCGGGGTCCTTGTTCGATATGAAGTTCTCCTCAAGAAATTCAAAGATTAGCATATGTTTCTTCTACTTGTGAGACTCCATCGTACATGTTTTTGTTTTCACTTATTTTTAATAAAGGGAAATGATGCTGAATCAATTTTGTTGTGTTGAGGTTATGCAACAATATAAGTCACTGGTAAGAATTATGGCAAATGGTATTACAAGTTTAATGTTCGAACTCTGCCATGGGCATTAATAGTTCTGGAATCTACTAAACCTGTTTCACCCTTAAAAAAAGGAAATAAAACAATTAACAAGAGCAATAAAAGATATAACACTGGTGCACTGCCAACATCAAATGTCAGAGTTTCCAAATGCTGGTAATGTTTTAGTTCGATATTCAAAATAAATCAGCTCCACAGTTTAATAGAAAAAAAACACTGAAAGAACAAACAGGATGTCCATACCTTTACTTAGCTTGCAGCCAAACATTTAAAGTAGATCTAATGAAATTTGTCCAATAAGGCGAATATTGTACAGATGGCTTGAGTATGGGCTGATGGGATTTGGTGCATGTAGTACTAGGTTGCAGTCCAATACTTCATGAATAACTAAAAATCCAACAAAAAGTAGTCAAAGATAAAGCTAAAAGAGTAACAAAGATTACATTGCTGTCATCTTTCAAACCAAAAGGCTAACACTCGTACTAAAAAATTGTACTGTCTTTTTTTTAGTCATGTAAACGTGTTTGGATCGGGATGGACACTTTATGTTCTGTTGGTGGTTGTGTTTCATGGATTTCATATGGGTTTCGATAGTCCCAACTTAGTTAAAGTACTTTTGTCTTGCTCGCACAGGTTCAGCAGATAGAACTGTTAAATTCTGGGACCTGGAAACTTTTGAGTTAATTGGCTCAGCAGGACCTGAGGTATTGTGTTAAATTTTGGCCTATGAGTTTATTTCTTCAAATTTTGAAACACATTCCAAGATGCCACATACATACATACATTATTTATTTATTTATTTCTCTGTTTCTTTTGTAGACTACTGGAGTACGTTCTATGACTTTCAATCCTGATGGTAGAACCCTGCTTTGTGGATTACATGAAAGTCTGAAGGTAAGCTACTCTTCTATTCCCAGAATTTTTTGGAGTAATGTGATATTTTGGAATTTAGTTTCTGATGGTATCAATGTTGTTATATAGGTTTTCTCTTGGGAGCCAATAAGAAGTCATGACTCTGTAGATGTGGGATGGTCCAAATTGTCAGATCTAAACATTCATGAAGGAAAACTTCTTGGTTGCTCATATAATCAAAGTTGTGTTGGAGTATGGGTAGTGGACATCTCGGTACTACTCTGAGTCTCTCTATTTGTTCGATTTGAATGAAATCAGATTCTTTTTCTTACGCTGGTGGTGTTAAACCAGGTATGAAAGTGTTTGACATAAATTGTGACAATAGATCTCTTGTTTGCAGCGCATAGAACCATATTCAGTTGCTACTGTCACTAGATCAAATGGTAACCAAGAATCCAAATCCAATATAAGTGTCAGTTTGCCTGTATTAGCTGATAACAGTGTAAAGACTAGCATGGGAAGGCTCTCAGTTTCACGAAATTCGGATCCTCTGGTCAAGGAGAGTAAGCCATTGGGGAGGTCGTCAGTTTCACAAAATTCAGATGCCGTGGCTAAGGAGGCCAAATCAGCACCATGTATGTTTTGGATCTTTTTCATTAATTAAATGTTGTTCTTATCTATCTTCTTAAGTGAAGTTCCTGTCTCACTTCGAACATGTGGAAGTATGATATTTTGTTATTGATGGGCTTATATGTTGACTGAAGGCACAGAAAACGTCCCCAGTACTCCTCAAAGATTGGGATTTACTACTGGTCCAAAGACTACAACAAGTTCTGCGACAACTCCCAATGCAACAACTTTTAGGAGGAGTTCTTCAAGGGCTCATTCTACAAACAATCTTAACATTCTCAGCAAGTCAGAAGTGATACCTGTCATTGTCCCCAGAACTAGTGCAAGGCTGGAGCAAGCCACTGATTCCAGAAAAGAAATTGGTGCTTCTGGAAGAGCAAATTCATTCTCAGTGCAGACAAAATTAACTGATATCCGAAAGTTATCCAGCGGAGATGATTATGAGAAACCAAATATCTCTCTGCATTCAGGAAATGTGGGTTTTAAAACCACTGAGTTTAGTGAAGTTTCCAACCAGAATTTTACTTCATCAGCTGATGGGTTGAATCCATCAATACCTGTTACTGAAAGAAATGTGATGGATGTTAGATGCATGGGGCCTACGAAGCACAGAATGAATTACTCTGTGGAGCCTCCTGCAAGTTACCAACAAGACATCTGTATGTACAAATTTCTGACTAAAATATACAACTGGCAATTTTATTTCTTATTTGAATTATATCTTGCTTAGGTCATGTATGCACCTCTCTGTTATGAATTTCTTTCTTATGTTATTTTTTTAGGATTACCATAGAACTTCATTATAGAATGAGCTAGGTAGGGTTTAACATATGCTTTTTACATCTTACGTTGCATTATTGATTCGACCTATTATGCTAAATCTGTCGATAATGATTCATATAGGCTCATAGTCACTGTCTCTCCTTCACTATATAGGTAAAGCGGATAACGGACCCATAACGGTCAAAGAGCGTTATAGGTTATAACGGTTTATAACGGAATATTATGTTAAATATATTTTTAATACCCCCACAAAGTATTGATGTATTATAGACAAAAAAGTAAATCATGTTCAAAACATTAAATTCAAAAAACATAAAAAATTAATAAAAAACATCTTCCCTTTGTATGAGAGTGAGATCGCAATAGAGTGCGATCGACTCTTCGTCTTTTTCCCTTCTCTCATTTTTTGTCGACTGACGAGGTCTGGTTCTCTGTCAATTGGCGACGGTGAGCTCTGGTCCTTCTTCTTCGATCAAGAATGAAATTGGTGATTTTTTTATATATTAGAACAAAAAGTTAAAACGACGTTATGAAATTTTTTTTTATCTCAATAACGACCATATAACGGTGCTATATCGGAGTTGTGATATAAAAAGTGATAATCTCATAACGTAACGGTTCACCCCCGTTAAGCGTAAGCGTTATAACGTTGTTTTAACTGCATAGCTCCTTCACCAGGGCTAACAATTACTTGGCAAAAACCATCTCAAAATTTTGACTTGCGTCATTCTGTTCAGAATATTATGAATTCCTTGTTTGATCCGGATCAACATCTAGGCTAGAAACTATATTATTAAGTCGGTGATCAATTGGCAATTAATCTCCGATTAATCTCTTCTCGCTAGTAGAGCATTACGATTTTTAAATTAATCATTTGAATAATTCCTTGGCTGGGTAATCAACGATTTTTTGTTGATTTACCAATTAATCACGATTAATCGCTTTCAAAACACATCGATTAATCGGTACATGGCAATGTGTTATAAACAAATGAGAAAAAAATCAAGGTTTTTTTTTTTGCCTTAACCTCATCAATACTGCCCATAAGGCAATACCAAGAGTGTGTGAATATATGTATGAAGAGAAGAGAGAACAACCAAAGGAATTATAATCAAAACTAAAGAGTATGGAGTTGCACCTTTACCTGACATTCTAACGTTGAATTCTTAATTTGGTTATAATTTATGTTAAATTGTGACAAGTGATGTTTACTACTTTAATACATATTAAATTTTTTCTGGAAGAAACAAATTGCCTAAAAGGATAAAGAAAATATGTTTATAAAATATAGGCCGATTAATTCCGATTAATCTCATATCTCTCCTTAACCGATTAAGGTCCAATTAAAGATTTAACTACATAGGCAAGAAATTATCCTAATGTGGTGGAAAGGGATGCAAGTAGAGATAATCAACCATACTACAAATTTGTACACTGCTATAAAAACATTTTATACCTCTTTAGAAAGCACATTGTTTAGTGGCATGACTACGGTAAGGTTGGAGTTCCTTTCCACAAGATTTGATGTTAATCGGTTAGCTCGTATGCAATTTTGGATCTAGTGTACTTTTATGGAATTATTTTACCAGGAGCACTGAGTTTATTTGGGAACCATAAGTTCTTTCTTGGAAAATTTGTTTTGTCCATTTGTAGTTTTGACGTGTGAATTTTCTATTTTTGTGGGAAAGATTAGCTAAGCTTGATTTATGTGATGATATACGGTAGACATGGCTTTGTTCATGCCAGGAAGCTTAAAATGCTTGAGGAGCGTATAACATTACATACAGAAAAGGTTTGAGGCAGGTCAGAAATGACATTTGATTTGCTGAATCTACTGATTGAATCTACGGAGGTTTATATATTGAAGAAGAGTGATTGAATCTACAAAGCTTTATATATTGAAGAAGAAAGTGAACTTCGATGAGTGGATAAAGTTGAACTTTTCAATCGTAAGTGTTAGATTGAGATATTGGAGGAAGGACTCCTTGCAATTAGAATAGAAACTATGTTGTTTGAGGCGGCGTTGCAATGTTGTTGCAACGGATGAGTCGCCCTTTTTCAAATGGGTCGCATCACATAAAAAATCTCGTTCCAAAATGGTTTTTCGCTTCACATCATTGCAACGGAGCGTTGCAGCTATAGTGCATCGCTACGAAGCGAATTTTGGGGCGTATGTAGCCAATTTTTTGTTATTTGTTAATACTTGTTTTATTATTATATTAGTTTAATTAGGAATTAATAAATATTTTAATAATTAACTAATTTAAATATAATTATTATATATTATTTCCTTTTGTTTTATGACTTGATGTTGTAGCCTTGTAGGAAGACTAAATGTTATCTTTTGTTATCGATTGGTTGCTAAATTGTCATGAGTTTTGTTCTGGTGTTATGGATTGGTTATTTAATAGTCACATTTTTCTTGTTTGGATTATGATTTATTATTAGTATGCAAACTATATAAAAATTATAAAAATATTATGGTTCTACACTTCGTTGCAATTTTGCTGCAACTCTTGCAACATAAGTCGGCACGTCGCCCGACTCCTGCTTCAGACAACATAGAATAGAAAAAAAAACCTGCAAGCATCAAATTACAAAGAAAGGGAGAGAGCCTTTAATTACAATTCATAATTCAGGTTCCGGCTACAAGTGTACGTCAATAAATTTTTTTTTACCAAGTTTCATTTGAGTTGTATACTGCTTTTGAGTTAGATATAATCTTGTTAGCTAGTCATAGTTAACAAAAAACACTTCCTAGTGAGTATGTTCTTTCATCATCTAATTATTCAATTTTTATGTATCAAATATTTTAAGGTAGTATTATGGCCATCCAACAATACATCTTAAGGTGAACAACGAAGGTTGGGTTGTCCAGTATAGCAAGTGAAATTGCATAAAAGACAATTAATTAATTTAATTGAATAGTCGGTGGATCCAATATTTCAAGGTTATATTGGAGAAGATCTAGCCATAGGTTACCAGAGGAATTGAAAAACAAGGTTTCCAACTTATTTGTGGATAGATTTACAGGAAAGAGTTGTAAATCTAAGATTTTCAATATCTATGGAGGTGGTTCTCTAATGAAGGTTGGAGATGGAAGCTCAAAAACTGAGATGAAGGAGTTCCAATGGAGGATTTGGTGGAGAAAACTAGATCTGGCAAAGAAATCTAGGTCTAGGTAGGAGGATATGGAGAACTCATGGAACAATTGATGAATGCAATTCCAACCTACGGCATGAAGATGAAAGGTAATTGGGTTTCTAGGGACTATCTTAAACTTCCGATCTCTTTCTCCCAGTTGAATCTGTTTAGATATTCTAGTCTAAGCTGGATCTGAAGGAAGGCCTTCAAGTTCTCCTGAGTTCAAGGAAAGTCTTCAGGTTCTCTTTGTACTGTGACCTTCTCAGTCACCTTTTCTCTTGATTTAAAAGATACACTCACGCAGCCACAGTCTAGCCTTTAGCTGGATAATTTCATAAACCTCATCCTTAACTATCCAATAGACTGGGACATATCCTCATTCCCTCCTTCGTAGCAAAAGACAGTATCATGTATGGCATGCTAAGTGTTGTCTAATGATTGAAATGACACCTTGTAAGGAGACTCCTAGCTTAATTTTACTTTTAACTTTTGCTGAGAATATGTTGTTTGTGAGGCAAAATTTGTGCATATTCAGCACTTGGTATATGTTGTATTAGTTATACAGCTGTCCTTATATGTTGTATGAGGTATCCTTCGGATGAATAAACTCTTAATCTTTGTTTCAGACGACGCTCGGTTGCAGAAAGCAAATAGAGATGGTGGGACTGTTGAAATTTCAAAAGGAGGTACATCTTTTAATTGCTCATCAATTGATATAATGGAGAAGTCTCTGACTAGGTGTTACTTTAAACCAGTAGGAAAGACACGCTTGATTGTTTCAGGCTGGGAAAAGAGAGAAGTATCATCTCATGAAGGGCGTACATCCAGTAATTCCTCTGAGATGGCATCTGCTACTAGTATACGCTTATTCGGTTCGGTAAGATAGTTTCTTGTCTGCTTGATGGTTTTTGCCCTCATTGTTGTTTATCAAATCTTATTTCATTATCCTTTTTTGTTTCTGTTTCTTTTTTTTTGAAAATTTTCTGTTCAACAAGTTCTGGACAAGTATTAAGAAATGGAAGCTAAACTAAATGACAGGTAGCATGACTTGAATGTGCAGTCAAGCACCAATCAAAAAGGTGTTAGTGTCTTGTGTATGGACAAGAATGGATAATGCAGGGAAGAGAATAACCATTCCAGTACTGGGACATGAACTATAGCTGAAAATGGAAACATATACTTGCACAACTCTTAGAGTGAAAAAGGAATACCGAAATTTGATGTTACTATATTTCAGAGAATCTTGTATATTGCTGTTTGAGAAAGCAATCATATTTTCTGTACAAGGCACCCATTTTAAGTTTGGTTGTCTTTTTGAATGTTTGATATTACTGATTAAGGGTTGAACAATTTTTCAGAGGAAGCTTTAAAAATGAGTATTAAGACCGTTTGATAAGAGAGTCCCAATTTGATACAACACATCAACCCCATTTCAAGAGAGTGACCAAAATCTCCATCATCATACCCTTGGCCTCCGTGAATATGTTGTTAAAAATCTTAATTTTTATTCGCTGCATTATCTGTTGTTATCCTTAGCATCATTGTTTATTCGGTAATGTGCATAGAGTGGTTAGAATACTTCCTCTTTATAACACTGTTATTTAATGTATTGAGCAGAGACGACAACCCCCGTCTACTGAAAAGGAAACGGTGTCAGCTAGTGACGAGGATTTTATTGCTGATCTAATGGAACATCATGGTCAATTCAGAGTCTCTATGCAGTCACGCCTAACTAAACTACAGGTATTTTCAGATGCACAAGATCTCTATACCTTCACTTATGTATAATAGACTAATCTAGATCACTTTTGTTCTGCATTTAATTTGACTAGCAAATTTATGGCTGGATTGTTTCAGTTCTTGCATCAACAAAATAGGATCTCTGCATCCTACTCTATAATCTGTTTAAAAACTGTCTTCACATTATTTGCATGAAATAGGGCTAAACAAAAATCCGAAACTGTCCGAACCGATCAATTTGGTTTGGTTTCGGTTCGGTTTGTAATAAACTAAAGTGAGCGATTCCGTTTTAGGTTGAAAATACCCAAGGAAACCAAACCGAACCGATTTTTTAGTTATATATATAATGTAAAAATTAGTAGATAATACATAGTTTTGTCGGTTCGGTTCAATTTAGGTTAGTTCAGCATAGTGTTTGTCAGTTCGGTTCGATTTTCGGTGTAATTAAATTTCATATCAGTGCAGTGGTTTGGTTCGGTTTCATTACACATTCGGTTTGGTTCGGTTTGGATTTCTGCCGAACCGATTGATATGGTTTGGGTTGCGGTTTTAGGTTGAAGCCGAACATGAACAACCCTAGCATGAAATACCATCAAATGAACATCTCACAACAACAAAAAATATAAGCAAGTTTTGTGATCTCATCACCTCGGCCAAAAATTAATAAATTTCCATGCTTGCGTCTTTGAATTAGTAATGTCATCCAATCACAAACAACATAGTCTGTTCCTCATAAATTGGTTTCTCGAGGGCTTGATTACTTTAAGACCATCAAATCATTGACTGAAACTTATTTAATTATAGGTAAAGTTACTTTACAGGATACTCCATTTTACATGAATTGGTGTCTCAAACACCTCATTAGTATCAGATATAGATCCTTTTTAATTGGATGATGTTTATGTAGATCAGGCCTGATGAAAACCTTGCAACCTTCGCTGGACATTGACAAGCATGTTTGTCTTTGTGTACATAAAAGTAACATGTGCCTTGAAGAAAAGCATAATAGAAAGGTGTTTTGACTTGCTAGAGACCATGTATGCTGATATTGGACATTGAAAATAATCACTGCAGGTACTACGTAGGTATTTGGAAAGAAATGATGTCAAGGGAGCAATTGCTGCAACAGAAAAGATGGCTGATCATTCTGTACGTCTTACTAAAAATTGTTGTCTAAACTAATTTTCTACAAAGATTCTCTAACTTGTTACATTTTTGCATTTGGTGTATTGTAGGTCCTTGCTGATGTGATTAGCATTTTGACAGAAAAACCTGATATTATCACACTGGATCTTTGCACATGTCTACTGCCATTACTCACAACCTTAATTGAAAGCAAGATGGATAGGTGAGCAATTCATGAGGTCACTTTAGCTTGTGTTCATGGAAAGTTCAATCTAATCAAGTTAGTTACATATGTCCCATTAGTTAATGTGCTATACCTTTGTGCACTAAGGTGCATTATGCTTGCATGGCAAATTTCTCTTCTTAGCTTGATTTCCCGTGAGCTTTGTTCCGTGAAGCTTGACATTTGGAATTTTGGATGAATACTAGTGATGAACTTTGTAGGCTTACATGCTGTTTAAATTTTCATTTACTCTCTTCTGCCACTAGGGAAGCTTATCATTATGGTCTAGTCATGTTGTTCTGGACCATGTGCATCTTTGACTTGGCGTAAGAAAAAAAAGAGAACTACTTTAATGCTAAAAATTTCCAAGTTAATAGCATATTGTCAGGGACATATTTGTTATTGTATTTTGTAGCGACTTATGTGTATACCAACTTACATTAGGAATTGCTTGTCCCATTGCAAAGTTAAGTTAATTTTGGTGTGAGAATCATAAAAGATGATTTTTAAATCTCTTCTATAGTTGAAATCAGTTAATTTCACATGTTTATTTTATGATTTTTTTCTTCTCCCATTTCCTAGAAATTTGCTGCTTATATAGTTATATCCCAAAAGGCAAACTCCAAGAAATTGGCAGTTGCTTCCATTGTTCCCCCTTCACAAACTTGGTTTTTCAGTAATAATCACATACCTTCTGGTCTTATTCTTCATTGCGACTGTTCATTGTGATTAATTTGTATCACAGTGGGTTGAAATGACCGTGTTTCTCTCTTTCTTCTAAATTTAGGCATTTAGGTATTTCTATGGAAATGCTGCTGAAGCTTGTCAGAACTTTTGGTTCTGTAATTCATTCAACTTTATCAGCCTCTACATCTGTTGGTGTAGATCTTCAGGCAGAACAAAGGTGTTGTCATTTTCTTCATCTCCATTTCCGATTTATTGTTCTTTTTGCATCTTAGCATTAATATTTTGATTTTTGTTGTTATCAGACTTGAGCGATGTAATCTATGCTTTGTTGAGCTGGAAAAGGTCAAAAGATTTTTACCTTCTCTTACCAGGTGAGTATTTGTTCAAGGAATTATGATATCAGTGTTTCTGCTATTTATCACCACCTTTATTTACTTTTTTCTTTCATCCGAGCAGAAGAGGAGGGTCAGTTGCAAAAGTTGCACAGGAGCTGAGTCTAGCTCTTCAAGAAGTGATATCAGCCAACTAATACTAATACTTTTTTGTTGCTTTGTGGAGCAAACTCCTGCTTTTTAGAAGTTGTTGAGTCCCATGCAACATTTGGTTGTTTCCATCTTTTCTGGCCCTGTATGTACATGCTAAAGCTGGGTCAGTAACCACCTCGGGAATGAAAGACCAACTCTTTTTAACACAAACACAGTTTCCGTGCCTGTGAAGAGATGCACTCGACACTGATTGGCTGCACTCTTTTTAATGCCCGCGTAACTTGCTAACCTATTGCAACCATTTTTCTGGAATATCTATTTGTAACGTTCGCCGCCTTCACAAATCATGTGTGAAGCTTGTATCAATTTTATGATCATATTATCACACAAATGTAATTCTGTGTCCACTCGTGGGAAAGACTAGCTCTGCTTAGAGTTCTGATTGTAAATTTTAGAAAAGTGATATTCATTTTTTGCTTGACAGATTGTCATGTATGATGTATCGAACTTGCCATGCCCCGAGCTTGTAGTAACTTATTGCGTGAAAAGATTTTTAATCTACGAATGTTTTTATTTATAAGTGTCCATTCATTCAAGTTAAAAGATTTGAAATGGGTGCAAAATGGCCAAGATGAATAAAACAGGTTGACACCAAAGATGATGTTGAATGAAGTGGACTAACACATGAACAGTTGGTCGAATCTCAAAATCAGTGGACAAATTTGGTTCATGGACCATCTCGAAAAATTACTATTTACTACAGTGCTTGGGTAAAAAAAAATGCTCTAACCCGATTTTTACTTGGGTGAGACGGCTTGAGACCCAAATCCCAATACTTGATATATGCTTTATAATTTGCACCATATATTTTTATAAAAACATTCAAGTCTTTTTCTCTTGACATAATTGGCAAAAAAAAATTCAAGATGTATTTTACTTTTAGAAGGACAATGAGCCACGTACAAGGTGGATGTCAACCCACTGAAGTAATGGTGGGATTTACCTTATAAATTCAATCTTTTGTTCTAACAGAGAGATAAAGATCTAGATATGAATAATACACCTCCTTTATATTAAATTTTTGAGAAAATATGTCCACAAAAAGAATTTCGAAATAAAGTTTAAAGAAATTGATCAGTGAGGGGAAAAAGATTTAAGAATTAAAGAAGAGATTAAATATTACATGGACTCCAAGCTACATCTTTGTTGCATCCTCTCGACCCTCCTCTCCTTGCTGCGCTTTATTGTGAAGATTTAGGTTTCAAGATTTTTTTTGTGGTTTCTAAGTAGAAATTGGAAAATGGTATATAGTGGTGAATGTTTGAAAGTTTATATTTCAGAGTAATGAAAAGATAAGGCTGGACACCAAGTGAAAACAAGAAAAAGAAGGGAGAAAGGGAGCGCGAGATTTTTCTTTTCCTTTTCCTTTTCCTTTTCCTTTTCCTTTTCGAGGGTGTAAATAAGTGATCATTTAAGGCAACATGTTAAAACAATTTCGGCGATGAGTTATACTTATAACAACATGGCAATATTGGTTCCTTGTTGCCCATAAAAATAATTCGATGTTGTCATTACCTTTTTTATTATTTATTTTTTATCAGGTAGAAAATCTCTTGCAAAGCAGACATCATGTGAAGAAGAAGGGTTAATGTGCGTCGACTTTCTTTTATTCATGAAATAAAGACATTATATTTATGAAAAAGAGATTAAATATTCTACAAATTGAGTTCATTGACTAGTGAAATTGTCGTGCTCATAATCTTTACACATAGGGCATATCTTGAAAATCAAATTACTCAACCCACAATGCACCCAAAAAGTAATATCTAGTAATTAAATTACTTGCATTTGCAGATGATTTGTAGTGCGCCAAACATAGCCTCATTAACACCTTTTATGGAGAATATTTTAAAAGATATTGTAGCTATGAAAGATAAAGATAAATGACAATATACAAGATAAAGAGAGAAGTGTCATGTTAAGTGCCTATTCACTAAGAAGCGTCAAAGTTTATATGTGCTTTTGTTACACAAGTCTACAAACCATTCCGAGCCAAAACATTGAAGTATAAATACAGATTAAAGACTCCACAGAACACCAAGCAGACTAACAAATGAGATTGAGATTCAATTGTTGAACCAATACTAACTCATCTACAATCCATCTCATTTCTAAATGCCTATGGAACCAATAAATGGGTAGTTGTTCCTTAAACATTAATAAGAGATGAAGCCCAAAGCAATTCGACAGTGTTTGATCAGTATATAGTTAGCTCTATACATCTAAGAAAATAAAGAGATATAACCTCTAGCTAGCTAGCTAACTAGCTATGAATCACTGAAAGATTGAAAACCATATAAGTTCATCTTTTGATCTATGGTATAGAGAACATAGAAAGATAGAGAATCACTGAATGATTTGTCTATAGGTATATTATTTGGAGATCTAATTAAAGATAAAAAAAAAATAGATCAGGTTGAATTTCCAAAATCATATACACACTATCACTATGTAGCTGTTGTAGTATTAATGAGAGTGGGATTAACATCAACATTAGTTAGTGTAGGCTCATTTGTTGTATTAACCAAATAACTTAAAACTCTATTTGATTCAATGGAAACAAAGGAAGAATAAAAACATACCTTGATCCATAGCGATTTCCCTTTGATTGTGATGAGTTGGATCTTCCGATTGATTCAAGCGTATTACTTAGTGTCTTTGTTGAGAGGATAAAGAAAAACAATACAGAAAACAATTTCTTCACGCAACGCTCAATTGGGGACCAACCACATATTTATAGTGCTCGTAAGTTATAACCGTATAATTTACGGGCTGTGAATTTCCAATTCTACCCCTCATTGAATTAGAAATTACATCCTTATTTACACTATGTTAATTAATAATACCTTATAGTCCAACACCCCTATTAGATCACATATTAGATGGACTACACTTTAAGATAACAATACACATTGTATTACATATGTGTGCCCACATTATTGGATTTTTCCAATAATGCTCCAAAAATTTCTATCACAAGTAAATTTATTCCTAAATAATCTCGTCCATTGACTATACTGATATAGGATTAAAGCGATTTTCGTCACATTTAGCGTAACTAAATCCATCAATAGTCACATATACCAATATAATCAAATGACATAGATCAAACATGGATGTAGAGCATGAAAATTACATGTAATGTGATCCAAACATGCCTATTTCCAACTGGTCCAACTTTAATCTTTAATGAGATCAAACATATAATAAACAGACAATTGACTGAATACTTTTTTTTCTGCAGACAATACTAAATTACACCAATGTGTCCAAAAATCCATCATAGAACAACAAAATACTCCCACTAAACCATGATATCCTCATGTGATATAACACCCATATGAGCCGTGTGCTCATGAAAGACCTTGAGTGGTAATCCCTTAGTAAGCGGATCCGCAATCATGGAGTTTGTCCCAATATGCTCTATGAAAATCTGTTTATTCTCTACTCTCTCCTTAACAACCAGGAACTTTATGTCAATATGATTTGACCTAGACGAGCTCCTATTGTTGTTGGCATATAGAACTGCTGACTTATTGTCACAATATAACTTTAGTTGTCTTTTTATGTCATTCAAAATGCGCAGCTTGGTGACAAAATAACGCAGCCATAATCCATGGTTGGATGCCTCAAAACAGGCCACATATTCTGCTTCCATGGTGGAATAAGCTATGAGTGTCTGTTTAGCACTTCTCCAAGAAATAGCTCCTCCACCTAATAGATAGTGTAGACTGATGTAGATTTCCTAGTATCTTGGCATCCAGCAAAATCAGAATCAGAATACCCTATGATCTCCAACTGATCTGATCTCTTGTATATGAGCATGTAATCCATAGTTCTCTGTAAATATCTCATAACCCGTTTAGCTGCTTTCTAGTGATCCATCCCAGGGTTATCCATATATCTACCAAGCATTCCAACAATGAATGCTATGTCTGGACGTGTACATACCTGAGCATACATAAGACTCCCAACAGCTGATGCATAGGGGATATTTTGCATCTCTACAACTTCAAGTTTATTCTTATGGCACTGTTTAAGACTGAATCTGTCTCTTTTAGATATGGGGGTGTCTCCTGGTTTACAATCTTGCATGCCAAACCTTTTAAGCACTTTTTCTATATAGCACTTTTGTGATAATCCAAGAATACCCCGGAAACGATCCTGGTATATCTGATTCCCTAAGACAAAAGAAACTTCACCAAGATCTTTCATTTCAAATTTCTATCAAATTTCTTTGATAGAAATCTCTTGGTTTCGTGCAACATGTCTATATTATTAGTGGCAAGCAATATGTCATCAACATACAAAACCAAGAAGATATGCTTACTCCCACTGAACTTATGATACACACAATTATCAACAACATTTGTCTCAAAACCAAACGAGACAATTACTTGATGAAATTTGTAGTACCAGTGACGGGAAGCTTGCTTGAGCCCATAGATGGATTTCTTTAGTCTGCAAACCATATTCTTTGGGTTTCCAGAGACAAAGTTTTCTGGTTGCACCATATAACTTGTTTCATCAATGTCGCCATTGAGAAAAGTTGTTTTAACATCCATCTGATGTAACTCAAGGTCAAAGTGCGCAACAAGTGCCATGATTGTCCTAAATGAGTCTTTCTTTGACACCGGAGATAAAGTCTCTTTATAGTCGAGGCCTTCCTTTTGAGTGAAGCTTTTAGCTACAAGACGAGCCTTATATCTTTCCACGTTACCTTTTGAGTCCCTCTTGATTTTGAATATCCATTTACAACCAATAGGCTTTGTATTTTCAGGTAATGGGACAATATCCCAAACTTGATTGTCTTGCATAGACTTGTACTCCTCATTCATAGCATCTATCCACTTTTGAGAGTTAGAATCCTGCATGGCTTGATGGAAGTTGATTGGATCATTTTCCACCAATCCATCATTTTCCTCATGTTCTTGGAAAAATACCATATAATCATACAGAATAACACTTTTCCCGTCTCTCGTGGATCTCCTTAATGGCATTTGATCTTGAGGTTGTTGAGTTTGTTCTTCTGGAACATTTACTTCAATGTGAGCAGGGAGTTGTTCAACATTGTCCTGTTGAGGTTCCAAATCTGCTTCTTGATCAATGACAGGTATTGGAATATGTACATTGTCAAAAACAGTAGTAGGAGTCGAAATCGATTCCTCCTCAAAGACAATGTCTCTTACCTTATTTCTCCCCTCAAACTCGACATCCTAAAAAAATGTTGATGTCCCCATTTCAAAAATGGACAAGAGTGGGATTGTAGAACTTGTAGCCCCTTGATCGTTCAGAGTAGCCAATGAAGTAGTTGCTCACTGTTTTGGAGTCCAATTGCTTTTCATTTGGCCGATAAGGCCTTGCCTCAACTGGACATCCCCAAATGTGAAAATGCTTTAGACTAGGTTTTCTGTCTGTCCAAAGTTCATAAGGTTTTTTGGCAGCTGCTTTAGTTGGTACTCTATTAAGGATATAAGCTGTTGTCTTTAATGCTTCTCCCCAGAGTGATTCAGGTAAGGTAGAATGACTGATCATACTCCTTACCATGTCCTTAAGAGTTCGGTTTCGTCTTTCAGCTACACCATTCATGCTAGGTGATCCCGGCATGGTGTACTGTGGGATGATTCCACATTCCTCTAGGAATTTAGCAAATGGTCCTGGACGTTGTTCACCTGAACCGTCATATCTGCAGTAATACTCATCACCACGGTCAGACCTGACACGCTTAATTCGTTTGTTGAGTTGGTTTAACCTCAGCTTTAAACATGTCCAGTGACTCAGATTTCTCATGAATGAGATATAGGTACCCATAGCGTGAGTAATCGTCGATGAATGATATAAAATATTGTTGACCATTCCAAAAAGTCGAAGGGAATGGTCCACAAAATTTGTGTGGATTAATTCTAAGACGTCTGAAGTTCTGTTTGCACCCAATCTCCTTTGTTTGGTCTGTTTTCCCTTGATGCACTCAATACAGACATCAAAGTCTGAAAAATCAAGAGAATCTAATATGCCATCTGACACAAGTCTCTCCATTTTCGTTTTCGAGATATGTCCTAAGCGTTTGTGCCATAGTTTTGATGAATTTTCTGCATTTAGCTTACACTTAGTACCACGTGATTCCACATGCAAGGTTTCATTATATGTTGCAATAGTGTCAAGAAGATATAGGTTATCAAATGCGCTTAATGAACCAGTACCAATAATATTGGAATTTAATGAAAGACTAAACTGATTATTTCCAAATGAACAACAATATCCAAATTTGCCCAATAAGGAAATAGAAACCAAATTTTGTCTAAATGACGATACTACAAAAGTGTCTTTCAGTTCCAAATAACAACCAGTTCCTAATATATAGTAACCTAAAGTTTCCTATTGCTTCCACTTCTACCGATTTGCCATCGCCCACGAAGATGCGTCTTTCAGCATCATTTGGCTTTCGGTAGCTCAGACAACCCTGCATAGAAACACTTATGTGAGTAGTAGCACCAGAATCTAACCACCAAGTGTTTCTAGGTACTGAAGCTAAGTTAACCTCAGAACAGACCAAAGTAAGAAACATACCCTTTTTAGCACGCCATGCGTGATACTTGGTACATTCCTTCTTTACATGTCCAGATTTCTTACAAAAAAAACAACCCTCATTGCCTTTCTGTTTCTTTTGTGTCGGACCCTTAGCAAATTCATTATACTTCTTTCGTTTTTTGCCCTTATCTTTAGAGATGCTTGCAACGTGAGCACTTTCCGTTCTGTCATGCTTCAACTTGTCTTCCTCTTGCACTTCAATGAAATCAAGCTAGCTAAAAGCGTGCTTGTTTCGGCTTATCGTTTTTAGCAAAATGTTTTTCAAGTTCAGCAAGGAACTCGTTAGCATTGGTCACCCTTTTAGATATTGCACCCCTAAAGGCTTCTGGAATACCTTGCTTGATGAGCATGAGACTCATGCGATTGGAGCGTTCCCACTTATCAAAATATCTCCTGGCATCAGGAGTACTTGCATTTGTAAGAGGAGCGGGTTGCTCAATCCTTAAGGCAATGTCCAGATCCATACATCCAGGAACGATTAACACGTTCTCTTTCCAGTCCTTGAAGTTTGTCCCATTAAGCATGAGAATATTATTTACACCAGCAGATATACTAGTAGCAGACATAGTAGCTATACAGAGAATAAATTCAATAAATAACATGTTCACATCATCATTTAAATTGCATAAACTTTAAATTTATACAATAGGTAAATAACAAACCATATCAAGATACCTAGCACAACATTGTTATATAGTCTTTGGACAGAAATATCAATCTGTAAGTGGTACTCTTCTTAAACAACGAAACTTGCCTAATATTGTGCCTTTCTTTGGATCGACATAATAAAAGCATGGTAAACCAAACCGTATCACATATTCAAGTCTATGGATTATCCGGTCAAAACAATCTTCATTTGGACCGATTGTTTCATATGGATGTAGCATGCTCACTTATTTAAAATTAACAAATTTTCCTAATAGTGGTTGCTTTGGCAATCTATTAGTTAAATTGTGTAAATTTGAAATAAGGAACAAAATAATGATACATGAAACCAAAATTATAATCTATGTATAAATTTGGAGTATTAACTAAATTATCACCTTAATACAATTTAAACATGGGTCTAAATAAAATGTAGCCCCATAATTGAATAGGTCCCAATTATTTAAAAATATGTGAGCACAAACCAAGACCCATTAGGTCTAAAGAATCCCACAAGTCCAGCAAACAGTTACCAACAGGCCCAACAGTCAAAACAATATTTACTAACAGGCCCAACAGCAAAACAATATTTACCAATAGTCACCATGGTCCAACAGTGACCTTGGTCCAACAGTGAACAGTCACCATGGTCCAACAGTGAACAATCACCATGGTCCAATAGTGACCTCCGACTTTCGATTCAACAGTGAATCGAGATTTTTTTTTAAAATCTATTTCACTATACACCGAATCGCATAATTACTGAATCAATAATCACGGAATTGTAATTAAACAATGAACATGAATATAATCACTGAGAATATAATTGCAATATAATCACTGAATTGTAATGAAACAATATAAAGAATTGCAGGAATTGCATAATCACTGTAACACTGAATGATTAATATAATCACAATGATTAATATAATCACAATCATTGTAACAATATAATCACTTTAAGATACAACAATACACATTATTGATGTTATCAGGGCCAACAGACAGATAAATGTTCATTAGTCCAACAGAATATCAATATATCAATATCGCCCAACTAGCGATATTCTTTGGTTGGCCCAACAGTCCTTGAATCTATATAACAATATAATACCGTAAATATAATACCTTATATCAAAATATCAATATCGCCCAACTAGCGATATTCTTTTGTTGACCCAACAGTCCCTGAATCTATAAATCAATATAATATCGTATGAAGTAATACAATCACTGTAATCACCGAATCTATATATCACTGTAACAGTGAACATGAACCTATATAATCATCGCATGGTGAATCGCATAATCAAAATAATGAAAACCTTTTACTCTTTATAATTTCTCATGGAATCAACAGGAGTGGCTTTGATACCAATTGTTGTATTAACCAAATAACTTAAAACTCTAGTTGATTCAATGGAAACAAAGGAAGAATAGAAACATACCTTGATCCATAGCGATTTCCCTTTGATTGTGATGTGTTGGATCTTCCGATTGATTCAAGCGTATTACTTAGAGTCTCTGTTGAGAGGATACAAAAAATAATACAGAAAACAATTTCTTCATGCAACACTCAATCGGGGACCAACGACATAGTTATAGTGCTCATACGGATTGTGAATTTCCGATTCTACCCCTCATTGAATTAGAAATTACATTCTTATTTACACCATGTTATTTAATAATACATTATAGTCGAACACCCCTATTAGATCACATATTAGATGGACTACACTTTAAGATAGCAATACACATTGTATTACATATGTGTGCCCACATTATTGCAACACCCCTGCCTTTCTTTCTCTTTTCTCATCATCGCATCTTCACTTGCCCACTTCTTCTTCTTCTTCTTCTTCTTCTTTGTGGAACTCAGATCAAACACAAATCGGTCAAAAACTTTCTCTTTGTTTGGACGCATCCAAAGATCATATTTTTTTCTTTCTTGTAGATAGATAGATATGGAATTAGAGAGAAAGGCGAGGGTTGATCGCCTTCGAATAATGAAATCCAAGACCTCTTGGGGTTTCCTAGCTGCGTTAATTTTACTCTTTGTATTCGTCACCACTAAACTCAGATACGAGCACATGAGGGTCCGCTCTCGCTCTACTTTTCATCAAACATTTCCTCTGCATTTTTTATACATCTCCTTTTACCTATGCTAATTCATTTGTTTCTTCTTCTTGTTTAGGTTGAAAGTCATTGGCGACCTGCTACTGAAACTAGGGTCAGAACCCACCCAACCCCAATACCCTAAAAAAAAATTTCTTCTTCTTCTTCTTGTTTATTTAAAATTCCATTTTTTTTCTTACTTTTTCTTGTTTTGTTTGATCAGGATGATTTAGAGATAAATAATATAGTAGATAGTAGTAGTCGATCGTTGGGATTCTTACCACAAGGCATTGTCGAATCTACTTCAGATTTAGAACTCAGACCCCTCTGGACCTATAACTCAAGGTTCAAAGTAACTACTCTGCTCCCACTATCTCTTTCTCCTTCATTACTATCCTTAATTGCTTACTTCTATTGACAAATATGTTGAAATTCAATTTTAAAGCCTCCCCATTTTAGTTTCGTGCTCCTAAATATTTGGGGAATTTATTAAACAATAAATAAACCTAAACTGTTTCAAACTATCTTTATCAACTTAATGGCTGTGAAATGTTACAAGTATATTGCTGGCAACTTAATGCCTTTGAAACGTATCCATATTACTTCTTTGTTCATCTTTTCAACATCTTCAACTTAATTAGTCTAAGATTTCTGATTGAATACCATGATTCCACCACCAACATCAAAAAACAAACTTACCCTTTGATTTTTGTTGTTGCTGTTATTATTAGTACCATTACTATTATGTGATTTGATACTTTTTTGCACATTGCTTTTATATGTTTTGTTGTATGTAGGGTGGTACTGTGAATTCCACTGCTATCTTGGCAATGCCTGTTGGCATCAAGCAAATATATAATGTGCATAGCATGGTCAAAAAGGTATTTGCATTTCCGTCTCTATTGTGATTTGTTATTCTGTAATGCACACCGTGTTTAAAATTTTTGATTTAGCTAAATTTCAAGGCTCACTAATTTTAGGTTTTCCATTTTCTAGTTCAGTTTCTCTCAGCGAATTGCTCCGTTATACTATTTCATTATGACGGGAACTTGGATGCATGGAATGATCTTGAGTGGAGTAACAAGGCAATTCACGTAGTTGCTGAAAACCAAACAAAATGGTAATCATAGCATCCCTCTTAATCACTAAGCTTCTCCATGTATATTCTTGTCTGATGTTGCATAATTTCCTCATGTGATATTTTTTGTTAGAATCTCTGTTTTTCTTTGTTCTTTATTATTTTTTCCTTCCAAATATTACCAAGTCCAAAGAAAGAAACCAAAAATAAACACTTGTCGAGGATGACCATACACCTACTGCTGTTAACTGGATGAAATATACCCAAAATCTGATTTGATAAAGTCGAATTTGGATTTAGTATTTTAAAATTTATTAGACCTGTGTGTTGGTTGATGATAATTCTAATAGATACCTACATTATCAATTGCAAGGCATATGCTCCCTGTTGTGAATTGATACATATATGAGTTGAGCCCTGATTAGATTCCGGAACACCACAAAATGCTTTGATAGTCTATGCAGTTAAAACGGATAACGGACTCATAACGGTCCAAGAGCATTATAGGTTATAACGGGATATACCGAGATATAACGGTATATAACGAAATAGTTTTTTAAATATATATTTTAATACCCCTACAAAATATTAATGTTATTATAGTAAAAAAAAGTAAATCATGTTCATAACATTAAATTCAGAAACAAAAAACCTTAATAAAAACATTTTCCCTTAGTATGAGAGTGAGATTGCAAGAGATAGTGCGATCGACTCTTCCCTTCTTCTTATCTCATTATTTGTCAAACGGCGAGGTCTAGTTCTCTGGCGATTGACGACGGCAAGCTATGATCCTTCTTTCCTATGAGTCTAGGGTTCTGGTTCGATCGAGAATGAAATGTGCGATTTTTTTTAATGTATTATAACAAAACGTTAAAACGGCATTATTGAAAAAAATGTTATCTCAATAACGGCCACATAACGCCGTTATATCGGAGTCGTGATACCATAACGTGACAATGTCATAACGTAACGGCTCACCCACGTTAAAAGTTATATCAGAGTTATATCGGCGTTATAACATTGTTTTAACTACATATGGAAAGAGGCACTGGAAAAAGAAAAGAGGTGGAAAAAGAAACATCTTAGGCTCTATCCTAGATTGATAGGCTTGCCTGTCTAGGACTTGATTCTCTAAATCTTTTGCACCTTCACATTCTCGCATTTGGGCTGGCACTTGGCAATAAATAAGTTCAGTTCTTGGTCATTCTCACAATATTCTAGTGTTCGAACTTTCTATATGGAGGCACCTACCATTTTACTTCCATTATCTTTCATTTTGACTCTAAAAGCATTTGGAGAGCCACGCCTTTTCCAATGTAGCATTGACACGGATATGACACGCCGATTCAACAATTTTCCAAAAACTAGGACTCGGAGATATATCGACATGTATACTATTTTTTATTTAATGTCAAGGATGCACGGACTCGGACTCGGACTTGGACACGGACACGGATACGACACGACGACTCGACAATTTTCAAAAAAATAGGACTCGGCGACTCGGCGATACGGTCAAACTTAATTTTTTAATATATATTTTTTGTAACTCATCAAATTCAAACATATCAATAATACATTCAAATTCATTCATTCAAATTTACAAATGCATCATAAAGTCAAGCTCAACTGCTCAAGTCATACTCATAAAGCATAAGCAATATAATTTCATTAACTTGATAATGTAAATAAAATGTAAATTGATAATTTTAAAAACTCAAAATGCAAAGATCATCCCCAGTTACTTGGCCTAAAACCAGTTTTAATTTCTTATTTAGTTTTCAGCCAATAGGTGCAAGTTCAATATGGGGTATTTCATATTTGAAGTATTTCATGCATGCTTTCATATATATGAAGAGAAAGAAAAGAAAAAACACAGCAAAACAGGAATCACAGGAAAAAAAAAAAAAAAACAGGAAAACAATTCTACATGCAAGACTATATTTAACTGGAATTCTAATTGCAAAACAAAAAAGGAATCACAAGAAAACAATTATACTTGCAGGAAAAAAAAAAAAAAACTAAATCGAATCGAATCGATCGATGGATGAAATCATAGAAATGTCAAATGAGGAAGGAACCAAAATAGCAGAGAATAGCAGAGAAAAAAAAGAAAAAAAAAAAAAACATAAATCGAATCAATTGATCGATCGATGAAATCAATCAATCGAGGGTCGATGAAATCACAGGAAAGTAGGAAACTAACAGAGGACGCCATGAAATTACTCAGATAAGCAGGAAAAAAAAAACGAAATTTTCGATCGATCGAAAGTACCTGGTGTCGATGAGGACGCCATGATTCTTTGCTCCGAATTCTCTTCTCCTCCCTCTGTCGATCTCTCTACAGTCCTCTCTGTCGAAACTCGAAATCGATCGATTCTTGTCAGTCGAAATCGATCGATGCTTCTCTGTTCTGAGTTCTGACTTCTCTTCTCTCTTCTCTCTACCTCCGTCTCTTGATCTCTCGATCGATCGATCGATGGGTTAGGGTTTGTGAGTTTTTTTTTTGCTCTGTGACTCTGTCGCTGTGTGGGAGGAGGGAGGAAGGATCGGGCGAGTCGGCGAGATAATTAAAAATTTCATAGTCAACGAATTTTGACTACGTCTGGACCGTGTCCGGACCGTATCCAGGCCGTGTCCAACCCAGTCAACGAATTTTGACCGTTGACCCCGTGTCCAATACGTGTCCAACACGTATTTGACGCGTGGTTCGGGGGTTTTTCGGAGAGTCGGTGCATCCTTGTTTAATGTCATATAAACATAAATAATAATCTAATAAAGTGCCTTCCTAGAGTGTGTTCATCTTTGTTGCTAGTAGATAAAAAGTAAAAAAGAACACGAAGAAGAAAAAAATGTAGAGAAGAAGAGGTATAAAAGCAGAGAAGACGTTGATGCTCTATTGCAAGAAAAAACAAACTAGAGAAAAATATAGTAGAGAAGAAGTAGATGAGAGAAGAAGAAGAAGCAAAGATTAAGAAAAAACATAGCTCTGTGCTTTAGTAGCTCTTTGTACTATTTATCTTGAATCACAATTTAAAGAGTCGTTCACTTCAGATGGATCAACAACCATTAAATCCAAAAGTAAAAAATAAAGTGAAGTTGGTTGCAGAGTCTTGACTATAGAGGCGTAGCCGACATATTCATCATATTAACTATGTGTCTGACTCTTGTCGATAAGTTGACCACGTGTTCTACAAATATCGAGTGAGTGTCATTGTCGGATATGTGTTGGACAAAGATACGACAAATTTTCTAAAGAGTCTATGCTTCCTTGAGCCAAACCCAGCACAATCATGTAAATAGATAAAGTTATTATTAATGTTCATCATCAATGCCTGTTGCATTTGTTTTGGAATCTGTTACCATCTTCTTTGGCCATTTTAATTTAAGGTGCGATCTTTGTTGCTTGACGAATTTGGAGTTAGTTGAGTGATGCCATGTAAGGCAAGGGAATCCTTATTTTCTTTGAAGATTGGTGACATTTTTGTCAAATTGAAAAAGTTGTGGCATCTTATCTCTATGCTATCTTTTGGGGTATGTGGCTAGTACATAATAGGATAAATTTGAGGATTTAGCCCATGAATTAGAGCGGGTGAACTTGTAGATTAAGGACCTCATCCATAGTTGGCGAATATACCTCGTCGAGTTTGAATGTTGTATAGTGCATTGGGATAATCTTACTTACATGTAACTTTATCCTTTTTTTGTTTTTGGTCGGGCAGTAGCTTCTTTTGTTTTTTGTTTTTCTTTTGTAGGCTATCGTAGCTTCTCTTCTATCTTTGTCTTTTCATCCAATGAAATTTATTTTCTTGACAAAAAACAATGCATGGTGTCTAATAGAGAAGGCTGATGTGCTTGGAAATGGGAGAAATACGAAGTATCCGCGGTTTGCTCCTTGTTTCCTACAAACGCAACTTTTCTGGATGAATATAAGAACTTTCCTTATGTTTTTATGTCAATGCCAATACCGCCTGAAGTTTCATTTTTCATGTTAAATCCACTACCCACCAGGGATATTTTGAGGACTATGGAGATCGGTTTTGTTAACTTATGTGCAGGTTGTACGAGAGACTAGTCCCTTAACCACTTGATGCTGCATGACTGCATCACTCTCTCTTCAAGGTTCTTTGAGATCATTTTCTCGTTTCATTTTGGTCTTTTGAGTCTCTCTAGTGGAACAATTGTAAGGGTTGGTAGACTGCTGCTTATAGGAAGGGTGCTTGGAAATATTGCGGTTGTCCTCATGCTATATTTTGGGGTGGTGGATGAAAAAAAATTTAAAAGAAAAAGCAATGACAAGAGGGTATTTGTGGTATTGCCTTGAGGAAGGAAACAAATGTCATCATGCAGAGTGTGAACTGTTATAGCATTTGAGCTCCATATCAATTGAGTTATGGGGGTTTCTTTGGAATATTTCTTAGTCCTTCCATAGGAAGTATGGAAAGCTTTTTGGCGTTGTGATGTCCCTAGTTCTTTATGTAAATTTCATTGTTTGTTGTTTCAATCAATATAACAACTCCATTTTCAAAAAATTTCCAGTGTTGAACACGTATTGTACACTCAAACACCGGGACACTCATTGGATACCCCATGCTTCGATGGTCAATTCTTGACATATTTACAAAAGTTTCAATTCTTTACAATTATTACAACCATATTATGACGAGTTAGTAGTAGATGTGTAGCGATATTGACCTACAAGTTATGACTAATAATATAAAAGCTATAGATGGAAAGGTAAATAATATTGTGATGCACAATTACTCCCTGTATTGTGTTTTTTATGTTGATGTGTTTGATACCTAGTATGTCAGACACTGACTAGTTAGGTTTCAATGAATACATAGTGAGCCTTCTTTCTCTCTAAAAAAGAAACACTTAAAAAAAAGGTCCTGCAAATCTCCTAGTTTTAATCTGGGAAGCACCATCATGGACATGACAATACAAAGAATCTAAAGAAAAAGTGATAGACGCGAATAAAAATAAATTGTACTTATTATATAATTGTTTAATTTATTATGTGGGAGCCAAAAATAATCCTTACCTAACAGGATAAGTAAGCTTGAAGATTTGAGTTGTCCCCGAGAAGCTAAAAAATTACCCGCGAAAGTTACAAGTATAGAAAGCTCAAGTTTGGGCCCAATACAACTCAGCAGAACACTCTTTTCTTAGTAGAGTAGTGTTCGACACAAACCACCATGTTCGGCATAGCACACAAGGTTGCAGGAGAGGTGTCTCCAACCAGGAAGTTACAACCACCAACAGGAGGTTACAACCATCTACGAAAGTTACAACTATTTAAGAGAAGTTACAACTACCTAAGAGAAGTTACAACCGCCTGCAAACAGATGACTCACTCATTATCCACGTGTCTCACTCTTTTGCCACGTATCTCATTCATCTGCCACATGTCTCACTCATCTGCCATCAGTTTACTCGTTCTGTCTCTATAAATAACCAAATACAAAGCCATCCGAAGGTAACTTTTTTTTCTTGATTTACAATTCTTTCTTCAAATATAGAGAAATAAATACTTTCCTAAAGGCATTGTTCTAACTTTGGCATCGGAGTCCTGGTGGCAGGCATCACACCGATGTCAAGAATTAATCTTCATCTTATACAGATTGCTCCGCGTGATCAGCACGTGATTTGGTGGAAATTTGCATCTACATATTACATTAACAATGTTTAAAGCATATCAAATCATAATATAAATATGAAACATTCAAATAACTAACATAACTCAGTTATAAACATATCATATCATGAGTCGATCAATAATATATGGGCATTTATGTTTGATTGTTCATCCTGTAAAATGCTTCATTCTGTCAATTATGTAGTCTATTACACTAGTCATGTCCATAATGATTCGTTGTGGTTTCTCTCTAGTCTTAGCTCAAATCTACATTGCTAATCGTTAGTACATTACAAACATAAGGGGGGGGGGGGGGGGTACATAGTGATGCAGGACATTTACAAATTTTAGGGTATTTTTATTTTAGAAATTAGGAGTTTAATAATATTAGGAAAATTGTTTATTTTTGCAAGTCTAATAGTTTCAGGAATTACTAATTGTCTTAGGCTAGGAAACAGGCAATGTATATTTTGAGTAAGATTCAAGTTTCTATTTTAGGAGTCTTATTTTGGTTTATAAATATACCCCAGTTGTAACGGGGCAACATCAAGTGTTGCGGTTTGATGAATCAGACGAAATGTTGCCTGCTTTCTCATCACAACCATTAAGCTAGCAACAAGACGACTAAGCCTATTCGCCCAACAAAGAGGCCGCCTTCGGAACGGCTTAACAAGGAAGACAGACTGTCACATGGCCTAAGAGAGAGAAAGAAAAGTCAATAACGGCGGAGTCGATCATTCTGCTAATTTTGGTTTGAGTTGATTTTAGGGTATTATAAGTTTTGTGGAGTTCTATTTGCAAATTGCAATTTGCATCAGTTGGTGTCAAAGCGCGTTTGCGCATCATGATAAGCTTCCATTGAAGTTTTTATCATTGCCGTCGAAAATTTCTTTATCGCCATCATCATAATCATTGCGCGTGATTACAAGTCCTTGTTGAAGTTAGTTTGAAAAAAAATCCATTGTGAACAATGAAGAATTTCAAGAATTGGCTAAGATAGTTGAAAAATTAGTGAAGATATACAAGCAATCAAGAAAAGTTGAATACCATCACCGCTACCTTGGAACATATTATTATGCGACTTGATGGTCATCATCCTCCTCAAACACATCATGGAATCCCGTTAGGTGCACAACAACAAATCCTCGCCACGAACCACCAAGGCAAAACAATCTGTATTTTCAGGGAATAACTATTAAAATTGATTTTCCAAGATTTGAGGGTTCTGAACCAGAAGGTTGGTTAGATCGTGCCGAACAATATCAACTTCTTCATGGAATTCCTCATAGTTAGATGGTTCCATTAGCTGGATTATACTTAACAGGTGAAGCTTCTTTTTGGCATTGTTGGATGCGTCGTTTTATTGGAGCTATGAGTCGGCTTGAATTTTCTCGACGCATGTGCATAAGATTGGGTAATCGAAAAAATCTTAATTCGGGTGGTGCATTGTCTGGGACTGTGCATGAATACATCAGTAAATTCGAGCAAATCTCAAATATGGTAAATCTTCCAATCCTCGGCGTTCATCTTATTAATATGTTTATTTTTGGTTTGCATCCTAAAATCAAGCCTGGATTTCGCATCTTACATTCTGAATATCTTATTGATGCTTTTGAATATGCATTTCATCGAGAAGATGAAATTATTTCGATTCAAGAATATAGATTGTTGTCAAGGATGCACGGACACGACGACTTGGAAATTCCCAAAAAACTAGGACTGGGCGACACGTCAACCTTATATATATAACTCATATGAATATAAACAATAATAATGACTAACTTAACATAAAATTGTTTTGTATTACAGGAATTGAAGCAGAAAATTGAATTATTTTTTGCAAAAGAGGAATTGAAGCAAAACGAGATGCACAGAGAGCAAAATTAGTGCAAATTTGTGCAAGAGTCACAAGCTCATCAACATTGTTACAAACTTAGATCCTAGAGTTTTTTTGGAGCATTTAAAGGATACCCATTGCTTCAAATATCTCTAACGTCAAAACCCATTAACAAAAAACAGATCAAATAGCAATTAAGTCTGTGTTTTGAGATCCAAATCAACTCAATACATGTTATGACATAATGAGAAACACATCCATCAAAGGCATTAAAGTAGACCTAAGAGAAAGAGAATACAAAGTCATGTAGAAGTGATGAGTGAGAAGAAGTGTGTTTTTACAACTCATTCACTCACTTAACAACAATTTGCACAAGCAGTCATGGTCACTATAGTTTTTGTAGAGAGAGAAAAAGAAGACAGCCTAGCATGATGGTTGAGTTTTGATTGAAGAGAGAGTTTACGTGACGTCGACATCAACAACAGATCGTCGGACGTCCAACAAGCTCTGTCGAAACAGGTTAGTACAAATCTCCTTCCCTTGATCTCTCTCTGAATGTCTCTCCCGTCTCTGGTCTCTTTCCCTTAAGTTTTTCAAAATCGATCGCCCTCGCCTCGCATGCGCCTCTCTCCAAGTCAATCTTGCTTTCTTGTTGGATATGTACTGTGTGTATGCATAGAGAAACGATGACCTAATTGGGTTGTTATTTGCAACCAATTAGGTCGCTATTTGCACCCAAGAAAAAACAGAAAATCAACATGACCGTGTCGGATCCAGTCAATGTGTCGGGACTGTTGACCGCGTGTCAAATGCGCGTCTCGAAACGAGGGTTTCCAAAGAGTCCGCACATCCGATGCGCATTCGACTCTCGAAACGGGAGTTTCCAAATAGTTCGTGCATCCTTGATTGTCGACAATTTTCTAAAGGTGTTCGTTTAGGTTCTAATATTTCTAAAGATAGTTTTATAAATGCTTTAAAGAAATGTTTTACTTGTGGGCATTTATGTAGAAGAAGGGGGAAGTTTGTTGGCTCATGTTCATGAAAAGACACAATCTGATTTGTTATATGGGAAACTCTTTCGGCAGTCTGGAACTTTGTGTAATCTATTACTTTCCAAGGCTCGTATGGCATATGTTATATTTGATACTGGAAGTAATGTGAACTTGATTTTGAGGCGTATGGTTGATTCTCTTTATCTTTCTCCAACAACTCTGAAAAACTAAGGAACAATATTCAAAATAAATGAAATAATAATCGAAATAAACGAAGCAATAATCGAAATAAAAGAACAAGAATCGAAATAAAACTACGATAAAAGTTAATCTAAAACAACTAAGAAAATAACTATTATTTCAATCATCAACCTCTGAACAATGAATAATTCCTTGCCTTATTTATAATCTTCCTAACTTCTTTGGTAAGCTAATTAACCTAATCCTAATTTGCTAATAAAGCCCTAATTACTGTTTTGGAGCTTTATTTAATAGGTCCAATTATTCATAATATTAATATTGCTAACTAAATCGTAATATTGCTAATACTGCTTACGTCAAACTCACTATTCTTCAAAGAAGTTGTATACTTTTAAAGTGGGAAGTTATGAGAATTTTACAAAATTGTTTGTGTGGGTGTGCGCTTCAATGGTTTTAAAGACTATATCTTGTGTTATGTTAGGAATTTAGATGCTTGTGACTTGATCTTAGGTACTACTTGACAATGTCGTGTTCGTGCAATTTATAGTGCTTGAAATCAGACATATCACATCCAATTGTCGAAAAGTTTTCATGCTCAAGAGTAGTCATTATCTTGAATGCCTTCACCACAAGTTATTTGTCTCAACAAAGGATGTGATGTTTATCTGCCACCACGCAAGCGACCGGCTGGAAGAAACAAACTTACATCCGTCCGACAAAGTATCCAACTCGTTAGGAGTCGAGTTTTTAAGAGGAGCCTGATGCAAGAGATTTATAAATTTAGGGTATTTTTATTTTAAAAATTAGGAGTTCAATAATAAGAAAATTATTTATTTTTGCAAGTGTAATAATTTTATTATTTGTCTTGGGCTAGGAAATGGGAAATGTCTATTTTGAGTTTATGTTTTAGGAGTTTTATTTTGGTCTATAAATAGATCCTAGTTGTAATTGAATTTTGGTCAGAGTTGAATAAAAGTAGATTTTAGAGTAGGAATTTTGCGGAGTTCTATTTGCAAATTGTGATTTGCATCAATAAGTTATCCCCCCTTCCCAAAAGATTCAAAACTATGTTTTGAAAGAGCTAATATTTGTCCAGATCAAGGTTCTAAAAATCTAGGCCGTAGGCGGGTGGCCCAAAGGCGTTGTCGTGGCCTAGGCAGTTTTATTTATTTATTTATTATAATTTATAAAAGTTAAGTGTTTCCATCCGACTAGTGTCTAGGCTGATTCTTAGAACACTGGCCATGTCTACAATGTGTTTGGCTCAGTCAAATCTTTAGAAACATTGACCATATATATCCAACATGTGTCCAGGGTGTGTCCATGCCATGTCTGCGCCCTAAGCTCTGTGCTTCAGAGGTTTTGATGGATTGAGTTTCAATTGTAAGACCAATATCATGTTAAGGAAAGCAGGATGATGGGGATCTATGGGTGATTTTTTCAAAGCCATGCCTTCAACATAATCCTGTTGGAATTAGCTATTCACGTGTTCGTCTCTTGAAAGCTGCTTGTTAAGCATCACACTGTAGGAACTTGTGATTCAAGTGCTTCACAAAGCTTCGCCTCACAGTCTTGTTAGATTTTATTTGTCTTCCATCGCCCTCTTTTAAAATGGCGCTAAAAGAAAACTCACTCTTTCATGCTTTTGTATGCTTGCTACCACAACAGCATTGTCATTCTAGACACTGCAGAATCAATGACTTAAGGAATCAGGTTCTCGTCTATCATCTTAGATTGTAATTGCTCCTTGAGAACATGGATTTTCATGGAATATAAGCATTATGTTTCTCAGTGGATCTATCTTACTAGTACACAGCATTACATTTGAACATTTAAGTCATATGGTATGTATGCCTAACACTTCATACTCGCGATGGACGCTGATGGACTATTCATGTCGACACTAGGTGTTCTTTTATATAGTATTGGGGTTTGCGGTATGCCTCTAGGTCTGGTTGTTGTTGTCTACTATCATATGTTACCTGAAATAGTTTCTTGATACACAAACTTTATGTTTGTTTCCACAGGTGGTTTGCAAAACGCTTCTTACATCCAGATGTTGTTTCTATCTATGACTACGTCTTTTTATGGGATGAAGATTTAGGGGTGGAAAATTTTGACCCTGGAAGGTATTTCTCATCTCACAGATATGACCCAATTGTTAACATGAATTTTTTTTATTTTGCATGGGCTTGGTTCAGTTTGTTTCTGTTTGAGTAGCTTCTCTTTATTTTTTGGTTATGGGAAACTGAAGTGAAAATTTTTGTTTCTTTTTGAATCTTCAACAAACATTTTGACCATTTTCATATGAACAAATATGTGCTGCTTCATTTGGAGGTTTCCAAAACTTCGCTGACGCATAGAAGTTTGCTGTGGTATTTCTTGCATAACTTTTGTTCTTATCAGCATTTGGTTGTGAAACAGATTTTATATATATATGGTCCTCGTTTTATTCCATTTTCTATTTTATAAAGTCCAATTTTGTTTCGGCCATTGGATGGAGAGTGAATCTGAGCTGCGAGTTAGATATCAGACACTTCTTTTATAGCAAAAGTAAGGATTACAAAATCTCTTCCTCCCCAACACACCCACAAACCCTTTGCACCACTGCGGCAGGGCCAAGGTGGTTTTTGTATTTGCCTGTTAAAAACTTGATGCGGATTTAATTAACCTAAATTAATAAGCTAATTTAACCCACTTGTAATAACCGCAAGTGCACGGTGCCTAACTGGTAGACAACGGCAAGTACGGGTCGATCCCACGAGGAAAGTGGATGCAATTGAATTTAAACTAATTTAAATGGAAAATGGGGTTACAGCATTTTTAAAACTAAACTAAAAATAAATTAAAAATAAGAAAAATAAAAGATAGATGAGATGGATTTTGTGGGCTTGGACTCACCAATGAGTTAGTAAAATTATTTAAATCTAAATTACTGAAAATTTAAACGAGAAGCTTTAGGGATGAGAATCCCTTGCTTACACCGAATATGTGATCGTTAAAATCCAATTCAACTTATATCATGTTTCTATTAAACATTAACAAATTATTTCAAGCAAATACACTCTTACCAAGTATTAAGTGTCTTTTTAGGGCACACTTAATCAAAGTTTGAGCTTAATATTTTTAGCACATGCTTTGAATATTGAAAAAGGGTAATTCTAACTACCAAACATATCAAGTTTAATTTCTCGAACATGCAAGGTGAAAGCAATTTATCAAAAATTCAGAAATAAATTGTAATTAACAATTAAGCACACAATTCAGTAAAATAAATCAAAATAACTTATACAACCCATTTAGTTTGTCACAAACTCGATGTGGTGGTACTCAGCAGATCAGCAGGTGGTTCGAACACGAATCCCGAAAAAATGTTCCCAAAACGCTCTGTGGTGGTACAGAGCAGAACCGGGGGTGTGAATAGCCAAATAACAGAATTTGACCAGTTCTCCCGCCTCTGCTACAGTACTCTACAGTACCGCCTTGCGCTACAGTGCCTGGTCGTCGTCTCCAGCGAGCAGCAGCGCTCTCGCGGCCTCGTTCTCGCTCCTCGCGAGCGTCTCGTCCTCCAATTAGGTCTGGAACCTGCAAAAGAGAAAGATTTCACTGAGAATACTCAAAAACAGAGAAAGCGAGCACGGAGTAATACTCCTCTGTTTCGATTCCTGTCGCGATGGTGGTGCGCCGCGGACGAGCCTTTCTGTGGTGGTTGTCCGGTGGCGGAGAGATGGTAAGGAGGCCTGGACGAAGAGAGGACAGAGAGGAGAGGAGGACGGCCTGCCTGGCTCTGTCGCGAGGCGGAACAGAGCCGCGGTGAGGCTCTGTTTCGCGGTGGTTGTGGTGGCTCGCGGATGTGTTCTGTCGGATGATGGTGGTTGATGGATGATGGACAGGGAGAGGGGCAGGGACGGTGGCAGAGCGAAGGTTTGACGCGAAACAGGGTTGTCACGCCCCTGTTTCGTGGTGGTGGCGGTTGTGTTGTCCGGAGGTGGTGGTGGTGCTCGGGTGATGGTGGTTGATGGATGATGGAGGTGATTGCTGAGTGATCTGGACAGAGAATGAGTGAGAGATGGATAGGTGGTGATGGTCACCTTGTGAGAAAGAGGTTTTGATTTTTGTCTAATTCTCTTCTTTTCCCTTCTCTTCCTCCCATTTTTCTCACCCTATTCTCTTGTATTTATAGAACATGATCAAGATGAATAGGGATGAGATGAGGGGATGATTCATCAATGAGGGTAGGATTGGGCTTGGCATTGAGTTTGGGTTTAGGTTACGGATTAGGTTTTGGGTTTAGGTTATGAATTAGGTTTTGGGTTTAGGTTTGTGACCATCTGCTTTATACCACCGTTAGAATCGACTAATTGTCGTTCCTTAACTTGTCGCCTTAATATGATTTCATCGTTTACGCTCAAATTCCTACAAAGACATGAAAACGAAATAATTACTATAAAATATAATAATCGAAACACTAACATGTATAAATTAAGGGATATATTATGTAATAATTATGTGAATATCAAATACCCCCAAACCTATATTTTGCTAGTCCTCGAGCAAAACAATAAAAAGAAAATCCTAACTCACTTTCGCAGGTATCATCGGTTGCACTTACCTTAAACATGCAACAAGACTTTAAACCCCTAGATTACCTCTAGTGGACAAGTTATAGTCTCGTGAGGGTTTTCAGAAATGTTACCCACAAACATTACTGACTCAATCAAAACTTGGTCAAACAGTGTTCATTTTAAAACTTCAAGAAATGCAAGAAACCAACAGTGTCATTTTAGTGTATCAACAAATTTCCAAATAATTTAATATTCTCCACAAGTTAGAGACAAATTCACAATCATCCTCAACTCAATGTGTGTGTGTGGATGACACTATCAACATAACTTTTCATTTCAGAGTAAAACAATGACTAAATCTCCTGTAGAAAGTTTGTTTTGACTTCAAACCTCTCATGTCACTCACAATAAAGCACTCAGAGATTTGGTATTTCACTCAGTTTATATGTGAGGAAAAGAGTAAATAATGGAAAACAATCATCTCACATATAGTAATATGAAGAACGGACTTTTCAAGAATGGAATAAACATGATCTCATGGACAGGAATATCAATTACTTTTGAAAATGTTGAATCAAACACCATAGGTCTTGGTTATTAAATCTCCACATCTACAGAACCAACCTTTACCTAAGATCAACTAGGACTTTGTTGGGTTGTAATGGGGCTTGGGTAATGGTTAATAAGGAATGTCAAAGGATTCTAAGAAAAGTTTCTAGGAATGTATACACCCATTCAACGAACAATTAGGGCTATAAAGAATAAACCAATGTTGCGCACCATCAATTTTTTTCTTCATTCTCACATCTTTATCCTCATTGAAAAATCTTTTTTATTTTATTTTTTTATTATTTTTTTATAACTATTTTTCTTTTCTTCAACCTTTTTTTTTTATTTTTATTTTTTATCAATAGAGGATTTATGAAATATCTCATATTTTGCTTTTTGATGCCCTTTTTACACCAAGTATATCCATCCATACACATTCCCAGAAACGTTGGGTAAAGGTTAATGGGTTAACAAATAAAAGTTATTCTAAGGCTCAAAAGGCGACAAAAAGGTTAATGTTATAGATAAGTTAAAAGGCTAGTTAATGGTCTAAAAAAAATGCCTAGATCATTTCCTAAGTTCAGGTCAGTATTATGATATCTTAATTGAATAAGCCAAGAAGTTCTAGTGTAATAATTCAATTTTGATGTCATTCCAAAGCAATTGATCAGAAAAATGAGAATAATGAGATCATCAACGAGATAATACGGACTCAAGAAAAATCAGAGCTTATGTATAACCCTCAGAAAAATAGAAAGGTTCAAAACTTTCAGGGTTAAGTCTCCACTATTATTCTAAGGTTTTCTAGTGCATATTTCACTCATCAACTTCAAGTTATGCTAATATGGCTCATGGTGCAAAGATAATCGAGTTGAAAAATCTTATGAACTAGATCTAACTTAAGGATCTTAATAAACTTTCAGTTTTTATCAATATACCAATATGTCAAGTTGGTTTGCATTTTCTTGAGCATAAAACATTTAAAATCCATTTTCACAAAAGACCAAGTTGTCTTGACAGAAAAGTTTTTTTTTTTTTTTTTTAAGAATAAGAAAAGAAAACACTACGAAAAAATGAAAAATTCACCGACTCATGAACCTACCCCCAAACCTAATCCAAACATTGTCCTCAATGTTTAACAAAATAATTCTGACAAATGAATGAAGTAAGTACATGAGAGGAGGTTAGAACAGTATTACCGTGGTGAAGATTTTACCAATTTCCAAGAAGTCATCCATCAATGAGGCTCACCAACATAAGAATCATGGAGTTTTCATTAGAAATCGATAAACTGTAGATTCGACACTAACAAAGAAAATTAAAAAAAGGCAAGTTGTAAGTCAAAACTATTACGGAGCTAACGAGTATGAGTGAAACACAACTAAATAGGGTACTCGAAAATCAATCCAGACTAACAGCAAAGACACACAACTAAAGCTAGGCTGCCTCCTAGGAGCGCTTGGTTTATCGTCATCAGCTCGACAAATATTCTTCCTAAAAATGATGTATCGAAAAGTGGAGAGGAAGAACATGACAAACACTTAGTCCATGGTCGTATATCAACAATCTGAATAGTTGAGGATCAGTCCACCAAAATATAGCAATCACATGGGGCACCAAATACACTAGGACATCCCAAAAGTGACCAGCAGTCATACTCAACAGAGGATTTTTGCGTGCTCCAAAAAGGGATAATCCTATGTCTGGTTCCAAATCAGATGATTGAATAATTTTCACAACAGGATGGTGAAAACTGAAATCCTCACTACAGCACAAGGGATCGGTGAAAGTAGCCTTAATAAATGGGAATGTGATGCAAGTAGATGAGACGATGGATATATCAGGTGGTACAGGCTCATCACATGAATCATATAGAGATATTGGTCTAGACAACTCATCACCTGAAAATGCATACCTGAGGGTGTCAGGTAATTGTTTAAGGTCAAGCTCAGGTGGCTCAACTGATGGGACTAGTTTTGACTCACTGAGTGGAAGAGGATTCACTTTAGACTTCCATTTATAACTAGGATCCACAATGGGGACTGAGTCAAACAAATCATTGACTTTCCTAATGGAATCATCAACATCAAAGTCTAAACTAAATTGAGTCAAACAAGCCTCTAAACAGTCAAGGGGAGACTCTAAAGAATGTTCACAGTTTGATTTTATGCGTGAGTCACTAGGAAGGCATATGTTTAATGAGTCAACATGGGAAGGAGATGTCTGTAGTGTCTCAGAATATTCAGGTTCATCAATAAATGAGGCTTTATCAGCTTTCTTATGAGATGAGGATGCAACCTGTCTAGACAACTCAATGACACCCATATCAAGCATTTCTACCTGATTGTCAACCAGTTTTCCACTCCTAAAGGTAGTAATGAATTGGACATCTTCACTGTCCGACTCAGATGTACCACTAATTTCAAATTGACCATTTGGGTTGGAAATAGGTTGGCTAGGGAATATTTCTGACTCTTATCTCAGGAAATGACTCAGCTATTTGACTCACAGTCATCTCAAGTTTTCGGATAGCTTGAGAGTTTTGTTGATAAATAGCTGTCAATTCTATGATATCCTGAAAATTTTGCTCAAGCACTTCCCCTGTTCGCTTTATAAAAATGTTCATGATATACTCTAACTCATTATCAGGAATGAAAGCTGGAGGAGTCTGAGGAGTGTCTAGAGGGCCCTCATGGTACTGACCATGAGCCCATGAGAAGTCAGGATGATAGGCTAGACCTGGGTCTAAATATGGATCATAATCAGGTCGTCGCATGTCATAAAATGAATTGACTTGCTCGGAAAAATTGGCTGGATAATCCTTTGTGTTCATGGATTTTTTATTTTTATTTTTGAAAGCACTAACTTTAAAAATATACACTGGCTTACACGCAATCAGCAACCAGTAAATGCACAAGGAACATGCCTCCCTAAGCAATCAACGTTTTTTAGCTCAATTATCTTTTTATCTTTGGGGGACAATTATTTCTTATGTAATCTTTATGATAGAACAATGAGTGCTACAAGTTGATCCTAAGAGTGTATACTTTACACCACAAAGTTCAAAATCAGTGGGCTAGAGTTTTGTTTCAAAGAAACCGGATTATTGCACAAGAGAAGGTCACAATGGTCCAATTAAGTACTTCCTTGTGCTACCGCTCTATAAGCCAATAGATGTGAGAACGATGTGATGTTAAATGTACACTTGAGGCTTGTGTTCCTAACCCAAAACTGTTAGTTACACCAATTCTTCTTGTGGATCGTAGCTTACTTATGACTTCGGCGTACCGGGTAAATTACCCTTGTGGCAGTGGCCTCTCGGAGTTCATTGAATGATTAAACCCATCGTCACTTTTAGCTTTGGTCAACACAAAAATTATTGAATTCACCTTGGTCTTGGTTGTCCTATGAACACCGTACCTAAAAAATGGCTCTATCTAACTTGCTAATTGATTTTAATTATGTTTGGCTATTGGTTGCACACAGCTGGAGTGATGAGGTGGAGATATCAAGTCCCACCAGTTTCTATTTAAAAGCTGGGTCTGCTTATTATGAATTACTAAAGTTTAGCATCCACAATTACAGAAATTAAACAACCAATCACATAATTTCAAACAATTACACAAAGCACCCGGGTCGCTAATGCGTTGCGTGTGATAGAAGTACTTACAGTGTGCGTATTCCAATCTGCACAAAAAGTTAGCACAATTCAAAAAAAATCCGACTTCTTTTTATCTATTTCACTCAACACACAAGCACATGCAAATAAATTTACTGGTCTTGGTCTTAGAAGTCGGATTTCTAAATCATAAAAATTATTGGGTAACAATTAAAATTGTTTCCCTATAATTTCTTTTGAATTAGAGAATTTAGGGTTTTTTTTTTTTTAAGGTTTTTTTTGTTGTTGTTGTGATTAAACAAAATGAAAAACAGTAAAATTTAAAAATTATTACACCACACACTCGTAAAACGAGGTGAAAATAAAATTAAAACTCTCCTCACAAAAATAAAAATAAAAATAAAAATAAAAATAAAAATAAAAATAAAAATAAAAATAAAATTTGCTTGATGTTTTGCAAGATCGTCCAATTTCCTCGAAAAGCGTGTAATCTGCAAAATCAAACACAAAATGAGTGTAAAAAGAACTTAATAAAAATAATAATAAATTTTTGTTTTTTTGTTTTGTTTTTAAATTTTTTATTTTTTTATTAGTGAAAATAAATCTTAAATTCAATTACACCGCTTCCTTCCCCGGCAACGGCGCCAAAAACTTGATGCGGATTTAACTAACCTAAATTAATAAGCTAATTTAACCCACTTGTAATAACCGCAAGTGCACGGTGCCTAACTGGTAGACAACGGCAAGTACGGGTCGATCCCACGAGGAAAGTGGATGCAATTGAATTTAATAATTTAATTTAAACTAATTTAAATGGAAAATGGGGTTACAACATTTTTAAAACTAAACTAAAAATAAATTAAAAATAAGAAAAATAAAAGATAGATGAGATGGATTTTGTGGGCTTGGACTCACTAATGAGTTAGTAAAATTATTTAAATCTAAATTACTGAAAATTTAAACGAGAAGCTTTAGGAATGAGAATCCCTTGCTTACACCGAATATGTGATCGTTAAAATCCAATTCAACTTATTATTTCAAGCAAATACGCTCTTACCAAGTATTAAGTGTCTTTTTAGGGCACACTTAATCAAAGTTTGAGCTTAATATTTTTAGCACATGCTTTGAATATTGAAAAAGGGTAATTCTAACTACCAAACATATCAAGTTTAATTTCTCGAACATGCAAGGTGAAAGCAATTTATCAAAAATTCAGAAATAAATTGTAATTAACAATTAAGCACACAATTCAGTAAAATAAATCAAAATAACTTATACAACCCATTTAGTTTGTCACAAACTCGATGTGGTGGTACTCAGCAGATCAGCAGGTGGTCCGAACACGAATCCCGAAAAAATGTTCCCAAAACGCTCTGTGGTGGTACAGAGCAGAACCGGGGGTGTGAATAGCCAAATAACAGAATTTGACCAGTTCTCCCGCCTCTGCTACAGTACGCTACAGTACCGCCTTGCGCTACAGTGCCTGGTCGTCGTCTCCAGCGAGCAGCAGCGCTCTCGCGGCCTCGTTCTCGCTCCTCGCGAGCGTCTCGTCCTCCAATTAGGTCTGGAACCTGCAAAAGAGAAAGATTTCACTGAGAATACTCAAAAACAGAGAAAGCGAGCACGGAGTAATACTCCTCTGTTTCGATTCCTGTCGCGATGGTGGTGCGCCGCGGACGAGCCTTTCTGTGGTGGTTGTCCGGTGGCGGAGAGATGGTAAGGAGGCCTGGACGAAGAGAGGACAGAGAGGAGAGGAGGACGGCCTGCCTGGCTCTGTCGCGAGGCGGAACAGAGCCGCGGTGAGGCTCTGTTTCGCGGTGGTTGTGGTGGCTCGCGGATGTGTTCTGTCGGATGATGGTGGTTGATGGATGATGGACAGGTAGAGGGGCAGGGACGGTGGCAGAGCGAAGGTTTGACGCGAAACAGGGTTGTCACGCCCCTGTTTCGTGGTGGTGGCGGTTGTGTTGTCCGGAGGTGGTGGTGGTGCTCGGGTGATGGTGGTTGATGGATGATGGAGGTGATTGCTGAGTGATCTGGACAGAGAATGAGTGAGAGATGGATAGGTGATGATGGTCACCTTGTGAGAAAGAGGTTTTGATTTTTGTCTAATTCTCTTCTTTTCCTTTCTCTTCCTCCCCTTTTTCTCACCCTATTCTCTTGTATTTATAGAACATGATCAAGATGAATAGGGATGAGATGAGGGGATGATTCATCAATGAGGGTAGGATTGGGCTTGGCATTGGGTTTGGGTTTAGGTTACGGATTAGGTTTTGGGTTTAGGTTATGAATTAGGTTTTGGGTTTAGGTTTGTGACCATCTGCTTTATACCACCGTTAGAATCGATTAATTGTCGTTCCTTAACTTGTCGCCTTAATATGATTTCATCGTTTACGCTCAAATTCCTACAAAGACATGAAAACGAAATAATTACTATAAAATATAATAATCGAAACACTAACATGTATAAATTAAGGGATATATTATGTAATAATTATGTGAATATCACTGTTACATGTGTTTATATAAACTATATTGTTTGGACTGAGCTTTGTTTACAGAAGCACAAACTTGGGTGTTTGATCAAATTGATTTTTTTTTTTTTTTTGTTATTAATATTATCGCTGTTGTTGTTGTTTTGTTATTTTTAATTTTTATTAAGTTGTCTTTTCAAGAAAAACGAATATAACATTAATAAAAATACCTAAGGACTCCCTTTGTTATTTCATCACCTTTCGGGTGTCTACAGTGTGGCCCTGATGCACTCAAAGGAGGCCGAGGGCCGAGGGCAAGCACTTTTACAGAAGAAAATGCCAGTGAGGCAAAGCCCGCCATAGACAACGTAGCTTAAAATCTGCAAACGACTATATCTTTTCTTAGGGCAAGACACGTCCACAAGTTTAGCCTTATATTTTGTTATCACAGTTTGGACTTGTATTACATATCATCTTCAACTACAAAGGACCTTTTACAAAGAGCCTCGATATAATCCATTCTAATATTGTTTTGGTGTTTGTTTAGGTTTTTGCAGATTATGGCTTCTGAAGGTTTAGAGATTGCACAACCTGCTTTAGATCCTGGTCTATCTGAAGTACATCATCGGATAACCGTTCGCAACAAGAAACACTTGGTCCACAGGTAATTATGCACTAGTTCTCATGGTATCTTTTTTTTTTTTTTGCTGTCTGGGCTCTCTGTGCTTATGAACCTTTTTTCTTTGGTGCTTAGACGAGTGTATGCTGTCCAAGGAGGTAAGAATTGTTCCGACGAAAGTATAGGACCTCCATGTGCAGGGTAATCTCTCGGACTTTTGATATTCCACTTGATCTACTGAAGTTTTGATTTGGTATTAATGAATCATTTTAGTATATTTTGAAATAGTTGAGAGTTCGCAATCATTCTTCACTTCTAAGAGTGCTTTGGGAAGATATGCACATTGTTTGAGCAAGAACAAGTATTAAGAAGTAGCTCAAGACCTGTCTCACAAGCTCGGCTTAGCAACTAAAGATGAAGACCGATAGTCTGATACTAAGTCAATACACTGACCTTGTTATGTTTGACATAGCCTGTACGTAATAGAATAAAAGAAGAAGGAAGACTAGTAGCTGCTAGCAAGAAGAATACTTGTGAGAAAATAAGAGTTGTGTGAAGGCGAACGAGGGTTACTCAAGGATACCCTTAAAACATAATAATGTCGTAGAGAATCTCCCATCTCATTGAATCTTAACCATAGTACCAAGCCCTTGGGTTTTTTGTTGATGCATTAATTTTTCGAATAAGTTTATTCTTTTAATAAAAGTCTGTTGAATTTCTATTCAAAAGAAAAATGATTTTTTTTTTCTTTCAAGAATTCAAATTTCCTTTAATAGATTCCTAGGACTCAGGTGTTTGACATTCAAATTCTGATGAATAGTATTGTTTGTCTTATTGCTACTCAGTACTCCACCTTGCCAACAAAATTTATGCCTTTGTCCTCTTGAACCAAAAACTCTTGTGCTGACTAAAGTAGCATCTTAGTAATATACCCGCCTACAAATAAGTAGACTGGAGCTGAATTTGGAAAAGATCAAGATAGAAATGTCTCATACAAGGCCACTAAAATGAAATCGTCATTCTAAATCCTGATTGTAACCCAGCTAGGAAAGGAATTACACATCAGAATCATCCTCGCAGCTGCATATTTAAAAATGGTCCAAGGAAATTACATTTTGTTAGTTTCTTGTGAAAATTTTGTCTATTTCATCAATAAAACAAAAAATTTCATTAAAAGGAGAGGAGCAAGAGCTCAGAGAAAGGAACTTACTCATAGCCATGCTATTCTAAGTTGTAAATTTTTAATAGAATCACATAAAGTGCTTTGATTGTTTAGTGCTGGTTAACTTAAAAAAAGAAATTGTTTTTTCTACAGATGGATAGAGGGAATGGCGCCTGTCTTTTCAAGAGCAGCCTGGCGTTGTGTGTGGCACCTCATCCAGGTAACAATTGAGATTCAGGGCATGGCCATTTTCAGCAGGTGTTTACTTGGTGCATTTATTGTTCTTTTCTTATTTAATTGGACCATGCCAAAACTGTCCCTCCCATGGCGGTTTTGGATGCTATTAAAATATGAGAATCTTTTAAGGGAATGTCGTTCGCCTCCCTCCCTCCTTTTCCATTTTGACTCCAGCTTTGGGAGATTCAAATGGATGCAGGATTATTGTCCAAATCACGTGGGGTTCCCGTCCGCGGGATGAAATGACAGTCTTACTAAGCTCTCAGTAATCTCATGATGTACGTACTTCTTTCTGATGCAGAGTGACCTCGTTCATGGCTGGGGTTTGGACATGAAGCTTGGGTATTGTGCGCAGGTGAGAATTTTCCCATATATTGTTTGAAGCACACATGTACAACACGTGCGCTATAGTAGTTTTGATACATATAAGTTCAGATGTTCGATCTGGTAGCATCTTTTGCCTTTAAAGCTAAATAGAAAGCCGTACCAACTATTAAAAGCTTCATAAAAGTCTAGAAATACAATCTTGAAAGAGTTATTTTTTATCACGTGTTTTTTCAGATACCATCAAGGTTATCACTGAGGAAATAGTTATGTTTGAAAAAATAAGGTTACAAAATTCACTTGTATGTCAGTTTCATTTTTCTCCATGAATCCGTAAGAATACTACTTGATGGTCATATTTTTTGGTTCAACATTCCAGTTTGCTACATTGATTTGTTTCATATTTGGTTTCGTGATTGGTAGTGAAGGGTATCTTTGATTTAGTATGTAGTTGCTTCAAACAGATTGGAAATAAAACAAGAACATAATTATATTAAATAGAAGAAATAAATATCAGGTGAGTTGTCTTGGTTTATGTTTTCTGAAAAGTTGGAGCAATGGAAGAGTGTGTAAAGAAATGGAATTAGAAAACAGAGGGCAAAAGCCTGAAGTGAGGAAGGAGTTCTTCTTGATATCAGAAGTGGGTGGATCTTGCTTTGAAGTTGAAGTGGACAGAATCAGAATGCATATGATTAGGGGATTGGCAGCACATTATTGTGTGTCCATAAATTTGTGCCATATTGTTGATATACACTTGAATGTGTTGAGAATTTTTCATTCTCTCTCCTTTCTTTAGATATCTCTCTCTCTCTTTTTTTTTTTTTGCTTCACACTTGAGAGAGATACACCCTAAAATATCAATCTGTTCTACCAAAAATATAAACTCAGATTCACCTTCATTATGATTGTTTTGTGCTGAGAAAAAGCATGTATAATGAGTGATTGCGAATTTGTGATTATTGGATGTGTAGCATCTGCATGCTAATTTGAAGTTTGTGTCATATTTCTCCCAAGAAGTATTCAGAATTTTTATTTATTGCTAAAAGTCTGGGCTTAATTTCTTACAATTTCATATCAGAATCGGTCAATCATGAACCATTATATTGAGGAGCTACTAATTGAAGATCATTGCTGTGCACCAGGCCAAAATTATTTGGCGTGTTTTAGGAGATTTCACCTAGTAATGGTGGTAGATTTTGCTAATACAATCGAGAGGCTCAAGAAAGTTAATTACTATAAATACAGGAATTGGCAAATTTACATTAGATGTCTTGGACTAGCAAGATTCTTTTGAGGTTAAACTAATCACTTCCCAGGCAAAATGCTACTGAACTGAAGAACTAGTGGAATAAGGCTGGGAAGGCAATGGATGTCTCTAGACAAAATGAGGATATGTGTGTTGCTTGAGAACATTGAGGCCATAGAGACAGCCAATGCAGATGGGATACCTGAACTAGTCTCACCTTCAGTTTTTGAAAATGAACTAATATCTAAAAAAATGCAGACATGTCAATGAGTTGGTGTTTTTTCTAAAGATAAAATATTTATTCAATGAAAGTTAAGAACTAGATCTAGGATTTTTTATTTTTTTTTGGATCATGGAAATTTAAGCAATATATATATATAATAAAAGAGGAATGAGTACAAGAGGTGACTAAGGAGGTCAACATAAGAAACAAAAACCCTACGACATAATCTTACCGTGGCTCTATTACAAGCTAAAAAGGGCTAGCCCAATAAAAATACATACATGAAATTTCTTATCTTTAATGATTCCACTGGTGGTTCCCCACTGCCAAAATAAAGATTAAACTTTATTGATGAGTATGGGAGTATCATGTGGTCCGCCTTTGAAAATTCTGTGAGTATGGGAGTATCATGGTCGTGGTATCATGTGGTACCACAACCATGAAGTCATTTCTGATCATGCACCAATCGTTCTGAAAAAAGAAAAAAAGTCAACAGGGAAACCATCAATGTCAGCCACCACCTATCTCTAGCGCAAGATCCCTTCAGATATGTCTCTATCTAGGTTATCAGAAGTTGGGAAATCAGAGTGTTAAACACAAATCCACTCAATTTTGGCATCCGTTGCTCTTAATCTTGGAACATAGATTTAAGATTGAAATTAATAAAAAAAGAATGAGCGAATGATCATCCATGGAAAAGACCCAAGGATTGTGTGTTATCATAGCAATTCCAGATGGTCCACTCAACCTTCTTTGGGTTGGAAAGTTTTATCGACTCATCTAGGAAACACCACCTATCTTTGAGTCCAAGTTAAATATTAAAAAAATGAAAATAAAAATAATGAAAAATACATTCTTCCAAGACATCTAAAATATAAAATGCATTCTTCTGAGACACCACCTATCTTTGAAGACAATGGGAAATGCATTCTTCTGAGACACCACCTATCTTTGAAGAAAAATAGAAAATGCATTCTTCTGAGACATCTAAAATACCGGCCAGTGTTCTTTTTCCACTATTGTGTGTCTCCTTTTTCTTATAATCAACTAGCACCTCATGCACACTACATGTGCCCACATTTGTTTTATTAGTTCTATTTAAAATTTTATGTTTCCTTTTTTAATACTATACAATTTGAATGAGAAACAATATCATAATTTTCATTCACACATCACCAACTTCGATCAGTAAACATGCGACAACAATAATATGAAACAAATCAAAAAAAGAAAATCATTAAGTTACAATTTTATCTAAGATTGATTTTCTTTTTTCTTAAATAAAAGACTTCACAACGTATCGCTCTACACTAAAACGTCCATATAGTTCCAAATCGATATTATTTTTTGAAAATTTTATAAGGTAATTATAGAATTTAGTAAATAATTATAGATAAAACAGTAGAGTATATATATACATATATCAACCAAATTAATTACAATCTGACATTGGAGTTTTTTTTATCATAACTTTATAGATACAAAATGATGTTATTTTTTATTTTTTTATTTTTTAATTCTGAATAAAAATCTTGGTACTATAAATTATAATGTCACATGAGAAAGCAAAAAATCGTACTTTAAAAAAAAGTTCGGTATTGGTGGTAATGAGTCTTAGCTTAAGGGTAATTAAAAAATTTGGAATAAAATTAGAAAAGAGATGGGCAGCCATTTTCGACTTGGGGGTATTTCAGGAATCTTCTTATGGGAGAAGGGTGATTTCTTTGGAAAGTCAAAGTTCCTTTAGGAATCATGATGGGACCTGTAAACTGTGTTGAAAGCAAATGCACAAACACTCGTACCTTATTTCACACCTAGCCCCTAAAGTGAAACTTTAAACTACACACAAAACTTAGTAAATTTGTTAAATGGACAGGGGTAAAATGGTCCATGATAAACATACACGGACCATTTTCACTGTTCCTCCATTGAATGTTCGTTGTGGGGTTTAGATACAATATACTATAGTGTTTTGCTGATTATAAATAAATAAATTCTTAAGAGACATCTAGAATACATATGATGGACTCAGAGTGTGTAAAACTGCATAGAATTTAGTGAAGAAACTTAAACCATCGACAGATTATGGAGAGGAATAAACAGGCTAGTTCACGGATGAAACTTAGTTAGCTTATTAGTATTCTTTGTGGAGACATTGATGATGAACTTAAAATGCTAATTTTGCGTCCAACATTGGCTTCAAAGTAGGCAAAGATAATAGAGTTAAATTATGGTCAGACAAGTGGTTAACTGAGTCTATGTTTCAGTCCTCTTTCCTAGCTTGTATGACTTTCTTCTCGTCGGCATGGCTGCATCAATCAATTTTGCTCATTGTCTGATCAAAGGCAACAATGGAAGTTGGCTCCTCGCAAGCGACTCAGTGATTGGGAGCTGAATCATGTCTCCGTCGTCCTCACACATCTTTACAATCATGGCTACTTGGTGTAGAAGACGACCGGGTCTGGGCTGACAGTGGCACCTACTCAGTAGCCTCTCACTATGGGATTCTGACTTGTATCATCCCTACTTTCAAGCCCCCTCGTATCTTTCCTCGAAGTTGCTGTGGCTGAAATTCACTAATGACTGTGGAGCACCTACCCTACTGGTTCCTCCATCAGCGAATGGATGCATCAATGGGTTAAGAACAATTTTTTGATTGAAGTCAGACGTTTGCGGGACAGATTTTTATTGAAATTATGAATGCTATTTGGAAAGAAATAAATGCATGGACCTTCAAGGGAAAGCTTTCAGATCCTGCCTACCTGGCGTGCTCTATTAAAGAGTGTGCTTGGCTATGGGGTATTTGTAAAGATGACTAGGGTAAGCATTCTAGGTTTAGCTTCGGTGGTATTTTGATGAATATATGCCAGCAAGTTTTAAAAAATCTATGAGTTGTGGCCCTTTTATGAGGCATGAGGCGTAAGCCTCACTTAAGGAGCTTTACTTAAATAGCAATCATTTGGATCAATTGTTAAAAACCAATGAGGTGTAACTGTGTAAGCCAAAGTTCGTTAACCATAAGCGTCGCACTAAGGCGAGCCTCAAATCGTAGCCTCACAACTAAAACCATGCAGCTGAGTGGTATTAGTGTTTTTTTAGCTTTGTTTGGTTTGCCCTTGAGATCTCCTCAAGGAGCTGTACTTTTCCTTCCTCTTATTTAAATGAAGTTTCAGGATTGGAAAAAAAAAAGTGAAAACTTAACCATCAAATAGCCACTCCTAATACTTATTGCCCGGGTAAAAACTGAACTTAAATAGGGATATGAGTGGGTCCTCTCCTAAACCATCTGAGTGAACGCACGCCACTTGTTGGGGTTCTCTTTGACATTGATTCTAATGTTGATAAACCATTAGTGATAAAATCTATGTTGTATTTTTCCACTAAACAAGCTGATGTGTAACTGCTATTTTAGGGGGACCGGAACGAAAAGGTTGGAGTGGTTGATAGCGAATACATTGTTCATCAAGGAATTCCGACATTGGGAGGACCTTCTGCAGAAAAGGTAAGCATGTGCTAAATTAGCTTATATATGCTGAATTTGCCTTCCCCAAGAATAGTTTGTTTGCTGTTGTGCATAATCTTCATGACCTTGCTGCCATTGAGTTTAATTAAATAACATGATACATATGAATTTGTATTTATGTATAAATATAATGTTCTTAATTTATCATCTCATTTAATAATAAACAAAGGATATAAATATGTTTTATCAGAACTTCAAGAAAGATAACCCCTGTCACATTAAAATCTTCATTTTTCATATTGCCCATACAATTATAATCTATATGCACTCTCAAACTGTCACATAAACTGCAAAAGTCATCGTTAAATTTTGTTCACAACTTCAAGAATATAGCGACCAAGTATCGAAAGATAAATTACTATGTCATGTAAATTATTATGTCTTTCCATTAGAATTTGTGATTTATAGTTTCTTGTTTATTATCCTTTTCTTCATCAACACTTCTAACAAATCTTCTTCCTCCTCTTCGTCAAATAGCTCATAAGCTGTCTTCTCCTCTTTCACTTGTTCATTATTTGTTCCTCGGATTCCTCAAACAAGTGTAAATGATTGAAGAAAGGGTCTATAGGATTAAAAAATATTTAAAAGGCGTGGGCCCTATAAAAGGTTTATAAAATTAACTTTTCCTTCTTAATCGATTGGGCTCAAAATGAAAAAAAAAAAATTTAATAAAATAAAAAAAATGTTCGCCTGATTATTTCTAATGCTAAAATAAATCATGAATCGCATGAATCGTCTCAATGTTACGGCTTTTATCCATCTACTCTACATCTCTACATCTCTTCTTCTGTTCCCATGATACAGACCTTTCTTCATCTTGGATTCTCAACTCTTATGTCTCTCGTCGGCCAATAAAAAAATATCAAAATAGCTCATCTTGCCAGATTCCTCAGTGTATACATATAGGAGGATGTACCTTGAGGCCTCTGCTAACTCCATTCTTGTACCGGTTTCTTTGTTTCTTTTCTTTCTATGATTTACCTTTTTGTTTATTTTCTTCTGCCTTTTGTTCCCAAGGAAGAATGAAGCTTGAGGCGTTTGCTAGCAAATGCAGCCCAAGCTGAATATGAAACCACTTCTTTTCTAATCAATGAAATTTCAAGGTCTTTGTTGTTGGCGCTAATGCAACAGACATATATCTCTTGCTGAAATTAGAGCCACAGAAGATGAAGAAGAGACACTGGAGTCAACAGGAGATAGAGTAAACAGTGAAAGAAATTTTGTATCCAATTTAGCACTTACTTGGGTGAAATGCTAATTTATTGTACGAGTCCCATGGCTGTGATGTCTAAAAAGAGATCTGTGCTTATTCAAAATGGCAATTTGAGCCAGAGGTTTTGAGTTTCTCTATCCCAACCCTACACATTAAAGTTTTATTTTATTTACCATACCCTTGGTTTTTGGCATTGGATCAGTTTATGAATGAAGTTTCTACAAATCTACTGTTCCTTTATTTTATGATATTCAAAATATCATGTCAGTGTCAAGCATCCCTTATTTTTTTTAACTTTCTCCTTGTGTAAAATCTAAAAGTAATTTTGTTTCTCCAGGCTCCATGCTATAAAACTCTTGATCTAAGAACCAAGGTAAACGCTCGAAGGAACCATCCTTTATTGTGAAGCCATTTTCATCCTCTTATTGCTCTTTTCATCTGTTTATGCTTACACTTTGCAAATAACAGATACGAAGGCATTCCACAGCTGAGCTGATGGTATTTAAACAGCGATGGGAGAAAGCTGTGAATGAAGATGATGAATGGGTCGATCCTTTTGTGCAGTTATCTACAAACAGTCAACCATAGAAGTTATTAGTGTCTTGCGCTGGAGGATTTCCCATAATTTGTTAATTCTTTTGGCAAGTGATTTCCTTGCCGATAGTTTTGGTGAGTTGCTTCTTTCAGAAACATATGAATGTCAATTTTTTTCCATTTACCACGATCCTTCATTTCTGTGCCTCGATAGTAAATAGGTTTTGCAGAATTGTGAGCAGTCTTGATTGTAGAAGGTTACCCAAAAGTTATGATATAAAAGAAATAGTGATACCTTTCAATGATCAAATGAATTCTATACCACTGATTACTTGTAGTGGAAGTAGTCATATTAATTGCAGTTACAATAACTAATATGTATTTCTCATGGAAGTTGAGTGTTGGAGCTAAAGTATTTATTTCATTAAGGTTATTATAGTTGATGTATTTCACCATTACCAAAGGGTTTAATCCGTTTCTTAATTAAAACATGTGTCTGCGTGTGTAAATGTGCAAATCTAAGGCTCGGATTTGAACTGTTTGATTAGATGAGGAACGTTTCCTACCCATGGCCCATGAACAAGGAGAGGTCGAAGATGGATCCACTTCTAGAATCGATGGAAGTGCTTTGCCAAGTACTATGGTTAAAAGTTGATACGAGTAAACAGTGTGAACCATTTACTTGGAGATACAATCACATGATAAAAAAAGTTTCCACCTTGTAGTCTGCATACAAGGTTTCAGACCAACTGAAGTGGATTGACTCCTCACAAGCTGCATACTCTGATATGTGTAGAGATGAATAGGATGCAACTACGACTTAGAACCTGATTGTTTCTTTTGATAAGAAAGCAAGGAAGCTAAATGGTTATGATAAGCAGGGGAAGGCTAGTCAACTATTTCTGAATGTCCTTTGCAGTGTTAGGATGGGGAGTCTATTTTTTGTAAATGCCCATAAGATTGGAACTACTGCAACTGGAAATGCTTCCATAAATATTGCTTCAATAAGTGAGGAGCTGATATATATAGCTTTTGAGAAGTAGGACTACAAGTATAAAGTTTCTTCTTTCCCTATTTGTTAATTCCCAACTAAACTATGGTAGGGATGATATAGTCGGTCATATCATATAGAAGCTCCATTTTTTGGATGGTACCATTTTGTTATTGAGGAGTACTTTTCAGCAGAGAGAGTATCGATCTACATAAAGATATGTGTTGTCCAAGTCCATAAACCAAACCAAAACATTAGGATGTTCTGAACACCATCAAGTGTTAAACCTCTTTTCCACCCTGCCCAAGATGAACTTGGACAGACAGCTCTAATTTCACACAGGTTAGTCAGCCTTTATAACCACCTCAGTTATTTCCTACACAAGTTGCAGACATCAACAAGATTTTGAGGCAAGCTAATTTAGCTACTAGCGATTAAGGATGTTAAATCTATATGATGGTGGATGCAATGCAATGGTCGAGCCCCACTCTTCTTCATTGCTGGCTTGTGATGTGACACCTTTCTGCTTCAAACTGTGAGCAACCAACTACTCATGCACCAACATGAGACTTAATTGCTTGCATTCACATTCTCATGTAGACACACCCATACACTACCACGTCATTCAATTCAATACCCCTCTGCCAAGATACCACCCCACCCTGTTGTTGTTGATATTTTTATTAGCTCTTAAAAGTTTCACTTCTGAAAACCAATGCATATTGGCCTTGAAACTCTCTCCCTCACCCTGCATTCTATTCTCATAACTCTATCAACAGTAAATAAAAGATAGTGAAATTTTACTGTATGGAATTAATTAAGTTGGTTGAAAAGAAATTCTATTACTGGGCTACTATCACATATCATTCTCTGTTTGGCAACTTCAGTGTTATTCTGGTTCTGATTCTGATCATTCCATTTCATCTCCCACCACTAGCATTGCCTGTTGCTCTGTTTGCGGCGTAAGTCCGCAGTGATGGCGATTGAGTGAGGCGGTCTGGCATTGCCATTGCAGTCTGGCTGTTGCCCATCTTCTTTTGCACGCTTCTTCTTGCTAGGTACCCTCTGACCCATGGTGTCACATCCTCGTTGATCTTTATCATGAAAAAGAAAATTATGCGGTAAGCGATGATCATGCTAAATAGAACACTTAGGTCTATCCATTTCGACCGGTTTACATCAATCTGGAACACATTTTCCAATATGTATTCGCCTGGGATCTTGGGGAGACCCGGAGACTGATTGTCAAAAAGCAGGCCAGCTAGATCGTTTTGGTATTGACCCTGTATAGCAGAACAAAATGAAAACATAGTGTGATTTGCTCAAGACTAGCCAATATGGATTAGGCTGGGCCGTATTTACCTGTAAGGCCCAGAAGTGGAAACTGATATAAGACATAGGGTATCGCCAGACGGGCTTGGGAATGTCTTTAGGAAGCCTAAAATACCCAGAAACCAACATGAATATCCCCTGTTTTGTGTTAAAGAAAAACTCATTAAATGCATTCGATCAGATTTGATAAACGTGACAGCAAATATAACATTTGTAAATATCTGAATACAGGAAAATATACGAATTACTACAATAGATGAAGATAACAAGTGTGTCGCCTTACCTGGATACCAGCACCGATTATAATTCCCATGAGGAAATTGGGTACAACGCTAGCTATGGCCATCATCAGGCTCTCAACAACAGTGACACTTGCGTAAAGGCACAAGACAAAGAACAAGTAATGGAGGAAACCTGGATGGAGGTGAACCATGAAGTAGCAGATGGTTCCTGATAAAAAGGTAATCAATATGAGGAAAGGCATTGCTGAAATGGTGTTGCTGATAACAAATGCTGTCACACCATAGTGACCGTTGAGGCGTTCTCTCTGGAAAACCTGCATAAGTTACCAAAAACAGAAAACAGCTTCTGAATCATAAATAGTTCAAAAAATTGCATAGTAATTGAGATTGTTTGATAGTGTAGAGTCATTAAACTGACCTTCATATCTTCGACAAAAGAAGGAAATCCTCCAATCGACATGAATGTAACAAAGCCAAATACAAAAGAAGCACATGCACCCCTTGCCTGTTTCATATAGTTCAATAAAAGCATTCTTTCCTTTCGCTTATACGTAATATCTATTTGTTTTTCTATGTAGACTTCTCTAAATATCTTTTAGACGTTAATCAATGTGTGAACCCAATATAGTAGAAACAACGATTCTTATTTTGGAAATTAAATCTTTCAGATTAAGATCATACCAGAATGGAATTGTAGCTTGTTCCTACATTCAAGTAGATAGTCCCGATGCAGATAGTCACCACAATGTAGATTATAAGCCTCAACCAATAATAACCAAAGTCCCTCGACATGTTTATGAATGAACGTTTGGTTAAGGTAAATGCCTGCATCAAGAAACTAGCCTGACTCCCTCCAGAATCCAATACCGTTCCTTTCTGCAACAATTACAAAAATCAAATCATGACTTACTAAAAGAATGCAGCTGCATTTCAATTAACACTTACAACTTTGGATATCTCCTCAACTTTTTCTTTTGCTGCATAATTGTATTGCGAAGAGTTGTAGAAAGCGATGAGACTTCGAATAGCTTCTGCTGTGGTTATCTTTTCCAGAGGATCGTCAGCCCTTTCAAACTGAAGAAAATAAATCATGAATGAATAACTGATTCCTACAAGACCCTGGCAATCAAAATGGAAAAAAAAAAAGTTACTTACGCGAAGTTTCATGGATCCCTTTAAGGTAGCCTTAACCTTATCGAAGTCGGAGTTGATGCACCTCAAGAAATGATCAGATGGATTCCTTAAAGTAGGACAAGGAAAGCCAGCTTGTGCAAAGAACTACAGACAGTCACAACACAAATTAGTTGACAGTTGTTTTTTTGGTGAAATCCAAGATTGAGTTTGATATTCTAACCTCATATGCCTCTGATGCTTTCCCAAAGTAAACAGTCTTGCCTCCAGAGAGCAAGTATAAACGATCGAAAAGTTCAAAAACTTCACTGCTAGGCTGATGAATTGAGGCTATAACTGTTCGCCCGTCTCTTGACAGACCACGCAATGTCTGGGTCACAAAGAAGGCTGAAGCACTGCCATTGCAAAAAAAAAAAAAAATTATTCGATTACATTGTACAAGAGAATGATTGCAAGAAAGAGAAGCAAGCAATGGTATTGAAATCTGACCTGTCTAGTCCACTGGTTGGCTCATCTAAGAACAACAATCTAGGCCTCATCAGGATTTCGAGAGCAATGCTAACTCTCCTCTTTTCTCCTCCACTAATTCCACGTAAATGCCAGTTCCCAACTACTGTATCAGCACAATCTTGAAGACCCATTTCAATTATAGTACTCTCAATGAGGTCTCGTTTCTCCGACCATGGCATCTTATCAGGGAGACGGAGACGAGCTGAGTATGAAATGGTTTCCCGAACAGTTAAAGTCCCAATCAAGTTGTCATCTTGGGTAACATAGGCCTGCGATGCGATTTTGTACAATATAAATCACTAGTTTGTAGAGAAGATCTTAAGCATACAACAAAAGTAGATGAAATTTTCAAAGTAGCTAAAAATGTGCAACTAAGGAAATAAAAGAGAAAGATTACCTACTGTCGTAGTTTCAATACAAAATATTAATATTTCAAAATGGCCGGGTTGGGTGAGACCGATCGATGTGGTTTTCAGACCAAAAGCAGGGGAAACAGAGTAGTATTAAGAATGTAAAGGAAAAGAAACCTTACTGCAGTCCCAAAGGAAAGCTTGGTCTTGCGGCCATTGAGGAGTACAGAGCCAGAAAGGAAGGCATTTGCAGCCAAACGACTCGACAATGCATCAAGAAGAGTTGATTTTCCAGAACCAGAAGGACCCATGAGTGCCATGAGACCCCCAGGTTCAGCATACCCAGTGAGACCTTCCAACACTTTCTGGGTCTCTCCATTTCCAAGTGTAACCATCACAGTAAGATCTTTCCAAGTGAGTCTAGCTGAAACATCTCCAATGAATTCTGTATCAGATTTTTCCTTCCAGAGGGTCTCACTTAGAGGGCTCAAACCTCCCACAACAATCCCACTTCCACTTGGCTTGTTTGCCTCTATCTCCATTATAACATGGTTTGCTGAGTTCCTACTCATCTTTTTTGCTCTGCTCTTTCTATCTGGTTCTCTCTTGGGTCTTTATAAATAATGTGTTACATTAATTTACTACAAATACAAGGAGAAGAAGAAAAGGAAGAGGTGTTTGAATGAGTTAGAAGTAAAAGTAGAATGGATTATATATATGATGAGAAAACTGAAAATGGAAATTGTGTGAGGAAGAAAGTGAGATTTGTGTTGTAGTATTTGACTGAGTTGTAGTATTTGAAGTGAAGAGTGAGTTTGTACAGAAACTAAAACAATAATGTACAAAACCTCAATGGGGGATCTTTGCTTTTTGTGTGAAATTAATCAAGTCTCCAACTCCCACTTTGTCAGCCTAACAAAGACCAAAATCACTGTTGCTAAGTAGAATTGTGATGTGAAATGATATGATTTTCTTCTTCATTTTAATGGGTATTTTTTTTAATATATATATATATATATATTGGGTTGTCCATTGATGGTGATATTGTGAAGTTGTTGTGGGCATTGAATACAAAGGCAATCCCTTCATTTAATTTTGGTCTGGTTGACAACATAACTTCATCTAACTCTTATCATGCTTGTCTGTCTACATGTAGCCAATCTCCTCGCCCCATATCCTACCATCATCTCATCATCTTCCTCATTCCTTCATTCATGCTCACAACCATCAAGGTTGGTTTATGTGTTTTGACTTCACCACTCCACTCTATATTGAATTTAGACACTCCATTTTGGTTCACACAAATCTAGGTTTTGCTTTGAAACTTTTTTGCCTAGAATGGAAATATGGTTTCACTAGAAATGAGTATGGGATATTCATGATTGTTCATTGAAAGTGGCAATGAGAATGAAGTATTGATTTTATGATTGAAGTATTGTGTGAAGAATCATCAGGCATACTAATGGATTTTGCGAAAATTCTACCCTGCATGGTGATGAGGTGGTAACTTTGACAAAAGCAAAAAAAAAAAAAAAAAAACACACAAGCAGAGTGAATGTTTTTGCACTCATCAAATCTCCATCCTTTCAACGTCGCTTCAAAGCTTCAAATTTTCAAGTGTGGAATCATTAAATAACCAATTGCCCTTTGAAAACACTATTTTGATATACTCACAATCTCTAGGCCCTATATATCCTATCAATAAAGTGTGACCTGCATGTCAACAATCATAAGAAAAAAATCATATCATAGGTGGGTCTCGAACCTAAGACGTGGGGGACAAACCCACACAGCCCTAACCACTAGACCATAACACCATTGACAACTTTATTAATGTTTGATACTTTCTTGCACAAGAAATTCAAATTATTGAAAAAATCACTTATTTTTTGTAAAGACAACATTCTAACAAACGCAAAATTGATGTTTTGTTTTGGTTTTAATGGGTAAAAAGTTTTACGGCAAAATTGATGGTCCATATATTGTTGTCAATAATAGCAAAATTGACGTCCAACTATATTATTAGTAGAAATGAACATTTAACTTTTTCGGGAGGGAAAATGACTTATAAGACATAGCTTTTTATAATTATAGATCATAACAATTGAAAATGCCAAAAAAACCCTACGTTTTGTAATTCAAATCAAAACTATTAAAGTCCATAAACCTAAACTATGGCTAAAAGATATGTAAAAAGACAAATATACTCATATTCTTAAACACATTGGTGTGGTGTTGTTATTTATGTATTCAAATTTTATTTACATTGAAACAAAACAAAAAATGCAATTTTTAAAGCAATTTTATAATTTTTCAAAATTGTTTTATGTCACTAAAGTACAACTGATCAATTCTTGCTGGGTAATCTGGAAGTAAAAAATAAAATAAAAAATTTATGGAAGTAAACTTATGATTGATTTTAAGAATGTGAATTAATTTTGAAAATTGATCACTTAAAGGGTAAAAATGTCTTTTCAATTATTTTTAAACCATAGGTTAGGTTTGTGGCTTGCAAGAGTCTTTAATTTTTAAAAATAGGTCATTTGAGACATTTTCAATTGTTAGAATATGATGTGGTCTATAACTATAATTAGACCTTATCAATCATTTTCTCTTTTCTGGATAGAGGACCAACAGATTTTAGTTATACAAGTAAAGTGATTTTTTTTTTTTGAAAGGCACAAGTAAAGTGATTGGTTCTTCGTGCTTATATAAACTTGTTGTCAAGAGGTATACAATTCATAAATTTTAAGCTAAGCATTAAAACTTATTATACGTGTTAGTTACCAAAAGAATGTCACAAGAAATTAATTGCATGTGAGTAATTCAGTTTTCGTTTGACTTAAAGATCTTAGAAACAATAATTAAAAAATAATTTGCGACAAGTAATTTAATTTTGTTTGACTAAACTTCGTAACAAAAAAAAACCATTTAAAGAAAATAATTGCAGAGTAATTCAATTCCATTCAACCTAAAGATTCTTTTTTTTTACTGTGCATTTATCCCATCTATCGTCAAGCTCTACATCATTTTGAACTAATGATTTCATTTTGGTAATAAATCTAACTTCGAGATGTAGGTTATGAATCAAATGAAATGAGTGAGTGTATCTCAAGGAAGTCATCATCGTCCCCAATAAATTGCTTGTTAGGTCAATTTATACAATTACAAAAAAAAAAAAAAAAAAAAAAGGGGGGGTCGATTTCATGCAAAAAGTATGGATGTACAAGTGTCAAAAGATGGTGATGGGTAGAGCAAAGCTTGCTACTCCAAACAACACCACACTATCCAGTCTATCCCTACCCACACCCAGAGATGTCCAATCCTCATTTCCCCCTCACGCGTTTCTCTTTTCTTTCCATATTTCAATAAAAAGTCTCCGTGACCGCGAGACACACGGAGAACTCATAAATACAACACAGTCGAGTCGAGACGAGACGAGACGAGACTCGAGAGATAGAGATTCTTGAGATGAGGTCTTTTCTTTTTCTTTCTTCATTCGTTGATCTCTTTTTCCTCCTCTCTCTCCACCTCATCACCAGACACGTGCCTGGCACCATCCAAGCAATGGACCAGGCAGCGTAGGATTGGTCTGGATTTTGATTCAAACTGGTTGGCTGGCCATCAGTCAAGTCAGTTGCCAGACAAATCTTGTAAAAGACATGAAAAGCAAAATAATTCATACTCAAACTTCCTTGGGTAGGTATCCACAACCACAATTAGAGACCCAAAGCCCATCTCCCAATTTACTTGGAAATGGATCAAGTAGAAGGGAAGGCCTTGGGCAATGTCACACAATTTCCTCAGTGAAGCCTCCCAACCCAAGTGACTGTTTGGTGAAATCACAAAAAGTACGTACTATACGAATGATGAGTTGAAGGTGCCGGGAGCCTAGGTGGCTTTGAGTCGCAACGCCATTCGTCCAAAAACATTCTCTTATCTTTAAGACTCTTTCTAATTGATCTTGACTCGACCACAAGCATACATTTTCTGTTCAACAAATACTAACCTTTGCCTAACATAAAGGCTATGTTGATTTTGTGACTATATAAACACGAAATATTGTTATTGTTGGCTAAATGGTTGCAACTTAAGTATTTCTTATTTGACTTGTATTCCCACCCTATGCTATGCATCTGCACACTTTTATTTATTTATCTTTTCATTGCACATGTTGTTTGTGTATTTTCAATATTGTAGTGTACACTTTTTTGTTTTCTTTTAGTTTACATTTTCAATATTGTATTGTATACTTTTTATTTATTCATTTTTGCTTAATGTTTTCCCAATACAAAAATTCCCAATTGGCCCATGTTTATTTGTGACCTCTGGATTTCTCACCCTGGTTAGCAACCCCTATGGAATATCGACTTGCTTAATGCTATTTTTCCAGAGCCTATGGCCTTAGATATCCAAAATATCCTGATCCACCCCTCGTACCACCCATATCAATTGACCTGGACCTTTGATAAAAAGGACACCTTTTTCTGTCAAAAGTGTGACAAAAGTTTTATTATCTGACCTTTCAGAAAGTTCTACCTCTCTCCCTTCTGCTCCTTCCCTGGATAAAAAGATTCTTCGAGATATGTGGAGAATTAAGGCTCCCTCATCAGCCATGTTCCTTCTCTGAAAAATTGGTCAAGACATACTCCTCACCATGACCAATCTAGTTAGACTTCACACCCCCATTGAGGACACCTACATCTTTTGCAATAATCACACCGAGGATGTTGTTCATATCTTCTTCAAGTGCCAGGTTATCAACCTTCTATGAAAATTTTCCCTATTCCCATAGATTGGCTCAATGAACACTTGGGGAGCCCCACTATCATTACTTTCCTTACCTTTATGTGGGACACAGTAAAGGCGCACCCCTCTTCTAGAGATGTCATGCTATCTCAGTTTACGGCTGTTCTCAAGACAATTTGGCAACTCTGAAATGACTGCATTTTCAAAAAATCAAAATTTGAAACCAACATTTTTCTCCCTGATTTTAACCTCATCTGAAATACGTGGCACAAGCAATGTTTTGCACTCCTAGTAGTATGGCGAACCAAAATTCTCACAAATTTACTCAAACTCTCTCTGTCCACTCAATTATGGAACAAGCCATTAGTGATTCTCGACGTGCCCTATCAAATAATAGGACACCCCCCATCCCCATTTTGAACCCTACCACAGAAACCATAACTAGCAACAGCCAATTGATCCAGATCCAACTCTTCTCAATCAGAAACCACAGCCTTAATACTAGATCTCTCATTGTTAATCCCCTTCCTGACATTCTCGACCCAGATACTATCCTAGTCACTTACGATGCTAGTCTTTTTGCTTATTCACAACAAGGAGCAGTAGAAGTTTTTGCAACTACCCTACAAGGACAGGTGCTTGCTTGGGTGCCAGATCTTATTGCTGGTAAAGTTCTTGATAGCACAATGGCAGAATGTCTTGCGGTGGAGGCAACTCAACTATGAGGCTCACAACCAAGCTATTAATGCGGGCCACCAACATTGTACTCAACAATATTTATATTTATATATATATATGCTCTATTCTTTCATAAAAATAAATAAATATATATATAACTTTATACAAATTCACAACTGTCTACTTGTACCCTAGTTCAATCTTATGATGCTTGATAAGTTTCATAACTACCTTCTATCATCAAGGAAAAATTGTAGTGTGCAAATATTTTTCTTTAAAGAAATTTACAAAATTCACAAAAAATGTTACTACATGTTGAAGTTTAACAATAATAGGCAAAAAATGTTACTGCATTTTGTACATTTGTTTTATGGATTTCTAGTAATTTTGGGTAAGACGCATTGCGTAATATTTTTTATGATCGCCCATAAGCCTTTAGCGTGCACATCATTGTGTTTTTTTTTTTTTTTACAAATTTCCAAAACTTGAAAATTCACAAAATTCTATCATTACGACTTTTTTTTATAGTAAAAAGGTGTTATTGTATTGCACATAAGGATGTAGGGGTGGGCACGGGACGTGATGGACCTCATCCCTATTCCATCATGTTTGTTTAGGATATGGACGGGATAGACCTCATCCCATTCCAAACGGGTTCGGGACGGGACGGGACGGGACGGGATGAACGAGTATTAAATAGTCTTCTAATGAAGAATGCAAAAGAATTTCATCACACATTGCTCACACACCAATAATGTTGAATTTATGTACATATAACTATCACTGTAACAATATTAAATGTCATGTAAAATTTATGGTCTAATGAACTTACAATTTTATTTATGTTAAACATCCTTTGTGTGATACACTGACCAATATTTGTACATATAACTCATAGTGCAAAACTAAAACAAATCATCATTTGGCTTTAATGTCTTAAAAAATAATTGTCCTATAACCAATTTAAAATGTGAAAAATATAAATTTTCATTGATTCTATTTGACCTAAATATCCAAACTTAAATAAATTTTCATTGATTTTATTTGACCTAAATATCCAAACTTAAGTTTTTATCTAAACAAAGAGTACAAAATCAAGCAAGTTAATAGTAGATGTTTTGATTTAATTTAAACACATCCAAAACTTTCCTTTAGAAGAGTAATTTGATTATAATTAATAATAATAAATATTTTTGAGACGATTGAAAATCTCCATCTCAATCCCCATCCCACTCTAGATCGGGACGGGACGAGACCGTGATGAGTTTGATCAATCCCAAAAAGACTCAAAAAAATCAAAATGGGACGGGATCGGAATCGCAGGATGGAATGCCCACCCCTATAAGGATGTGGCATATGGGTCCTTGAACAAAATAAATAAATAGATTATTATTATTATTATTATTGATGATACATAAAAACGGTCATACCCTCTGGAGTCGTACACGTGTTATGATGATCTCGAGGAATTACGGCCTCAAGCGTCAACCCAACATTGATCCGCCCCAAGCAGTTCTAAGCCCGCCCAACTGCAGTTTGCCAGGTGGATCCAAACTCTCACAACATGCTAGACCCACATGTCTCACAACTATCCTCAATACCCGTAAGCCCTCTTCAGAAATATTTCGAGGATCGGCTTTGGATGGGCAATTACAGCTACACTCTGCTTCTAACTAGGAAGCAAACGCCGGAGTATCTTTCATACAGGGAAACTCCCTTCTACCGATTGCTTTTGGATTGAGAACTATCTCCCGTGTATCTAGGAGCATAGAGCTAACATGAAACTTCCTTCCTACAACACGACTCCTAATTAGGGAGGGATCCTCACATAGATCTCCTTCCTAAACTACGCCTACGACAGCCTGGTAGAACCAGTACTCCTTGCACTATAAATAAGACATGAGGTTGGTAAACTAAGGTACGCTACAAATTTCTTGTTACAACATTACATATTCCTTATAGCCCTATCTGACTTTAGCATCAGAGTGGCATCGGCTACCCCACGGTGGTCTGTGGCTCACGTGTGTTACTTGTGCAGGTCAATAGACTAGGTCAAAGCAGGGAGCGGAAAAAGACTGCATCAGTTTGGCGCCGTGCGTGGGGACGACATAATTCTTAACTTTACACTAAGCGTCGTTTCCTTTCAAAACCTAGAGAGATGGTGACCACCAGGTCACACAACAACATAAAACTAGGGGACACATCCGAAGCTCAAATCGTCCCTGTACCGCATCTCTCGGCGGATCCTATCGTGCACGGGCAACCAACTCACGCTCCCGCGCCATTGAAACCCGGGTCGGATGTACGATCTCTTTTCATACACCAGGCTTTGTCAATGATTAAGACACTTGAATCAATGAGCAGGGCCCTGACGAGACGCTAGAGACATATTTAACCCACTTTAACAACGGGTTGACCACCGTCCGCGTATGCAGCGACACAACGACCGGCTCAATCTTCATCAACGGGTTGCGAAAGGAAAGCTTTACAAGCGTCCAACATTGGACCCTTCAGTAAGCATGGCGGACCTGACAAAGGAAGCACAAAACTTCATCATCCTGGGAGAAAGTCGAGGGGGAACCGAACCCGGGGAGCCATCGGTCAACAAAGTACATGTGCTTCATGGAGCACATTCCGAGTCCGAACTATCCAACAGGTCCAGAAAGAAGGCTCTACGAGTTATGAGGATTCAAGCAATACGTGGCGAGCAGCCGTCACATCGAGATCGGCATAGATCACCTAACAGCATGCAACAACTCAAAACTAGTGGTCAACCAAGTCAAATGAGATTTCAATAGCAAAAATCCTCGCATGATAGCCTACCGCAACAAGGTACTTGGAGTAATGGGCAAATTCAAGAGTTGCCCGCTCACACAGTGCCCCCGAGACGAAAACTAAAGAGTTGACGAGCTTGCAAAAGAAGCCTCAACCTCCAACGAAGTCTCCAGTGGCCTTATCAAGTATCAAGAGAAGTCAGACCTCGATAAGGATGAACACAGAGATATCTGCGTCGCGGAAGCACATCCAAATTGGATGACTCCGATACTAGAATATATAGCGTCGGGAGCCCTACCGACCGAGAAGGTCAAAACACAAAGACTTAAAAAAACATAGCAGCAAGGTACACTCTCTTAAACGACACGTTATACAGGAGATCGATGACTGGGCCCCTGCTCCGATGCCTATCATCTTCTGAGGCAAGCCAAGTCTTGGGAACTATCCACAACGGTATTTGCGGGAATCACCCAGACGAGAGAACCCTTGCCTATAAGGCCTTGACTCTAGGGTATTATTGGCCAACCATGCAGCGAAACACCAAAGATACCATCCGCAAGTGCTACAAATATCAGAGGTTCGCGCCATATACTCATATGTCGGCCCAGCCACTGACTCCAATGACTAGTCCATGGTCGTTCGCACAATGGGGAATGGACATTGTTAGACCGCTACTGGCATCGGCTGGTAAAAAATTCCTTATTGTCGTCGTCGACTACTTCACCAAGTGGGTTGAGGCAGAGCCCCTATCCAAAATAGGGCAGGTCCAGATCGAAAACTTCATATGGGCTACCATCGTCTGCAGATTTGGCATCCCTAGAGTATTGGTCAGTGACAACGGAACTCAGTTCGAAGGTAGCAAGGTCAAAGAATTGTGCAAAAGTCTGGGGGTCAAGCACCACTTCTCCTCGCCAGGACACCCTAGGCCAACGGCCAAACGAAAGTTACCAACCAGACGATCCCAGAGGCCATCAAGAGAAAACTCGATGTAGCTAAAGGAAAATGAGTTTCAAAGCTACTAGGAATACTTTGGGCATATTGAACGACTAAAAGAATCCCAATCGAAGATACACCCTTCGCCCTAGCATTTGGGACGGAAGCTATGGTTCTAGTAAAACTAGAGGTGTCAACCTTCCAGATGGAAGAGTTCAAACCAGAAGGTAACGATGAGGCCTTACGCGTGGAACTAGACCTCCTTGACAAAAAATGGGATCTATCTTCCACCAAGATAGCCACCTACCAACAACGGATGCCAAAATACTATAAGAAGAAGGTCAAGCCACACGAATTCAACGTGGGGGATTGGGTACTCAGAAAGACCCAACAGAACACCAAAAAAGCCGGAGCGGGAAAGCTAAATCCGAATTGGGAAGGACCTTATAGGGTTGCCAAGGTCAATAGGCCAAGAACGTACTGGATGGAAGATGTAGATGGCGACGAGCTTAAACGACCATGGAATGTATAACACCTCAAAAAATATTATCAATAAAATATTTTACTTTTACTGAAACTTCCACTGCCGTCTAATACAACTCTCGACCAACCCGACTGTGACCAAACTTGAATATCTCCCCGAAGCTTAATCCTCTCCACGCGGGTCGCGACGGCTGAGGAAGTGGGAGTCTAGTCTGCGCTTGTCCGCTAATGACGTCGACTCGCCAAGGGATCATTGCTCTCGATACAAACAATGATCGTCGAACTTACCAGGTAAGCTTAGTTAGTTCGCGACTGATGACGACAACTTCTGGTGCCCAAAGCCTAATCCACCCCGTGCGGGTCATGACGGCTAAGCAAGTGGGAGTCTAGTCAGCACTTGTCCGCTGATGACGACGACTCGCCAAGGGATCATTGCTCTCGATACAAATAATAATCGCCGAACTTACCAGGTAAGCTTAGTCAGTTTGCGACTGATGATGACGACTTCTGGTACCCAAAGCCTAATGAGCTCTACGCGGGTCATGGCTGCTGAGGAAGTGAGAGTTTAGTCAGCGTTTGTCAGCTGATGACGATGACTCACCAAGAGATCATTGCTCTTGATATAGACAATGATCGCCAAACTTACCAGGTAAGCTTAATCAGTTCGCGACTGATGATGATGACTTCTGGTGTCCAAAGCCTAATCCGTTTATGGCTGAGGAAGTGGGAGTCTAGTCAGTGCTTGTCCGTTGATGATGACGACTCACAAAAAAATCATTGCCCTCGATACAGACAATGATCGCTGAACTTACCAGGTAAGCTTAGTTAGTTTGCGACTGATGACGACGACTTCTGGCCCAAAGCCTAATCCGCTCCACACAGGTCACGATGGCTGAGGAAGTGGGAGTTTAGTCAGTGTTTATTCGCTAATGACCATGACTCGCCAAGGGATCATTGCTCTCAATACAGACAATGATCGTCGAATTTACAAAGTAAGCTTAGTAAGTTCACGACTGATGACAACGACTTCTAGTGCCCAAAGCCTAACCCACCCCGCGCGGGTCATGATGGCTGTGGAAGTGGGAGTCTAGTCAGTGCTTGTCCGCTGATGATGATGACTCGGCAAGGGATCATTGTTCTCGATACAGACAATGATCGTCGAACTTACTAGTTAAGCTTAGTCAACTCGCGACTGATGTCGATGACTTCTATTGCCCAAAGCCTAATCCGCTCCGCGCGGGTCTCGACGGCTATGGAACTGAGAGTCTATTCAGCGTTTTTCCGGTGATGACGATGACTCGCCAAGGGATCATTGCTATCAATACAGATAATGATCATTGAACTTACCAGGTAAGCTTAGTCAGTTTGCAACTGATAACGACGACTTCTGGTGCCCAATGCCTAATCCGCTCTGCGCGGATCACAACGACTGAGGAAGTGGGAGTCTAGTCACCGCTTGTCCACTGATGACGACGACTCTCCAAGGGATCTTGGCTCTCAATACAGACAATGATCGTCAAACTTATCAAATAAGCTTAGTCAGTTCGTGACTGATGACAACAACTTCTGGTACGCCAAGCCTAATCCGCTTCGCGCGGGTCACGACGGCCGAACAAATGGAAGCAGAAGTCAGTGCTAGTCCGCCAATACTGAAGGAGTCATTACAGACAATGATTGAGGGAATCTAGTCAATCCCTGGCCAACAATGACTTTCGCTGGTTAACCCCTAATCTGTCACAATAGCAATATAATTTGGCCGAAAAAGATAGGCATTTTGCCCAGCAGTACAAACTCTACGGCCTAAAAAGCAACCGAAGCAAATACGACAATACAGGGCAAAAACAACAATTTCATTCAAAAAATATGTCTATATAATATCCGCCCAGTAAAGGACATTACAATCAATTTAAGGAGAAGCATCTTCTTCATTTGTTAGTCTCGCAGTACCAGAGCTCTCCCCTCGATTGATTGGCCCAAAAGCAACCCTCCTATAGCGGGCAAAGTCAATATTGATATCGGGGTGATATCTTCTAATTAGTTTCAGGATCTCCAGTTTGCCCCGAATGACCTCAGACGAAATTAGCGGCCTCCTGCCGAACACGTCGAAGTCCACCACGCCCAACAAGGCCTCATAGTGCGAATGCTCCTCTGCCAGCAAGCGCTCCGCCTCCAGAGCGCGGCGAAGCCCCTCGTCAACCGCGGCCTCCAACTGCTGCCTGTGAACGACCCATTCTGCCTCCGTCCACTTCTTCTCGGCTTCCTGAGCCTCTCGTTCACAAGATCACCTATCCACAGCCGCATCCAGGGGCTCTAGTTCAGCCCTGGTCCGCCTCAGTTTAGCACAGGTTGACTTCAAATCGGACTCGGTATCCCTCAGCCGAGCCCTCACATCAACAACTGCTACATAGGTAACGAGGGTTGTGGCTTCCTCGCCCTCGCGGTTCGTGACATTGCCAGAACCTTCCACCCGATAGAGGGGTCCCGAATACGATATTTGCATATCAGCGAAGGCCTTCTCCAAAGCAAAGACCCTCCCACGGGCTTCAGGGTGCAGCGAGACATGACCGTATGGATCTGGGGCGCGAGTACTAAGGGGAGAAGCCGCCCTAACAAAAGTCTGTCTCTTCCTCGGGACTACAACAGGAGGTACATTCGCTTCCAATTCAGCAAGCCTGGAAGGGCTGAGTGGGGCTAGGCTTCTCTTCCTCATACGACGAGCAACCACCTCCTCAGCCGGTGAACCTGACACGGGGTGAGCACCATAAGAGTACCGCAGCAACCCGCTGCGCGCGACATTACCTAGCATTACAACCTCCTTTACAGAAATCAAAGGGAGCTCGAGAAACTCCTTCTCTATCAGCATATCTTCCTCGCTAAGAGACGGAATAACGAACTTCCCTTAAACAAAGAAACAACGTTAGAACCCGTGTCACAGAAAGAACACACAAAGATATGCATGCACCAACGACCAAGGGACTCATCGAGGTCAAACTGAAAGTATCGAAAGACTCTGCGACTCCCGAGCCTGAAGTAACCAGAATTTGTCGAAGCCAAGAACCATTGCTTCTCCCAAGATTCGGCGTTGTTCTCCTTTAGTCGCAGACAAGAAGGACGGGTCAGCATACAGATACCTCTGAAATCCAGTCAAGCATCGGTCAAGTAATGAATCACTAGCGAAGTCAAGCGAAGGCCATCGTCACGAGCCCTCAGGAAAATTGCGAACAGTACTTTGAACCCGCTTGGCGCCATTTGAGCAGGAGGCATGCAAAAATGAGTAAAGAAGAGCCAGACGTCATCCGACACCGAAAACCAGAGCCCAGACTCGAACATACCTCGGTGCATGCCTATAAACCCATGAGGAGGCACAGGTGGACCTAAAACTCCAAACGCATGAACAATTTACAAATCTCCAGGGATACGGTACAGACTACGGAGCCTGATCAACTCAGTTTCGTCAACCAAGCTACCATCAAAGAAATTTATGTAGGCAAGGGATAACAGATCCTTGGAAGGAAGTTAAACATTGTCAGCCATTGGAAAGGAAAACAAGTACTATGGTTCTAAAAGATAACGCAGATAACAATGGGGAAATCTTCCTCAAAGTAGTAAATATTTATAAGGGAAGCAAACCGAACTTTCCCTCCTCGAGCAGTCACGTACCCATTAAATGTCATGCACCGCTCGAAACCAACGCTTCGAGTCCAATCATCACGACGGTATAGTTTTCTTTTCAAAGAGTCAGTGGAACGACTTAACACCCCACTAACTCGGGGGGAGTAGTTGATGAAACATAAAAACGGTCACACCCCGGAGCCGTACACGTGTCATGATGATCTCAAGGAATTACGGCCTCAAGCGTCAAGCCAACACTGATCCGGCCCAAGCGGTTCTAAGCTAGCCCAATTGCAGTCCGTCAGGCGGACCCGAACTCTCACAGCATGCTAGGCCCACACGTCTCACAACTATCCTTAATACCCGTAAGCCCTCTTCAGGAAAGTATCTCAAGAATCAGCTTTGGACAGGCAACTATAGATGCACTCTGCTTCTAACTAGGAAGCAAACACCAGAGTATCTTCAACACATGGAAACTCCCTTCTACGGAATGCTCTTGGATTGTGAACTATCTCCCATGTATCTAGGAACACAGAGCTAACATGAAACTTCCCTCCTACAACACGACTTGTAATTAGGGAGGGATCTCCACAAAGATCTCCTTCCTAAACTAAGCCTACGATGGCCTGGTATAACCAGGACTTCTTGCATTATACATAAGACAAGAGATTTGTAAGCTAAGATATGCTACAAATTCCCTGTTATAGCATTACACCTTCCTCATAGCCATGTCTGACTTTAGCATCAGAGTGTCATTGCCGCCCCATGGTGGTCCGTGGCTCACGTACATTACTTGTGCAGGTCAACAAGACTAGGTCAAAGCAGGATTGTTCCTCCTCCGCCCCATAGTCGTCATAGTGTAGAGATTTAGAAATTACCAAGAAGATTTAACTTAAGGGTCGGGCCGGGCCCATTAGAACGTGATTAAAGAAAAAATGACAGTTGCCTTGGACGATTTAGAGATTTTGTTGGATATTTTTGTGTGTTTTCAAATTATACGTGTTTTGAAATTGTGAAATCAGTAATAGGGATAGCGATTGTAGAATGAGTTGTGTGGGTGTAGGCAGAGGAGTGGAGAAAGACAAGTTAGGGTGAAAAAAGAAAGAAAAAGGAAATGTTAATTTGATTCAAAACCATCATCAAATTGAAGCCCTAATAAGGGGCGGTGTTAGAGAGAAAAGTCACGAGCCATGGGTTGGAACTTGGATTACATGAAGACAAAATTCAGACCAATTTTCCACCTAACTCACCAAATTTATGTGCCTTCTCTTACTCTCCCTTACAGATAGATTGGTTAGCTAGTGCTTGAAATTTGAAGGTGAACCAACTATCCACACTTTTTTTTTTTTTTTTTTTTTTTACAGGTTACAAAATGGATGCATGTGGTGAAAGTTTTAAGTTTGTTTTGTGTGTGTTTTTATTTTACACTCACTATATTATAAAAAAAAATGCTAATGAGACCAGGCAGTACACTAGTTAATAGAGGAATATTGCTTGAATCCCTCCCTGTTATTCATAATCAATCGGAATGTGCATGTAAAAAAAAAAATCTGCATGTATAAATATAAATGAATTTACACTTGAGAAAGGTAAACAAAGTCTTAAACACCCCAACTAATTAAACCAACCTAAACAAAGAGGCTAAAACCCTTGCTCGAACTAAGATTTTTGTTGTAGCAGTATGCAATACACATTTTGCAATCCAAGACACATTCCTAGACGATTTGGAGGAGAAATCTTGCACTCCATTGGGCACACCAACTTCTTCATGTAGCACAAATGAGTCGTACACATTGTAAACCTCTTACCATTTGGAAAATATTTATTTTCCAGTTCTTCATTACCACCCTTAGAATTGAGGGTCATTTGCCCCATCCCATGGCTCCCATAAACACCTTTTTTTGGCGAGTAAGCCGCTTTTCCCCTTAACCAAACGTAAGCATTTGATTCAAGTAACTTAGTAGTACCACTAGTTACAATTTGTAGAACCAAAAGCAAATCTATGAAACAACTGATGAGATATCTCATGTTTAGTACTAACTATTGATATTTAATTAACAACTGATTTGTAGAGTAATGGAGAGTTTAATTATTATATACAAGGTACCTGATCAAATAAATGAGTGTGGAAGTTGTGGATAGTGTGATTCTTGTGGTACAACTAAACTTCAGATTGAAAGATGCATGATGGGCTTATAAAATAACTTTAAAGAAAAACAAAATATGAAATATTGGTAAATAAATATCTTAGATGTTATATATTCACTTTGGTCTCACAAGATCAAGATCTATAGGAAATTTGATACTTAATAACGATGTTATATATTCATCTTTATCCCAACTTAATTAGCTAAAAGTTAAGATTTTGTAATTGAAATTGTTATTAAGTATTTTAAATAAAACTTTAACAATTCATCAAATGATATCGTGCTCACTTTGCAAATCAAATTTAATAACAATCATGAAAAAAAAAAAAACTTCAAAAACTCTTAACCAAATGTTTTGTAGAAAATATCATTGGTTTTAAAACCTAACAACGTAGGACCTAGGATTTAAATTTCAATTATTTGGTTTTTATATAAAATAAATAATATTGGTTTTTTTCGATAAAACACAGTCATAGTTTTTTTTTTTTTTTTTTTGTGTGAAAAATAGCATTTTCTTGTAAGAATTTTATTTTAATAATGTGATAATCTATCTATATAACAAATCAGAATGGTGTTTCGGGTTGGAGATAAAAGACGGCTGAGATTAACCAAATATAAGAATCTAACGGATCACAGAAAGGGAGGTTGGAGAAAGAAATTTTTTATTTTTTTATTTTTAACTTTAATGCCCCAATCAACTCTAATTATCACACATGTAAAGACTCAATTTGAGTGTCGAAGGCACTGAAAATACCATATTCTATATAACAAATCAGAATAGTGTTTCAGGTTGGAAATAAAAGACGGCTGTAATTTAGCCAAATATAAAGACTAACAAATCACAAAGAGGAAGGTTAGAGAAATAAGTTTTTTGACTTTTATGTGCCAACCAACTCTAACCATCATACATCTAATGGCTCAGATTGTATTTGAATGTCGAATGCACGAGCAATACCCTAGTCCATATTACAATTTAGTTTGGTGTTTTACTATTCATAAGGAATTGGAGATAAAAGACGGTTGAGATTAAGAGTTGAGGAAGATGTTGACGGTTTAGATTCATTCTCTACAATGATATTTTGTAAATATGAAACATGTAGAAGGGCAAAGAAAATGAAAAAATAGAGAAAAAATTTGTGGAATGTACATGTCGCAGATAGAGAAAGTCTTTTATTTTTGTTTTCTTTTAAGAAAAAAAATTGACATAACTATCTGTGTAACCATCAAGTTTTGGTAAACTTAATATCGTTGAAATACATTTAGAAGATCTTTCCAATGAAACCAAGGATCAATACAAACACTTGAAATGTAAAAATATGTACTTATTAATAAAAAACGTATAATGCAATTTACGTCGTAAGTATTTACAATATTTTTCTTTGAATGAAATGTGTATCGTAGTGTTCATTCAAACAAAGATTATGAATCAAAATTTTGGAGAACTCGTTCATGTGGTTTGATTTTTATTTATTTATTTCAAAAAATTCGATCTAATTTGACCATAATGTCACAACCCAACTTCATATTGTACCAACAACACGGGTAATATACTAGTTTATCTTACAAATCAGCTAGGTGTTTTGCTATTCATTGGGAATTAGAGATAAAAATTACAAGGATTAAAAGTTGGAAAAAATATTGAGGGTTGAGATTTATTTTCTATAATGACACATTTGTAAATATAAAATATGTAGAAAAGTAAAGAAAATGAAAAAATTGTGACAAAAGTTGGTAGAATATACATGTGGCCGAGAGAGAAACTTTTGTGTTTTGTCATCAAAATAAAAATTGTTATAACTATTTAGTTGGTTGTCAAATTTTGATAAACTTATTATCATTGAAATACATTTTTTGAAGATCTTTCCAATGATCAATAGAAATGCTAAAGTTTAAAAATATATTTTATTATTAAAAAAATCTAATGCATTTCACGTCGTTATTATTTTTAATATTTTTCAAAGAAATGAGATAGACCTATGTTAATAGAAAAGAAGAAGAAGAAAAAATGATACAAACATCTTAATGTACATTAAACCAAAAACCCTGAACTTTATGTTGTGGCGAATTCAAAGTTTGGGGGAGAACTCACTTTCGACGTTTGAATTTTTTTTCTATTAACTCAAATTTTGATTGAGCCTAAAGTTTTTAGTATATGATGATACATCAAAATAGACCGATCATCACGACCGTAGACATGGCAGAGAACATCCATCACAAGGATATAATGTCCAATCTATTGGACCAGCTCATAAAGCCCAAGAAGTAAGGGGGAGGTATTCAAATCGGAATTTGAATGGACTCTAAAGGATTTTAAATCTCGTGGATTTTAAAAGGTTATTAAGGATTTTACAAAATCTACTAGATTTTGATGGATTTTAAATGATTGGATTTTGTAGATTTTATAAAGGTTTGTTATGGATTTCTATGGATTCTTATAAATATGTTATTAGTCATAGGAAGCAATGGAAGAACTTTACCTACATTATTATCAATGCCAACACAAATCATAAAACATCTCTCAAAACATCAATTATTTGTATGCTACGAGAATTTTACTTCATAAAACATTCATCTTCTTTTTCGTGTTCTCCATCAATCACCACCGCCAGCTCTCATCCCACTTCCTCCCATCTTCATCTTCTTATTCTCCTCCTCCCCCCCCCCCCACCTTTCTTTCTTCGTCTTCTTCTCCTCCTCGACTTATTTTCTCTTTGTTTTTTCTTTTTCTTTTTCTCCTATTATTTTTTCTTATTCTTCTTTTTGACCTCGCGAAGGTTTTGGCAAGTGTGGAACCTCCACTCGTAGAAACCTCCGCAAGGGCGAAGGAGAAAAAACATGGGAGAAGAAGAAAAGAGGAGAAAAATAAAAGAAGAAAAACAGAGAGAAAAGAAGAAAAAGAAATTATAAGAAAAAAATGAGAAGAACAAAAAAAAAACGATGAAGAGAAGAGAGGACAAGCATAAGAGAAAATAAGAGGAAGAAAATCAGAAGAAGAAGAATAATAACAAAAAAAAGAACAAAAAACAAAGGAGAAGGGGAAGTGCGGGTAGTGGTGCAGCCTGGTAGGGCGTGATGGTGTGGCCGAAAGTTGTGGGGGGGAGGTGGTGCTGCTCTTGTGAAGAGAGAAGAGAAGGTGAAGAAGGGAAGGTAGTGTTGTCCTTAAACAAATCCCCAAAAAAATAGGGTGGTGGTGCCCTTCAGCAAAAATGGTTGTGTTATTTAAAAATGACCAATACAAATCCGTTGAAATATGAGGGAGGAATGTTGGATTTGGAATGACTCTTGTTATATATATTTTTCACTCACAAATCCTTCAAAATCCACAACTTTAACAAATTCATTAAAATCCACTACTTCTTAAATACCCCCTGATTTTGGTGGACTTTTGAAAAGCATGAATTGAATACCCTCTGATTTTGACGGATTTAAAAACAATCATTTAAAATCCATATTTGAATACCCCTAGATTTACATATATTATTTTAAATCCTTAATTGAATACCCTTAAATTTTAATGGAGTTTAAAATCCTTCACAGTCTATTAAAATCCATAATTGAATACCACCCTGTTAATCACAGAGTCCCAGACAAGGCCCACTAACGAGAAGACATAAATAAAGTCTGAATCTAGGCCTGAATGGACCAGAGCCCGAATCCAGGCCTGAATGGATCAGAGCCCGAATCCAGGGCTGGCACGAGTTATCTCATAAAGAAGACGAATGTTGCAAAAAAAAAAGTCATAGAGGGAGTTATGCCAACACGGATGCATCTCCATTAAGGACGAGACTGTTACAAAAAACATCTCATTCCGTTGCGCCTCACATGCTTAAGTCACGCAGAGAATTAACCGCGACCATTATAAAAGGTAAAGGGAGCATTCGACACTGGTATGCAACTTTAACTGAGTTTTGTCTTGATTTACTTCATTTTTCAAACAAAGTTGTTGACTTAAGCATCAGAGTGATTTCGGCCACCAAAAAAGTGGTCCTTGGCAGTCTAACATTTGTTTTGCAGATCATACTCATAGAACGACAATTTTTGGACGCATCAGTTTGGCGCCGTCGATGGGAAACGACGATTTTCCTTTCTAAAAAAAAGATCCATAGTGACAAAGCTCGTCATAATCTGATAGAAGATCAATAAGCAGTCTGAACAAATGACGCACTCTACAGATCCTCAACCCAGTGATGATCGCGACAACTCTCATAATGACAACAATGCATCACGAACAAGAAGTTGTTCGAATTGTAGGACCGATGGCACCCGAGAATTTGGATCCACAACACGCAATAACCTAGACAACCCAAACATCTGGCGACGCTGCCACAGATCCTCGTGTAGACCTGCTCATTGCCTAGATGAACTACATGGCAAATATGCTGAAAACATCACCCAGGAGTGCATCCAACCAGCTGACCCTGTTCAGGCACTGCCCCAACAAAACTCTATCAACCAAACTCAAGGGAGTGACGAAATCCCAACAGGGAAATTTCGAGAGCAATGAGCTCCCCCAAACCAAGACTCCACAGTGTGACGGAATGCTTGCTGAAATCCCATTCTGAATAGGAGTCACGGATCCCAACATACTATATGAGTTAGCCAAACCATCATTCTCCGACACCCTCATGAGAACGACAACGCCAAAAAAGTTCACTCTACTAGAGTTCGAAGTGTATGATGGTACCATCGACCCAATAGATCACCTGAGACACTTCCACCACATGATGGCCCTAAAGGAAGTCACATAGTCGATCCTATGCAGAACGACCAGCCTCACTTCTACAACGATGAGTTGGTTCAATAGCCTACCACCGAGGTCGATATACTCCTTCAAAGCTTTAGCCACCGCTTTTATCACCATATTCATCGGGATCCAGCGGATAAGGAAAAGACCACACTACCTCCTGTATATCAGACAAAAGCCTGAAAAGACAATACGGGAATACGTTACTCGCTTTACCAATGAATTGACAATGATCGATGGATGCAGCAACAACACAGCCTTTGCAACCTTTGTTGTCGGACTGAAGAAAGTCTCCTTCTTTGATGCCCTTAACCTGGACCCTCTAAAAGGCATGGCGGTCTTGCTGAAAACAACACAAAAACACCTATCCCTTGAAGAAATAAAAGCTACAAGGAGGAAGAATGAACAAAAAATGAAAAATCATTCAAGGAAACGTGAAAGAAAAGAATAATGAAGGCGAGATGATGGACCACGGGAAGATAACAATCATTCAAAGAAACATCGAAACGACGAAATAACTGAGTCCAACCAGCGGTTATCCAGGAAGTCATAATCGACACAGCCTAATCACGAGCGGATAACCAGCGTAATGAAAAAGGAATACAAACCATACACGACCCTAAATACAAGCCGGACCAACATCTTGAAGCACACGACAAATTGGGAGAATGTCAACTGACCACCCAAGATGAGAGGAGACCTAGAAGGAGAAACAAAAAGCAGGTACTACTCCTTTCACAAGGATCACAGACATGATACCAAAGACTGCTACAAGCTGAAAGAGGAAATCGAGCATTTGGTCCAAAAAGGACCACTCGATGAGTTCATGGAATACCAAACAAACAACTCAAAGGAAAAGAAAAAGAAGATACCACCGTCACAGGATAAAAAGAACGCTCCAGGGAACTGATATATAATCTACACTGCATCTACCCCACCAAAAAACATCTGCCACTCGAGCAGACCTATATCGAAGCAAAAAGATTAACGCCCTAAATATGGTTGCACTGACAGACTCGGGGACTCTACCAGTGGACACAAATCCAATCCAAATTACCAACAAAAGAATTAGCAACGACAAACTCTATCAAGCCTCAGCGAGTGATGCCGAGCGGGGAGCAATAGCGGGTCAAGTAAAGGAAGTCATGAATTAAACAAAAAAACCAGTAGAGGCGCGAAACACCAACGCGAGGATATACATCAGCCACACAATGATTAAAAAATATGCTCCACAATATAGCGTAACTGCTCCAGAAAAATGACCGTTAGAAATGGTCAGGACATCCAGACAGGAAAATCAATAAATTTTCAAATTTGGAATCAACATCCCACGAAGGAGAACAACTTCAAAGCGAAGCCATGCAAAACAATCAACATATAAAGCCAAAATGAATCAGGACGCAAGTCGGATATATATAATAAACTTCTAGTCTGATCAACCAATGAAGTAAAAGTTGGACGAACGAGTCAACTAAGTAAAACGACTTCGGGTGGACTAGAACGTCGAACCAACGAAGCCAAAGTGGACGAACAAGTCAACTTTACATAAAAACTACGAGTCAACTGAGACGTCGAGTTAACGAAGTAAAAGTTGGACGAACGAGTCAACTAAGTAAGACGACTTCGGGTCGACTAGAGCGTCGAACCAGTAAAGCCAAAGTGGACAAACGAGTAAACTTAACACAAAAACTTCGAGTCGACTGAGATGTCGAGTTAACGAAGTAAAAGTTGGACGAACGAGTCAACTAAGTAAGACGACTTCGGGTCGACTAGAGCGTCGAACCAGTAAAGCCAAAGTGGACAAACGAGTAAACTTAACACAAAAACTTCGAGTCGACTGAGATGTCGAGTTAACGAAGTAAAAGTTGGACGAACGAGTCAACTAAGTAAGATGACTTCGGGTCGACTAGAGCGTCGAACCAACGAAACCAAAGCGAACAAACGAGTCAACTTAACACAGAAACTTTGAGTCGACTGAGACGTCGAGTTAACGAAGTAAAAGTTGGGCGAACAAGTCAACTAAGTAAAATGACTTTGGGTCAACTAGAGCGTCGAACCAACAAAGCCAAAGTGGACGAACGAGTCAACTTAACACAAAAACTTCGAGTCAACTGAGGCGTCGAGTCAACGAAGTAAAAGTTGGACAAACGAGTCAACTAAGTAAAATGACTTTGGATTAACTAGAGTGTCGAACCAACGAAGTCAAATTGGACGAACAAGACAACTTAACACAGAAACTTTGAGTCGAATGAGACGTCAAGTTAATGAAGTAAAAGTTAGACAAAAATGTCAGCTTAACACAAAAACTTTGAGTCGACTGAGACGTCGAGTTAACGAAGTAAAAGTTGGATGAACAAACCAACTAAGTAAAAACGACTTCGAACAGACTAAAACATCGTAAAAGTTGAGTGAACGAATTAACGAAGTAAAAGCAACTTCGGGTCGAACCAGCAAAACAAAACTTGAAGGAAACAACTTCCAGACAACCGAATCAACAAACCAACTTGAAAGTGGCAAATTTCGTTTTGATCAGACGAGCAAAGTAAACGTCGGGGGAACGCGTTAGTGCAACTCAGGAGAGCCTTGGATTAACTAACACACCAAATCAACAAAGTAGAAGACAATCACACAAAAACAACTTTCTCACAAAAGCTCTGAGACGACAAACACAAGGTTGAGACATAGGAAAATTCAAACCAGCAAAAACAGGCAAATATATAGATGTAAAAATCAAAGCTGGAATACAAATCATTTAGACAACAACAGACGAACGAAGTCTACAAGATGAACCACGACCACAAAGAAAAATAAAAGAGAAAACTCTTGTTCTTTAATCAAAAGCTACTCTATTACATTCAAATATAACAAAGGAGCAACAGATCAAGGGAAAATATCTATAACATCCTCAGCAATACCATCTGCAAGAAGAGGAGTAGCCGGATCATTGACACAGGCACTCTCTTCAAGAGGAGAAGGTGGAGGCTCTTCAGCCATTGGATCACCCGGAGGGTCTTCAACATCGTCTTCATCCTCGAAGGTCCGATAGACCAAATGACGGTATTGAGACAAGTTAACACTGAAACCCTCAACATAATCTAGAAGCTCATTTCGACAACCCGCGGCCAATCCAGCACCTCCATAACACGAAGCTTGTCCTTAACAGAAGCAAGCTCACTCCTGGTTCTTATAAGTTGGCCCTCAACAGTAGTGAGCATCGCAGAGGAATCAAGTGAAGCCATTAATTGCTCCACTTTTTTTCGGCAATGTCGCAATTTTAGAGTGTTTTATCACGACACGCACAGACTCATCATGGAGTGCCTTATCGGCGGGCAACTCTTTCTCCACGTCATGGAAATGTGCATAAATACCGTCTAATTCAACTCTTAAAGATTCGAGCGCGGCCACAGACCGATCCCACGCACCCACCACCTCGGCCAACGAAGCTTGAGCAACCCCGACCGTTTTGATCCGCTTAGAACATCGTGTTTTTAATGCGTTGTATTGATAAAAAAACATGGGAAAATACCAGTACCAACATAGAAAGCTTTATCTTCAGAAAAATCACAAGATTACGATTGACTTGATGACCCGAACCCATCACCCCTGCGTAGGCAAGATGAGTCATCTCGTCCATTACAAGCCTAAGACCATCATCAAGATGAATATTTGGATTCAGCACGGGCATCGAAGGCCTCTCCATCGACCGTCTGTGCCACTCATTAATCAGCTTACGTGCACCATCCTGCATGCCAAGCCAAGAAAACCAACAAAACTTCCCGTTCGATTTGACCCAAATATCTTCGAGAGTAGGTTCAATCCAACTGATCCGCGAACGAAGAACGCAAGGATCCGATATGGAGGAACCGCCACCCACAGCCGGAAAAGATGAAGGAACAATAGGAGAACCATTCTCACCCTCTCGTTGAGCAGCAGAAGCGGAACGAGTAGCTGTCCCAACAAGAACTATAGAGCCTAAGCAGGCTGTAGAAGGTGAGACCTCCACCCCATAGGAGGAGAAAGAGAACAAAGAAACTGCGTCTTGGGAACTCGATCACTACTACTAAACTCCTTAGACTGGACAACAACCAATTGAAGCATCTTGTCGTCTAACGATTGAGCACTTAGCAGCATCAAGGACACCATAAACGGAAAATAGTCTATTTTTGCCATCGTCCAACGGACGAATGGTATCTTTTTTACTCATCTCCAATGCCAACTTCATTTCTTTCGCCTCTTGCAGAAAGCAGCGATCCTCCTTCATAGGTTTCTCTATCAACCGAACCCGAGTAAAGATAAGCATGACGAACAGAGTCAACGAGCCGTTTCTTATTCGAAACACTGTCAGAACTCAGAAACAACCACTTCGACAGACTAACAGGCCTCGATACCTTTATCTTCTTGGAAGTCAGACCAGTAGCAATGCTTACCGGAGCATCGAGATCTGTAACATTCGAGCTCACTCTTCGATCAACGACAACGTTACCACCGTCAACAACGATAACACGAACATCAATCTCCTTGGCTTGCCTCTCAGTTAGCAGAGCCCGCTCTGCTTCATTCATGTTGTACAAACCGCTGCACCTTACCATATCATCTGTAAGATAGGTGTCCAAAGGAACTACATGAAGTTGCACAAAACTCGCTGATAACCCGTTCTTAAGCAGTCAATTGCAGATTCTTCCGCTTGATAGGAACCCGGAAAAACCTCACTATCTGCTGACCCCGTAAATTGAAGTAGCCAGAATGGACAGACACAAAAAAACCAATCCCGCGCCAACCCCTGATGTCATCATTAAGGTTGCCAAAACACTCGAGAGAATGAAGGAAATAGGTGCGATTGGGTTTCACGCTAAACCCCACCAAAGAGTGCAACATTCCAACAGTTAAAGGGATACTAGAAAGGATGGCCCCGACATACGTGGAAACCATAACCCTCTAACCGTTTGGGCCCATCTGAGTAGGAGGAATACCCGGAAGATTTAGATAAGACCAGAGCAACTCCGAAACTGGAAATCGAAGATCGGCGTAAAACATACGTGGGTAAAGCGCAACATATTCTATCTTTGGACGACAAGGACTGTCGTTTTCACGAGGCATGATGATCTCAAGGTCAGAAGGCAAAGAGTAGTTGGAACAGACGCTATCCAAGGTAGCATGAGAAGCCTTCTTTGGGGAAAAATGACATTCGTAGGTAGTAAGCTGCTCACCGTCCAATAAATCACTAGCAGACATCACGAATATGCAAGAAAAAAATGGAAAAAAGGCAATAGGAAAGAAGAAATAACCCTAATAGCAAAGATGGCGTAAAGGAGGAAGCAAAGTCGTCACGACACCCTTTATACGATCGAGCAACGAAGAGGCTGCTCACGGAGCGACAAAGGGACATAATGGCACGCAAAATTCAAAACAATATGCGTGAAAACAAACAGACAACAAAGTAATCGAGACGATTGACCTACCGAAAGTTATTAACAACATTAAGTTCAGTGCTAAGGTGCGATTGAGATACCAGCCGTCACACAGTTAGTGGATACGTGAACATACCCACTGACTAAGGAGGGAGTAGCTGATGGTACATCAAAATAGACCGATCATCACGGTCGTACATGTGGTAGAGAACATCCATCACGAGGATATAACGTCCAATCTATTGTGCCAGCTCATAAAGCCCAAGAAGAATAAAACCAACCCTCCAACGAGAAGACATAAACAAAGCTCGAATCATGGCCCGAACGAATTAGAGTCTGAATCCAGGCCCGACACGAGTTATATCTCATAAAGAAGAGGAACGTTGGACCAAAAAGAGTTGTGGAAGGAGTTACGCCTCCACGGACACATCTCCATTAAGAAGAAGACTGTTACAAGAAACATCTCCTTTCATTACGCCTCACATGCTTAAGTCACGCAGAGAATTAACTGCGATAATTATAAAAGGTAAAGGGAACATTCAACACATATATGCAATTTTAACTGAGTTTTGTCAAAATTTACTTCTTTATTCAAACAAAGTTGCTAACTTAAGCATCGGAGTGCGTTCGGCCACCAAAAAGGTGGTCCTTGGCAGTCTAACATTTGTTTTGCATGTCAAACTCATAGGAGGATGATTTTTGGACGGATCAATATATATATATATATTTATCGTAGAATAGGCTTGCACTTCAAAATTGATTAAGGGCGAAAGTGTGGATGGTGACGGAGGTATTCAATATATGACATTTAATAAAAAACAATGTACGTAGAGTGTTTAATGGTTCACATTCTAACAATCTAAGACAACCTTCGCTCAACTTTGTTTTCATGACTATTTAATTCTTGGTCTCAAAATTTCAAGCGACTAGGTCGAATCCCTCCCCTCCTTCTGAATTTCAAATTGAGAAATCTCTTTTGGGTAAAAGAAGATGGTATTTTTGTCGCCATTCCTCTCTTCCTCATGCGAACGAACAACGTGATGGGTTATCAATTGATACACGTTGGTTGCATATTTGATTAGAGATTGTTTCCCTTCAATCAAATCCTCGACTTGCCTTTTGCTTTTTCGTCTCCATCTTTCAACCCTTCATTTCAACAATTGATCCCTTCGTTTTCTCCTTTGAAGTTGTTTTGAAATTCAATAAGTTAGATATACTGACCCCAGTAGAGATATTGAAGGAAATGAAAGAATATGCATTTGATAAGTGCAAGAAAGAGTTAGGAGGACTAAGGAACTAAGAGGAGATACAATTGAGGAGAAGATGAAATTAGACATCATATGAGATTGGGAGTGGACCCCTTGGATTATCATTGTCTTTGAGATTAAATCATGTGTTTATAATGACAAGCCTATTCATCAAAATAAATAAAAAATCTTAGTTCAATATTATGGTTTCTATAAAAAAAAAAAAATCCATCTTCATTCAAGGTGACAATGAATACAAGTGAAACTATGTCAATTTTTGACAATGTACACAAATGAAACTATGTCAATTTTTTTGAAAGTTTATGGTATTCTTTTCATTTTAGAGCTAACATATAATTAATTACTTGATGCATTTAATGATGTAGCCAAAGTGACAAAGTGACATATATCAACTATGAATACATCTGCTTGAATTTGTATTCCTGGAGAATAAAGTTCGAATAAAACAGCTAGTGAATCTACGACACGCCAGAAACGTGGTAGACCTATAGGTTCAAAAGATTCAATTATCCCATGCATTACACTAGCATTATATATAAGGAGATAATACATACAAAGTCCCCACTTTCCTCATACATACCAGAGAGGGCAAGGTTAAGCATGGAATTTGCTTATCTTTTACACTGTCTAATATCAATACTTACTTCAAAATCAACCAAAGGCAACATAATGTTTTGAAGGTTTTTTCACACGGTGTTTATTTGATTATTCCATTAATTCTTTAGGAGGCTTGATATACTTGACTTAAAATACGCAAAAGACTCATGATCCATATCATTCTCCTGTCAAAAGATGGGCTTCACTTCTTGAGTACTTAATTTTGTGCCAATAAGCATCCGATTTCCTAGTCATAGTGCAAGCCATTGTGAGTCAATAATTCAAAATCATAAGAATTATTGTCATCTAACGTCCCTCTAGCCACAATGGCTAGTTTATCTAGACAATTAATGTAAACAATGCGCACTTTAATTATACATCAAGTTTTTGTTGGATAAAAGACTCTTTCATACTCATAATCTGGCCTTTGTAACACCCTGTGCAGGCGGGCTCAGAGGTTGGCAGCTCCAAGTGTGGGCGAGCTCAAAGGCTGACAGCCTACTAAAGGGATTATATTCCCACATTGCATGTGTGAGGGAATGGAATGTGCTATATATGAGCGGGCTTGGATCTATACGCGTTTTAAATCCGTGCAGATGTGATAAGGCCTAAAGCGGAAGATATATTACTATTTGGATCGGGTCATTACAGGAAAATGTGTTTTAAATCCGTGCGGGTAAGCCCAAAACGGAAAGTATTTTACTACGTGGATCGGGTCATTACAACCTATATAAACCACATCTATCTGCACCACTACATGATAATAACAATTCCGATCGTGAATTCATGCAATGATAACGAGGCTTGTGTTTGTGTGTTACATTTTCTAAATCTATTAATGCTAATAATTTTATTAGGAGAATATAAAATTTAATGCTGAGAGTTTTATTAGAGGAATATAAGTTTTGAACAATACCGACTTTATGTTTTGAGGTTAATAAATTTTTTTGAGATAAAGTTTAAGAGAAAAAGGTTGTGATCCTTAATCCCGTAACTGGAATTGAATCTTACAAGGTACTTGTAATTTTTGCAAGTACAGGTAGCATTGAAAGCTGGATTGGAAATCTAATTACAACCAATTCTGAACCAAAAATTTCTAAAAAAGAATTTGAAATTTTCGACAATTCCGAAATTTTTTGGATTGGAATTGGAATCGAAATTTGTTTGAAATATTCGATTCCAATCCAAAAAAAATTCGAAACTTGCCAAAACGATTCCGAACTAAAAACTTTTGGAAATATTTCGAATATTACATTCCAAAGTATTCCGATCCAAAAATTTCTATTTATTCCAAAAAATTCTTAAATAAATAAGATATCATTATCATATATTATATTGCAAGTGATAACTATATATTTTAATTTATCCTATCAATAAAATAAGATTATATATCATAATGACAAGCTATAACTATATTTTTGCATTTACCAAGAAAAATAAGATTATGTATGATAATTCATAAGCTATAACTAAGTCTGCGCTAAGTATACCAATAAATATGAGATCATACACATTATGAACCCCAACATGGCCAATAAAATTTATCTTTTTTATTTTATTTTTAGATTTGATTAAATCATTATTTTCTTAGAGATGAGCGTATTCTATATTAAAAAATAATTAGATCATAAATATTTTATTAAAATTACAAAATTTAAATTTCTGAAATGTGAAATTCCTAATGTTTAATTTTTTTTAACAATAATTGAGTTATTATATGCCAAGTTTCGGAATTGAAAATGAAAATTCCAAAAAGTGAAATTCCAAAAATTTGAGTCTAACCTCATTTTTTGAAAAATCAATTTAAAAAAAATTCTCAAATTTCTGACAAGTGAAATTCCAAAGTTTTTTGAAAATTCACCATTTTCCAAAATTTTTTATTGGAAAATTTTGATTATGGTTCTGAAACTTTGGAATGGAAATTGAAAAAGAATTTCAGTTCCGAAAGTTTTAGATAAAAAAAAACAACCCTAAGCACAGGTAGGGGGATTGTTTGGAGGAAGAGTGATTCCACACAAATTGATTATTTATTTTAGGGCTGGGCAAGTTCGGGTAATCGGCCCAAAATGTAAAAACTGAAAATCGGCCCAAGAAATTTAAGCCCGTGTTTATGAGACCCGAAATCGGACCGAGTTGACCGGTTAACCGAGGTCCCGGTTAACCGAATTTCGGGCCGGTCTCGGTCCTAAGAGCAACATTCAAATTGAAAAATTTTTAAAGTCCAAATTTCAGCCCAAATTGAATTTTATAAAGCTCAAATTTCAGAAAAACAGAAAAACAGAAAAACAGAAAAACAGAGTCACAAATTTATAAAGTTAAGCCCAAATTTATAAAGTTCAACCCAAAGTTATAAAGTTCATCCCAAATTGAATTTTATGTGTGCCTATAGTATTGCATGATACATTGATTTTAGGGTTTTTTACTTTTAACTATTTAACCTGGGCCGGGCCAGTTACCCGACGGGTTTCAGAAAGGGAAACCGAGGCCCGGATAAAAAACTTCGGGTCGGGCTCGGCTTTTACAACCAAAATTTTTATAATTAATTAAAACCGATCCGAACCGACCTGATGGGTCCGATTGTCGGTTCGGTCCGAGTTTTCGGTTCGAAATGCCCACCCCTAATTTATTTGTTGATCTCTCTCTAATCTCTAGGAAGAAAAATCGTGTGGAAGCAGGAAATAATAGTGCAACTTTCCTTTATTTCTTCATCAAAAAAAGAAAAAGGAAAAAGAAAATATACCCAAAAAACGACTTCTTTGTTTTGTTGCTTCTTCTTCTTCTTCTTCTTCTTGTTTTTCGTTTTATTCACTCTCTCTCTCTCTCAACTTTTCTATCACTGTAACAAGTGACGGAGCCAGGATTTTTGTCGAGGGGGGGGCGGAGTGATGTCATAATTAATTAAATATAATATAAAAATTAGTTATTTTAACATGAATTTTTTTTAAATACGAAATTCTTCCTGGCCTGAAAAAACCAGCGAGGTTGCTGTTCCTGGGGAGGCAAAAATACACTTTTGCCCCCCTATTTAACAACCTTTTTGGAAAAGGTGTTTAAAGAGGGGGGCAAAAATGTATTTTTGCCCCCCAGGCAGCAAACCATGCAGGGGGACCCAAGCCCTGTAGAATTACTACTATATTCATTGATTACTACTATAGCAAAAAGGGGAGTACAACAAAGACAGTCATTGAAGATTATTACTATTATATTCATTGAAGATGATTACTATTATATTCATTGAAGATGATTACTACTTATAGAAACACAACAGAAGAGAAGAGTTTGAATCGTTGATTACTACTACATGAAGAAAATGAGGAAGAGATTGAGTTGCTTACGATTTTTTTTGTGGAGATGACCAACACAGTGATTAATGAAGGCACCTGGTACATAGAAGAAGAAGAATAAGGTGGTTTGGATCCTACTGGATCTTGTGAAGATGAGCTCAAATAACTCAATAGTTATAGATCTTTGAAGATGATGAAATATAGGGTTTCCCTCATCTTATCCAATCGATGGAGTGTGAAGAAGAAACTGTGGATTTTGGTTTCTTTGAGGAGCAATTCTAACTGGCATGGGAAACCAACCTGGTCCCTGCCTGGGGGGTGAAAATACATTTTTGCCCCCCCTTTAAAACACCTTTTTGGAGTATGTGTTTAAAGGGGGGGGGGCAAAAATGTATTTTTGCCTCCCAGGCAGTGGTTTCCCAGGTCCGCTAGAATTTCTGTTCTTTGAGAGATTTGAGGGATTTAACCTCTATCTCTAACTCTAAAAGTAGAGTTTGAATTTGATATGTACATGATTTGAAGGATGAAGTCCTGGTTGAAGTGAAAAGTGAGAATAAAGGAGCAAATTAAAAACTAATTGAGAGACAAATAAATTATTAAAAAATAAAAAAAAAATCTCAAAAGTCAGTCTTGCCCCCACATGCCCCCACCTGAATCCGTGCCTGACTGCGTCACAGGTCTTATTATTCCTTCGTGACTGATTCATTTCTTTTCCATGAATTCGCTCCTTCTCCTTCCATTATATATTCTTCTTCGAATCGATTCCCAAAATCGATTCGTGGGTTTCCGTCTTTAGCATCCAATTCTCCACCCCTTTAATTCCTTTCTTCTTCTGACAGAGAGTTTCCGATAGATTTTGAACTCGAAGAAGGAAGATGTTTGGTCTATTGGTCAGTTTTGTTTCTGGGGTTGTGGTGATTATCGTTGCCGAACTTGTGGCCCTCTACTTTGCATGGAATTGGTTATTGAAGAAAACCAACAAAGGGTCTCAAAAAGTTCCTTCTGATCTTGATCCACAACAATCCCTTTCTTTCTGCTATCAAAAACAGGTCCGTTCTGTTCTCTCTGTCAAACCTCCATTGAATGTTTCTTTTTATTCTTTTTATTGATTTGTTCTTTTCAATGATTTTGATTGTATTTTTTTAATTATGAAGCAAAGTTTATCACTTGTGTTCTTATCACACAAAATGCCCCAATGGGTATTTAAGCTCCTGCCTTGTACATTTTTCTTCAGTTAATAAAAGACATGAACCAGGACACTAATGTTGAATCATAGACCATGCACATACAAATTGTTGACTATGAAAAATTGATTAGCTTATAAATGGTATCTATATGTGTATGTATAGACTCTGAAACTTAACTTTTGATTTTCGTCTTTTGGGTTGAGGAGCATAATACACTCACACCAATTAGAACTGATTCTATTTTTTTTTTACACTGCACTGAAATTCGGGAGAGATAAAGGCTAATTACAATCAGAAAATGTTTTGTTTGCAATGCCTAGTGCAACTCACCTACTCAAAGGAAATGCAGTCTAGACATTGTATGTTAAAGGAAAATGAAGAATAAAGTGATCCACACACACTATTCTTTTGTGGTTGGTGGGGCTTGCTGCCGTCCAAGCTTCCTCAGTGGTGGTGTTATGTCTCAAGGTTTTTAAATGTGGAGGTGTGATGCGAGGTGGTTAGTTGGATTTATGTGTGAGGCGTAAGCCTTTCACTAATGAGTGAAGCCTTACGTTGAGAGATAACTTATCAATTGATTTGTATAAATATTAGATATCGAATAAAACGAAGAACAATGTATTGGAAAAAAAAGAAATATTGAAACATTATTATTGTATTTTAAGTATTTACATTTTCTAAACTTTCATAAATAAGGCATAAAATGTATCTCAAAAGGAATATATGCAACCGGGTCTTATTTTTTCCATTTTAAATTAAATCTAACGTACGAAGTAAGTTAACACTGACACATGATCTTGTAAGTAAAACATAATACAAATTATTGACTATGAAAAATTGATTATCTTATAAACTGGTGAATGGTATTTATATGTGTATGTATAGACTCTAAAACTTAACTTTTGATTTTTGTCTTTTGGGTTGAGGAGCATAAGACACGTACACCAATTAGAAACGGATTTTATTTTTTTCACTGTGAACTGAAATTCGGGAGGGATAAAGTTTAATCTACAATTAGAAAATGTTTTGCTTGCAATGCGTAGTGCAACTCAAAGGAAAATGAAGAATAAAGTGATCCACACACACTATTCTTTTGTGGTTGGTAGGGCTTGCTGTTGTCCAAGCTTCCTCAGTGGTGGTGTCATGCTCAAGGTTTTTAAATGTGGAGGCGTGATGCGAGGCGGTTAGTTGGATTTGCGTGTGAGGCGTAAGCCTATCACAAGTGAGTGAAGCGTTACGTCGAGAGATAACTGATCAATTGATTTGTATAAATATTACATATCGAATAAAATAAAGAACAATGTATTGGAAAAAAAAATGAAATAATGAACAATGTATTGGGAAAAAAATAAAATATATATTTATATTTTCTAAAATTTCATAAATAAGGCCAAAAGGCATATAGAAGGTGCAACCGGGTCTTATTTTTGCCTTTTTAAATTAAATCTAACGTACGAAGTAAGTTAACATTGACACATGATCTTGTAATAAAACATGTAAATATGATAAAATATAATACAACAAAGTTGCGCACATCTGTGAAAGGCGTAAATGTTCAATATAAGCCATTGACGCGTTGCGACTAAGCCTTTCCTTGAAGCTCCCCCAAAGCTTAAGCCTCACACGTATTTTTAAAACATTGATATCTATACACACACAAAAACCTTCTCACATTTCAAAACATAAAATGTAGATTTTATGAAGTTTAAGTTTCACCCTTGGGTTTTGACGTGAAATGAGCCTTGACGCGTAAGTTTCATAAGTTTTTCAAAACCATGATAGGTTCTTGTTTTAGCCTGTATGTGTTTGCTTCTGATCTTCTCGCTGCCTTTGTGGCTTTTGTAAGCGAATTGTACGTTATTATATAAAAATAATGTTTTTTCACGTGGATTTGTTTTTTCATAAGCAAGACCAATTCATTGAGGAAAAACTGTGAGAGGCACACTCACAAAAGGATACAACTACAAAGAAATGGCTAGACAAACATATTTGCCCAAGAGAAAAGACAAGAACTAAATCCAACCTTTCCCAAACCTCCTTAGAGATTGGACACGTATAGATGGCCTATCGTCTCCAAGTTCTCTTCATAGAAGTGACACTTGTTCCCAATTATGAGTCCTTGAGGAACTAAATTATCTATTCATTCTATTGTGAGTGTTCTTCCATGAGCTATAGACCAAATCAAGAAATTAGGCCTCGGAGGAATCTCTTTTCTTCATATCAACGCAGATTTGAAGTCAAATGGAGCAGTCGGCGAGCAGGTCATAGCATGCAGATGTGAAGTCAAATGGAGCAGGGCTTTGGGGAGCATGTCGGTGAGCAGGTCATAGCATGACTTTTAACAAAACTAAATTTGGAATCCCAAACCCATGCATCGGGGAATGAATTCAGTTGCTTCTCTTGAAACTTTTCAATGGGTGGTATTTTCTAGCTGCGTCCCAATCTCTCAATCCCTTCTTAGTGCAAGGTCCTATGATTGTTCAACATTTTCCCTTTCCTTTTGATGAATTGTGTGACTAGGCATACTTTGTTGCGAGAGATATTATGCTATCGCCGAATGCGTGCTTCAATGGTTTATCACTAATTGAAGTGTTGTTCCAAAAATCTACCCCTTCCCCATTGTTTACCTCATAGGATATGTGATTAGCAAATTGTTTCAGATTCATTAACTCACACCATTGTGCCAACCATATGGTGTTGAGAGAGAGATTTGGCATTCCACCCAGACTGTTGCAGCCCATAATTTTCAGATGATACGTCGCTAGAGTGAGCAAATGGTATTTCCCAGATGAAGTTGTGGTGCCACACAAAAATTCTTTGAATATCTTTTCGATCTCATTTGCCACAGAAACTGGAATGGTGGTGGTTGACATTAGAAAAACAGGGATACTAAATAAGGTGCTTTTTATCAATGTTACCCTCCTAGCCTTGAGATGTATCTCCTTTTTCAAACCGCCAGTTTATTCCTTATACATTCCACTACTTGGTCCCTTGCTCGTTGGCCCTTGCTCCCTTGTACCAGAACCCTAATGGAAGACCCAATATTTCAAAATAATGAACGTGTTTGGCAATTAAGAACTCTAGCAAGCTCTTGTAAGTATATGCAATATCACCAACTGGATGCAAAACAACAGTGAAGTTCACCTTGAGGCCCAACACGACTATAAATGTATGGATTGAGTATGCCTGATTTGGTCAGTTGACGAGTCAAAAAACATATTGTATTATCAACATACGGTAAAATAGGGACTGAAGTGCCTCCTTTGACTTGGAACCCAAACAACCACTCAAATGAGCCAACTTTTATGGATGTTAAAGTGGATTTAGTTTGAGCATTTCTGGAGAGTCGTGTGCATTTCATATCTGTTGCAGTTAGGTCTCCAATGTGTGGATGTACTTCCTACCTAGGTTTATTCATATTACATTGGGTACTTCCGGGAACTCTAGAGGACTTGTTGAAAACTTGGAGTACCCCAAAACATTTATCTCAAATAGGAGAACTCTTATGGAAGTTGCTTCCATTTGCTTTATGTTGGTTGTGGAAAGAACACAACAACAAAGTCTTTACCGACAATTAGTGATTCCAATTAGGGTTCTCACATTGGTTTACTATTAGGTCTATAGTTTGATTTATAAGGTAGGTTAGTTATAAATAAGGGTGTAGGTTGCCCATTGGTACTCGATTGATTGAATAAAAGTTATTTGTTTATTGGTTTATTTTGTTTATTGTCTATTTCGTTACTTTCGTTTATTTAATAGTCCGAATCTATCAATTGGTATAAGAGCAAACATTCCTTTATACGACGAAGACAAAAATCAGACTTTTACGCAAAGAAAAAGCTAATAAGATGATGGAGGAAAAAGCATAAAAGACAATTGAAGCCATGGAAAGATGGAATGCTTCAACTGATTATTTGGATGCAAGGTTTGAACAAGAGAAAATCCGCAACAATGAAGAGTTGAAGAACCAACTCGCAGGATTGGAATAGAATGGAAGAACAGATAAACACGAGCGGAAACAAAGTTACAGTTGCAGGACCGCTCTGAGAAGCAAACATTGGCGCTCTTCCACGCACTTCTACTTGCACTCCGTGACCTGCTCCTGAGGGCCCTCTTAGGTGCTTTGGGTGTGGTGAGACTGGCTATTTCCGAAGTAATTGTCCAAAAGGAAAATCTGTGTTGTTGACGGATGAGATTGATGAACAAGAGTTTATGAAACAAGTTCCTCCGGTTGAGGGTGAAAGCGAACTTATTGCTTTAGTGGTGGAAGACATCGACTACACCCTTTAAGCTTGAGGACAAGCTTCTTTAATCCGGGGAGGTTGATGTAATTAGAATATTTATTAATATTAGCAATAGTAGTATTTTAACAATATTAGATATTCTGTTATTTTTGTAATAGGGATTCCAATTAGGGTTCTCACATTGGTTTCCGATTAGGTTTATAGTTTGATTTAAAAGGTAAGTTAATTATAAATAAGGGCGTAGTTTGCCCACTGTTACTCGGTTGATTGAATAAAAAGTTATTTGTTTATTCCATTACTTTTTTTTTGCAATTTTGTTTGTTTAGTAGTCCGAATCTATCCGACAGTGTTGGGGTTTATTGATTAAGCCACAAATGTTGTAATCATCACGATGATTATCAATTGATTTACTTTTTAAAAAACCTTTTTTTTTTCATCAGTAAAACAAAAAGTATTATACATATGAAAAGAGGGTCAGTTGCGGGGGGGAGCGAGGGGGACCCTAACCAGCCAGTGGAAAGACCCCAAGTGCTACTGCACATCCACAGATTAATTTTAGTATCTATCCACAGGGTTCTAACGACTTATGGACATTTCTAAAGATTATGTTGTTGTGTTCTCTCCAAATCACCCACACTCGGGATGATGGAGTCTATCTCGTGCCCATCTTCCAAGAGTTGAGATTAGCAGCCCTGGATGTAGCCCAAAGCTCTGCCTAGCTGAGGAAGGAGGTTGTGGAAGGGGCATTAATCTGGGATTCAGACAAATCATTCTTCCAAAGAGCTCTGAGAAGGTGACAAGTAAGCATCACATGATGAAACCATGATCAACTCTCTGCCTGAATACGACTGAGGCCACAATGGTTTAGGATTACTAAACTTCGCTTAAGAATGTTGTCCATTGTCAATATTCTTCCCAGAGGACTGCCCAAAGGAGAAAAAATGGCATGTTGTTGTGCAGATTTGCTAAATCTCTGGTCAGTTGAGGAATGGATGTCCACAATGGTCACAACTTCGTACCATTCCTTGGGAGAATATTTGACTTACTTCCACCCCAAAACTGTTTGTCCTGATCATCACCAAGCTGGACATATGGATGGTAGACAAGCAATAACCAAAGTTATGTTTCTTTGGTTCCAAAAGTCTCTGTTGAGGATGAGCACCTGTTGTTCTTTAGTTTCTGTATCTCTTTCTTAAGGTTCTTGGGTCAGCATCTCTTGAAAAGAGGCACATATGTCGAAAAAACAACATCCGTTGGTGGGGCTTGAGATCTCAAACCTGCTCATCTGAAAAGTGGAAGTTTGGAGAGTCAATTTTGTGGATTCTATAAGCATAAGGTGGTTCCAGCAAAATGACATAGCAGAAACTAAGAACTTATCAGCCTTGTAGCCAGTACAACCAGATGCACGAGTCTCGCTTTGGTAGCTTTTATTGAGTTTTAGCATACTGCTCAAGGAGTTAGCTATGCTTGCCATTTTTGGCATTCATATGTGGAGTAGTGTCATACGTGGCACATTTAGCCCTGGTCCATGACAACATCGTGTATCAGTATTTCCTTGAATTTACTTGTTAATCGGGAAAGTGATCAGGTTATCCTATCAATATTTTTTGCAGAACTGCTTGCTGAAGCTCTTTCGGGTGGCTGCCACCTTCCAGCTTCAAGGCAGGAACTACCAAGCTCTGCAAGATCTTTTATGATGCTTCACTTAGGCTGCTTCAAGAGTCTTTTTTCTAGCTTGGAGTTCTTGTATCCCTTTCCAAGAGAGTTACGACCTATGCATCAGTGATACGGACACAGGTGTTGGTGCGGACACGCCGGACAAAAAAAATATTGGGACATGTATAGGATTATTTTATTTTTTCAACAATAAGTTGTATAATATTAATCATACTCTTCCACATGTCGTTTCATATTGCTACACATGTACTACTAACTTTCTATAATTTGCTTGTAACATTCATAAAGAATTGAAACTATATGTAATCAGGATTACCTAAGTATGGAGAGTTCGATAGTAGTACTCAACGGATTTCCGGTTGTCCTAGAATCCAATAAGTGTCCGACACGGGAAATGTGTTTGAAAAAAAGTGTCGTTACATAGGTCAAGACTATTTATGCATAATCTTAATGAGGAAATTGTAGACTCCTAGCCATTTGTAAAGGCCATGATTTTATCAGTTTTTTTAGGCAGGTTGATTCTGAATCAAGTTTCTCATATTGAAGAGAATTTTTGAACTCTTAATACGTTTGCAGTTGGAGTAATGAGATTGGGGGGGGGGGGGGGGTGTTGGAGCTGATACTAGGCACATGAGATAGTCCTGGCTGCTCTGTGAACATCATGGGAGGCTCACCACCCATGATTTGAGGCATCTTCAATTGTTGTTTGAGCCCGAACCTGAAAATGGTATTCACTGTTGTTTTAGTCAAAAGCTCAACACCTTTGTGCTTTGTCTTGAATCCAAGAGAGGTTATCATGGATATCTTGTGGCATTGCACATCCACCAACATTGTGTCGACAGTACAAATTTTATTTTTTCTTTGTTCGCTGTGGAAACTTTGTATCCTACAGTGAAATCCTCTTCGTTTTTTCTTTTACATTCTGTAAACTTCTTTCGCTGTATAATAAAAACTTTTGCCTATTTTTCACTGCTCCATGATGTTCTTTATAACTTTATCTACCTCTTAGCCATATTAATAGGAAGGCTTCTGATGGCTTCAATCATATAAACACTGAAGTATGGCAACACCATATTTTTTAGTGAAAGAGGGAAGAATAGTTGTCTCAGACCATATGATATGTATCCACATTAATTTGGTACCTCCTGATAAACCTAATAAAAGGAAACAGTGTTATCAGAAAACAGGAGACTAGATATGTTAGGATTGGTGATCTTTTCACCCACACAGCCTACTATTAGCTATTAGAGGTAGTCGTTCAATAGTGATGACAATCAAAGTAGGAGTACAGATATCCCTTTGTCAGTTTTTCTCTTTGTAATGGTTTGATTATTCTATTAACAATTAGTGGCCCTTTTTACCAGCAGGAAGCATTGTCATTCCTGCATTTCATTCCTGTTATTTACTTACATTTGCATGTTTTACCTTTCTGATAAGCAATGCGTTTATCACTAACTTGTTCATTCTTATTCTACTTCAGTGCATTAATATTTGTGTATATCTATTTTCCTGTGATCTCAGGGGGTAATTTGGATTTTAGAACCAGAAAGGGTCCCTAAAATGTGGTCTGAGGATAAAATATCTAAGGAACAAAAGGGCAGAAAGGAAATCCTGGAGGTTTTCCCTGTTAAGAAACATGCAAAACTTGGAGATAAGTCCCTTATTCTGAAAGATCCAGATGGCTCTGAATCAACTATTTGCCTTGTGGGTTGCATGATATCATCTGTTTCGGCTACAAATCTTTCCACTAGGAAGTGGTAAGTTTTGCAAATTTTATGTTGAGCATCTATAATCATATCGTAAAGTTTATTGTGTCATGTATCTGAAACCTAAATTTAACATGTGCATTCAAAATATATTAAGTGTAGTATAAAAAGACTAGCGAATATTTAAGCATATAGAGTACATAAACAAGACTTATTCAAACAAGGAGGCCCCTAAAATAATTCGATAAATATGTCATCCATCCATTCTTTCATGTCCCTTGTATAAAGATGATACATCATTGCAACGTCCTGGTATCCTTGTATTGCGCGATAGTATCACACGATACTGATGCACGACCTGAGATCCAAAAATATCAATATTTCTATTGTTTCCAGAAATTTCAGATTTTTACTATTTTTTTTAGTAAATGTGAAATGTACTCTTTTAAAGTAAAACACATTTTATTATTTTTAGTAAATTCAAACTTTTTTAGTATTTGATAATTTTAGTCAAGATTTCTCGAATTCCTTTTCAATAAATATTTAGTTGTTTAGTTAATGGAAATTAAGAAGTTTATGGTTTTAGTAAGTTCATTTTTTCTTATTTGAGACACTTTTGGAAGTACAAGTGTCAAAAGTGACTTATAGTGGGTTGAAGAAGTTGTTTTTATGTTATAGCTAAAGAAACTTTTCTTTTTTTACCAATAAATTCCAAGGGGCTATATATTAATAATAACTGAGCAATAATACAAGAGAAGGGAGCCAGTGAGTGAGTCACTGAAGAAACAAAAAAACAAAGACTAAGGGGTATTAAGAAAAAAACAAGAATGAGAAAACAAGGACGATGCAAGGACGTATTGATGTGGCTTAGATACAATACATATTGAGATACATATTGTATGTATCTTAAGATAGGGACAACTATGCCAAAATATTATTCTTGTTTATTAATTATTTTGTTAGTATAATTTATTATTACAATTTTGTCATTAGTATGATTATTTTATATTTCCTTTCACTTGGTGTAGTAACAGTCACATGGACTTGATGCATGAATTGATAATCTTTTTAATGACCTCTAAAACAATAAACAACTAATCTAATAAGAAGGAAATTGCTGGAACATAAATAAAACAATAAAAAGCTCACCTCTCAAAAGAGTTTTCAATTTCATCAGTCTCCTTGAGGCCTTATTAATAACCGGTCATTAACTTCTTAGTCAAGCCATAATTCCTATACTGTTTACTATGGTCTAGAGGCCTGATCCAACAAGTAAATAAATTATCTTAATTAAACTAAATTAATTATATTTCTAATTCTAATCATCCTCCCCTAGTTGAAGAAGCTTGTTCACAAACTTAAAGTGTATAATCCAATCAATCGAACCAATCTTGCAAAAAACATGCCAAACAAGGTGTACATCGGCTTCTAAATTTATCTACAGAGTTGCTCACAATGCCCAAACAATCAAGCTGCAACAAAATCGGAATATTCCATTTGATGAATGTATCCAACAAGACAAGCTCAATCTCTGAATGTTGGGTGAAACATGTGACACAAGCTACCTCACGATTTGCCCAAAAAGTGTCACAGAGGGAGCCAAGTAGGGGGACATGTATGAGAGGTGGAGTGTATTCTACAAAAGATGAAAGGATTTTACAGGAGAGGATTTAATGATAGGGATTTTGGTGGGGAAGAGGCTCATTCAGAGTGTCCCCCTTTTCAAGTACCTGATTGTTGATGTGGGTGAGTGAAATAGGGGTAGATAAGGTTTGATTTGTTTAATAAACTACCCAACAAAATGACAGGTAGTGAATAACTCAATCCCCACAAGGTTTGGAGGAGGAACGGATGAGAGGTGGGATTTATAAGGTTGGCAAAATCCTGCAATGACAGTGATCAGTTTGCCAGGCCGTGTGGCATAGAGGTGGTGTTGATCAATCTGCCACAGATAGGGTTTTGCTGTCCACCGGCCGGTGGTTACTAACTACCAGCAACAACAATTTTGGAGGCTGTTTGAACGTCGCCACCCCTCTCATATTCTATTTGATCTCTTATTCTCTATTCCAAACCTCTATCTTCCTTTATCCACATCTTCCCCATTGATTATTTTTCTTTCCTTCACCGTTTGCCGTACTCTCTCTTCTCTTTCTCTAATGCAATATGTTTTTCTCAAACATCTTTTTCCAAGTTTGCTATGGTGTCAGGTAATGAACGCTAAAGCAATAAACAACTAATCTAATAAAATTGTTGATAATTAAATAAAATAATAAATTAAGCTGAAACATATATTTGTCAAAGAGTTTGGCAACTATTCTGAATGGCCTTGAGCCTTTTTTGTAACCACTCCGCGCTGGCTATTCAAGTAAACCCCAATTTCTTAATCAAGTCCTAATTCCTAAATGGGCATACAGACTCAATCTAACTAGTAAATAAAATAATTTAGGGTGTAATTGGTTGCATGGAAAAGAAAATTATTCTCAAGAAAATTAAATTTTCGTGTTTGGTTGCTTGGAAAGAAAAATTTTCTTGAAGGTGTTTGGTTGAAATTTTGGACTGGGATTTTTTTTTTTTTAGTGTGTGCCTATTTTCCTTCATATTGTGTGAAATTTTTTGCTTAGCTCACCCCCTAAGCAAATTTTCCAGGGAATTTTTTTCTTGTTTCGCTCAATAAGAATTTGTCCCGAGAAATATTTGCTATACAAAATTTTCTCATCCAACCAAAATTTTCCTTGAAACCAAACATGTCCTTAATTAAAATAAATTAATCATATTCCTAATTCTATCACTTCTATACTACTTGACCCACAAGGAAAAGGGAAAAATGAACATTGTTTATACTATAGAAGAGAGGAAAGCTCGCGTTTACCGTAAAATGATGACAAGAGATAATCTTTCTGTATCTGTTCATTGGCACACCCAGAGGTGTCAGTTTGACTGGTTTTGTTTTCCAACTTGCATATTAAGGATACTCCAATTTTATAGTATGTTTAGTATATTTAACTCAATACGTAATTGTTTTCTCAGAAGAAACACTTAACCCTAACCAGGTTTGATTCCAAAGGACAGCTTAGTATAGATTATGGTGCATGATTATCTATCCTATTTATTTTGCTTTTTCATGTGTAACACAGCTCTGCTTTTGCGCTTTTGAAATGCATTGTGTCTCGAGATTGCACTAGTTACATTGTTTCAAACAAGGTGTCCGGAAAAAAAAATTTTGAAGTGACTATCTTGGTGGTAAAATCCAAATTCTGATTGATCTTTCCAAGTTTCCATTCATTTGGTCATATTATATTTTCAGAAATCCAAATGGGTAGGATCATTTGATCACTACTTCTTGGAGTTCTCCCCTGATGGTCACCAATGTTGTATCCATTGGCAAATCCCAACCCTTGAGGTTGCATTCCATGTGATTCGCTGTGGCAAGAAGTATTACATTTTGCATCATGTTGCACTACCATGTGTTTTGTCATCTTAATAACACTTGTTTTTCCTGGATCTTCATGAGGGAGAGATTCTATCCTTGAGGGCTTTGTTTGTATGGCAGACACAGTATTGATTTCCTCTTCACAGCTTGCATCAGTGATATGTCTTTGATTTTTGTGCTCACCTGTATATGGAATCACTTTGGGCCTATTCAGGGTATCGACTTTCTGCAATAAATGCAACCAACTAAAAAAAATTTGTCTTGTTCTCAGTTCCAGATTTGGGTGTCTTACCTTTTTTAACTACTTGTGGACTTACATAGGTCCAAAAGGTACCCTATTAAAGTTGAAAGCAGAAATTCTGTAATATACAATGGAAGCCAAACTTGTTACTTATATCTTGAGACTTCATGGGAGAAGGAATCATGGAGTAAAGCTCTCCGTTTGGCATCTAGTGTTGACAGTGAAAGACAAAATTGGTACGCTAAAATGAGCAAAGAGTTCGGTGATTACCTCACATCCTTAAATTCAGGATACCCTTCATTCATGAAACCTTCCACACGGGTTATCCGTGAGCCAACAGATAGGAGCACAAGGCTTGATGGACCTTCTTCAAAAGTTCGCCTTTTTCTTAAAAAGCTTGGAAAAAAGTCTAATAAGACGGGCATGGGTGTCACTTCATCATCTATTCGTGAAGAGAGAAAGATGGGTGAAAACTCACGGTCAGCCCATGATTTATTCTCAGCTGCCGCATCTGTAAAACCTATTTCAATTGAAAAGGCTACCAATGGTCACTTGGCTGAAGATACAGCTCAATCATTACCATCAGCATTTAACCATTCTGGAAGCCAAAGTCAGTTCTTGGTCAACTCTGATGCAGATGTTGATGACAAATTTGCTAGTGATGATGGAGCAGTTTGTTGGAATTTGTTGATGTTGCGGCTTTTCTTTGATGCCAAAAGAAATACCGACTTGAAAAGTGCCATCCAAGCGCGGATTCAGGTTGTAAACATTTACTAACTTCTCTTGCATTGCTAAGCATACATTAACTGAGGAACGATGTTAGCTTAACTTTTGATTATCAGGTGGTGTTGGTAACAGCAACAAGTATCATTCAAGTTCATGGCTCACAACCACTGTGCCAGAGAGATTTAAAAAAAAAATCTTGATATTCTAGAGATTTTGTTTTTCAAGTTATATCATATTATTATTATTATTATTATTATTATTATTATTATTATTATTATTATTATTATTATTATTATTATTATTATTATTATTATTATTATTATTACGGAAAATGACTTTAAGGCCCACTTCTTCACAAAATAGACCATTTGCTACTTTTATACTTTTATGACCGACAAATACTATTTTATTAACTTAGGTTAACTCATAAAGTTATAGGACATATTTACCCTTCTTAAACAAATAAAAAAACCTAATTTTATACTTTTATGACCAACAAGGATTTTTTATTAGTGATTCTATTTTTTTTTGCTTTTTATTTTAATTTTTTTAACCCTTTACCTTTCTCACCCCATGCTGCTGGTAGGTATCGATATTAATTATTCTAATTATGAACAACAAATTATAAGTTTTTATAAGCTTTCATTGACTGACAAGTTAATCAAATTATTATGCTAAGGTTTGGTAAACTTTTCATAATGTAGCTAATGATGATTAGAAATTTGGTTTTAATTAATTAATAAAATCAATTTGATTAACTTGTCAGAAATTTTTACATTCCAATGGAATTATAACATAGTTATTATATATGTAATTATAACAAGTGATTCACTAATCGCTTTTTCTCCATGAATGATAACATGAACCTTCTTATAAACAGGATTACTCTGCAAAAGCAGATGACTCTTGCTGCTTAGAGTTTCTTCTACATATTCGTACTCCACTCCCTTGATTTCAAGTGTCCATTTAATTCTGTAAACAAATGGACTCACCCATGAACCCAAAAGCTTCATTTGATCTTGCTTCTCCATGCCAACTTTTTTCAATAGTTTACAATGTCCTTTTGATAATTATTTATGCACACAAATGATACTGTGAAGGCCCATTGGTCATCTAAATTTGACTAATGAGTTCATATGTGTAACTAGACGATTGGGAGCCACCTTTCTCACCATCAACAATCGATGACCGCAAATCCATAGGTTTTTCAGATGACAGATCATTTGTTGATTTCTTTTCTGCACCAAAAAGGACTTGATATGTAATAGTTCCATTACAAATTTCAAATGTTTAAGAAGACTAATAAATTGATGAAAGCATACATTCTTCAAGAAACCAATGACTGAACTTGGAGAAAGTTGGAAAGATGTAGGACTTCCTACTTCTTTAATTTTGATATCACCGTTGCCACACAAATTCTCTGTTGATTTTTTTTAGCATCAGTGGTCCTAAGTATTGAAGGAAGAAAAGAAACTTGACACATATCTGAAAAATAAAAATAAAAATTATTAATAAAAGAGTCCATGTTGGTCATAAAAGTATAAAATTAGGTTTTCTATTTTTTTAGGAAGATAAATATGTCATATAACTTTTGAATTAACCTGAGTTAATGAAATAGTCTTTGTTGGTCATAAAAGTATAAAAGTAGGTACAAATTAACCATTACATCAACTATGGTATCTAAATTGTTTATTTTGTGAAAAAGTAGGCCCTAAAAGTCATTTTCCGTTATTATTATTGTTGTTGTTATTAATAATGTTATTATTATTATTATTGTTATTGTTATTTTTATTATTATAATTATTATATTTTTGAACTTTCATAAATTTATGAATAAAAATGTTTTACTGAGCTGGGACACATCAATTGGTGCAACCTGACTGACCACTCATTAAACGACATAAGTTCATACTTGAGCTCATATCTTCCAAGAATGTAACTATCCCTGAATCTGTATTGATAATTATACTTACTTTTTGAAGGTAACATTCCTTTTGAAACATAAAAAGGTTAAAACAAGTCCCGAGGTGTCACTATACTGGCAACACCTTACAAACAGTTGCATGTTCCCCTCCCCCAGGCCCGGAACAGTTGATTCCATTGAATACTTGAATCCTCAAAACCTTCTTCCTCGCCAATGCTAGAGCAGATGACCACATTACAGAACCTCCAAACTGCCTTTGCCATTCTGATCATCAAATCGGCATATTCATTCTCGCTTATGTGGGTCTTAATTCCCCTTTACTACTCACAGTTTTTTGTTTTATCATATGCCATTTCTACCTTCACCTTAAAGATTCTTTAACTTGCAAGCTCATTCTAGTTGTTGCTGGCTTTCTGTATGAATCTTATCTATTCTTCCTTATTGTTTGGTGTATTGATGCTTTTATGAATATGCTCTCTATGAGACTATTGCTTATTCACTTTCCATCTCGACAACCTTATTTCATTTGTGCTCAATCTTTGATCAAATTTATCTTCCATCCAACATTTTGCTCCTCGAGGCATAGATCTGGTTTGTATTACAAAATTTCCTTCCTAATTTTGGTGAGAAGATATTACCCTAATTCTTGCCTCCTTTATACTAGTGACATCAAGTTAGTGAAATTGGCTACTGCATGCTATCTCTTGGCATTTATACTGAGTGTTTCCAGCTAGTGCTGTGCTCCATCCATTATTGCTTTAGGCTTCTGATGAAGTCCTTGGACTCCTTGAGTCATAGTTATTGACTTATTTCATTGATGCTCTTTTCCCCGTTTGGTCTTCATTGCATTAATCATCTGTATATCCATGATATCTCAAATAGAATATGAGCAATTTCTAAACTGTTGATATGGGCTCCATAAGAATCCTTGGTATTGACTTGTGGTTCTATATTATTAGACACTCATTTTGTTTCATCAATAGTTGTGCAATAGTGATCAGTGGTTGTGCAATAGTGATGTAATATTGGGTTATTCATATTTATTATTACTAATTAATAATTGGGTCGGTCCATGTTAAGGTCCAACTAGGAGTAGGAGTCCAATTAGATTAGGTTAGGGTTTAAATTGGTTAAATAAACTTAATCAAAAAGTTCTAATCACTTTTTGTTGAATTTTGGGAATTAATTGAATTTATGAAGCTTTGCCAATCAAGTTTTGGTTATATTTGGTTTGCAAGAGTGGTAAGATCTTGGAGAAAGATGTCGTGAAAAGTCACTGTTGATTTGATTGGGAGAAACCACCCTTATTTGATGTGTACAAAGGGTATACGGTTAAGTTATTGCATTGTGAGGCTGAAATACATTATGAAAAATTTGCAGATTTTCACATTACAGAAAATTTGAAGATCAAATAAAGTTGGAAGAAAAGTGTGGTTGTGGAGAACAACTCTAATTTCCCCAGGTTTGCGAGCCGAGAATTGCAATTTGTAACTCGAAATTCCATGATTTTGTTCGCAGTCAAGAAATCAACAAAATTTTTGTTGAAAACCCTAGAATCCCAAATACACAAAGTTGTGGAAAACGAAAAGAGGTGATGGAGGAGGACATGGTATATGAACGGGAACCCTCATCGCAGAGCCATCACCCTCACATATGCGGGACTGATCAAGAACAACCCTTGCATTGAAGCACAACCCAAGACATACCACGCCGTCGAACTGAAGCTTCAATATCCAGATTTTATTGTTGTCCAGGTCACGCTCAAACTGTGCATGCTCTAGGCAGTCCTACGAACCCCTTGGTTCAGGCCCAAGCTTAGCAATGGGATGTTGATGAGTGTTGAACGTTTAGGAAGACAAAGATAAGTGCACTCCCATAATTACTTCGCAAGACCACATGAACTTGGTTTTGTCGACCAGGTTATTTACAGCCACAAGGAAGGCATGGTACCACCACAGACTTGGATTGTGATTCTGCTATGGAGGTTATTCAACACCACATGTCCGGCTATCTATGTCTAAGCGACATCATTTATGATCCAATTTTGGACAATTATATGGCGAACTTTGAAGACAATTTGGCATAAGTGTTTGCGAGAATTCAAATCATGAAATGAACATCTTTTGATCCAAGGATTCATAGAGAAAATTATATTTTGATTCATGGTACGAGCAACTACCAAGGGAGAGTTCGAGGTCGACTCTTAGTGGCACACTTTTTGGAAATTTCATCCTCAAAGCTTGAGGGCAATTTTTCGAAGTAAGGGAAAATAAAGTAATATTGTGTTATTCATATTAATATTATTAATTAATAATTGGGTCGACCCACGTTAAGGGCCAACTAGGAGTACGATCCAATTAAATTAGATTTAGGGTTTTATTTTGGTTAAATAGGCTTAATCAGAAAGTTGTAATAAGTTTTTGTTGAAGTTTGAAAATTAATTGAATTTATGAAACTTTGTCCATCAAGTTTTGGTTATGTTTGGTTTGTAAGCTTTCGCTAAACCCATCAAATAGTCACCACTTGACAATAAACTGGGAACTGTGTTTCCCCTCTCCCAATAAAAATTACTTTTCATGTTCCATTGCTAGATTAGAAATCATAAGTTTGACTTAGTTGTGACTTGCGATGGTCCTTGAAATATTCATAGTTTTCATAACATTTTGGAAGAAAACTGATTGGTTTCACTTCTTAGTTGTTATACCATGGTGTTTGTATCATGTGAGGATCACAATCATATTATCATAATCTAAAGATTGACAAGAAAGTGTGTGCCTACATTCGTGTACTTCCTTATTTTCGTAGTATTGACACTCTTTATTTGTTATTCGCAGAGAACACTTTCAAATATGAGAACCCCTAGTTATATTGGTGAAGTCACCTGTACTGGTTTAGATGTTGGGTCTCTTCCACCCTATATTCATAGCATGAGGGTTCTTCCGATGGATATGAATGAGGTCTGGGCCATGGAAATGGACATCGAGTATTCAGGCGGTGCAATATTAGATATTGAAACAAGGCTTGAGGTTCGAGAACCAGGATTTGAGAAAGGGATAGTTAACTCAAGTTTAGATTCAAGCCCTTCAGAGGAGGCCACCTCAGGTATTCTTGAAGGTTTTGAGCACTTTGGGAACCAGTTGAAGCTTTCTGGAGAAGTATCTGATGAAATAGAGATCAGGGATGAAGGTGATAGTAAGATTGGTAAGTATGTGTGTTACATATTCTATCTTGATAGTCTTAACCTGTCTCAATGTCTTATATATTCTGTGCATTGCAGTTACTGATCAGATATACAAAGCCCATTTCACTAGTTAACTCCATATACGGAGACTTAGTATCTCTTGTTTCTGTATTTGTTTTATGTTTTAGTCAATAGGATCAAGCGTGGTTCATTTACTTTTTACTTTGTGTTTGATTCTATTTGTGATTACTTTCTCCCCAAGAAAAATTACTCTCTGTTAAAAAATCCCATGAATTTATCTGCAGCTCTTCTGTTTAGTTGAGTTCTTCGCTTATGTAAAACTAAATGTGTCCTGTCCTTTCTGTCAAAAGTTAAAATAATTTGTGAAGTGAGCAAGGAATTCCTTTATTTATTTTTTTATATATCAGTTTCATTATATTTGTTGATAATTCCTTTAAGAGATCAAGTTTTATACTACTGGGATAAGGACAGTTGGTTTGCTGACCAATTTTGAAAGGATTTCAATTTGATAATGGATAACAATTTATTGCTTTATAACAGAATACTTTCTAATCTTGTAAAGGTCCGCTAGACTTGAACCTTGAACAGGCACTCGCCGTCTATTTTCATTGTTCAACTCTTTGACAACATGAAAAAACCAAAAGCTCCGCCCGAACTTTGCCTTCAGCTATGTAAGTCATGTAACTACTTGTAGGTTTAGATTCCTAGGACGTTTGAGAATTGAGTTGAAGAATAATAAGAACAAATGGTTGCTACTCGAGCTATCTTTGAAAAAGGCCTAGGTTACAAAGTATGATTCAATATCAGTCTAGGGGATCCATTATTAGATACATTCTGAGAATGCCATTTCGTCCGCCAAAAATATTTTTCTGATACAGCTCTCAGTGTATAGCATCTTCATACATCATTATCACAAATCTTTGGCACCTACGGATCTCTTTGCTCTTCTATTTATTTGTGGAATTTAATTGTCAAGCATGAATTATGGTCTGCTGATTATGGTAATATTGATGTATTCTTAGTGAAGTATACAATGGCTTCTCAGATCTTGGTGTGCAGAAAACATTTGTGTTAGGTCAATCGCGCTGCATGTTTCTTCACTCATTTGATCAGGCCTACCAAGTGATCCCTATGATTCCTGGCTAACGATCACGATCACATGGTGTTTGAGTGATATGATCTATAGTGTTTCAAGTTTTAGCAGAACTGCTGAACAATTTAAAGGGATGGACTAGAGTTGTAAGCTTGGGATTGTCTAATCACATTATCAATTTGGATTCATCAAAATTGTGGCAGCAGAAGTCCTAATTTGATGTCATTGAGGACAAGACTACATCATTTAGAGTTACATGCTTAATCTTTTTTCTTCAGGGTCAATCTATCTATTTGATTTGCCATGCTCACATGTTATCAATTTTTTGTTGCTTAACCAATGCTTGGGAACTTGTGTTCATTGCAGATGGCATAAAGAAATCCAGCAGTTGGAAATCTGCTTATGTTTCAAGATGGAAATCTATAGTACATTCCATCGCAAACCAAGTTTCACAGGTAACAGAATAAATGCTCTGAGTGACGGCATTTATCTTTATTACACTTTTACTGATTCATTTGTTTTATTTTGCTCAACTATTAGTGATTTAATAAAAGGATTCTTGAGTTTATGCCGCAGTTGAGTTTGTGTTTCTGGAACTAAAGGCTTCAGCTATTTCAGGAAGGAAATTTAGACCCTAACTTAACAGTTCCAATAGGAGAACCATGCATCACATGTAGTTAAATTAAAGATCCAACTGTCTCTTTCCACAAATCAGTAGTACCTTCTCAAAAGTACAGCTTTCGGGCTCTAAGAAATTGAGAATGCCATCCCTGATTTCTTAAGGTAGTTTTGTAGGTGAGATGGGGAAGTAGGAAATTGCAGAGAAACACGAACTACAATAAAACTAAAGCAAATTATTGGTGACAACCCCATTTGATTCATCTGTCTTACCTGAAAATCTAAACATGGCTTAAGAGATTTAAGAGCTCGAATAACAAAGAACGATAGAGATCAAAGGAAGAAAAACTCAGTTTGAACATGCTACTTCATATATTATTGTGAACCAGATCGGTTCACCTTTTACCGATAATTGACTTGAGAAGCTAAACAACTTTGGTGAAGAGGGTTCATGATAGAATTATGCCTTGGGATGCACATCATTTATGGACATGCGAGATATTCTTTAGAATAAACTGTTTCTAAACAGGGTATTTAAATAAGAAGGGTTGTTTAGTAACGAATTTACCCCCCTAAGTGGTCTGGCTTGTGTCAGAGGTCTTGTGCGTAGTGCCAAATTGAAACATGTCTGGACACGAACACGGCTTGGACATGCCTCGAACATGTAACCAGAGTGTCTAGAAGGTTTTGCCAGGTCCTACTCATTGTGGACACATTTTAGCACTTTTAATACATATTTCATTTTTTTGTTTAATCTCTACGAAGTACAAACATAACATAAATCAGTTGTGTGCACCCCTTCTCCAATTCTTAATCATATGGAAACAGAGTTGAGCTAAGATTTTAGAGAAACCACAATGAATAAAGATTGACCATGTTATGTCATGATTATTATATATATATATAACTTTTTTGGACATGACTCATCTAGTAGACTATGCCATTAAGAAAATGAAGCATTTTGAAGGATGACTAATTGAACGATATTGACAATATGGTATAATTTGGCTCATGATGAGTTATAAGAATTATTTGGAAATTTTGTATATACACTCTATCCATTAACTTTGTGTAATCTTCTTTTTGAATCATTGACCATTCTACTTAAAATTTTCAATGCATTAAACATTGATATATTTAATTATTTTGTTATTCTTGTGTCCGTGTCGTGTCTGTGTCCCGCGTCATCCTTTCTAGTTGATCATATTTTGAATGTTTGTCTGAGGAGGCAATTTCATCTATTTCCCTTCTTTCACGTGCAATGTAGTTTCTATCTTATCACGAAGAAAAGTATTTTAGAATAGTCATTTAATCAAATTCTGCATTGTAAGATCCACGTCTTCTATCGGTGCTTAGTAGTGTTTCATGTGATTGCAAGCTTGGGTTATGCATGACATTTGGTAGTGTGTTCATGTATCAAAACTATTGTGGTTTTTTATTGTCATCATCTGAGATAACATTGCATTTGATGAAGAAAGCATGATTCTGGTCAGTTTATCTTGTTTGCATATTAAAAAAGTTTTTTTGTTTTAATTTAAATTTATTTTCTTTTAGTAACTTCTCTGTCATTGAAGGTGCCAATAACATTAGCAATAAAGGTTGAATCCGTTCGAGGAACGTTGCGCTTACATGTAAAGCCGCCTCCGTCTGATCAGTTATGGTTTTCCTTCACATCAATGCCTGAAATAGATTTCAGCTTGGACTCTACGGTGGGAGAGCATAAAATTACCAGTGGGCATGTTGCTTTGCTCTTTGGGAACCGATTTAAGGTTAGAAACTCGGCTAATACTAAATATGACTTTCCTCCATTGATATTCATCTTATTGATCTCCATGTGGAACATTTTTTTATAACTTAAGGCCTATATAATTGCATCCCATGAACAATATAATACAACATACTTTTGATCAATACACTTAATTTAAAGGAGTAGCTGTTATTTTAAGATGATTTCGTTCTCAGGATAGTAAATGATTAACATAACAATAATTGATTTTTTAAGAGATTTGGTATTTCAAGGCCAAAAGCTATGAAGTGAATGCTGCCCCTTTTGAACTGACAGATTGAGAGCCTCTGTTTGATGCTTAATCTTTCCAGGAAGCTATTCGTGATACAATGGTACTACCAAACTGTGAATATATGGGCATCCCATGGATGCTTGCAGAAAAGGATGACTGGGTTCCTCGAAAAGTTGCACCATTCATCTGGATACATCGAGAAGACAGTCATGATCAAATGGCAGGAACTGTAACCAACTCTCATCCTCGAGAAGCAAATACTACTTCAGAAGCTACCAAGGTTAGCAAACAAGCTTCCAACATTTATCTAGACCACAAGCATGAAAAAGCAAAGAATGCCACTATTGTTGAGAACCCAACTCATGAACACAATGAGTTGGCATCTTCTGAACCAGTGTTGGCCTCATCAACTTCTACTTGTCTGCCCACTGGCAGTCAGTCTCTGAAAGATCTGAGAGTCCCATTATTGAGCAATGAACCACATGATAACAACTTGAAGAGCAGATCAGCCAGTCCAGAATATCAAGAGACGTTTAGGACAGTTTCAGAGAGGCAGATTCCCATTGGAGGGGATACAAGTCCAAAGAAACCAGGGAGGAAAGCGAGGATGATGGACTTGGGAAAGAAGATGGGAGAGAAACTTGAAGAGAAGAGAAAAAACATTGTGGAGAAGATGCGAGGTCCATGATATTAGCAAGGCCTACCGGCATTTTTTGGTCTGCTCCAAGATGATGTTTTATGTTGTGGTGATACACCTGTATTATGGAAGTTCCTCAGTTGCACATATGATGTAAAAAAATTGTCTTATCATAAAATGTAAGGTGGGAGAAGTATTTATCAGTGGTCTTACATGTATTAGAGCCTTCATTGATTTTGACTAGGATGTTGATTTATTGCCATACAAAAGAAAGATATGATAAATGATAAAGCAATCTTTTATTTATGAATGACACTTTTTTGTACATCCTGTTCAAGTGTACATAATACCTTCCATACAGAGAGAAAAAAAAACTGATTATCTTGAGAAGCTGTCATCTTTATCATGTACCAAGTATAAGATGGCACCATGAACATCTCAGAGATTAGGAGCCTCAGAGATATAGCTTGGAGCAGGTTCTTTTCAGCTGTGTCATATATTAACAAGTACAGGCCTGGATGCATTCTGTGATTTCATATCTTGAAGTACTTTTATCCAAATTCAAGGCTAGTCATCCCTTATTCCCAATCACCCATACTCCTACCACCAAAAACTACTTGTTGAATGCCCAAATACCTGTCATTAAGCAACACCAAAGGTTACTTTTTCATGTTTAGATAACAGATGAATGATTATTTTTACAAGGTTAAGCTGGCAATGACTTGGTGCAATAGTTTTTGAATGAGCAACCTAACAACTTGTGAGTTGGTTACTTGTGCTTGGATGAAATACAATACTCTCAAGGGTTACAGCTCCCATAAATGAGTAGTACCCCTAAGAATATGTGTAACCAAACTATGGAAGCATGAAGTTACCCAACAACCTAGAATTCATGGTTAATTTCAATTACACTCTTATGATGACTTTATTCCATTTCCCTTTATATCCTTAAGATGTTAAGACTCACTCTGAGCTCATCAGCTCAATATGGTTGAGCAGGTTCGGAAGCACATCAATAGCAAAGAAATCTGCAGTTCCAAGGTCTACCCTGTTAGATGAACATGATTATTCAGCTCCAACTGAGAATTCAAACCATGTAAGAGAGAAGATACAATACCATTACAAATCAATGCAGACATAAATGACGCAAACAATAAAATACCAAACTTACCCCCCGTTGGGGAATTCAACATCGCCAATATCATGGAATGACAGAAGGTATTATGTTGAAACCTTTATCTGCATCATAGAGGGGATCATACTCCAACTCCAGGGACGAATTTGCCAATTGGAATCCACAAAGGATACACAAACATTTAGAAAAGAGAGAGATGGGTAATATTGGATAACATAAAAATTGGAAATATTATGAGGCACACAGAGCAGGTGATTCATACTTGAATTGACACCGTCTGTTAGCACTATACAAATAGACAGAGGAAATCATCCTAAGACTTTTGATATATTGAATGACAAGCCGTGAGACAAGGAACTAACTCAAGTCCATTTTATCTATTAAAGCTTGTTAAGCTAAGCCACATAAAAATCCTACATTTCCTTTTGTACAGGAAGGTATCAATTATACATGCAGGGATTGGTTCCAAGTCCCCGACATAAATTTATAAAAAATAAAAAAAGATTTAGAAATTTCAGAGACCTCAAGTAGCATTTGTTTTTTTTTTTCTTTTGGAAAGAAATTTTTAGAAAACATAAAACTTTAAATAGAAGCAAGGAGTGGAATATTATTGAACTGTACATCTGAACTATATAACTCATCTTCCCCAAATGAATAGTAAAAAGTGTGTAATCCATCTATAATAAAGCAAGATAAATTTGGGGTTGCTTTAAATGGCAAAAGATGCAAGCGAGTATTTACAGGGGAAATTGCTGAAGTTAATATAATAGATGATATCAATGGTATAATAAGGAGTGTGCAAATAAGAAATTGCTAAAAATTTGATACAAAGTGTGAAGGAGAGATAAACTCATATATTTTTAATGTTTCTTTTACCAATTATGGGAAATCTTATACAAACCCAATGATTGATGAGGAACCCCAAAAAGAATGGTTCCCTAAAAGTTTTAGGAAGAATTTTTTTTATACCTTATTTTCTTTATTGAGAGTCATTTTTTCAATTTAACATCACAATTGTATCTTCTTCCTTACAAAATCGTCTTCTATCCACCAAGTAATTCTCACATAGCTTCCATGTATTTTTTTTTTTCTCTTTTCTTTCAAATTATTTCTTCAACGAGTTCAAGATCCCCTAAACCTTTATGAAGTAAGTCTACGCTAGCAAACCACCACCGGCTGCCATCATCAACTACCATCTCTGCTAGAAACCCAAAATTCCGGCACGTGCCCTTCATGAGGGACTAAATACGCATTCAAGATTATTTGAATTTTTTTTGCCCATTTAAGTTTTAGGAGGGAACTAAACCTGAATTTTTTTCAATGAAATTTTCTACACCCATTAATAAAATTCTTTGAATCGCCCCATAAATTCTACTTTTTCTATTAAACAAAAAAATAAAAAATGTTATTGAATAGGAAAGTCAGTATAGAATCAACAATTCTAATATTTTCTTTTCAAACCTTTTCCATCCACATATCACTCTACCCAGCTCGCAACAGCAACCACACCCCTCATCACACAGCCACAACCAACAATCAGTCCATCACCGATAGCACAATCTCCGTTATCCGTACTCCAAAGCAACTCGATCGATCGCTGACATTGCTCGAGCACAGCTTGCATCGTTTTCTGCTAACACACGAAATTGATCGCTCTCTCCACTTTGAATCAGTCCATCAGCCCTGTTTGATTCAGATCTTCGATACCCATATCGTCGTTTTGCTTTTTAAGTGAACCAAATACAATTTTGCATACTCCAAGAAACCCTTCCTTCCTTCACTCGCTCACCCTCGACTTGTCTTCTTTTTCTGCTCTGCTGTGTTGAAGCCATCAAGACTCAAGCAGAGCCCCAAGTGATAGCATAGGGCCCCAACGAACCCCTACTCACTCCGCTGCTGCGATTTCAGCCAAATCAAACTCTCTCCGTTCTGCCATCTGCGATTTCATTGTTTGGAGTGTGCAATTGGCTATATAAATCATCGTTAGGTTAGGTTTTCACACTCATATGGTATACTAGCATCTATCTGGCTGTCAAAGATTGAAAGAAGATCTCTCTCTCTTTGCTAAAATTGATTTTGAGAGATTAAGCTATTAGCACCCCAAGGATCGGTTGGATCCACCAGTACACCAACTAATTTTAAAAAATCAAACTATTAACACCTCATAATTCAGTCAAATCCACCAGTACACTACGTAGCTGCCGCCACCACGGGCGACAATATAAGCAGTGGTTCCAACACCACCACCACACCATACGATAATCCTCATAACCCATACTTTTTCACCACTCCGATTAACCTGGAGTGACTCTTGTTTCACAGTCGCTTACTCCTACCAATTACAACATATGGAGTCGAGCGATAATCATGGCTCTCAAAAACAAAAAAAAATTGAGTTTTGTTGATGGACTACTACAATGGGATCATTGCAACAACTTGGTGAAATCATGGCTCATCAATGTCATCTCACCTGACCTCCAGGCAAGTGTCATGTACTGTAAATTGGCCTATAATGTATGGGCTGATTTGAAAGAAATGTATGCACAAACTAATTACGTGCAGATCTATCATATTGAATTTGAAATCCATGGATGCACTCAAGGGACGATGAATGTGAGTGCCTACTTTACCAAATTGAAGGCTCTCTGGGACGAATTAGATGTTGTGGTTGATTTTGCTAAAGACACTAGTGACACCATGAACATCATTCTTGCATATGTCTACACTCAACGCTCGATCAAGTTCTTGATGGGGCAACCGATGCCTACAATTATGTTAGGGGTCAAATTTTGTTGATTGATCATTTTCCTTCACTCAACAAGGTTTACTCCCTTGTGCTTTGTCACGAATGCTAGCAAAATATCTCTATTGACAAACCCACCATACATGGTGCTGCAACCTTTGCCATGCGGAATATTGATCCCAAATGTGCACTCAACACTAACAAGTCGGGAGGACCCCAAAAGCCCTTTAATCCCGACATCAAGTGTGGAACATATGACAGGGTAGGTCATATTGCTTCTGACTGTCATTCTCATCTCACTAGTGATTATTGTGGATTGAAAGCCCATATTGTCGACTATTGTTGGAAATTTAAGAAAGTCGATCCCGCTAAACAACGGCGTTTTTAGAAAAATCGTCGTAGAGAAAATAATGTGTCTACTTCTTCGGATGTGCAACCATCCAATCATTTTCCATTCACTTCCGAGCAGTGCAAGCAAATCATGGCCTTGTTGACCAACAACAAGTCCAAGGCTCACAATATTGGTAATGACCTTTCTATTACAAAATTGACAGGTAAAGTACTCTCTCTCAAATCTCATGGCTCACGTTCATCTTGGATCCTTGATAGCGGCGCCACTGATCATATAGTTCATAACCCTTATTTACTCACCTTTTTCAAACTCGTCCACAATCAAACCGATGAGTTTCCTGACGGTACACTTGCTATTGTTACACACATTGGCACCATGACTTTCTCTTATTGTTTTTACCTTGTATGTTATTTGTGTCCCATCTTTTAATCTTAATTTTATTTCCATTAGCAAACTCACAAAACATTATTTTTTTCTCACCATTTTCTCAACAACTCGTCTGATACAGTACCTTCGTTTGGGGAAGATGATTGGGACATCAACTGAGCTTGATGATTTGTACTACCTGGACGGCACCACCACCACAACTTGCATCACTTGTCACATCACTCAAGACAACAACCCTATGTTATGGCACAATCGCCTAGGTCACCTTTCGGACAAAACTCTCAATCTCCTTCCTGTCTCTTTTCACGATGCTAGTACTTGTGTTTCCAATAAATGTGTTATTTGTCCTTTGGCCAAACAAACTAGAAATAAATTTCATTTATCCCATATTTCGAGTACTACTCATTTTTCGTTATTACATGTTGACATTTGGGGAGGATATCACGTTGCTTCCCTTTCTGGAGCGCGTTATTTTTTTACCATTGTTGATGACTATACATGATGTACGTGGATTTATCTCATGAAACACAAGTCTGACACACGCACACTCTTAATTTCATTAATTAATTATGTTGCAAACCAATTTTCTTCCAAAATTCGAACCATTCGCATTAATAATGGACTTGATTTTTCCTCACTGATTTTTATGCTTCAAAAGGCATTACCCATCAACTTCTTGTGTCTCTATGCCCCAACAAAATGGGGTGGCGGTGATTGAGATTTTATTAACCTAAATTAATAAGTTAATAAACCCTACTTGTAATATCGCAAGTGCACGACTGTTTAACTAGTAGATAGTGGCAAATACGGGTCGATCCCACGAGGATTGACGAGACAGTCGAATTCTAAGACTTATTTAAACTAATTTAGAGTTGGGGGTTACAACTGATGGAAATTACTAAATTAAGAGAACTAAATTGAATAACTAAAAATTAAATTGATAAGATGATGAAGGAGTGGACCGAGACATCGAATCCACCACAAGTTCTTCGAGATTTGTGTAATCCAAATTATTGTTTTCAAGAATCAACACGACTAACCTAAAAATTAATCTAAGTTCGCAAGTGATTTCAGCAAAGGCATAAACCCCTAGCATTGCATGTCTTTTTACGGCACACACAATCACAGGTTTATTTTAACTAATTCTAAACCCCTAGCATTGCATGTCTTCTTACGATACACACAATCACAGATTCAAATTTAATTGATTAAAACAGGCTTCGAATATCAACAAAATGAACTTCTAACTACCGATTAGTCTAGATAATTATTACGAATATAATCGGTGAAAGCAAATTATTAAAATTCATAAATCAACTGTGTTTTACGTTCAAGCATATAGAAAACAATAAATTCAGATACGACAAACTCTAGAAAACCCTGTGGTTTCATCTTCGCCTTGGCGCGAGGCCTAGAAGATCATGGTCGCAGTGGTATAGAGCAAAGTTTGGGGTGCAAATAACCAACTGATTCAAAAATCAGTTGGTCCCGCCTTTTCTTCCTGCGCCTTAGTCTCCAGCGAGCCGCGCCGCTCCCTGCGTTGCTGCCTCTTCTCTCCTCGCGAGCTTCTTATTATCTAGTAATGCTTACCTGTAAGAGACAGGGAGATGGTGAGGGAGACACGAGAGAGAAAAGAAAGGGTGTATGGGAGAGGCGCAGGGGTTGCTCTGTTGCTGCGTTGACAGTCCCTGTTTGCTGCAGGTTGTGAGGGAAGCAGTGAGAGATGATGCTCGTGAGGGAGAGGAGGTGATGGTGATTACTAGGTGGTTTGTTGGTTGCGAGAGAGAAAAGGGAGTAGGGGCGGTGATGGTGGTTGCTGTGCGTTTCAAATAAGAAGGGACAGAGGGTGTGGTTTGTGTTGATTGTTGGTTGAAGATGAGAGGAAGGAACATGTGATGAATAGAAGAGGAGGACTGTGGTGATGTTGGTTTGGCGTGATGAAACAGGGAGGAGAAAGAGGTGAAAAACAGGGAGGTGCTGGTCTGTGCACTCTCTGTGTCTAGGTTGCTCGGTTCTGTCGCGAGATGACATGGGTTGCTGAAGAAGAACGGGTAGAGAGAGAGAGACGAGAGAGGAGAGAAAGGGTTGAGGTGTGGCTGCTGTTTGGCGTGATGGAACAGGGAGGATAAAGACTAAGAGCAGGGGCTGCTCTATTTCGGTGGTGGTGTCTGTGGGTCGTATTGGCCGCGAGAGAGAAGAGGGGACATGTAGGAAGAGAGAAGACGGCTGATGGTGGTCTGCGGTTGCGAAACAGGGTGAAGAGGAGGTTTCGGTGGTCGTGCGCTGGTGTGTGGGCGATGAAGTTGTGGAGGAAGAGGAACAAGGAGGTGCTCCCTGTTTTGTGCGCAAGAACGTGAGGCTTTGATGGTAAAGGAAGAGGAGGAGGTGGTGATGGCGAGATGATCGCGCTGCCGGTCCGCCTATCGAGCGAGGATCGCCGGCAGGGTGGATGTGGCATGGTGGCTGGAAAAAGTTAGAAGGAGGAAAGAAACGTAGGGAAAAAGATTGGGAGGAGAAAGAAGAGAGGAAGCCTAAATAGGGTTCTCCTCTTTCCTTGTTAGGTTGGGTTTGGGTTTCTAGGTCAGCTTTTGGACTTGGGCTTAGGTTAAATTAGGTGGACTTAGGTTTGTTTGGGTTAGGTTTAAGCATGTGACCCGCTACTTTGTACCACCATTAGAATCAACCAATTTATCATTCCTCAAATTATCGTCTTAATGCGATTTCATCGTTCACGCTCAAATTCCTACAAAAACATGAAAATGAAATAATTAAAATATAATATAATAATCAAAACACTAACATATATAAATTAAGGGATATATTATGTAATAATTACATGAATATCAAATACCCTAAAACCTATATTTTGCTAGTCCTCGAGCAAAACAATGAAAATAAAATTCTATTTCACTTTCGTAGGAATCATCGGTTGCACTTACCTTAAACGTGCAACAAGGCTTTAAACCCCTAGATTACCTCTAGTGGACGAGTTATAGTCTCGTGAGGATTTCCAAAAATGTTACCCACAAACATTATGACTCAATAAATTTCTAAAACATGGTAACTCGATCACTCTATCTATTATCCTCAAAGTAATCATCTAATTGACAAAAATTTCAGAAAACAACTAACAGTGTTAGAATAATATATCAAAGAGTCTAACAACGATTTAATAGTACCCAAAGGTTAAATAAATTTCATCAATTATTCTCAACTCGAAGTGTGTGTGTGCATGGCCTTATCAACATAACTTTCTTTTTCTTAGTAAAGATACGACTAGATAACCTTTGGATAGTACACTTCAACTACAAATCTCTCTTGTCACTCAGAGATTGGTCAGTTATCACTTAGTTTATACGTAAAAAAGAGAATAAATTATGGAAACACAAACATCTCACATATAATAATCATAAAAAAATGGACTTTTAAAAGAATGAAATGAATATGATCTCATGGACATGAATATCAATTACTTTGAGAATGTTGAATCAAACTCCATAGTTCTTGTCTATTTAATCTCCATGTCTATGAACCAAACATTTACTTAAGATCAATTAGGTATTTATCAGGTTGAAATGAGGCTAAGATTTTGGCTAACAAGAATGGAAAAGGATATGCAAAAATTCTCTGAGATTGGATACACCCTTTAATAAACACGTGGGGCTCTGAAGAATAAACCAATGTTGTACACCATTAATTTTTCTTCCTTCAAAATTCTTCTTCATATATATATATATATATATATATATTTTTTTTTTTTTTTGAAGCATCAATCAATCTTTTTTTTTTCTTTTTCTTTTATAAGATCAACGACATGCTTTCCCATTCTGCACAATGAAACATTTTAGTCACAAGGATTCATGGAATATTTAGTTTCAATTCTGTTTTATTTGCCCCTTCCAAAAATATATCAACTATACACATTCTCAGAGACATTGAGTAAGGATAAAAATAATATGGGATATTACTCCATAACTGGAATAGGTAATGGAGATGAGGTTAGCAAAGAAAAAATTTATTTAAAGGCTCAAATGGTTGCAAACGGATATTTATCATTAGGTAGGCTAAAAGGCTAAAGAACGGTTCAAAGAAAAAAAAAAGCCTATATCATTTCTTAAGCTCTAGTCGGTATTATGACATCTCAACTAAATAAACCAAGACGTTCTAGTGTAATAATTCAATTTTAACGTCATTTTCAAAGCAAGAGAAACAAGAATAATGAGATCATCAACGAGATAATGCGGACTCAAGAAAAGTCAGAGTTCATTTAATAACCCTCAAGAAAAATAGAATGTCTCGAAACTCACAAGGGTCACTATTATTCTAAAATTTTCTAATTAATATCTTATTGATTAACTTCAAATTATGCTAACTTGACTTATAGTGCAAGAGTGGTCGAGTAAAAAAATATCATGAAATATATTTAACTTAAAGATAATATCAAACCTTATTTTTTTCCTATTGATATATAAAACTGACAAGTGAAAGCATGCATTTCTCAAATTTAAAGGCATACTTGAAAGCAAATTCTCTTCATTGGAAAGGAACTTAGATTTTGAATGCATTTTCAACTCGAAAAATTTTCACACAATCATAATTAACTATGTATTCAATGGAGATTGAGTAGAATACAATAGTCAATTGTGAAATACATTTCAGTTCAAAATTTTTGAAGAATGCAACAAAACTCATAAACTCACTTATATACCTCACCCCCAAACCTAAACCAAACATTGTCCTCAATGTATAAAATGATGATCATGACAAATGCAGGAAAAAAAAAGATGAGAGTGAGAGTGATATTACCATGGGAAAGTTTTTACCAATTTCAACGAAATCGTCTACCAATGAACACTAAAAAACATAAGAATTGTGGACTCATCATGATAAATTGATAAAAATAATACAGGAATAAAAAAATGTTAAATGAAACATTTACATGCGTCAGTTGTAAGTCAAAATTGTTACGGAGCTAACGAGTATGAGTGGAATGCAACTAGAAATAACTCGAAAATCAGTCCAGACTAACCATAATGACACAACCGAAGCTGGGCTGCCTCCCAGGAGCGTTTGGTTGAACGTCGTCAGCCTGATATAAATTCTTTCTCACAAATGATGTACCTTAAAGTGAAGAGGAAAAACATAGCAAACACCCTCCTCCAAAAGTGGCAAGGAATCATATAGCAACAACCTAAAAAGTTGAGGATCCATCCAACAAATAGTAGCAACCACATGCGGCACAACGTATACTAACACATCCCAAAAGCTACGAAGGCACCATGCAAAATCATAGAGAAAATGCAAATGAACTGGCATTCTTAGAAAATCCGTGGGGACCTTGAGCAGAAAGGGGTCACAAACAATGATATCCAATAAATGACTCCTACCTACTCCTAAAAAGGGACATCCTAAGTCAGGTTGCAAATCAGAAGATTGAATATGTATCACAAAAGGGTGGTAAAAAACTGAAATCATCCCTTAAAAACAATGGATCCACATAGGTAGCATCGGTCAATATGAAAGGAATGGAAAGAGGTATGTCTATAGATATATCGGGTGGTACAGGTTCATCATAACAAAATGAATTACACCAAGATGATGAGTTAGACAATGCAACAACACCCCCAAACCTAGAATTAAAACTACCTATGACAGGTAGTCTCTCATTAGATGCGTCTTCCGATAACGACTTGACCATTTCTTGAATTATGGGGTCATTCGTATCGTGAAAATAGTCGAGGCTTGACTCCAAAGAGCATTGAGAATTAGACTTCATGCAAGAGTCACTAGGAAGGCATATGTCGAGTGGGTCATCATGAAAATGTGGGGAAGGGAATGGGTTAGGAAGCAAAGTAGTTTCGATCACATTATCCTCAAAAACATCATCTGACTCGGGTTCCGATGTGCTACCAGTTATGAATTGACCCTCTGGGTTTTGAACAGAGTGACTAGGAACTCTTCCTAACTCTCTTTCAGATAATGCCTCAGTAATATGATTCACAACTATCTCAAGTCTATTGATGGCTTGAGATTGGTGTTGAATCATGACTTTTGACTCTAACATAGCTTGAGAATCATGTTCAAGCAGTCGTTCTGTGCACTGCATAAAACGGTTAATCATTTCTTCTAAACTAAGTGTATTGGATGTAGGAGCTTGGTTAAATTGAGGCATAACATGATTAGGGTCTTGAGGAGCCTGGGAGAAAATATGTCCTCCTTGGTGTGAGTTATGAGCCCATGAGAGATTTTGATTATTGGCAAAACCAGGGCTGTAATAGTTGGACTTTGAATTATAACCAGGTCGCCAATTAGCATTAAAAGAATGGATTTGCTCAGCGAAATATTCAGGATAATCATATTGCAAATCAAAATCAGCTGTAGAATGACTAGGACTCGAACATGCAACATAACCCTCAAATGAAACATTAGTGGGAGGTAGGGGTTGAGTTAAATTCATAATTGCATCTAATTTCTGAGTCATCATCATAAAAACTGTTTCGAGCTTCGAGGTAGAATGGGAGAAGTAATCCTTAAAGTCTTTCTCCTCAGCCATTTCCTTGGTCTCAAGATTTTTTATAATTATTATTATTTTTTATATATGCACGCTAACCACTATATGAAGATGACCCGACTCTAAAAGAATAAAAAAAACGGAACCCTAAATGACACATAAATGATGTGCAAATAAAATGAGTGGCAGACGACCCTAGAGCTTTGTTACTAATGCAGGGCTGAACTTCAATTCAATTTTACCTAACCGTGGGAGAGGCACGGTAATTTCCTATCAATCCGTCACTATATAGTTGCTCCTACCTCTTTTTCCACTTGCCAGTTCAAAAACTGTTTGCAGATGGGATATGTTCTTTCACTCGACCACTTTAAGCTATCAAACGTCAAAAGAGGGTCCCTATGAGCGTCACACATGTCTTAGATAATTATCTTGCTACAAATTTTAAATAGTGAAGGCCTAGGTTCCTAACCCTAAAATAGACGGTGATTAACCTATCCGCGGGAGAGGGCACATAAGTTTCAACTCAATCCTGCCACTATTCAAATTTGCATGCAATACTACCTAGAACAAGCTAAACACAAGTGATCACACAGAAACCGCATGCAGATGCGGTGGGTAGAAGTTACCTCCGGCGTGAACTTCTTTCGGGTTACTTATGACGTCGGGTAGAAGTCGATTTTTGAGAGTTTCCTCGTGAATCACAATATTTCAGTTTGTTCCCACTTGAGCTCTTATGTGTGTGTCCGCCTGCAAAATAAATGCAAAAATAATTCAAACTCAAGCAAATAAAACAAATAAGAAAGCGACTCGTAACACTGTTCCTAAAAAGAAAAATTAGACCTAATTTATAAACTAGTAAAAACAACCCTAGATTTCAATTGTACCGTTACAATTCCCGGCAACGACGCCAAAAACTTGATTGAGATTTTATTAACCTAAATTAATAAGTTAATAAACCCTACTTGTAATACCACTAGTGCACGGCTGTCTAACAAGTAGACAGTGACAAATACGGGTCGATCCCATGAGGATTGACGAGACAATAGAATTCTAAGACTTATTTAAACCAATTTAGAGTGCAACAGATGGAAATTACTAAACTGAACAACTAAAAATTAAATTGATAAGATGATGAAGGAGTGGACTGAGACATCGAATCCACCACATGTTCTTCAAGATTTGTGTAATCCAAATTATTGTTTTCAAGAATCAACACGACTAACCTAAAGATTAATTTAAGTTTGCAAATGATTTCAGCAAAGGCATAAACCCCTAGCATTGTATGTCTTTCTACGACACACACATATTTTAACTAGTTCTAAACCCCAAGCATTGCTTATCTTCTTACGGCACACACAATCATAGATTCAAATTAATTGATTAAAGCAGGCTTCGAATATCAACAAAAGAAACTTCTAACTACCGATTAGTCTAGATAATTATTACGGATATAATCGGTGAAAGCAAATTATTGAAATTCAGAAATCAACTGTGTTTAGCGTTCAAGCATATAGAAAACATGAAATTTAGATACGACAAACTCTAGGAAACCCTGTGGTTTCATCTTCGCCTCGACGCGGGGCCTAGAAGATCATGGTGGCGGTGGTATAGTGCAAAGTCTGGGGTGTGAATAACCATATGATTCAAAAATCAGTTGGTCCTGCCTTTTCTTCCTGCGCCTTCATTTCCGGCGAGCTGCGCCACTCCCTGCGTTGCTGCCTCTTCGCTTCTCGCGAGCTTCTTCTTCTCCAGTGATGCTTACCTGCAAGAAATAGAGAGATGGTGAGGGAGACACGAGAGAGAGAAAAAAGAAAGGGTGAACGGGAGAGGTGCAGGGGTTGTTCTGCTGCGTTGACAGTCTATGTTTGTTGTCGGTTGTGACGGTGGTCGAGAGAGGGAAGCAGGGAAAGATGATGCTTGTGAGGGAGAGAAGGTGATGGTGATTGCTAGGTGGTTTGTTGGTTGCGAGAGACAGGAGGGAGCAGAGGCTGTGATAGTGGTTCCTGTGCTTTCAAATAAGAGAGGACAGAGGGTGTGGTTTGTGTTGGTTGTTGGTTGAAAACTAGAGGAAGTAACAGGGGATGAATAGAAGAGGAGGATTGCTGTGATGTTGGTTTGGAGTGATGGAACATGGAGGAGAAAGAGGTGGAAAACAGGGAGGTGCCGGTCTGTGCGCTATTTGTGTCTGGGCTGCTTGGTTCTGTCGCAAGGTGGCGTGGGTTGTTGAAGAAAAAGAACAGGCAAAGAGAGAGAGACGAGAGGAGATAAAAGGGTTGCGGTGTGGCTGCTGTTTGGCATGATGGAACAGGGAGGGAAAGGACTAGGAGCAGGGGCTGCTCTGTTTCGGTGGTGGTGTGCGTGGGTCCTATTGGCTACGAGAGAGAAGAGGGGACATGCAGGAAGAGAGAAGATGACTGATGGTGGTCTGCGATTGTGCGAAACAGGGTGAGGATGAGGTTTTGGTGGTGGTGCCCTGGTGTGTGGGCGGTGATGTTGTGGAAGAAGAGGAACAGGGAGGTGCTCCTTGTTTTGTGCGTAAGGACGTGAGGCTCTGATGGTGGAGGAAGAGGAGGAGGTGGTGATGGCGAGATGATCGTGCTGCCGATCCTCCTATCGAGCGAGGATCGCTGACAGGGTGGATGTGGCGTGGTGGCTGGAAAAATAGAGAAGGAGGAAAGAAACGTAGGGGAGGAAATCGGGAGGAGAAAGGAGAGAGGAAGCCTAAATAGGGTTCTCCTTTTTCCTTGTTAGGTTGGGTTTGGGTTTCTAGGTTAGCTTTTGGGCTTGGGTTTAGGTTAAATTAGGCGGACTTAGGTTTGTTTGGGTTAGGTTTAGAGATGTGACCTGCTACTTTGTACCACCATTAGAATCAACCAATTTATCATTTCTCAAATTGTCGTCTTAATGCGATTTCATCGTTCACGCTCAAATTCCTACAAAAACATGAAAATGAAATAATCAGAATAAAATATAATAATCGAAACACTAACATATATAAATTAAAGGATAGGTCGAATTTAATTTCTGTTTCTAGTTTGGATAAATGCGGTTATACTTTTTCTGTTGAAAAAGGAGTTTTAGCCACCTACAAAATTCCAATATTATTGGTACTAGATCCCTGATTAATAATCTATATATGTTAGACTTAGATGTTTCCTACTTACAGTCAAATGAAACTTTGCATGGTACTAAATTATGGTACTAAGCGGAAATTGATTAATGTGAATTCTTCTATGTTATGGCATAAACGTCTAGGTCATATATCTCGATTGAGAATCAAAAGACTTGTATCAACTGGAGTTCTTTGTATCCTTGATTTTACAGATTTTACGATTTGTAAATGCATAAAGGGAAAACAAACAAACACTAGGAAGTTAGATGTTCATAGGAGCTCATGTGTCTTAAATTTGATACATACTGATGTTTATGGTCCATTCCCTACGACTTCTTGGAATGGTTGACAATACTTTATCACTTATACAGACGATTATTCTCGTTATGGGTATCTATACTTAACGCATGAAAAACCACAATCATTGGATGTGTTCAAGGCCTATAAAGCTAAGACTGTCAGATCTGACTGTGGTGGTGAATAATATACTAGATATAACGGTTCAGGCTAATGTTCAGGTCAATTTGCGATGTACTTAGGAATGTGACATTGTCCCTCAGTACACCATGCCAGAGACACCACATCAAAATGGTGTATCTGAGAGATGAAATCAAACCTAAAAGACATGGTCAGGAGTATAATTTTTCATTCTACCTTGCCAGAGTCTATTTGGGGAGAGACCTAAAAGACCGCAGTTTATATCCTTAATAGAGTACCCAGTAATGCAGTCAACCATATGACCTATGGACTGGTAGATGTCCTAGCATTAGACACTTACATATTTGGGATGTCTAACTGAGGCTAGGCCTCATGTAAGAAAATTGGACTTAAGAACTGTTAGTTGCTATTAGATATTCAGAAAGATTAAGGGGATTCAAATTTTATTGCCCCTATACTAATACCTTAATTGAGACGGATAATGCCAGGTTTATTGAGGATGTTGAGAATAGTGGGACTACACAATCCAACAATATTAGTTTAAAAGAAGAACATGTTGACATTCCTATGATGGATATTCAACTTGTTAATGTGATCATGTCTGTTCTTGAACAGGATGCAAATGCAAATCACAAAGATATCACTAGATTGTCTTTTGCTAATCAAGAAACACCTCAACCTCCTCAATTACAAATGCCAATAAGGAGATCCAATAGGGAGAAAAGATATGTTCTTTCGGATGATTATGCAGTTTATCTTAATGAGCATGAGTTTGATATAGGAATGAAAAATGATCCTATCACTTTTATTCAAGCCAAACAAAGTGCTCACTTTTCAGATTTGATGAATGCTATGTTAGATGACTTGAAATCTATGAAGGACAACGATGTTTGGGATCTTGCCGAGTTACTTAAGGGGGTGAAATTAATTGGATGCAAATGAGTTTTTTTTAAACCAAACACGATTCCAAACGTAACATCGAAAGATGTCACGCCCCGATTTTTGAAGGAAACAAAAATCCCAAAATCCACGTAGGATTATCCGTTTCCCCAAAAGTCGGGACATGAATTGTCATTCACGAAGAATAACAGTTGGCATCTACGAGAAATAATCAATTGCACAATTTACCAAATAGAGGGAAAATAAAACAACTGATATGAAAGTCCATCAAAAGGAAGAAAATTTTAAAACTCGTAGAGCCAACACTAACAAGTTCAACAATTTACGAATGTATCTCTCCCAGAAAATAATAAATAACTTCGAGTTCTAATTACAATAATTAAATTGACACCTACAAATAAAAATGATCTAATCTTTCGAACAACGCGCAACTCCCAGCAATGCTCGTCACATATGGTACAAAATGCTCTAAGCCCGCCCGAGATTACTATATCCTGAAAATAAGCTAGTTGGCTACATTCCCGAAGGAATGTACCTAAGAAGCCAAAGCCCACTTGGGTCAGCAATAAAGCTGGTGTGAAATCTCTTTGTTCCCCAAAAATCAATAAAGGAAATTACAGGATATGACCGAAAAATAGTACGATAAAGAAATCAAAACAAACATGTAGTTCCTCCACGAGGCATTCATATCTTCATCCTAATAAGTAAATATGCACTTACTCGGTAGAAGTTGACTATGACAAGTCTGGCTTGCAAAAATATTAGTGGACTTGCCATCCTACATGTAAAAGGATTAGAAACAATATAAACGAAGTTTATTCATTTTTTTATTTGAATTTGATTCATCTTTTTAACGGAATAATCACTTAGACGATACCACATTCGCACCACCTCCGTGCCGAACATACATGCCCGTATGCCTTTCTCATATAAAGGAGGACTACTCCGTCATCCATGTCCAAGTGGGGACATCACATACAGGCATGCATCGCGGATACTCCTAACTATATAAGTACCAAAAGCCACTCTTGGGCTATCAATGCGCATAAACTCACGTCACATTTTTGACGGATAAATATCAAAGCCTATCTTAGGCATAACAATTCACCTCATTTCCGCAAGACTAATCCGAAGGTTATTTTAGTTTCTCTAGTAAGAAATGGGTGCCCCAACTCCGCAAGACGACCCGCTGGTCATTTAGTTTCTCTAGTAGGAGGGGGGAAGTAATAAACAAAATAGATGTGGTAGTTCTAAGTGATAAAATTCCATGTGGTTTATATTTTCAGAAATCCAGGTTTACCAATATCATTTACTTTTGATATTTCAAAGTTTTTCCACAATGACATTTTTTCATCCATACATCATCCACCCATTCTTGTGGGAAAGCATAACATTTGACACATTGCCAAAACATAAGCAGTTTCATAAGAATATTCTCTCATTGTTCTGGAACAACCTACATATCTCATACATTAAAGCATCCAATTGACACCAAGATACACTATTAACCACAATACACAAATCAGAAAAGCCTGGAACATCCTTCAAATAACCCCAAAATAATTTTTAAATCAAAATATATATACATGCAGAATAACACCATTGCAAATAAATTCATTGAAAATCAAAATAACACCATTGCAATTACACATTCACGCAAAACGGATTTGATTATACAGTGGGACCCAAACTCTTTGACTCTATGAGTCATAAGTTGATTTTTTTTTATAAACCATTGTAAGTACATGCATTACAGGAATTCTAATTCAAATTGCAGGAAGGAAAATTCTAATTGGCGAGTGGGAAAATTGGATTTGATTATGCAGGAATTCTAATTGGCGAGTGGGACCATGGGACCATTGGATCTAAGTCTGCAGGAATTCTAATTGCATGAATTCTAATTGCACATAACACCATAGAATTTGACTCTATAGTGGGACCCAGTGACTAATTTGTTGGGTAAAATCTGACATGAGAATCTGTTTTCTTTCTTTCTTTCTTTCTTCTCATGAGAATGAATACAACTTGGGGCAAAATAAAAAGATCATGAGAATCTGACATGAGCATGAATGCCACTTTGATAGAATTTCTATCAAGCATGAGCAAGAATAGAATTTCTATAAAGTTGACATGAGTATTAGAATCTGACATGAGCATGATGAATAAAATTTCTATAAAGTTGACATGAGCATGAGAATCTGACATGAGCATAAATAGAAACAAAATAGAGAAAATAACTCACAAACCCCATATCAAATCATTCACACAGTATTCTCGATTTTATGCCAACAAATCAAAAAGGACAAAAAGAAACACAACTCACAGTAAAAAAGGTTAAAGAAACAAAGAGACTCACTGTTGTTTTTCTTTCTTTCTTTCTTCTCCCTTGTCTTTTCCTTTTGCTTTTCTCTTTCTTTCTCCCTCTTTCTTTCTCCCCTTTTTTTTAAGCGGCGAGAGAAAAAGAAAACCCAAACCCCTATTTAATCCCACTAAAGACAAAACCCTTACCTGTTAGGGTTTTGCTCAAGGTTAGTGACACCCCCTTATTACTCGACGTCACCTCAAATTTAATAAAGTCAAAACTAAATAAAATAAATAAATAATTAAAAATTATTATGTGTTAAAGTAGGGTCGTTACAAAAGATATAAGACGCGTCTTGTTGCTAAAGGCTTTACTTAAAAGGAAGATATTTATTATAAAGAGACTTTCTAACCAGTTTCTACGAAAGACTCTTTAGAATCATTATGACCTTGTAGCTCATTATGATTTTGAGTTACTTTAGATGGATGTTAAGACTGCATTTCTGAATGAAAATGTTGCAGGGTTTTGAGATTAAAGACTCAAAACATATAGCTTGCAAATGAAAGAAAATTCATCTACGCCTTAAAGTAGACACCTTGTTAAGGATAAAAGTTTGATCTAGTAATTTCTTCCTTTGGTTTTGAGAAAAATCCGGTTGATCAATGTGTTTATCACAAGATTAGTGTGAGCAAATTTGTTATTTTCTAGTGCTATATGTTGATGAAATCCTACTTAAATTTGGTGCCATGAGTTTAATCATTTTCAACAAAATTTCTTATTAATCTTTTTTTTGCTATAGCATATTTTGTGATAGGCATGTAGATTAATTGCATTGATCACATAGTATTATTGGTCTTTCATACCAGATATTTGTTAAATTGGCATTTGGTAGATTTTTTGCACAAGGTAAAACACTCATTGCTACGAGTGATAAGTTGAGTTTGCTCTAATGTTCAAAGAATGATTTATATATGAAAGGAATACATGAAAAATATCTTTCATGCGTAGGTAGTAGATAGTATAATGTAATATAATGTTTATCCATATTAGGATATTATGTATGACATTGAAAAGTTTGACAGACATTTAGGATTGAAGAATGCTCATTAAACAATGGCTATTGTAGTAAAAAAGAACACAAGTTTATGCTCACATGCTACAGATCTAATCAATTGGATTAGATATTGAGGTTAAATTTTTAGTATACTGCCTAGAAAAATTCTTTGTTTGATGAAAAACATTTGATCAAACATTATGGTTAAAGAATTTTTTTTATTTCAGGGCTTCATGTTATAGGTTTTATTAAGAAACGTAATGAAATAAAGCCGCTGATTTTATTCAGAGAATGACAACCGTTCATTCTAAACAATATTGACTTAAGGTTTATTGTCATTGAAGAAAAAGTTCAGAATTATCTTATGACAATTTAGGATGTATCACATAAGGTGTTCAATGAGCATATTGCTCGTTTACGGCGTGGTTGGTTCTTATGATGTTCCTTATCAGTAACAATCTATATTATCATGTTTAATTGTCATTAGTTTATTGATGATTCTGAAATAAAGATTTTTACTTTTCAATTATGGTTGCACGTATACAGTCTGATTAAGTAGAATAAGGCGATTCGATTTTGAATCATGGTAGGACCAGTTGAAAATGATCATAATCAGAAATCACATTACATGCCATTTTCATGCTACACTTCAATACTTTGTGACCATGGATAGGTCAAACCATGATAAATGTGGTGAAGGCCACTATGGTCCTATATTGACATTTTTAATGGACTAGATTGTTTTGATATGACACTCACAACTCTCGAGAGTCAAGTTTTGAGCTCATAAATTTTTATATTGTATAATCTATGAATGATCTATGTAGTCTAAGTGGGAGATTGTTAGAAAATTCTCTTAAGGCGGATTTACATAATTCACATTATTATATATTGTAGAATGTCAAACTATAGGTAAGTGGTGTTTGATCAGACCTGATTAGTGTAATCATTAAGAAAAAGACTAGGTTCATAAACACGTTTCTAATTACATATTATATGTTTTGACATGTGTTACTAAATTGAGTATGGAAGTTATTTATTTGTAGATACTAATTTAAGTCTCACTATAATTCTATTATCGATGATGGGCTAATAATAGAATAAGGGTTCTATATATACGGTTGAGGTTCCCACTCCAAACCAAATTCTCTATTCCTACTTTCCCATCTGGTTTGAGAAACACAGGAGAAAGGTTATGAAGGTGGAAGATCTCTCCGCTACGTGTTGCTAGTTTGTGAGAGGATTGCTATGAGGATACTCTTCGTCAATGACGACTTCAGGTACGCATTGATTATAGATTCTCTTCATTGGTTATTGACACGGGGTCTTGGTTTAGGATATGTTAGATTCCTACATATGTCAAATGTGCTTGTAATCCTCTTGGAGCAGATCTTGAGGTTGTTTTTCTTGTTTGATATTTGATCTATTTTATTTTTTGGTTGGAGACATTATTTTCTTAATGCACAACTATTTACTTAATACTTGCAACCCCTATGTCTTCTTGGAGTTGGATATATGTAACATTTGGTAATGAAGTTTTTGATTTGCATAATACATAATTATTTTAGCGAAATTGCATTCTGTAAACAAACCTCCATAATTAATAGGTTTCTTTTTGGGATCAAAATCTTACATCTTTCTTTAAGAAACTGTTATTTTTATTTATTATAATTTTTTTCATTTTACAATTTACAACATCATATATTTTTCTTCTTTGGCCCTGTAAGAATAGCATTTCCATTGTTGATAGGTACGTGTAGTCCATCGTGATAATGAATCTAAAGTAGATATATCTACATCCAACTTGGTCAAGCAAGTGAAAGATATACTTGACAATGTTCAGCAAAACCTTTTTGATAAGGCAAAGCGAAAAAGGAATGCTTGCATTAAGGTTGCAAAACCTTGGGAATTATTCACAACAGCTCTTAACAAGAAGAAAATGATCCTAGCCCCCTGGTGTGATGAGGAGGTAATGTCCATTGTGTAGTCTTTGAACTTTTAGATTATGGTACATTGTTTTCATGATGATCATTTGATATCTTGTTGGTGAAATGTGGGTAGTTTGTTACATCGCTTTCTAATCTAACACAGTTTTTTTTGCACTTGCACTCTATTGGATTTTTTTCATATTTGATCTCCTATCACGATTCTCAGGAAGTTGAGAAGAATGTCAAAATGTGAACAAACAGCAAGACTGGAGCAGCAAAGACCCTCTGCAGCCCTTTTGATCAGCCTGAACCTCCAGAAGGTACCATGTATTTTACTTTGCATTTGTCTAGCGAAATCATTGATTTCTTCATTTGACTCTCTAATTTTGATTGTCTTAAAAACTGTTTGCAGGAACACTATGTTGTATTTCAGGCAAGCCTGCGAAGAAATGGATTTACTGGGGTAGGAGCTACTAATGCTGGGCATTCCCTTTGGAAAAATACTCTTGTATTGAGTTTGGCATTGTAGAAGAGCTTGAATTGTGAATTCTTTAATAAGTGAGTTTAGGAATTTGAAGTTGCGACTACCATACGTTTCCATGGCATCACGAAACACAAACTAGACACAAATCAGCATCATTGATTGTTCCTTCTAGTTCTATCTGAAATGGGAATTTTTCCAGGATAACTTTTTTTTGTTTTAGAAGCATTTTCTTGTGTTTGAGGATTTGGCATCAACCCTAAAATTTTTCTGAAAATATGCTACCAAATGAAGTAGTCCTGTAATATACTCATGAAAATTCAAATGCCAGACTTAATGGAACCGCCAGTGAAGCAACAAAAGACTATAGGAAAGTTTATTTGGTATTATTTTAAAGTGTTGGCAAAATAATTTGTAGAAATTTGATAATAGTGGATCAAAACGATCCAAAGAAAATTAGTAAAATCTTGAAAAACTTTAAAAAATGCTAGAAAGATTAACTTTAAAATGTGGACTCATCTACCAAAAAAATAAAAGTAAGCGCAACACTTCCAAAGGGAATACTCCTTTCAAACTTGGTAATGCTATTTGCCATCTCAACATGAACGAGTCTGTAGAACATAATTTACTACTTCCCAAATTTTAATCCCAATGTAACCATGACTGTAATTCAATTTAATTGATAAGTCTCACACTCAAAGTAGTAATAAATACTAAATAATATTTTTTATTTTATTTTTATTTTTATTTCAATCACTACCTTGCAAGCTTAGAATACAACCTAAATCAAAGATAGGAGAGGAGAACTTCTACAAATTATCAATGTTAGTTTGCTTACAAAGATTCATATGACCCCCTGTCAAACCCACACTAAGATTCAGGTTAGTAACCAAAACATGGGGAGTATAATTGACAATACTCATCTCTCTATGATGCACTACTTGATGGTGATCAGCCGATCAACCCCGTCATCGTCATCTTTCATTTTGCACAATAGGAAAGGATAGGTCATACCCTCTAGAATCTGGTAGAGATAAAAAATTTCCCTAGAGGATGATCTCCAGACAACATTCAACCATTACCCTTGTTCCCAAAGTACTAAAAAATGTTTTCTAACGTGAAAAATTCACTTTATTAGTTACTACAAGACCATATTCCAAGATCGCTAGAGTTGATGAGATTTTCTTAATGTGGTATGATTGATATCTTATACCCTTATTGTTGAAGATGAAGGTGGCACTCTTAAATTCTACCTAGAAATCAAACTTTCTTATCAAGACCATTGGAATACAGATGTTGAGCACTCATACATGATGGTTTCTTGCAACGGTGTCCAATAGATATGGAAATTGAAACTGTTTCGGTGAATCCGATTATGAGGCCTCCCCCTTGGACTTGAATTCCCATGAGTAGTGAAAAAACAGTCTTATAAACAAATGATTTCCTGTCGCCAAATAGACAACCAAACAATGGAAATTTGCATAACAAGGGAAATTGATTCCATTTCCCACGGAAAATGGCTAACCAAATAGACCCTAAAACAAGCTAGATTACCTAATTACAATTATGTTTTACCTTGCACCCCCTATATGCATAAAAAAAATCATTGAATATGAAGAAAGGAGGAAACACTGAGGGGTACATGCAGATCCTCTACTATTTCATGTAAGCTAAAATGTGGAGATGCTAACTTATCGAACGAGTTATTGGCAGCGGAAGTTTCTTGTGTTTTTAGATGACTGCAAATATTACTATATCCAATTGAAATTAGATCTCAATTCAATGGGATTTTAGACTATATCCAACAAGGCTACATGGGCATGAAAATATCCAAGCCCAATACATGAGACGAAACCACCCTACCACTTCATCTCTTCAAACATAGCCCCATACATCTCTCATGCCAGTGTACTCTCAGGCTGGTGCATGCATCGATCGCGCGGTCTAACTCCTTTCCCACGCTTCTTCTATCCGATCCCCTCCCTTTCTCTCATTTTTCTATGATTTTCCTCATGCTTATTCTCTGACTGGCAATCGACACCGCCCATTCTAGTCTTATCCAAGGTCTATCTTTCTGAATTCATTCTCATTTCTCTTCTTCCTTTATTCTGCGATAGCCTACTTGATTTTTCAAAAGGCATGATAAGAAAGGAGTATGTACTCCCTAAGATCATATTTTTAATGGAAGTAAGTTGAAACATGAAGGCAACGACTTTTTAACACCACGGTTTCTACTGTTTTACACCACTAACACCAATTTTTTCTCTCCCACACCACTCCCTTTATCTCCCATACCACCACTCTCTTCCACACCAACCATAAAAACAACCTAAATTCATCTTCTCCCCTCCCAAATTCAAACATTCGAAAAACTCCATTTCCCCTCCCAAATTCATCTTTTTCCCTCCATTGAGACTCTCCCCCTCATCTTCTTCCCTTGACTGAATCTCCAAGCCCCACAGCCGCCACTCTCTCCCATTCCACTTCCACTCGACTCATCCAAAAGGGTTCATCATCCCTCACACCACCGTCACTCTCTGCCCCACCTGCTCAACAAGTTTCCCACTCTTCGAAAGGCTTCTTGTATGATTTCTCCACGAAGGACTGTGTGTGATTTGTTTTGGCATTAGGTGTGTGATTTGGGGTCATTCACGAAACCTAGTCGCCCCTCTCCCTTTTCTATTTTGGTTTTTTTCTCTTCGCCCTCACGATGGCCTGTGTGATGATGGGTTCCCCACTCGCGGTGGGTTGCGCATTTTTCCCTCGCAGCCTGTCGCCAGTGGGGAACCCATCACCGCATAGGCCGCCACGAGGATGAGAAGAAAAAACCAAAATAGTTTGAGAGGGGCAATAATGGCTATTGTGGTTGTGTCGGAGAAGAAAAGGGAGTGGGATGATGATGAACGAGTGATGATTGGAGAATTGGGCGGTCGCTGTGATGGTTGACCGGTATCGGCCATGCCACAAATCAGTCTCCAGCCACACAGTAGCACCTTAATCTTGGACAGACAACCACCATCATAGCCCCATCTCCTCTAGCTCTCATTGTCGTTGATCGTCTCTCACATTCCCTCGCAATCGATTGCCCTTCCTCACTACACCATGACACACATGAGCATTCGATCGCAGCAGGGTCATGTTGTTGTTGTTGTTCTTGAGAAGAAAATGTGAGAGAGAAGAGAGAAATAATGGTTTAAATTGGTGGCGTGGGTTAGCAGGTCAAAAAATAAATTGGTTTGATGGTGTGGGACAATAAAAGATGTGGTGTTAAAAAGTCACTGCCAAACTTGAACGTTGATCAAATAACAAGATTACACATTCCTACCCACTTGAAGCAATAACATCAATAAAGAAATAATGACAAATAAATAATTTATTTATTTGTATGATTTTATTCATTAGGTAATTTTGTTAATATAACTGTGTATTTTTTATCTGATTCGATTTACTCTCGATAGGCCAATGGGGTACCAGCTCAGCGGTAGGCCTATGGCGGATGGAATCACAGGTCCAGAGTTCGATAACATCATCTGAGGTGGGAGGGGCTAATGGATTAAAAAAATATTCTCGATACTAAAATTTTGTTAAAATCATCTTATCTCGTAAAAAATATTACAAGGGTAAGAGGGGTGATGTCACTACCATACATTTTGATGACATGTGTGGTGCAACGATAACAAATGTTGTCTTGGGATCCAAATCAAGGCATCTACCTCAAAATTTGCGCCAATTGATATGTTGTAGTTAGTGTAACACAAATAACCCTTTGTGTGCTACCATGCATGATATTCTAAACTAAGCAAAAACTTGAGATCTGTGCTAAATCATTTGCCTTGGGATCCGCATCATTGTAATGAATGTTGCTATTGACGCCCTAGCATGTTATTCACGTACTGTAATTACTGCAATTGTTAGAATTCATTCATACAACCCTAATGGCACAAAACACTAGTCATTATATTTGTGCCTCAGATTTCAGTTAAGACACCAAGTATAGTTGGCCTGCCAGATTTCTCACAGTTCATATGGAACTAGAATAAACATATATACATGACTAGTCCAAATTGATTGGAGACAAATTACTTGAGGTAGGGTTGAACAAAAAACTAATTAACCGATTAAACCGATTGGTAGTTCGATTCGGTTCAATTTCAATTTTAAAAAATTCAAAACCGATATTGTTAGTTCGATTTTCGATTTTCATGTTATTTTAACCATCAAATCGAACCGACCAAATATATATAATAAATAGTATATATTTTATATAAAAATAATGTAATAGTTTAAAATAGTCGGTTGGTTTGGTTTTCTTTCGATTTCAGTCGGTTCGGTTTCGATTTGAAAATTTTCAAACCAACCAAAGTCGGTTCGGTTTTCAACCCTAACTTGATGGATATTACATTTTATTCCTTAAAGATGTTATTTGAATTATGAGCTTATTAGGTCCATGTACGAATTATACTTTTTGCAGGAAACATGACTAATAATTCTAGTCCTAGTCAAACTGGTAAGACCTAGTCTATATATACAGGGAATTGCCTAGAGCTAAAATTACGAAATCCAATCCCAAAATTTGCAATCACATAGTTGACACACTTATTTTAAGGTCAAATTTTTTTTCTTAGATTTCACTAGTGATAATTTTTTTCACCTAATTGATGCTAATAAGGCCTACATGATCCATAGGATGTTGTTGGTGTTATTGATAATGAACATATTAAAGCATATGTCACAGAGGTCGAGCATGCTTAGATATTGCAATAGAAAAAACAATTAGTCAAAATTTGTTAGTTGTCTACACATTTGATATGACATTCACGTGTATTTGCCGGTTGGTAATGGTATGCTCACGATAAACGTTTCTTGAGGGAGCAGTGACTTGAGCGAGGCATAGGTTAACTACTCCCAACAACATATGTTATTTTTATTCATTATTGAAGTTATTTTTTTTATTAATTGATATAATTAAGTATGGAGTTTAATTTGAAAATAGGTAAATACTATCTTTCCCATGCTAGTTTTCTATTGATTCCTGGGATCCTTACACCATATCGTTGGAAACAATATCATTTCCATGATTATGGTAGTTGCCAGCCTGAAATCCCAAAGGAATTGTTTAACTTTCGTTATTCATCATTTCATAATTTCATGAAAGGACCATCTGGTTATTGAAGAAATGATTTGCATACCTTATGAATAAATCATTGCATATCGTGGACAAACAAACAAAAATAATTATTGCATGTTTTGCCTTGCACAATATCTTGTTAAATAGCAATCCTAATGATGTGTGTGAAAGGGATGACTCTGATGATAACTGATGATACATAAAAATGGTCACATCCTTGAGCCATACATGTGTCATGATGATCTCAAGGAATTACAGGCCCCAGCGTCAGCCCAACACTGATCCGACCCAAGTGGTTCTAAGCTCGTCTAATCCAGTCTGCCAAACAGACCCGAACTCTTACAACATGCTCGACCCACACGTCTCACAACTATCCTCAATACCCATAAGTTATACTAAGGCAAGTATCTCGAGGATCAACGTCGGACGGGCAACTACAACGACTCTTTGCTTCCAACTAGGAAGCAAATACCAGAGTATATTCCACACAGGGAAACTCCCTTCTACGGATTGCTCTTGGATTGGGAACTATTTCTCGCGTATCTAGGAGCACAGAGCTAACATGGAACTTCCCTCCTATAGCACGACTCCTAATTAGAGAAGGATCTCCAGTAGATCTCCTTCCTAAACTACGCCTACGATGGCCTGGTAGAACCAGGACTCCTGCACTATAAATAAGACATGAGGTTGGTAAGCTAAGGTATGCTACAAATTCCCTGTTTACAACATTACACCTTCCTCAGATCCCTGTATGACTTTAGCATCAGAGTGCCATCGGCCACCACAACGGTTATCTGTGGCTCACGTGCGTTACTTGTGCAGGTCAGCGGGACTAGGTCAAAGCAGGGAGCGGAAAATGACTGCATCAGTTTGGCGCCGTTGGTGGGGACGACAAAGTTCTTAACTTTTTACTAGCGTCATCTCCCTTCAAACCCCAGAGAGATGGTGGCCACTTGGTCACGCAACAACGGAGAATAAGGGGACACATTAAACGCTCAAGCCGGCGCAACACTGCCACTTTCAGCGGTTCTAGTCATGCACGGGCAACAGACTTACACTTCCGCGCCGACAATAACAACGATGAACCCCAGAATCGATATGCTGTCATCTCAAATACAACAGATCGCCAAGGCAGTGGAGGCTCTCACGCGACAAAATCCGCCACCTACTAATGGAGACCAGGAGCAGCAAGGGCCTCCGTCTCCGGAGGATGGTAGGGAGCAAGCACAGGAAAGCCAACCCCCCACTAGTTTTCATTGAAATAGGGGAGGCTACGTGGCTAATGTTGAGCTTGCTGCCAGGGCAGCGAGGCTCGGCCCTTAGAACCTCCTTTGCAGAGGGGCGCACGACCCAAACGTACTGTACCGCCTCTCCGTCCCACATGAGGCTCTTCCGAGGAAATTCACTCATTTGAAGCTCGACTTCTACGATGGAACCACAGATTCATTCGACCACCTACGCCATTACCAGCACGTAATGGCCCTCAAAGAACGATCTGAATCGGTGACGTGCAAACCTTTAACTACAAGCCTGAAGAAGTTAGCACTGACGTGGTTCCACAACCTTCCGCTAAGGTTGATTGACTCCTTCAAGACCCACACTACATATTATTTCTAAAGGAGAGGTCCCACGAGACTCTCAGAGAGTATTTCACGCGCTTCAACAACGAGCAGACTCTCATTAACGGATGCAACAACTACACGGCCGTGGCAACCTTCACTGCGGGCCACAAGGAGGGAAAACTCTACAAAGACCTCACCTTCAATCCCCCTCTGGACATGACAGAGCTCCTCAAGAGCGCTTAAAAGCACATTACCTTGGAGAAGATGAGAACCGTGAAGAGGGAAATCGAATGCGAGAAGAAGCCCTCCACTCCTAAGGACAAGAAGGAGGGAAAGAGACACAAGGACGAAGAACAGAGCAAGAGAAAACGCAGTGATAACAAGTCAGACCCTAGTCGATCCAGGCCAAAGAAAGCATCCAACTACGTTGGATCCAGAACTGTGACACCCCTCAATTCCAGCCTGTCGGACGTACTAAACTCCATGAAAAACTGGGAAGATCTAAAGTGGCCCCCGAAGCAGCGCGCAGACCCTGCCAAGCATGACAACGACAAGTACTGCACGTACCACAAGGAGGGTGGCCATGATACCAATGACTGCAAGAGTCTGAGGTATGAAGAAGTGGAGTATTGGATTCGCAGGGGCAAACTGAAAGAATTCTTGAATTCTGAGAAACGACCATAACGAACCAGAGACCGGGGGAGTTAGTTAAAGAAATAGAGAATGAGACTCCAGGTACAATCTATGTCCTTCATGGAGTCGAACCGAATGAAGACCAGTCGTACATGTCTCGCACGGACCTTACTAGAAATGCGAACACAACCCACAGATGAGGACAGACGCATCTGCCACTCGAGGATTCAGAGCCCCATTCCCACCTTGACTTTTATTGATAGATACCTCAAAGGAGTTCGAGCGCCGCACAACGACGCCCTAGTCATCTCAGTCTCCATTGCAAGGTGGGAGGTGAAGAGAGCTCTGGTGGACACAGGAAGCTCACTCAACGTCCTGTTTTACTGCGCATACCACAATATGGACTTCAAAGAGAAAAACCAAACGCCATCGGATTACCTGCTGATTGGATTCAGTGAGGAGAAATGCTTCCCCCTCGGAAAGATAAGGTTAGCAACAATGGAAGGAAAGCCACAGCTAAGGAAGGTCTTGTTTCTGGACTTCATGGTAGTAGATGCGCCATCAACCTACAACCTTATCTTGGGAAGACCATGGCTCCACCAGATGGAAGCAGTAGTTTCCACACTTCACCTGTGCGTTAAGTATATCGCTAACCACTCCGAATGGACAATACGTGGAGACCAACCTATGACATGAGGTTGCCATTACGCTGCACTAGAACAAATAGAGAGCTCCCAAATCCAACTGAGTCTTACGGAGCAGCTTGAGCCAGTGCCATGCCGAGTGACAGCGGAGGCACAACAGTCAAGCCATATAGGAAAGGCTGAGGCAAACGAGAACACATACCCTGACCTCCCATCGGTGCATAAATTAACCCCTCTACAAGGTTTACTATTCAATAACCTCTGTAACACCAGCAAGTCTCGACAGTCCGCTAGAGAATGCTAACTATCCGCAAGAGCCATTCGAGTTCACATCAGGGCCAGGATAAATTTATTTCAGTCAACAGTTAGTCTTTTTTCGATTGTTTATTTCCCTTTTCGTAGTCAAGGTAGAGTTTTAGTTCTTAAAGGCTTATGTGATTTACAATCATTCAAGAAGTAAATAAAGGATTACGAAAACAAACTCTATTGATTACTCGAAAGATGTAACAACAAACGCCTTGAGGCGGATACAAAAGACTGCATACTACAAGTATCTGAAATCAGTGCGACATGAAGTAAAAACTCGCTTAGACGATCTAACTACTTAAAGGTATTCGAGAAGACTGGAGCGGGCAAGAGTAGGATGAAAATATCATGATCATCGCTTCCCCGAACATACCCTTCAAATATGGTCTGAGGTGGTACCAAATCGGCAACCAGGAGTACTCACAAGCTTGATCCGATAAACCAGATGAACTTGGGACAAGTATCAAGTGGACTCGGAACGCATACGCCCTTCCACGCAAAAAAAAATGAATATTTGGGAATCAATGGCCCACTCCGAAAGGCCATGTCCAACTCCACCCCAACCGGATGCCGACTTCTAGCGCAAGGCGAGGCGACAGAGCTAATCAAAAAGTGGCGGAGGCAAGTGCTCGGACAATGGCTGCTGGTGCTATCTTTGAAATTAAACATTCAGGAACAATGATAGGGCACCAGCACATGAACGACAAACTCTTCCCTTTGGAGAGAATCCATACTACTTCTTCGCAATATGAAAAGAAATTACGAGATCTCAATAGATTAACTACGTGCCCACCCACAACAAGTGACCACGCATAACAACAACTATCGTCGTGCCTGATCAGTGCAAATGTAATAACATTCGAAGACTCCAAACTCATTGTTAGAGATCTCCCTTCAGTCTTTGGAAAACCAAACTCATTTTCTTCAAACAAGAACATTACAAAAGATAAGCTCTGTGAAAAATAGTGCCTACAACGATTGAAAAACACCATTATATAGGCATAATGGTTCACCAAACGGGTGCTCCTGCATTAACTGCCAAACATTGATTGTCGTATGGAAAGTGAAGAGACGACAGTTCCCAAGGAAACTGCGCAAACCACGTTCATTCAATTAATGGCGCTGCACACAACCCCAACAATTGAAGGGGAGTAACCGGTACTTAACCGTTTCACACCTTACACCGTACACGTTTCACCGCACGATCTATGCCGTACACGTAGCGTCGGCTCAACATTGATCCGTACCAAGAGATTCTAAGCCCGCCTAATCCAGTCTGCCACATGGACCCGAACTCTTACAGCATGTTCGGCCCACATGTCTCACAACTATCCTCAATACCCATTAGTCCTACTAAGGCAAGTATCTTGAGGATCAGCTTCGGACGGGCAACTACAACGGTTATTTGCTTCCAACTTGGAAGCAAATACCAGAGTATATTCCACACAGGAAAACTCATTTTTACGGATTACTCTTGGATTGAAAACGATCTCCCGCGTATCTAGGATCACAGGGCTAACAAGGAACTTCCCTCCTACAGCACGACTTCTAATTAGAGAAGGATCTCCACAAAGATCTCATTCCTAAACTACGCCTACGATGGCCTGGTAGAACCCGGACTCCTGCACTATAAATAAGACATGTGGTTGGTAAGCTAAGGTACACTACAAATTCCCTGTTTACAACATTACGCATTCCTCAGATCACTGTCTGACTTTAGCATCGAAGTGCCATCGACCACCACAACGGTGGTCTGTGGCTCACATGCGTTACTTGTGCAGGTCAACAGGTCAGCGAGACTACGTCAAAGCAGGGTGCGTAAAACGACTGCATCAATAACGACAAAGATGATGAGGATGATAATTGATATTGCTTCCTCGCCCATTGGGACAACATCAAGAAACACTTAATATGTATTCGAATAGAAAATGTCGTTAGTTATGTTGTTTACCTAATTCGACTATATCTTGGTTGATGAGTTTTGTAGATCTCTTAGTATTATTTTGGTTTGTGCTTGCATAAGCTAGTTTAATTAGTAGTGTTTATGTATAAAACTCAATTTATGTGTGTTTTTTTTTTTTAATTCTTATTGATCAAAATAAAAATTTAAGTTAGTTCCATGTAGATTAGCTTTTCATTGTAGATTATGTAGAAAGAAATACTTCAATTGTTGTGTATTTGATTCATCCCCCAATAGGGGTATATATACAATATGGTTTTTTGTCTTACAAGAAACAATCTTACAGAATATAGAAACTAGGTTACCTAAATATGAATTTAGAATATCCTAAATATATATATGTTTCTATAATCTATAATTAGAATATACAACTTTCTATACTCCCCCTCAAGTTGGTGCATAGATGTCTATCATGCCCAACTTGTCAACTGAGCTGTCAAACACTTTCTGAGATACCCCTTTAGTTAAAACATCAGCTAATTGCTCATCTGAGGTTACAAATGGAAAACAAATAACTTTCCTGTCAAGATTCTCTTTAATAAAATGGCGGTCAACCTCCACATGCTTTGTTCGATCATGCTGAACTGGATTATGTGCAATCTGAATGGAAGCTGTATTATCACAATGTAAATCCATAGGCCGTTGTAGCTTGAAACCCAATTCCTTCAGGATATTACAGATCCACAACATTTCACAAACTCCATGTGCCATACCTCAAAATTCAGCTTCTGCACTTGATCTAGCAACAACTTTCTATTTTTTACTACGCCAAGTTACAAGGTTCCCACCAACAAAAGTGAAGTACCCTGATGTAGAGCGTCTATCAGTTTTATCATCAGCCCAATCCGCATCTGTGTATCCAACAACTTCCAATTCAATTTTTTCAAACAGTAATCCCATACCAGGCCCCATCTTGAGATATTTCAAGATACGAAAGACTGCATTCATATGCTCTTCACTAGGACAATGCATAAACTGGCTAACAACACTCACAGCATAAGCAATGTCAGGTCTAGTATGAGAAAGATAAATTAACCTTCCTACAAGACATTGATACCTCCCTTTATCAGTAGGGACTTGATCAGGAAGAATAGCAAGTCCATGATTCATCTCAATGGGTGTCTCTATTGGTTTGCAGTCCAACATCCCTGTTTCAGCGAGCAAATCAAGAACATACTTCCTTTGTGAAAGTGAAATCTCTTTCTTCGACCTTGCAACTTCAATACCCAGAAAATACTTCAGTTGCCCGAGATCCTTCATTTCAAATTCCTTCGACAGATACTTTTGCAAATCATTTATTTCTTTCGGATCATCTCCTGTAACGATCATGTCATCAACATACACAATTACAGCTGTAATCTTACCATTCTTGTGTTTGATAAACAAGGTATGGTCAGAGTTGCTTTGTTTGTACCCAAAAGCTCTCATGGACTTCAAAAATCTTCCGAACCAAGCTCTTGGAGACTGTTTCAGGCCATACAAAGACTTCTTCAATTTACACACCTTACCAGCGTCTCTTGGGTTATTCTTCACGCCTGGAGGCATATCCATGTACACTTCTTCCTCTAAATTTCCATTGAGAAATGCATTCTTCACATCAAGTTGATGCAAGGGCCAATCTTTATTTGCTGCAAGTGAAAGTAAAATTCGGATAGTATTAATCTTTGCCACAGGTGCGAAAGTCTCCTCATAATCAATTCCATGGCGCTGTGTATATCCTTTGGCAACTAATCTTGCTTTGTATCTATAAATAGTTCCATCTGCATTAAGCTTCACATTAAACACCCAACGACATCCTACAATCTTCTTTCCAATAGGCTTGTCTACTACCTCCCAAGTGACATTCTTCTGAAGAGCTTCCAATTCTTCATTCATTGCTGTTGTCCATTTTGGATCCTTCAATGCGTCCTGCATGTTACTAGGAATAGATACAGTAGATAATTGATTAATAACAAGTGCATGTGACTCAGACATCCTATGGTTAGACATAAAGTTAGCTATAGGGTATTTAGCTTGGGCTTTGATGTCTGGTTCATATTGCTTTTTAGGAAGTCCCTTAGTAACCCTTTGTGATTTTCTAGGTTCAACACTTTCTATAGAAGACCCATTAGAGGGTAAAGATACCTGAGGTGGATCATTCTGGGCGAGATCTTTAGTTGCTGATGTAGAAGGGGAAATGTCGTGTGTGTGAGTTTCATATACATTTTGATCATTCTCATCTGTCTCATGAGGGAATTGATCGCTAGGAACTAAGTAGTCAATTGTTTGTCCATTGGAAGTGTCTATTTATCGAGACAAGTCATTTGCTGCTGCTGCGGGAACAATTTCTGCTGTTACAGGAACTTCAAATTGTTCCTCCAAGTGTTCCAATTCTTCAAAGACATCAATAGAACGAGGATTCCCTTCACTATCGCTCTCCCCCTGAAGGGAAGACTAGGAGACTCCCCCTGAATAATATGGCTCAGATTCATGGAATGAGACATCAAGAGATATATGCATTCTGTCAGTGAGCGGGTCATAACACCTGTACCCTTTTTGGAGATCTGCATAACCCACAAAAATACATTTCGTCGCACGGGGATCAAGCTTGCTCCGGTGTGGTTTTGGTATGTGGACATAGGCTGTGTACCCAAACACTCGGGGCTCCAAATTAGGCATAGATGGGATGGACAAAAGTGTATGAAGCTTCTGATGAGGATTCTTGAACTCAATTACTCGTGAGGGAGTACGGTTGATAATATATATTGCAAATTTCACTGCTTCACCCCAATAGGATCGAGGTACATTCATGCCAAACAGGGAAGCACGAACAACTTCCAACAACTGCATGTTCTTTCGTTCTGCTAAACCATTCTATTGAGGAGTATCAGTATTGAAGGTTTGATGGCGAATTCCATTTGATCGGCAAAATTCAGATATAGGGCCATTGACAAACTCTCCACCATTGTCAGATTGAAACACTCTGATGGATTGTTGGTACTGTGTTGCCATCATGTTGTAAAAATCAGTAGACCTTCCAAATACGTCACTATTTCGTTTCAGTAATGACACCCACGTCATCCTAGTGCAATCATCAATAAAAGATACATAATATCGAGCTCCAGACAAAAAATGAATTTTTGCAGGACCCCAAACATCTGAGTGAATTTTCATAAAGGGAACATGACATCTATGAATACTTGGCGAATATGTAATACGGTGGCGCTTGGCCAGTTCACAAATGTCACAATGAAATTCTGAATCACTAACAGCTGAAAACAAATGAGGCTGCAACTTTTTAAGATAACGAAAAGACAGATGCCCTAAACGACGATGCCATAACCATACTACCTCATTCGCCTTATCAACCCTAATGACCTGATTAGCTTGCCCCAAAAGATTCTTGCGTTTCTCTCCCGTCTCTGTCAGATCCAAGTAGTATAGTTTTCCCCTTCTAACACCATAACCAAGAATCTGCCGAGTCAGAATGTCCTGAAACACACAGAAAGATGGATAGAACGTTACAATACATGCTAGTGTTCGAATAATTTGACAGAGAAGAGGTTATAAGCTAGTGATGGAACAATTAAGACGGAATCAAGAGTTAGGGTATCAGATAACACAATGGAACCTTTGCCGCTAACCAGAGTTGGAGTACCATCCGTAGTAGAGACATCATTTTGAGAAGAAGCTCTAAGATTTACCACAATGTTAGGGTCATTTGTCATATGATCAGATGCACCTGAATCAATTATCCATGTACTATTCGAAATAACTTTATCATTCATACCTGATTGTGCTACATGAGCAAAAGAAGATTGCATGGTGTGATCGACTAATGGCTGGGTTGTGAATAGCATAAGAAACCTTTTTTTTTTTTTCGATATACTTTACTTCTCTTCCACTGTTTCCTTCAACAATTGCAACAAGAAGAGAAGCAATCACCTCCTTCACGATTCGCAACAAGAACAAATTTCTGGATCTACTGCACGCAACTGCCCCCAAAGATCAATTGTAGCCAACTCAAAGTGGTCAACTCGAGTTCAAATCGCAGCCAACAAGAAGTTTAATTCAACCAACTGGAGAATAATTTTCACGCAGTAGCAAGGGCAAAGTCGCAGTTAAGGAGCATAGTTCACACAGTCTGCCAGAGCCTTCTTGTTGTGAAGTAGAAGAAGAACTCTGTTTTGTGATGTTGCGATCTCTGTTTTGCTGTGTTGCCGTGCGATCTCCTTTGTGGCTGTGAGATAAAGAAACAGAGGTGAGGGGAAGTCGAGGTCTGTGGCTGCGAGAGAGAGAAACAGAGGTGAGATTCAGGGTGTATTCAGGTGTCTTTCAGGGTGAGATTCAGGGTGTGTTTCAGGGTGAGATTCAGGTGTGTTGCCGTGCGATCTCCTCTGTTGCTGTGTTGTTTGCTGCGTTTCAGTGTTGTGAAAGGAGGATGACGGTTGTGAGTGGCGATTTGGTCTCGATGGAGGGTATGCGTGGTGTGGCGACGTGATTGCGATGATGGATGGCTTGATGTTGTTGTAAGCGTGGTGTCCTCCGGGATTCGGGATTCAAAAGAAAAAAATATGCAAAACAAGTTAAAAGGACTAAACCTGCTCTGATACCATGTAGAAAGAAATATTTCAATTGTTGTGTATTTGATTCCTTCCCCAATAGGGGTATATATACAATATGGTTTCTTGTCTTACAAAAAACAATCTTACAAAATATAAAAGCTAGGTTACCTAAATATGAATTTAGAATATTCTAAATATATATATATATATATATATATATAATCTATAATTAGAATATACAACTTTCTATAGATTAATCTATAATTTCTTTTCTGCATTTTCTAATTGAGGAAATTTCATTTAAATTTTCATCAAGATGGCGTTATGTACTAGGGGTTTTAATTGGTTCACTCGTTTTAAAATTAGATCAGAATCGAATTACGGATTCAGTTTTCGGTCCTATTTTTTTTCCTTTCTTCAGATGCTTCAACAGAATCAAAGAACATGAGAGAATAGGAGATTAGAGGAAGAAGAGAAGGAGAAGGCGAGAGCATCGCGAATGAAAATCTCACGGGACTACAGCTGCTACAACAAGTCAGTAACTCTCTATCTCTCTCCGACTGGGTTCTTTCTCTCCGAGCCTCTGATGATGTACAACGTGCGTGGGTTTCTTTTGAGTAAATTCATCTGTGCAAATCTTGTATTCTCTATTCTTCTATGCAACTCTCATCTGCTCTTCTTTGTGTTGCGCAAATCGCCTTCTGTTGTTTTGTTCCGATTGATTACAAATCATCGAAAGAGACTAGGTTAGCCGAAAGATGGTTATCGGTTCAATGACGCAAGGTGACCCTATTTTTTTAGGATAAGAAGAGGTGGAGAAAATGCCTCAAGCTAATGTCCGAGTACCAGGCGCTATGGCACTGAAGTAACCATGCCATACTCCTAGGAAAAGCTCGAATGACCTTAAACAAAGGGGTACCTGTACCAAAACTGACATAGGTGGGTAGGTAGAAAATATTTAGGAATGCGAGACAACTCCCTTTAAGGAATTCGGCAAAATAGCCCCGTAACTTTGGGAGAAGGGGTGACTTCTTATAAAGGCGTTTTGCAATTACCTCATCTAAGCTTGCATTTGATGCTATGAGGGGTGGACCGGCTGTTGCGATCAGTTAAAACTTTGGGGAGTTCTCTATTAGTGAGTGTTGTTGTTGCAATTTTTGCATTGAAACTTGTTTTGGATCAAAATCATAGCTAATTAATTAATTTGTATTGTTGGTTTTGTTATAATTTGTATGTAATTACTTATTATATGTTGCAATAGAGTTTGCCTCTTTTGATTTTGGTCCTCTTGTTTATTATATAAGGTTGTCAAGTTTACTTGGTTCCTTGAGCTTTGCAAGAAAACTACTCAATTTTTCTTAAAATTGGTGGTTGAGGTTGAGTATTTATTAGTAGCGTTCTAATTTGCTTATGTTGAAAAAAAAATGGCTTACAATTAGGAATGTTAAAAATAGGTGAATTCAAGGTATGCGTCCGGGCACGACTCTCACGTCAGGATGCAGCTCGGATGCTCAATTAGGTGAATTTAGGTCTGAGTCAGGACATGATTATCATGTCAAGATGCAGTCTGAATGTCTTCAAGCAGGTTGGAACTCATCCTGACATTGAACTCATGTCCGGACACTGGTTGCAAATGTTTAGTAACTAGACTTCTATTTGAGTGGGATTTTACGCATTATATATATATATATAAGTTTCCAATATGTGGAAATTCTTTTTGGAAATTCTAGGGCTAGGAGAGGGAAACACAAGAGAATGCAAAGGGTTAGAGAGATTAATTATTATTTTCTTGTTCTACACCATTATAATGCATCTCAAGGGGTGGTGGTCTATCAAGTAGGCGGTATCCCAAACTCGTAAATACTTGTGTCTTTTGTGTGTGTGCTTTCGTTGATACTTTGCACATGGTCGAATATGATTCTAGGGGTTCTCTTAGATTGATCAATCTAGATCTATCTAAGGAGTAATTGAATAATAGTAGTATCAGAGCTAGGTCTATTCGCAATGGCTACAAAGATATCCAGTATCAAGGTGGAGATTAAGAAGTTTGATGGTCGAAATAATTTCTCATTATCGCAACAAAGGGTGCGATTTGCTCACACAACAAGAAACATGAAAAGCGTTGTACGGGAAAGATAAAAAACCATCAATTATGTCTGATGTTGATTGGCAAGGCTTAGACAATAAGGCTCTAAGTACGATTCTTCTACACCTGACATACGAGGTTATGTACAATCTGATGGATGCAACTTCTGCAGTTGACATATGGTTAAAGCTTAAAAGCTATATATGACAAAGTCTTTTTCCGTCAAGCTGTTCATGATAAGAGGTTATGGCTTGAAGATGAGGGAATGGTTTGTTGGAACATCTTAATGTGTTCAACAAAGATTATGATAGAATTGTTGAAGCTAGAGGTGATTGTAGAAGTGAAGATAAGACTATGTTTTTCCTTAATGTTCTACCAGATTCTTTTGATCACTTGGTGACAATGTTATTATATGGAAGGAAACCCTCAAATTTGACGAGGTGGTTGCGGCTGTACTGGAAAATGTTGCAAGGAAGAAACCAAGTGGGGATGACTCTACAGGTGAGGCTTTAACAACAACCGGTTCTAATTAGAATTACTGGAGATCTAAAGAGAAAGTATATTCGAAGGGGAATAAATCAAGGTCGAAGTCACGAAGTAGAGATTTTTGAGTGCTACTATTGCGGAAAATGGGGTCACCCTAAGTGGGGTGCAAGAAGAGATTGGAAGACTTAGAAAACAAGAAGGGGAAGCAAAATGACTCAACAAGCGTGACAGCTGAATCCTCAGATGTTGTTGGAGATCTCTCGATTTCATTATGTACGAACCATTTAGTTGATGTTTGGATTCTTGGTTTTTGTTGTTCATTTCACGTGTCCAGATAGAGAATTGTTTGATACATATAGTCCTTATAACGGATATATTGTTCTAATGGGTAACGATGTTGCATGCAAAACTGTTGGAATCGGAACCATATGTGTCAAGATGTTTGACAGTGTTGTTAGGACATTCGGGGATGTTAGGCATGTCCTGGAGTTGAAGAAGAACCTGATTTCTATATGATCATTGGACACTATGAGGTGCACGTTTTCCGCCATATAGGGAGTCACAAAAGTTACTAAGGGAACAATGGGGTTGATAAAGGGGTAACCATCTTGAAACATCTACAAAATGATAGGGTACACAATTGTAAGTGGAGTTGTCATGTCATCTCCTTCTGACTCGCTTGCAGATGATACATAGTTGTGGCAAATGAGGCTTGGTCATATGGGTGAAAGGAGCATGATGGAACTTCACAGGAGAAAATTGTTGAAGGGAATTAAATATGCAGCGTGGGGTTCTGCAAGTATTGCGTGATGGGTAAATAGTGCAGGGTGTGTCTTAAGACCGCCACACACAAGAGTACATGAGTTATTGACTATGTACATTTTGATGTCTGGGGACTAGCAAATGAGAAGTCAAAAAGTAGAGCTCATTATTTTGTTAGTTTCATATATGATTTCTCAAGGAAGGTTTGGGTCTACTTCATGAGGTTCACGACTTAAACTTTTGCAATGTTCAAGGAGTGGAAGGTTGAGATAAAAAATCAAACAAGAGAAAAATTAAATATCCGAGGAAAGACAATGGATAAGAGTACAATGACACAACATTGCTTCAACTTTGCAAGGATGTGGCATAACTCGACATTTCATAGCTCCTAGGACTCCACAATAAAATGGAGTTGCAGAGCGGATGATTAGAACAGTTATGAAATAGTCAGAAGCATGAGATTGCAGGTAGGGCTTTTAAAGATGTTACGGGAAGAAGCAGTTGCACTGGTTGCACATGTGGTGAACAAGTCTCCATCTATAGCTTTAGATAACAAAGTTGTAGAGGAGGTATAGACAGGGAAAGAAGTTGATCACTTAGATTTGAGGAAATTTTGGTGTCCAAGTTACTAAGGTATATATTTCTTGGTTATGAGAAATGAGTTAAAGGTTATAAGTTGTGGGATCCAATCGGGAAAAAGAAAATTATGAGCAGGGATGTTGTCTTTTATGAGGATTCCATGTTGAGTGATACTTGTAAGTCTGAGTGCACATCTAACTCCACCTTAACAACATGGTTCTCGTCGTTCTCGTCAACAGGAGGAGATTGCAGAGAGTATACATCTAGCACACAGGAGCAACAAGACCACCAACCAATTGCAGACAATATTGCTACTTCTAGGCCAAAATTGGCTTGTAAAGCTTCGGTAAAGTGAGGAAATGCTTGTTTTTGCCCTAATTACTAGTTTAGGGGATCCTAGCTCATTTCATGGTGCAATCACGGGTAAGGATGGGCACAAATGGATGCGAGATATGGAGGACAAGATGGAGTCACTTCAGAAAAATAAGACTTGGGATTTGGTTCCACTAGCAGAGGATAGGAAGAAACCAATGGGCTGCAAATGGGTCTACAGGAAAAGGGAAACTCATAATCACAAAGAGGGTGAATGGTTTAAAGCAAGATTAGTCGCCAAGGGGTATTCATAGAGAGAAGGTATTGACTACAATGAAGTTTTCTCTCTAATAGTTAGGCATACTTCGATTAGAGTGTTGTTAGCTATTGTTGCAGAGCTTGATTTAGAACTTGAGCAAATGGATGTAAAAACAACTCTCTCATGGAGAATTGGAGGGGACTATTTACATGGAGCAACTATACGGTTGTAAGGTAGAAGGTAAGGAAGAATATGTGTGCATATTGAAGATGTCACTTTATGGGTTGAAGTAGCCTCCACAAAAATGGTATAAAAGGTTTGATTCCTTCATGGGGCGGATTGGCTACACATGATGTGAGTATGATATTTGCGTTTATGCTTGCTTTTTGCTGATGGCTCTTTTCTCATGTTGATGCTATACATGGATGATACGTTGATTGTTGCAAAAAGGTCATCTTATGTTGATGAGTTGAAGTCCTTGTTACATAAGGGAGTTTTGATATGAAGAATCTTGGTGCTGCAAAGAAGATCTCTGGTATTGAAATAAGGAGGAACATGAATGTAGGCAAGCTCAAGCTTTCACAGCGGAGGTACATTGAAAAGGTGCTAGAGAGGTTTAACATACAAGATGCAAAACCGGTGTTGACACCTCTAGTAGGTCATTTCAAGTTGTCTAAACAATAAAAGCCTACCACCTACCGGATATTAAGGTAATGTATTGGGTTACTTATGCAAATTCAGTTGGACATTCAATGTATTGATGTATTCCATGGCTTGTACTAGGCTGAATTTGGCTCCTCTTGTGAGCAGGGTTAACAAGTATATGGAAAAATCCAGAGAGAGAACATTTGAATGCTTTTAAATGGATTATGCATAATTTGCGTGGTATAATGAATTTGGGAATTCAATATTAGAGACTCAGGGTGGTTGTGCGTTTACAGGGTATGTGGACTTAGATTATGAAAGTGATCCGAATGATAGGAGGTATAGTACAGGTTATGTTTCACATTAGTTGAAGGTCCTATCAATTGGACATCAGGGCTACAACAAGTTGTAAGTTGTCTACCACGGAGCCTGAATACATGGCAGCGACAAAAGTATTCAAGGAGGCACTTTGGCTCATAGGTTTGGTGACAGAACTAGGGTTGGCACAAGATGGTCTTTAGTTGCATTGTGACAGTCAGGGTAACATTTACTAGGCTAAGAATCTAGTGTATCATTCAAATACAAAACATATTGGTACATGGTTTCATAAGATAAGGGAGTTTGTTTCTTCAGGTAAAAATATCCTTAAAAAGATTCATACAAATGATAATGCTATGAGTGTTGGTGACAATGGTAATTTGAGATGCTCTATGGAGGTTTGCACAATCCAGAGGTGAAGGTTTTTGAATTGAAGTCATGGGTACTATGTCCAAGGTGGATAATTGAAAAAATGGCTTACAATTCAAAATACTGAAAATAAGGTATGCATCCGAACATGACTCATGTCAGAACGCTATTTAGATACTCAATTAGGTGAATTTAAGTCGAAGTTCAGACATGATTATCATGTCAAGACATCGTTCGAATGTCTTTAAGTAGGTTGGAACTCATGTCCATGATAGAGAAATATACTAAAAGCCGAGCCTTTTTACTTTCCAGTTTTGGACTCGTATATTTTCGAGGACTCAGTTTATGATTGCTTAAAACTCACTTTATGATTTGATTATTAGTTAATAAGATCATAAAATTCCTGTTTTAATGAGAATTTTTGTGGGAAATGTTTGTATTAGATTATGATTATGCAAGTGTATCTTTTATTCAACATTTTATATGATCAAGTGAATATTTGTCGGATACTTGTAGAATATAAGTTGTGGGTTCACAACCTTAGATGGAGTTCGACACACCATCAGTAGGGTTGTAGTGCAATAATATGGTATAGTCTATCTTGGCTATGGGAGATTGTCTATTGTCTCGGACTATTGCACTAGTCACTTTGTGCATATTGAACTGGATTGTCCTGAGGTAGTTTTCTATATACTGACTATGCTAGAAAATTATACCTCATGATTATTATGAGTGCTTAAGCTCTTAATCTAGATATGATAAAAAGGCTTGTACATGTTGTGTATGTCACTTTGATTTATTAGTGAAATCCGTTCGTGGGTCGATAACCTCAGAGAATTAGGTGATGACATAATGTGTATGATGGATATTGACCATTGATGGAATCCATATCCCGATATAGAGATTGATGATGTCCTATTGATGAAGCTTATAAGTTTCGTGCATGTCAAATCGTGTAGGTGGATTTAATTATACGACACAAGGAATGAATTAAGTCGAAAGGTCTCAAAGATGACAAAAGGTCAACTAAATATAATTATCAGTAATTTGATTTAGTCGACGGATATATGTAATCTTAACGTGAGGAGATTATTAAGCACTTAATAATGTGGAGCTCAAATTAAATTTTGAGAATATGGCCAAGAGTGCAACTATAATTCTTTAGTGGTGTGAGTTATAGCTTATGGGCTTGGGAATAGGATTTAGGCCGAATTAGGTTTTGCCAACCCACGAGAAAATGTTCCCTATATCTCTTGTTGGGCCCTACTGTAACTTCAATATAATTCTTTAAACCATTATTTGGCCGTGTGTGTGAGAAACTCAATTTTTTTTTCCAGATAACAAGAGAGCCAGAAAAAAGGAGAGAAGCTGTGAAGGCACAGTCCACCTCCTATTCGTGGCTTAGCATTGGAGGAATACAGTAGAAGATCAGGAGGTGTGTACTGCTTCCCTGTTGGCTTCGGGTTGTATTTGTGCTTAGTCAAGATCAAATCAGAGAGATCTCGAAGGTATGTTCTTTATGTTTTTAAGAAGAACTAGCATGAACAATTTTATTTGTTTTTCATATTAGTGGATCTTGGGTTTATCCCGTCCCGACTGTCCGGACATAGAACTCATACCCGAACACCGACTGTAGATTTTTAGCAACTAGACTTCTATTTTGAATGGGATTTTATGCCTTTCTTGCTTATAAAATTTGGGGATCTATATATATGTATTTGTATGGGTTCTCAATATGGTGTAAGATTTTTTCTTGGCAATTCTAGCTTTAGGATAGGGAAACACAATAGAAGGCAAAGGGTTAGAGATACTAATTGTAATCTTCTTGTTCTTCACCAATATGGTGCATCTCAAGGGGTAGTCTATCACCAACCGCGGAGTAGGCGGTTTGTCAAACTACGTAAATACTTGTGTCTTTTGTGTGTATATGCTTTCTTTGTTAATTTGCATAGGGTCGAATAGGATTCTTGAGTTTCTCTTGGATTGATCAATCTTGATCTATCTAATTGAGTAATTGAATAACAACTTAGTTATTACTCAAAAATGTTGTTGGGAGAGTTTTGGTTAGCTTTAGGATTTCATTGTTTATGTGACAAATGATGCTAAATATAGGTTTGTGTTATATAATAAATTATGCTTTGATGAAAATGTAATGAACTTGGATGATCATGTTGCTCGATATTCTGAATTTTTATTCATGAATTGTTTTGTCTCGTCTGAAAAGTGAAAAGCATAAAAGGTTTTCATTTTACAAAAAGTTCAATGTCGAAATTGATTTGTTGGTTGAGGCTGTTAGGGTGGTTGTTAACTTGATAAAGGGAGATGATTGAGATAGATTGGCTTCAAGTTCAAGAATTGTTCTGAACATCATAAGGGGAAAAATCTTAGATGTTGTAAACTTATTTGGGGAGAAGCTGATTTGATCCGCACTTTCTTAGCTCTGGACAATTGAAAATTTTATTAGTGAGGAAACTTAGTAATAGAGAGATTTATATACAATTAATTAGAAAGTAGATGTATATATTTTGCTGGGTGACATGCATAACTTACAACACAACTCAATGTTAATGTAGTGGACTTTCTACATGACATTGTTTTAGTATGTAATAATTTAGATAATCATGTTTTCGTTCGTACGTTTTATTTTTTGTGTTTTCTAGTTTTGATGAGTAATATAGCAATCCTACTTCCTTTTTATTTTTATCATTTTCGATATGATGTATAGCTATATGATTTTGTGTTTTTCTAGTTTTGAATAATATAGTTATATGATTTTATTTTATCGTCTTGTTTGCCAAAAGTGATGAAGGAGAGGAATGAAAAAAACACTACAAGAAATATTGTCATTAATAGCGTTTCAAAAACGCTATGGTAGGCTACCATAGCGTTTTAGAAAACGATGTGTCTGCCGGAGCTATAGCGTTTTAAAAACGCTATTGTAAGTTAACTACGATAGCGTTTCAGAAACGCTATGGTAGGTCTATTATAGCGTTTAAAAAACGCTATTGTAAGTTGACTACTATAGCGTTTTAGAAACACTATAGTAACATTAGTTATAGCGTTTTTAAAACGCTGTAATAGATCTACCATAGCGTTTTTAAAATGCTATCGTAGTTAACTTACAATAGCGTTTTTAAAATGCTATTGTAAGGCTACGATAGCGTTTTAAAAACACTATTGTAAGTATACATAGCAATTTTTTTTTTTGCTATCAAATGACTTTTTATTACATCTTATAAGTTTTATTTCTAGAAAATAAAAATTTAAATGTGCCAAACTTAAACATTTCCATGAATGGAGGCAAAGTAATATAATTAATGAGATAATGTATTACATCGAGTCACAAAATCTATCAAATTAATAATAAAGATCAACTCTCTGTATTACATCGAGTCACAAAACATTTCCAGCTTTTCAAAACCTAAATAAAAAACTAAATATTAATTACCACAACTCCCTGTATTAACATCTTAACCACCTCAACAGAACCACAGTCATCTTCATCAGTCCACCTCAACAAAGTGCTCCATTTTCCAGCAGGAGCTCAACCAATCAGCAACTTGATCACAACGCCTCTTGCCAGCATCACTCAATCAGCAAAGTCACTGAAAATAATGTATAAGACTGTCAGATAGTTAAGGGAAAAGTTAATAGAAAATTTTGTTACAAAAGTAACCATCTAAACGAAAATCTGAAGCAACCAACAAGTTTTATAAAAGCAACGGGACTTGTCTTGTAAGAAATTTCATGACAATGTCATAAAGGACTAGGTATATGCAGTCTCACCACGAAATAAAACATTTGTATTCTAAGAACATAGTGGAATGGAAATGTTCAAAGATGAAAATGCATTTTGATCCTCACTTTTTATTTTCAAAATGACGTATACCACGACTTTCATTTTTTGTTTATGTATTTTTGTAGATGACAGTCTCATAAATGAGTGATCACGATGGAGAGAATCATCAAAGTAGAACAAACCTTGGGGTTTGGGGTCTTGGGTCCTTCATGTTGGCCCCTTTCTGTTGCCTTCTCTCTGCTCCCCCAACAACCCCATCAAATTCAAATATTAATATATTAGAAAATGATAACATGAAAATGCAACTTTGTTGTAGAAAAAGGAGTTGGTATAGTTAGTTTATATACCTTGACAACTCTGGATTGTTCTTGATGAGGTCCACATGCAGCCTCATTTATACTGTTATTCGCCAACTCCATAGCTGGTTCTGAGGTCCTCTTTTAACCAATGCTTGCTCGAGAGCTAACCAAACCAACCGTTGGCGTGCACTAGTTCCCTTCTCAAAAAAAATAAGAGAACCCCAGTTTAGAGAATTTTAGAAGAAGAAGAACTGAATTATCAACACAACCCATTTCAAATAAAGTACTTCAAAAAAATACCACCCAAGCATTGTTTGAACTCACAACCAAGTCAGTAATGTCACCCTTTGCAAGCAAAAGTAGAAAGCTAGTAAAAATATTGAAAAATTAAAAAAAGGAGAACTTTGAAATCCACAAAAAAAAAAGTAAGCTCTATTAACTCACTTCATGCCCACGGCAGCCAGCCAAGCAAAATGCAGTTTCCATGGACCAAATCTTTACAAGGCGATCATCAGAACCAGTAATGACATATCTTCCTGAGCGATCAAATGTGGCTACAAAATATAAAACCAAGCTCAGGCAATAATACAAGATCTCACAATATAAAATGACAAAGAAAGATAAATGGCAGCTACGGAAGGGGTGAGGAAGAAAAGTAATTAGCTTAACAAGGAAAGATGCCTCATGAAACAAAGAACTGTCCAGTTACCAAGGATTCTAAGACAAACCAGGATAGTCAAAGTACAGACTACATCATGGATTATCCAATGTTCTACCAACTAGTAATGGAAACATCACTTTGCAACTATTTAATACCCTTTTACTTAATTTAGCAGATAGAGTCCTCAAAATTTTTAAGATGAAGTATATGTATATCAGTGAACCCTACAAAAATATGGAAAAGGGATTGGAGAATAAGTGTGTATATCGTATTTTCTGTTTGTACTTTTTTCCTTTTTCGTGTTTGAGATGAGTGGTATTCTTATATACTTGGGCCTTAATTACTTTAGAGATGCCATTGATAGATGCGTTAAAGTATGAAGTTAAGTTCTTGACATGCCACTGCAAAAACACCATGCAAAACAAATGTGGTTGTTTGCATTAAGCACTTACAAGTATTAAATGCCTATAAAATCATTAAGCTAGAATATGATTCTTAATGTTGCTTAATAGGTAGTAAGCATTCTAATAACCTCAAGCACATTTATAATATAGAAAACTATGTTATGTCAAAGGCACACTTGTATAACAAAATTATCACTAATAGTTCTTAGAAGATCAAACACACATGCTAGTTTCACTTAGGCCACTTTAAGTGGGTTGGCATAAACAAACACATTTTTGAACCACTTATAAGTGCCAATAAGCAACTTTGTAAGTGGTGCAAACAAACACTCAGTATAATGTCATAGGTGATGAATCAGGACTAGAAACTCTTACCCTTACACTATTCTAGTTAGAACTTAGAAGTTAAATGGTTAATTCTTGGAAGGTGATCAAAGACAAAAGATGTAATCTATTAATTGACAATCAAGCTTAATCCATCTCAATAAAAAAAGTAAAAACTTGAGCATAAATTATAGACAGAGGTAGATTGCAAATGTAAAAATGAGGGAAAAAATACCACAATAGACAACATCTCTGTGTCCCCTAAGCTTCTTTATATCTTGCATTTTTTGCACCATAGTCGATGGTTTAGCAATGGCATAGCAAGCTGCACAAATAGAAGGGGCACGATGGTGTTTGGCAAAACCACCTCCAATTTCCCTCAAACTTAGTCCACGCACCTGATCAACCGACATGTGAGGCCAACACTCATAACTAGGTGGACAACTGATTTTCTTATCTTCTCTGTCCCTACCAGCTGCAAATATGAATTCCAGAAATGAAACAGCAAACGAAGAAGCTGGATTGTGGAAAGAATAATCCAGGTGGAAGTAATTACTGTTAAACTAGGACTTGCTGAACGTTTCAAAATCAAACTAATGCTTGATTAATCATTGAGTGTGAAACATAATTGATAGCATCAAATGTTGTACCCTGTGATAGATAGTGTTAAAGAAAAGTACATAATAGCATATTGAAATACATTACCCACATCCAAGCAGTGAGAAGGAACCAGAACCCAGGAGCGTAGGGACATCAGCAGCATTTGGAGAATTTCTTATAGGCATGCCAAGCAACGGGGAGGTGGTACTCGATATTAATTGCTTTAGAAGCTTTACCAAGTGATCTGTTTCAATATGAGGATTCCTAGGAATAATGCAAAAAACCAAACGTTATCATAGGGATAGACAACACCACAAAACAAGTAAACTTAATAAACCCAAGCAACAATAAAGCATGTTTTATACCTCTCGACCAATTTATTGTAGCTCAATGGCAAGGATGAGTCATTATCATTCTCATCCCCACTGTGTGCACCACTCCTTGAATACCAAGCATGGTGTCTTCTAGGTAAAAGCTGATGTTCCAAAAGCTCATTCCAAAACTGTCCGTAAGTTCTGATACACAGCTGATAGAAAATGCATGATAAAAAAATAAACTTCTCTAAGATCTATGTCTATATCAGATTGTACAGGAGGGCCTGGATCTGTTTCGGAATCTAGAAATTCAACCTTCTCGTGTGCCTTATTTGAAAAATTCAAAGGCGCCATTCTAAGAGGTGGTGCATCATTTGAAGGTTTGTACTTCCTAAGAGCCATTTATTATGTAAAACTTGAAAGCAATAAAAGATATACCCATTACAACCAAATTTGAAAGGAATAACACATTATGGCATGAGATACAAAATCGCATAATATTTGAACTAAATTTAATCCATATTTTTAGAAAGAGGAAGCTAGCATCAAATTAACCAACCATGCGGGCGATATTGGTCTGGACTCCAGACTCCTTACCAATCACCAATAATATATCCCAGAAGAATTACATCTACTTTATCAAGCTACCAAACTTCTATTAGACTATAACATCAGTGGTCTAAGTTAGATTGCAAGCGTAAAGATTTTTACTTTGATGATCCTACTGTGTACAGTTGAATTCCTTCAAGAAAAGTAACTATTTTCCATCTCATTCGGAGCTTGCTTGTCTGGATGGTCTTCTATCCCTTCGATGTTTTTCCCTTCTTCTATTCTAACCATAAAAGGGTTTGAGGAAATTATATTTAAATACTCAAGATAATGAAAAAAAAAAGGAAAAAAAAAACCCATTAAGACAACTAGAGTACTAGACAAGCCAAAGGAACAACACCTTTGTGATTGAAACTGCACAACAAAATCCATACAAATAGATGATTTAATTTAAGTTCATCATAAAGAGTTAGCCTACGCATAAGTCCCTCTTTTACGCCTATCTCTCCATCTCTCCTTTCTACTCATCTACCTTCCTACATCTTTCATTCCTGCAATGTCTCAACTCTACCACTAATCCCAACAAGAGTTTATCATTTATCAAATGTTTAGAATTCCATGTCAATCCGGTCAAACTTAAATGCTGATACTATCTAAACATGCAGTTTCCCCTTCCTACAAATGTATTATCTGATTAAACCTTTTACAACTACTCTAAAAAAACTTGAACACGCACAAATCTTTCTAAACAAGTAAACCAGAAAAAGTGGTGTGAAGATTAACTCATCACATTGACAAACTCAATTACTATCAAGAAACCCCAAACAACTATATGATCAAAAAACAAAAAACTCATATCTCCAACTAATCTACTCAACAAGTGAATCAATGAAACAAAATAAAGCATCAACTTTCCAAAATCAGTAAACAAGAAGACCAATTTCCACAACCAATAACCCCAATTGAGCCCCTCCAGAACCCCAATAAATCAAAACCCACAATGCAATCTCACTCAACCACATTAAACCCAAACTTCAAGCTATCCTCCCACCCCAATTTCACCAAAACAACAATAAAAAATAGCAAATAACCCATTAGAGATCCAATCGCAAACATGCAGAAATCCTAGCCGATTCTACGAACATTTTTTCAGTCGAATCGAATTTCGATACCTTAGTTGAGTCTGTTTGAAGCAGACAGAGATGCCCAGCTTTTCATGGTGACTTTCCTCAATTTGGAGATTGAAACAGAAGGTTTCTTCCAAAGGGGTAGAAGAAGAGATTGAGCTTTACTCTTCGACCACTCGCGCTTTGAGCTGCCGGGCGACATTCCTTTCTCCTTCTCATTAGATACAGACAGGGAAAGAGATCAAAATTTGAGGGAGCGATAGAAAGTTTGGGGAGGGAAAGAACGGCTAATCCAGATCCACCTGTGACCCGTATTCTTCTCTGCTTCTTCTCTTATTTCTTCAACTTCTTTCTCCCTGTGCCCTCCCTCTTCTTTGTGTCGTCTCCCTCGATCTCTCTCTGTATCTTGATTTCTCTCCCTCCATCTCTTTTTCTCCTTCAACTGTCTCTCGATCTCTTTCACTCATTGTGTAGCTTTTGGTTTGAAATAGGAGTATTTGGGCGAGAGCGAGGGAGGAGAGTGATGCATGTTGAGTGAAATTTTTGGTTAAGCGCCAAAAGGCCCGCCTAAATTTAGATAGCGTTTTAATAGTGTGATGTCATTAGAATTTTGGTTTTTATAGCATAAACGTAAAAAACACTATCATCAATTGCTATTAATAGGTAACTTTGGTGTAGTGAAAGGAAGAGAGAATGAAGAACACGAATTTTGATATGATAAAAGAATTTATATGTTACGAACTTGTTTGGTCATTCAATTTGCCACGAACTTGTTTTGTCATTCAATCTACTTAATTAAAATTTGTTGTTTACCGAACTGTGTTGAGACAATGTACAATTAACGAGGGAAATAACTCAAATTATATGTTTATATGATTACCAAACCTTTTGTGTTAATTGATAAATATACACAAATAGCCTAAGAAAGGCAATGAGATGAGAAAGATACTGGATTTTGACGGCTGTTGAGTTTCCTAATTGGAATAAATATTGTTAATATTTTAAAAATTACTTAAGACCCTCATTAATTAGCTAGGCGCCCTAGTTAACACCCATCGTTACCCGTGGTTAAACATTGATGTGGTTGAATTTTTGTGAGGAGCATCATTGTTTGTTCTTGCTTTGCGGAGAAGGCAATCTACACTCATGCAAAAATGTAGATTTTTAAGAACCACTACCAAAATTGACAGGGCCCACCACCTACTACTACCTATAACAGTCGTGCGAGTAGCCTTGGACTTGCACTTGTCATTGTACAACTTAGTCATTAGATAGTTCTCTAGTAAACTTTTAAAGATGGTAGACTACGCAACACTTTTTTCCCCACAAAAGTTTGACGTGCTCGTTAGAATACAACTCTAATAAGCAATATAAGAAATATACAAATGGATATCGTTCAATTTCAACATATTCATGTTATAGATTAGAAGGGAAACTAACCTGTGTACAAATAGTGCCACACAACTTCAGAAAGAAAATGTATTCGACTTCACACTACAACAAAAGTGGTTATCAATAGCACAAGAGCATAGCGGTTTTAACAATTGTGCTATTAAAAACCCTTTTAATTTCGTTACCTTAATTTGAAAACGCAAAAACAGCGAGCGGGAGAGCGAAAGTCATTCCGCGCGTTTTTGGCCCACGATTTCATCTCCTCCCTCAAACGCAACTCTCCCTCACACAAACGCAACGCAGCCCTCACAAACTCAGCTCTCCCACCTCGCCTCTCCTCTCGCCGTCACCTCGCCTCGCCTGATTTCTCTCGCTCTTCTCTCGCCATCACCTCTCCTCTGACCGTCACCCGATACTTTCCTCAGACTCTGAGAAGAAGGGTCTTTCTTCTTTCTTATTCTCTCGCCATCTGCCCCTTTTCTTCACAACATCCTTCGTCTCCTCTGCCTCTTTTCTTCTTATTCACTCTCTTCAGGCGAGCAAAGCAGAGAAGGTTTGATCTAGGGTTTTGGAGGTTTGGGGTTTACTGATTCTACTAAGTTGGGGTCGGGGAGTCACCGACTCACCAATGAATCTCAATTCATCAGATTCAAGTAAAGTTTTAACTTTTATGCCTTTTTCTGTTACAACATTGACACAACACAAAGCTCCCCTTTTAATAAGTCTGCTGTGTTCATATCTTTGAAGTGGGGTTCTGTTGATTTTGGTTCTGAAATGAAAAAAATGTCTCTTTTTGTTCTTCTTCAAGTCTCCATTCTTGGTGTTCTACTGCATGGTGGACTTTTTTCAAGTGCTGCTCATAGTGAAGATGGATCCGAGCAATGGGGTTATGTCAGAGTTCGACCAAGTGAGTTTTAATGCCTCAAAGATTTGATCTTTATTGGTTTTTAGTTTTCCATTATTGAAACTTGTTTGATTTAGTTTTGTTCCGTTTTTTGTAGAAGCACACATGTTTTGGTGGTTGTATAGAAGCCCAAACAGAGTTGAAGATGCTAGTAAACCATGGCCGATTATTTTGTGGTTGCAAGGAGGACATGTGAGTGCAATTGTTCAATTCACAAAGATTTTAATGAGTTTATGAGAACCCCATTTTCATTTTGATCTGAAAATGGTGTTTTTTTGCTGAGACTATAGGGTGCTTCAGGAGTTGGGATTGGAAACTTTGAAGAAGTTGGTCCATTGGATACCGATTTGAAGGCCAGAAATTCAACTTGGTTGCAAAAAGCTGATATCTTGTTTGTGGTAAGTGCATTCAATTGATGTTAAATTCTAATATTTTCTATATAAATATTGATTTAGATATGAAATGTGATTGAAAAATGAGAATTTTTTTCTCCATTCATTCTGTGTAAATTTTCAAATTTAACCATGAAATGGGGTGTTTGTAATAATGTGTTGTTCCTTAATCTTTACAAGTTTTTTGTTCTACTTAAATTATGGAATGAAATTGAAAGATGAGATTTTTAAATTTATTTTTGTTCTTGTTCTTGAATATTTTTTTTTTTTGGTGTGAAATTTAGGATAATCCTGTAGGGTCAGGGTTCAGTTATGTGGAGGATAAGAATGCATATGTGAAAACCGACGAAGAGGCAGAAACTGATTTAACTACCTTATTGCAAGAGATCTTCAATAGGAATGAGAGCCTACAAAAGATTCCTCTTTACATTATTGCAGAGTCTTATGGTGGAAAATATGTTGTTACTCTTGCATTATCGGTTCTAAAAGCGATCGAAGCTTGCAAATTGAAGCTCAAACTTGGAGGTAATCTCTTGTGCTAAGTTCAATAGAATCAGTTTTAATGTAGAAAACCCCTTAAGTGTGTTTATAATCTTATCGATCAATATGTCAAGTATAGTGTAAATTAGATTTTGATTGCAAGTAGGATTGATATCTGAGACACTGGAGAATACCCATTTTTGTTTATTGAATCTCGATTGAATTGTCTATGGTTCAAGTAGTTTGAATTGCAGTTTGGGAGTCAAATGGAATTGGATTGATGAGATATTTAATTTCACATTTTCAATCAGGAGTTGCTTTGGGAGATAGTTGGATTTCGCCAGAAGATTTTGTGGTGAGTAGTAATTTTTCAATCAAGCATTCTTATTTCGTGCATCGGCTTTGGCGTTACATTTACTATTAGTTGCTTCTAAGTTTCATCTTGCTTCAGATTATGGATACTAAGACTTGTTTTCAAACTACAGTTCTCATGGGGGCCACTTCTCATGGATGTATCACGGCTCGATGAAAATGGCCTTGGAAAATCTAATAGGTCAAAAGTTTCAATCAAATTTTCTGCAAATTTAATCAAAATATCTGTTTGATTGACAAACTTTGAGTTATCTAACATACCCCATTTTATAAAACAGTTTAGCGGAACAAATCAAGTAACAAATTGAGGGTGGACATTATGAAGATGTGATGAACTCATGGAGTGCACTTGAGAATGTTATTAGTGACATGAAAACTACACATTCCATAAATGGATTGAAAATTGAATAATGTGGATCGACAACTAGCATTCCTCAATAAGCTAAAATATCGAAAGTGATTATCGAATGGTTGGTCTACTTTTGTTTTTGTTATAATAAATGACTTTTTCCGGTTGTTTTTTTATGTAGCTTGATCTGATATGAGCGACCAAGGGAACTGAAGCATGGATTGAGAAGTTCAAGTAAATGTAATGAATCTTTAACTTAACTTTCCCTTTAACTTAACTTTCTGCCTCGTATCAGTTAAGTGGTAAGCTAGTATCATTTGAGGAAACTGTAATGAATCTTGTAGAAAGCTCTTATGAACTTTTTTCTTTTTTTTTTTTTTTTTTTTTTCTTTCATATTGAGTGTTATTGATAATGGTGAATTGGTTTTCTTATTGTGGGAGTATCTTCAGGGACGAGCTCTATCCAATGCTATAGGAAATCTCAACATTCGAGATGCGTATGCTGATGCTTTAAACAAATTGGGACATCAGCTTGAAAACATCACTCACCAGGTACATTCAAAACCCATAGCATAGGATTCCATGCAACCAAACATACCCTTAGTTCCTTACTTTCCATGTATTTTCTTATGAAAATTATGAACAGTTCAATAGCAATTAATAATGTAGATTCCATGTACTACGCAAACTGAAACTTTTCTCCAATTGAAATCATGCTGAATTGGAGCCAAATCTATGTTAAATAGGATGTGGAGAATCACAGGTTTTGTGTTATGTTAATGTTGACAAACACTTGTACTTCTCTTTATCCGTTTCCTCATACTGGAATTATGAACAAACATGACTTGTTTCTATTGCTAATTGAAGTGTAAGGTCAATATTAATATAATGGTTAATGCCTTATAGGAGAAAGATGTTGCGCTCGGAAATGGTGGCGGGTTGGGAAGGTTAGCATCATGTTTTCTTGAGTCCATGGCAACATTAAACTTGCCTGCATGGGGTTATGGTTTGCGGTACAGATATGGACTTTTTAAGCAAAAAGTCGCCAAGGAGGGACAAGAAGAAATTGCTGAAGACTGGCTAGAGGTTTGGTTTAGCTGAAATCATTGAATATTCGTATTCTTCCTCGTTTGTTTGTGACTTCAATTGGTAATCAGTAATCTGTATGGTGCAGAAATTCAGCCCCTGGGAAGTTGTCAGGCATGATGTCATATTCACAGTCAGATTCTTTGGTCAAGTCGAGGTCAATCCCTCAGGATGGTGAGTGTTAATTTTTTATGATGTTGTGTAATTGAATATATATATTTTTTAATTATTTAGTAAAGAACTAGAAGGATACTCCTAGATTGGTATGTTATCTTGGATCCATGTTTTTGCTCTATTTTTCTTAATGTCAGTGAAACTCATCAAATTTCAGAACCTTAACAGTTAACACTAACCTTAACAGTAATGCTTAAGGCTATTCAGTTACTTCTTTCTGATTTTGATGATTACATTGTAACAATGTGTTGTTTAGGCTAATTCTAGTGTTAAACAATTTATTTGCTTCTCAATGAAATGAATGTAGCATCTTTTCCGCATTTGATTGTGTTTGTCTGTGTGTGTATGTCATTTGATTCCCTAACGGATATTCATCAATTTGTGCTGTTGCAGATATGTGCAGTTCTGTATCCTGGTGATGCTACAGAAGATGGAAAGCTTTTGCGTCTAAAGCAACAATTTTTCCTTTGCAGTGCCTCGTTTCAGGTACATCCCCCGTAACCTACTCTATAAATTCCGGATACGCAAACTATATTCTCAACTCACAACATTCTATTCCTAAATTTCCAAACACTTGAACTGCAAATGCTAAAATTCATTAGAAATAATATAATCAAATTCACCATAGAGTGAAGGTAATTGTTAAGTGTGAAAGTTTCTGAGTAATAATGCAGTTACAGTCAGTGTATCATGTGAAAATATCTTCATAATCCAGAAATTCCTCTTGATGGACTAGCTTCAGGTGAGGTATGAACCAACTTTAGATCATGACCTGCCTAATTATGCATGAGCATGTCATATGATGATCTGTTGGTTAATAATGTAGTTCTCTGCCAGATTAAGGTTATATACAATCATGCATTCATATTTTATCCTACTTTCTCTGGAGACAGTTGCTTGTAACAAATTGCTCTTTGTTTGCTCTTTCATGTATTTTCTTTCCGTTTTCCATATTTAATCATCGGAAAGTGTTTATTTCACTTCAATTCAATATTTTGAAGTACTCTTCACTTGTTTCAGGCCATAAGTATGGTAAAGAAGACACCGGCTTACAAGAATAGATTACGGGCGCTGGAACTTGAACGCAATGGTGGAGTGGCTAGCAAGAAAAAGGGACACAAGCAGATAGACAAGTATGTCTTTATCATAACTCTCACTCATTGGACTGTTTAAATGTTCTGGGTTGCAGAAACTGTCAGAATTGTAATCAAAATGAAAAGATGTGTTTCATTATAATTTTTCATGGTGGTGCCTAGCTTTATTTTTTCCATTCAGACTCGTATCCTTCACTGTTCATGGCTCGTTTTGTATGTATTTGAAATGTACTTAAAGACCTTCATTTGCTCACTACCAGGAAGGCAGGAGAAGATCTTGAGAAAGAACTTGATTTGCAGATTAAAGGAGCTGAAAAACCCTCCATATGGGGACTTCTAGGTGTCCAGTTTGTTCTCATGCCATACACTCTCAGTAAGGTCAGAATACCCATATCAGCAACAAAAAGCATAAAATCTTCCGATTGATTGTTAAGATGTTTTCTTTGTTCTGTTAATAGCGTCTGATTTATCCTCTTTACTCTATGCAGTTACTACTGTGGAGTAGTTGTTGGTTCTGGAGATACCAGGTTAGAAAAGCTCCATACACTTGGGATGACGCTTGTTATTTGACACGAAGGTCCCTTAGAGTGCCTCTTGACACATGGATAAATACTGGTAAGCTCAAGATTTTCTGACTCCATCATCTTTTCTTCATCAAACAAACGAACATCTCCATTACTTTCCATCACAAAACAACAACAACAACAGCCTTGTTAGCACAACAGACACAGAAAGTGAAACATCAGTTAAAGCTTTAAAGCTCCCAAGCTCAAGAAGAACTTTGGGTGTCATTTCTATGTCTCAGTCTCTGTCCTTGTAAGTTCCTCTATTCCTATGTTCCCCTGTTTTTTCAGAAAAAAAAATAAAATCTCACTTCACCTCCCTTGTTGATCATATTAAATCATTCTTCGATTCATTAAACGATTTCAAACTCTGGGTTTTGCTTATTATTAATCAACCAAAGCAATGTTGTATAGAGGAGAAATACCCAGATTTTGAAATCTCATAAAAAGCTTCTTAAGATCTTTTTAGTTCATATTGTGGTTTAGGAGCTCTGTTTTTTCCTCTGTTCCAGAGACATTGAAAAGGAAGGTCAGCTGAGCTTTGTAGAATTTTTTTGGATCTGATTTAAATCATGAAGATGTGATTTGATTTGTGATTTAAATCACATGAGTGTTATTCAATCACAATCAACTTCAATTTCAAAGTTCAGTTTATTTGCTCATAGTGATAATTCATGTTATGAATCACAATCATTTGATTTTGTAGTGTTTGTGACTAATATCTTTGTTCCTTTTTCTGTGCTGAGTAATTTTCTGTTTTCTACATTTGAGTTAATGCCATACTTATGTTCTTCACCTTTTTGAAAAATTGTATGTCTTGCATCAAACATCAAAGATCTTCAGGGGCTTGATCAAGTTCATTCTTCACTGTTCCTATCTTATTGTGTATGACTGTATGGTTCCACAGTCTATGTTCTGGAGCTGAATATCTACAGCAAGTAGTGGATGTTTATAAAATTTTCTGCTTTTAATGAGTTCATAATTTTGAAGATTGTTGTGTTTATTTTCTTATTGATGTTGCATATGATAACAAACAGCTTAGAATGCTTAGATGTGATGTTTTGCAATATTAATCCTTTGTACACTATCTTTATCTGATGAAATAGGAAACTCTACACAATGTGTGGACTAGTACTACCAAACTGCAGAACAATGTCAGCATTGAAAGGATTTCATCTGTGAGGCAGGCTACCATTCAAGGTTTTGAGGCTAGAGGCTTCTCCAAAGAAGAAAGTGAAGCTTTGTTGAAGAAGAGTGTTCAAATTGCACTTGAGGCACGTGATATCTATTATGAGAATTCTAGGAAACGCTCTTCTGATGACACCAGAAGCCGAAATACTTACGAACAATCTCCAGTCTTAGTTGCAGCATCGGTAGGGAGTTATGGAGCTTATTTAGCTGATGGATCTGAGTACAGGTAGTTTGATTCAGGATATTTTAAGCTAGTAGTGTAAGATGCTTCATTTTGAACCGCATCATGGCATGTCCTTGATCATACATGGATTGATTGGTTAGAGTTCATTTTCAATTTGCTCTGTTGTCCATTTCCAAACTTTAGAGTAATTAATTTGGGTGCCATCTGATCAATTTCAGCTTCATGAAAAATATGATCTTTGGGAATGTTTGTTTCTTACATCGTAATTCAGTTAAGAGGTCTAAGTTTCTTGAAAAAGAACGTGATATGTTTCACAAAGTCAGTCCTCAAATTAGATCAAGAAGCAAAAATAAGCACTCCTTAAAAGGTCTTAAAAAAGCATGTCTAGAATTCAGCTGGGGAGGTCTTAGTCAATTAGCCTTCTTCTTATATATTTTTTTCCTTTTTTTCGTTTTTCTTTATGGGTTTGTATTGGAACGAAGCATCCAATATACCTCTTCAATATGACGACTTTAACAAATATCTAGATTATTCCCTTCTGTTGTCGTCTTGCAGTGGGGACTATGGTGAAGCAGTTACATTATCAACTTTGAAAGAATTCCACAGAAGAAGGGTTCAAGTTCTAGCAGAATCAGGTGCTGACCTGATTGCGTTTGAAACAACACCAAATAAACTAGAAGCTCAGGTACCTATTAAGCTGCATCGATAGTAGACGTGGTAGATTTGTTTTATTAGTTTTCTTACTGACAATTGAAATGCGATATGTAGTTGAATGGAGTTTTTACCTAAATGAGTAAAAGCTTAATTTGAAAAAGGGTGGATGTGCATGGCACATGGGTATTTACCAACTAAAGGGGGTTAGGGTGAGTCCGATACATCTATTTATCTTTTTTTATTAACTGGTGATTCGTGACTTGTTAATTCATGCTCTTAGGCTTATGCTCAACTCCTCGAGGAAGACAACATTAAAATTCCAGCATGGTTTTCGTTCAACTCAAAGGATGGTGTCAATGTGATTAGTGGAGATCCTTTGTCTGAGTGTCTCAGTTGCTGATTCATGCAAGAAGGTTATTGCTGTCGGAATCAACTGTACCCCACCTAGATTCATTCATGGTTTGGTTCAAACCATTCAGAAGGTATGATTCTTCAAGGGTCTATTTGTATATCAGAAATTCTTTTGCAGAAAATGGTATTTTTTAATCTTCTCGGTTGCACATTATTATAGCAACTCGTATCTTTCTCAGGAGAAATATGAAGAAGAAAAGGAAGGGGTGTGTACTAGGAGAAACTCTAGTATGGCTGCTGTTGCTGCTGCTGCTGCTGCTGTTGCTGTTGCTGTCGTTGCTATCGTTGCTGTTGTTGCTGTCGATAGCCCCTGTTGCTGTTGCTGTTGTTGTTGCTGTTGCTGTTGATGTTGATGTTGATGTTGCTGTTTCTGCTGTCGTTGTTGTTGTTGCAGGTGTAGATTAATAAGAGTTTGTACATTATGTACATTCATCATCACAAAAATTATGTCGTTCCTTTCGTTCCCTTTTTTCCCTTGAAACATTATGTACATTCATCATCACAAAAATGTTTAGATCATTCAACATTTCTTTTAGCAAAAGGAAGTGAAAATAATACATTTTATTTTCTTTTGCTTGATCACCAACATGGTGTTTCTTGTCTTTGTCACAATGAATTTCGAGTGCTCAGGCTAATGCATACATGATAAGATGTAATAAAAAGTCATTTGATAGTAAAAAAAAAAAAAAAAAAAAAAATTTGCTATGTATACTTACCATAGCGTTTTTAAAACGCTATGGTAACTTCTACCATAGCGGTTTTAGAGTCTACTATAGCGTTTTTAAAACGCTATGGAAGAGGATACCATAGCGGTTTTGAAACGCTATAAAAGCCAAACTTACCATAGCGTTTTAAAACCGCTATAATATCCCCTGGGTCTATTATAGCGCCGACTGTCATAGCGGTTACTAAACCGCTATGGTATCCTACCATAGCGGTTTTTAAACGCTATTGATCACAATTTTTCTTGTAGTGTCAATAGAACCACATGCTATGTGTTGATCAATAACCATCTGTTGAGCAAAACGATCTATCATATACGACACAATTTCATATTGCCATTAAGAATCAAAATAAGAAAATTGTGTGGAGAACTCATATTCTCTACCTGAAAGCCTTAAAATTAATGATATTACTCATCTTCTCTAATGGGTAGAAAATAATGTCTTTTGGAGAACTAAGAGACGTTTGAGAAAGAGATAAATGGGGAGAATTGTGATCAAGATACCTTTGAGAAGAAGGGTTGAACAATGATGTTTTGCATCACAATATATATCTCAAGTGATGTTTTGTCTTTGGAAGGATGAAACGTTTGAGTAATTAATTGAAATGTTAATCATACATGTGCAAGGGTTACAAATAACCTAGCGTATAAGATTTGACATTCAGTGGGGAGGGGATGGGATGCCGGACCTTTATTACTTATCAAAAAATTGATTTACAACCAAAACGGGGGTACATTACGACTTTACCCGAATAAAAACCGAACAAAAATTGACAAAAAACCTAGCCCAAAACTAAATTACCGCTACCCCAGCCACAAGTTGGCTGATAAGACTTGAAAACTAATAGCCTACTCACAATCACTTAAAACAAACCAAAAACACAAGCATTTTAGCATAAAGGAACACCAAAAAAAGTGCACCTTCCTGCTCATTCCGCATCCTCGCTCCTGCAGCACAAATACCATTCTCATTTCCACACCAAACAGCAACAAGCTCACATATTGTTAGTACCCTGTTGAAACCGCAAACCACTCTCATTTCCATAGCCTCGGTACATGAATAATGCACCATATTCCTGCAACCAGACAGCACGCTTGCCTCAGCCAGACAGCACCGCTTCGCGCACCACAAAGTGGCCCTGCAGGGCGTTCCTAGCAGCTGCTCAAGTGCCGAGCTCTGCCCAGTGTCGCTCCCTGCTAAAAAACAGAGTGCCAAAATAGAGCAACTCCAATGCTCCTGCAGAAAGCTCCTCGAGCCCAGACAGCATGAGTGCGCCTGACTGCAACCTTCCACACCGAGCTCGATCGCTAAGCAATACATCAAACAGCAAGACAGCCCCCCCAGCTGAACAGACTGCCCCTGCTTTTCGCAGCTGTTCTAGATCCTGTGTTGCGTCGCAAAATTTAGACATTGTCGCTAAAAAGATCAGTTGAAAACTTCTATACTCTTCCCCGTGGCGAATGTACGCCATATGCCATTGATCCAGCACGAGCAAACCTGCCACTCTCCTAGGAAATTCAGTCTCACCGAAAGAAATAGTCCTATGATCTCGTTGTGCTCTATCCGCTAACGCGTCCGCTACCGCGTTGGCCTCTCTATAGATATGTTGGCAATCTAACATCATTGTAGCTGCCAACAACTTAATTTCCTTCAAAACATTTTCCAATTGCCACGAGATTTTCAAAATGTCCTTAAACCAACCACAAACAAGAGCCGAATCCGTTTGAACTACCACCTTGGTGAAACCCAATGAAAGACAAAGGCGAAGGCCCTCAGCTAGAGCCAAAAGTTTTGCTTTATTATTGGAGCTTGCACCGAAAAATATTTGCTTTCCCACTACACTGAGTCCCCTAGAGTCTCTAATGATCAAGCCGCCAGATGCCTTGTTCTTACGGGAGGATCCATCCACATTAAGAGCAACAAAATTTAACGGCAGGGGATGCCAATAAACAATTCTGACTAACTGCCTTTTAACTGGGATCACCTGTAACCCCAAAGCCCTTAATGGTGCCTTGTTGCGGCTAACTAGTTTAGGAGTGATAAAATTGTTTGCCAATCGCAGATTACGCCTAACGTTCAAAATCACAAAAGCAGGATTTGGGGAAGTATTTTCATAGACACATTTACACATTTGTTTCCAAATTTCCCAAAAAATGAACATAGGAGTAAGAAGGAATAACACACCTGTTTGCGAATTCCGATTGGCTCTCTTGAACCAAATTACGAGAACCATGGAAATTTCTGCTGGTTTCCTTACATGCACATCAAAAATCCGTTCAAAGTGGCGCCACACCTGCATCGCCAAATCTTCGTCCAGAAAGAGATGGTTCAAAGATTCACTCTTTGGCGAGTTGCAACAACTACATCTAGAGGCGAGACTCAAACCACATCTGTATAACTCCCCATCCACTAGCACCCCTCGACGGAGTACCTTCCACACAAAAACTGATATTCTGAAAGGAAGAATGTCATGCCAAATCTTCTGAAATAAAGAATTTACCGTCCCCTGTCTCCGTAACATGTCATAAGCCGATTGAAGGGAAAAGATCCCATTCGAGTTTGGTCCCATACACACTTGTCATCTCCATATTCCTCACCACGTAATCTTTCAGCAAGAAGACTACGGGCCAAACTTCTGAGATTTGGATGGACCAATTCAAAATCTGTTAAAATCACCTCGCTGAACGAAGGCCAAAGACCTTGACCAGCCAATGTCTCCGACCTCCTGAAAGAAACTGTCGTGTTCCAATTTTCCTCAAAAAAACTGACATTTCCCGAGCCAATACGCCAAAGAGAATTACTCAAAAGAAAAGATTTGCCAAGCATGATCTCTTTGAAAAAAGGTGAAGACCCACCTTTCACGAGTTGGCTATTCAACGAAACTCCATGCAACAAGTATTTGCTCCTCATAAAAGTAGCCCATAAAGAGTCTGAATTAATAAGTCTCCAGAGAGCCTTGATTCTAAAAGCCTTCATCACCACCGTCAAGTCTCTAACTCCCAAACCTTTTTCCTCCTGTGGTAGACAGATATTATCCCAAGACACCCATTTTTTCTTCAGTCTTCCTTCACAATCCCCCCAAAAGAAGTCCGCCAACAAACTATTGATCCGTGATAAAACTTTCCTAGGTACACACATGGTACTAAGAATGTAAACAGGCATCGAGCTAAGGACATGTTTAATCAAGATTAATCTTCCGCCCGGAGATAACAATTTTGCCTTCCATCTCTGAATTCGAAATTGAATTTTAGCAATCAGATCTTCAAAATAGGAAATTTTAACTCTCCCTTGGAACACTGGCCCACCCAAATATTTCAAAGGAGCCTCTTTAAACAGGAATCCTGTGCAACTTTTTAACACCACAATTCTTTCCGCGGCTGCCTTGTCATCCAGAGTAAAGGAACTTTTGCCCTCATTTATTTTCTGTCCCGAAGTCCTACAGTAACGTTTCAAGAAGTCCACGCATCCCTGAATTAAAGACTGTCTTCAGAAATAGAATTAGCTCTTATTCACAAGTACATGCCTTATGAATGAGTTCTTAGAGATGTATGAAACGAGATAAGAGTTTTCCAAAAAATTTTTATCAAGTACTATATTAATAGATTTCATGTTATAAGAGCATCTATCCAACACAGTTATTTGTCATTATCATTAACCAAACTCGACCCTAGCTTTATTATGCCGACTTGAGATATTCTTGCACAAAAAAGTTTTCAATCACTGTGAAATAAGCTAGCATTAATTTGAAATTTCTAGAACTTTGAATTTCATTATTACATTAGTTGGTGATAAATCAAAATATCTTAAATTTGTATTGTTGTATGGTTAGATAGATTGGATAGAAGTTACGTCAAAACTCATAGAAACACACCCTAGTGGATATTATCGAGTCGGAGTTTAACTAGAGCATTTGAAATGCTTTTAAATTAAAACATCATCATGGTAATCTAGGTTGCACAATACCGATATGGGACACAAAAGTGATGTGAAGATACATCAATTTTTCATTATAGAAGATACGAGTACAAATAGGATACAACATTAGGACAACAATAATAAGGTATTATTATAATAAAAAAATATGGTAATATAATCATTAATTAATGAATCATATTCATAAACATAAATTCATTCATTTGTTATACACCAAAATGCAATCATACTAATAAGATATGCATCTGAACATGTACATATCCCAAATTTTTTTTTTAATAAAATCTTCATTTTCATCTTAGTCCCGCAATTTGCAATTAAATAAAAAAGGAAAAATACAAAACAAACTTGTTTGGCCATATCCTGACCGTTGATTGTGAGATACGTACATGACCAAGACACTATCTAGAGTGTATCCTAGCTTCCTAGGTGGTAATGGAAACGTCAATCCATTGAAGCACAAATATAAGTCTACGAGTGCAAATAAAATTTCCCATTCAATAGATGGTGAGGTCAAAAGAAAATCAAGTTGATTATACCCTTCATGACATAAGATAACATTTGTATAAAATATTGGGATGAACACTTCTGGTGTTAGAAGGAAATCCTTTCGAGACCTCTTAAATGTTTGAAGCTAAGAATTATGCATCAAGCATTACAAGTAATCTTTTTTAATGATTTTTTAGAGTACCAAAAACATGCTTATTTTGTCTCCACCACCACCCAAGAAATGTATTAAAGGTTAAATTAATGAACCACACACCATGCAGGCCCATGGCCTATGGAAGTAGCCATGGGATGGAAGAGAGAGAGCATGGAGCAGAGAGAAGAGTTTGATAGAGTTGGACCAAAAGCATACCCTTTGTTTGTCTTCCTTATTATGGAGAGAGAAAAAAAAAAGTTTATAAAAGAGAATTTTTTTTTTAATTTTTTATTAAACCTGACTTATTAAATATTAGAATTACAAAAAAAAAATTGCCAACATTGCCAGGTCATGGGCTTCTGAATTGAGGTCCCTCAGAATATAATTACAGTACCAATATCTAAGATCTGCAAGTAGAGTCTTAATATTACAAACAATGGGTTTCCACATCCAACAAATTTCACTATCATTGTCCTCAAAACCGCCATGCAAAATGGAGTGAAGTTGGCTTGAGTTCCCTAGCAAAAAACCAGTTTTCCATTGTCTAGAGTGAACCAAAAGGATAGTGGCAGAACACCATCATACTATCAAACACCTTGCCTTGAATCTTTTGCGCCAATCTCGCACACACTTTTCCTTGAGCGTCAACCACAAACACTCCCAAAGCACTCTGTTGAGAAGTAGCACAAAATCTGGCATCATAAGTAACAATCATCATATCTGATTCCAAACTACAAAAAATTTCGTTAGGCTGGAGGTTAATATGGTGTTGTGCCACTACTTGAAGTTGCAAATGTATCTTCTGGATACGGGTGGCGTCGTCAGCCGAGACAGGTAAAGGTTCCCTTCTAGAAGTTGTGTGCAAATTTGGGTCGGATGTAGGGACAATGTGTGTATTTGAACGTCTAGATTCAGTGATAGCTATGGACAAGGCTTGATGGAGAGATATGATTGTGTGTAATCTAGGTTTGTCATTGGGGGATCAAACCATTGCTTTTTCCAAAGCTACCAGAGGTATTGAACAAACTTGATCATTTCCTGGGGCGAAAATTTGGATTTCCTAAAGATTATATTGTTTCGGGTTTGCCAAATAACAAGAATGATTGTAGAGAATTGAGCTATCAATTCTTCCTAAGATTGGAAAAAGTTGAAATCGTGTCCCAAACCACAACGAAAAAGCTAGCAACTAAGCCTCCCGTAACGTTCGCCTGGTCCCACTTGATTGGAAGAGGAGTCAGAAGCCACAAATGACAAATAATAGGACATGGGAAGAAAAGATGGGTGACTTCCTCAAGGTGGTTTTAACAAAACACAACAATCATCCAAGGGCACATGAACCTTGGCTAAGTTGTTCATGATTGGAAGCAGATTTTGAGAAAGCTTCCACATCAGGAAATTTGCATTGGCTGGCGTTTTTATCTTCCATAATTCTCGTGTTATTTTGTGTATGAGAATTGACAAGAAGGAGGAAGATGACTCCCTTGATGCTCTAGCAAAAGTTTTGGTTACATTCTTGACCGAGAATAGCCCTATTTTGTCAGGTTTCCAAATGAGGGTGTTCGTGGAATTTGATGGCCGAATACAAATATCAAGAATATTTCTAGCCACCGGAGCTGAGAATAAAGATGTTATTAAATCCAAATTCCATCGAACACCCTGTCCTTCTTGATTTATCCATAAATTTGGGATAGTTCTAATATCAGCAACCACTAATGGTTGAAGGAGGCAGTCCATTAAATTTAGGTCAGGTTTGACCCAACAATCTTTCCATAAGTCGATATCCATTCCAGACCGAACTTGCAAAATCAGGTGAGGTTTCATTTGTGTGAAGGCTGTAAGAGTCCCCCGCCAAGCAAATGATGCTAAAGATGGGGATTTGAGGATCTAAAGTATGTTTCTGGTTCTGTAATAAATTGCTTTGAATTGTAGAGAACCGGGGTTGGAGGGCTGAGCAATATACAGAGCCAAACATGTTTTGCTTTGAAACCTAGATATTTTTCCCTGGCTAAAGAAATTTTCAGACCCCCTGGTGTTTCGGTAGGTAGATCCAGTACCATGAAAACAAGTGTTTTGCTTTCTTTTTTGGAGTTTTATTCCACCAAAAGTTTCTAGCCATAACATCAATTTTGTCAGTTACGACTTTGGGAAGGATGAAGGTTTGCATGGTATAAACTGGAATTGAGTGGACAACGAATTTCACCATTACCGTCCTTCCCGCCTGAGACAAGACCTTTGCTTTCCAAGCTGAAAATTTGTTGCTTATCTTATCAATTAAGATTTGAAAATCAGCCATTTTTTTCTTGGACAAAAGCAAGGGAGTGCCAAGATATTTATCCTTTGGATTATAGACCTTTGAGCACAATATGCGGATAATCATGCGGGTGTGGAGCGGATGCACATTAGAGCTAAAATAGACTGAAGACTTATCAAAGTTGACCACTTGTCCCGATGCAGCACAGTAGGGTGATAAAACATATTTGATTGCATGAGCTTCTATGAGAATGGTACGACAAAACAACATCAGGTCATTTGCATAGAGCAGATGACTGATGGATGGTAAATGTTGTTTTATATGTATGCCTTTGAGTTTATTATCTGCCTCAACCTTAGTGAGCAAACGGGACAGAGCTTCCGCTACTAAAATGAACAGGTAAGGAGATAGAGCCTTGCCTAAGTCCACGAGTTGGTTTGATACTTTCCGTAGGTGATCTGTTTAGAAGCACTCGTAGGGTGATTGTAGAGATACACTCGTTAATCATTTGGATCCATCCTTATGCAAACCCTAGAAAATGAGGAATTTGAAGGAGAAAAAGTCATTCCACCCGATTATAGGCTTTTGCGATATCAATCTTGATAGCCATCCAACTATGTTTTTTTTTCTTAAAATGCTTCATTTGGAAGAAGGTTTCATGGGCAATGTGAATATTGTCGAAGATAAAGAGACCTTTAAGAAAAGCACTTTGATTAGGTGAAATAATGCCGTCAAGCAGAGGTTTCAATCTATTGGCAAGAATTTTCGATATGATTTTATAAATCACATTACAAAGACCAATAGGGCGAAACTTGTCCGGAGTGGTGGGGTTTTGCACTTTTGGGATTAACGTAAAAAATGTTTCATTAAGTTTAGGGTCCATGACATGAGTGGTGAAAAAATTAACTACTACTTCCGTAACATCTTCTTTAACAATATCCCAATAATGTTGAAAACAAATGCATGAAAATCATCTGGTCCCGGAGCTTTGTGACTACCCATCCCAAAAATAGTTTTGTAGACTTCTTCATTTGGAACAACCAGCAGAGTCTCATTATCCTGAGTTGATATGACATTGTTAAACAAGGATAAAATTTGAGGTTGTGAATCCAAGTGTGAGGCTTGATAAATACTTTATTTATTAAGAACTTGCCCCATATCCGAGGGAAAGGACTGCCAGACTCCCAATTCATCTTTAAGTCTAACAATGGTATTTTGCTTTCGATGAAGCAAAAAGGCAATGTGAAAGAACCAAGTGTTCCTATTTCCATTTTTAAGCCAAGACTCCCCGAATTTGTTTCTCCAAAATAATTCTTCCCTAATATAGAGCTCAGAGAGTCTGTCCTCCAGAGAGGCAATGGCCGAAGCATTACTAGAGGAAGGGGGTGCATTTTGTAACTTGTCTAAAGCCAAAAGGGTTTATTGGATGTTCTTATCAATATTTCAAACAATGGTTTTGTTCCACCCAGAAAGCACTCGGCTAAGATTTTTTGTTTTCAAATGGAAATTTTGGTGTGGGTGAGGATGTGTACGTGAAGCCCAAGTGGATTGAATCAATTGTCGACAACGTATATCTCTTGTCCACATATGGAAAAATCTAAAAGGTTTTGGTCCATGATTTTTGTAGGAGACAAGACTAAGGGAAATAGCTCTATGGTCCGAGGAGGATGTGTGAATAGTAGTGGCCAAGGTCGAAGGGAAGGGTGTCATCTAATCCGTAGGAACTAAGATACTTATTTTTACCCTTTAACCCCTCCCACCCTAGATGTCGCCGGCTAGGTTCGACCCTGTGACCTAGTGATACCATCCGTCACTGCTCAACCACTGAGCCATCACACCTTTGGTTGTAGGAACTAAAATACAATCTAATTTAGCCTTAACTCCATGAAAATCTTTTCTCTTATTATTCCATGTGTATGAAGACCCATGCATTGGTAAATCCATAAGGTGATGGTTATCTACAAAGTATCTAAAATGTTTAACAGTTGAGTTCGTGACCTTTCTGTCTCCTAGTTTATCATCTTGGATGGATGACATTCAGATCTCCCATAACAATAGTAGGCACATGATGTAAGTCATAAAGCTGGGATAAGGATTGTCAGAATTGATGTCCGAGGGATGGATTTGGTTCTCCATAGGTAAATATAATAGACTAAGAAACTGAATTGTAATAATTGTCTAAAGTGCAATAAAAATAATATTTATACCCACCCTCCAAACTCCAAAACCCTCAACCTAAACAGATGTTGGAAATCGAGAAGTTGCTGCAAACCTGACATTTCTGTATGGGATGTTGGCTTGGATGATTGCTCAATCTATGAATATTTTCTTGAATTTCTTTGTGGAGAGGAAATGAGATTTCAAAGTTCTTTTTACTTCTGGTATGATGTCTTTTTCCCATTTCGCATTGTGTTACAGCTTTGACAACTTCAAATAGAAGGGGAAGGAGGAAGAGACGGGCGAGACTTTCCAATTCGTAGCAAAAGGAGAATAAAAAGGACAAGAGATGAGGGGACCACTGTCGTTGAGGTGAGAAAGGGACGAACGATGGTGTCACGAAAGAGGGAGGAGAAGGAGGGAAAAGGGAGGGAGAGGACGAAGATATGATGGGGTTTCGTAATTTTGCAGGGTACAATTTCGGAATTCAAAAGATGAGGGGAGGATGGGTTGGTAATTTTATAAGTTGGCAAGGACAAATTGGGAATAAAAAATAATAATAATAAAAAAAATTTAGGATAAATGTGGTGGTTGGTTCATGGTTGCCTACTTAACCAGTGAGATTGAAGTCCATCCCAAGTTAGTTAACTGAAAAAACAGAGAAAAATAATTAAACAAATCATCGTCTCTCCCACTCCCACCCTCTCATGTCACTCTCCACAGTTTCTTCCTCTTTGCTTCACACCAACTCCTCCTTCCTTCGCCCACCAAACGCTCTCTTCTTCTTAAACCCCAAAACCCAAAATGGGTCTTCTCAGCTCACCTTCAGAACCAGATCAACATCGGGGGTTCTTCGTAAAACCCTTGTTCATTCCACAAAACCCAATCAGGAAATGGACTGTGTTGGAACTGGCACTGATGTTGAATGCATAGTTGAGACCTCCGAAACAGATCAATTGTTGAACCCTACCAGGGTTTCGACACTTGAGATTGAGGAAAGCAGCAAAGATGGTGGTGGTGTGGATTTTGAGTTGTATGGTATCTTGGATTGGGCTCTGTTGGTGTCTCCATTCTTCTTCTGGGGTACTGCAATGGTAGCAATGAAGGAGGTTTTGCCCAAGGCGGGACCTTTCTTTGTTTCGGCCTTTAGGTTGGTGCCTGCAGGGCTGTTGCTTATTGGGTTTGCTGGGTATAAACGGAGGAGTCAGCCTTCTGGTCTTATGGCTTGGACTTCCATCATTCTCTTTGCACTGGTGGATGCAGCTTGTTTTCAGGTTGGTTTTGGTTGGCTTTGCAAATTTTATGAATTGCTCACGTCAATTGCAACTGATTGAATGATTACTTACAGTTGGGGTAAAAAAAAAGTGTAGTTTATATGATTGTTTTGTTGGGAATATTTTGTGTTTTGAATTAGTGGTATTGATATGGTGAACAGGGATTTCTAGCTGAAGGTTTGCAAAGGACATCGGCCGGTTTGGGTAGTGTATGTTCCCCAAACTTCATTGTACTTATTTTCAGTTGCACCAGTATTTGGGAAATTAACTAACGGTTTAAATGACTAACTGTTTTCATCATTCCGTCTATCAAAGTTTTTCAAGTGAATACCTCTAAAAGCAAATTATATTGGTTTAGCGATTGTCATAATCTGAGTGTTTGTGTTTTTTATTTTCCCATTTATGCTCCTTTGTCAACAATGTTGGGGTTTTTTTTTTTTAATTCATTTATATATTTATTTATTTTTATTTAATTTATAACTAGCATGTAACAAACCCTGTTATTTTGCCTTTGAACTTTAATGTCCCAAGCACATTGTACATGACAATGCTCAACTTAAACATTTAGTAAGATTGTCTTATGCTGCTTATGAGCAAAAGGAATAGTCACAACCAATTTGGAGTAAACTAATTTGGTTGAAACGTTATAGTTTTCTTACTGCATTAATTGCTTGATATAGTTCTTTATCCAACTTTACTAGTTTAGAAGTTTATTTCATTTAATTACTCATTTGTTTGCTATGGGCGTGTTTGGTTCAAAGGAAAATGTTCCTGGGAAATTATGTCACTAAGGAGAGGAGAGAAAGAGGAAGAGAGACTAAGTAATATGAAATAGATGATAACCTCTATCCTCTTTAACACAGTTTTAGAAATTGTTTCTTTGGGTAGGCGCAAAATTGAGAAAATTTCAGAAATTTGTTTAGAAATTGTTTTTGAGGTTGTCTTTGGATCAGTTACCAGATGGGGGTATCATCACTTTCCAATGAACTTGGTTTGGAAGAAAGGGGTTCCTTCAAGAATTTATTTCTTCATGTGGATGGCAGATTGGAATAGACTCACTTCCAAGCCTTGAGTTGGCTCATAGGATAGAGTTTACTAGGGTAGAGTTGTACTGTGTGCTGTCAAGATCCAGGCAGTTTTGTGCACCTTATTATTCGTTGCAGTGGGTTGTAGTGTGTGTTGTCAAGATCCGGAGAGTTGTATGCACCTTCTTACTCATTTGCGAGTTGTAGTGGTGGGCATCCCATCCCGCGATCCTGATCTCGTCTCGTCCCATCTCGATTTTTTTTATTCCTTTTGGGATTGATCAAACTCATATTGATCCCGTCCCGTCTCGTCTCGATCCGATCTAGAATGGGATGAAGATTTTCAATTTCGCCCATCCCGTCTCGAACTTATTTATTTAATATTTATTATTTTTTTATTTAAAATTTTTAATTAAGTTTCACTTAGGTTAGAACTTAATCAACTTACTGTCTTATTGTGACAGTGGACACATTGCAATCTATAACCAGTTCATTTAACAACCATTGAAGCTCAATGTGAAACCAATCTTTGTTGTTCTTTTTATTTATTTTTTGTAAAACATTATTTCATTAGCATTGAGATCTTTATTTATTTATCTAACATTGCACACTCCTTTGAATGCATACATTTCAAAACAAAAAATTGTGAAATACAATTGTATATTGCCTTTTTTTTTTTAAGATCATAAGTATCCACATTAGTCTTTTGAGAAAAGAAGATTGAAAGGGTGTTTTTATATTTAATTAGAATGTTTTTTTTTTGGAAAGGCAAGCATGGTTTTTATAGGATCCCAGAACCCATAAGATGCCGCAAGCTGGGTTTGATCCCATGACCTAGTGATACCATCCGCCAAGCTCTAACCATTGAGCTGTCATGCCATTGGAATGTTTATAAACACTTGCAGTATTAAGGGGTTCATCTTCAGTACCTACTCATCTCGTCCCATCTTGTCCCCCAAATCCGTTTGGGATGGGATGAGGTCTATCCCATCCTGATTCCGAAGGAATGGGATGGGATCGGGATGAGGTCCATCCTGTCCCATGCCCATCCCTAGCGGGTGGGGTTTACAAGGCATGGATATATTTCTTAGGTTTGTTCTGATTGCACCAGAAACTTCCAGGATCTATTTAAAACTTGGAATACCCTGAAATATTTGTCTGAAAAAGGAAGATCTTATGGAAGCTCGTTTTCATTTGCTTTATAGTAGCAACAAGACAACGGTTGAAGTGGTAACTATGTATGTTTGTCTTAAACTTTGGGGTTGTATGTCTCATTTCCTTGCCTTTAAAGGTTCTTTCTTTTCATTTTTATATGTTAATTGGGAGGTGATAGTATTTGGGGTCTTAATGTTTAAGCTAAGGGTAGGCACAGTCCGGGATTGGGCTTGTTCCAGACCCAATTTCGGCCTTGTGAAACGAGACGGAACCGTGTGGGATTGGAGACTTTTTTGGCATAACCGGTTTGTCCTGGATCGGGACGGTCCAGAACAAAACCATGCCATTCTATATGAACATGGCCCAACTCAAGTCCATCGAGCTAATTCAATTTGGTTAGGGCCAAGCCAAAAACCCCAAACCAAAAACCCAAAACAGGAAGCTGGAAATAGCCATTCTAAAGCATCTGGTTTTAGAAAACAAGAAACGAGAGTTTTGGTTCGGTTTGCATGTCAAACACTTGGTGTGCAAGCTCGTCCAAAGCTAATCCGAATCCAGTGATGTTGATGTTGTTGCTTTGGTTTTCTGTGGGTGAAGCCATGGTTTTCACTACTACTATTTGTTCTATAAATACTTGTCTCAATTCAACCCACTTCATCTCATCTCATCTCATCTCATTATTCGTTCAGTAAAGCAAGTAAGCAAGAACAACTATGTCAAATAACACAACTAGTCAAGTCATTCGCTGCAAAGGTAATTTGATTTGTTGTTTCTAGTCAAATGACAAAGTGGTGGCTATCGATTTGCACAGAAAGAGAGGGAATGGACTGAAGAAAAAGAACTTACAACGTCAATGGGCAGTGGTGGCTCGTGATGGTTTGGTGGAGGTAGCCAGGCAGGAGGCATGGAGTGGCGGGTTGTTTGTGTGAATCTGTGATAGAGACTTGGAGAGAAGAAAGGATTTACATTTAGGGTTTTATTAATTTATTTTATAAGGAATTGGGATGGACCAAGACTACATTTCTGGATTTGGTTCCGTCCCAATTCCAACTTGTCCGGGACCGGGATGAAAATAGTAGAACCCATTTTGGCATAGTTTGAAACAGTTTGGAACCATACCGGTCTGGGTCTGAACATGATAGGCCTTCTTACCCAACCCTAGTTTAAGCCTCAAATTTGTAATCACCATGGTGATCATCAATAAATTTACCTATATATGTTCCCAAAACACATTGTCAACCTCATGCTAGAAAATTTTCCCACTTTTTCTGCCATCTCTTATCTTGTAGTTTTCCCACGGATTTTTTGTAGAAACAAACAAGCCTAAGCTTTTGTAAGATTTCTTTGATAATACTTTCGATTGCCATGGAATGGATTACACTTCATTGACACTTAACTCACAAGTGAAGAGTGTTGTACTTGTATTTAATAAATCTTTTACTGATTTATCATATTAGGGACTTTTTCACCTTCGCAAACTAGGGAACTATCATGTGTTTTGGAGGTTTCTTTTCTCATTTCCCTTTATACGTTAATTGTGGTTAAATAACGCAGGTGATAATTGACTCACAGCCATTGACTGTAGCTGTACTTGCAGCCTTGTTATTTGGCGAGTCCATTGGGGCGGTTGGAGTTGCAGGGCTTGTGTTGGGTGTTATGGGACTTCTACTTCTTGAGGTGAGAATTTCAAGTAAAACTAATCCTTGAAATAGGAAGTTGTTCATTAGCAATATCAATATAATATTATTGTTAGAGTTCAAGATATTTTGTGTTAGAGAATTGTTTTTCTAGGTCACTACCTAAGGTGCTTACTAAGTTCATGTGTCAAGATCAATCTGCAAGCCATCTGAGATAAAGCTTTGTCCTTTCAGTAATGACCATCTTACATAATAAAAAAAGTTAATGCATATCAATGAGGTGGTTATTAGGGAACTAATGTATCTTCTCCAGGTACCTGCACTTTCTTTTGAAGGGACTAACTCTTCGATTTGGGGGAGTGGGGAGTGGTGGATGCTTCTTGCTGCCCAAAGCATGGCAATAGGAACTGTTATGGTTCGTTGGGTTTGCAAGTACTCTGACCCTATAATGGCAACTGGATGGGTATGTTATATATTTTATTATTTTTTTCAGCTAAATGCAATTCATCTTATGCGACTAAGTGTGCTTGCATGTATTTGTTTATTGATATGCATGTACCCGTCTCCCTTTAGGTTTCATGCTCATACCATATTTTGGGATCAACTTATGTATTGAGAATATATATTATGACAACACTTTCTTTAGTTGAATAAAATAATCTATTATTTATGCTGCCATGTGGACCTTTTCGAATTCTATTTCATGCATCTTAAATTTAGGTGCCCAGATGATTTTTGCCAACAGGTTTTCTTAGATTTACCAAAGAAAGGTCAGAATGTATCATGAATCTTTTGAACAAGTTTTATCAGGCTTACCGTGGTTCATTAAAAGTATGCCTTTTATTATGGATGGTTCTTATGGTCCATGGACAGAATTTTCAGGACATAATGTGTGTGCACTCTTCACGATTGCATCTACCTTATCATAATTAACTTCAACAGTCAGACTTGCTCATTTTTGCAGCACATGGTCATCGGTGGACTCCCTCTCATGGTGATTTCCATACTCAACCATGACCCTGCTTTCAGTGGTAGTTTAACGGAACTCACATCCAATGATCTTTTGGCACTTCTCTATACTTCCATCTTTGGAAGTGCCATCAGCTATGGAGTATACTTCTACAATGCAACAAGAGGTCATCATCTTTGCCCTCATCTTCCTTTTCTGTGATCTCTCATCGAATGTTCTTGTTAGAGTTATCCGTCTATGTAATCATTTTCTCGGCTTTAAATAATGCTTCGGTAATTCTGAATTGGAACAAACTCATCTGCCTTCCAAGTAAATGAAAGTAATGAATAAAACTATAAGAGCCATTCTTCACTTCAGGTTGGTAATTGACTGTTTGTGGCAAGGGCTCGAACTAGAAGTACGAAATCAGCAAATTCAGTCTGTTAAGGGAATCCCATGTATGCAGCTCTCATCGAGTAGTGGATGTTGGAACTAGGAAGACTGTCTTGAGGTTGATTTGTTCAAAATTATCATCAAAACACAGGGAATCACTGTAATTGTTTAAACAGAATGGGGGATTGCAAAATATACTTTACTCCTTGACCGGTCACGAGGATTTCATTCCAATATCAACGCTATGATATATGAGTTGCTCATGGAAGAAAGAAAAAACAAAATGAAACAATATATCAACACGTTCTGAATAACTTTTCTTGAAAATATATATATTTTCTTTTATTCTATTTCCTTCATATTTGACATTACGTTTTTATGACGATCTTCAAGCTTGCATTCTCATCCCTTCATCATGTATTTGCAGGTAGCTTGACAAAACTCAGCTCTCTTACCTTTCTGACCCCAATGTTTGCTTCAGTTTTTGGGTAAGACGGTCTCTTTTTTCTACTTGCTGCAAGCATCTGATGTCTTTGCTAAAATCCCCTACTATTGCTAAAGCTGAACTAGTGATGCTTTGTCTAAAGTTTTCTGAATTTTTGTTCTTCCATTACTTAAAACAGTACTTTGCAAATTGTATGTTGTATCTTCAATGGTTACTCCAGTCATGTTTCCTAATATATTCACACATGCATTCCACAAATCTGATTTCGCATTGATTACTGGAAAAGCTACACCTCTATCAATTCCTCTCTGTTCCTAATTTAACAGTAACGATTGTCTTAATTGATCATCATGATGTTTTCAATGATTATATGGTTACTTTCTTCTGACCCTTTCATGAATTATTGCAATGGTAAGAAGTTAATTATTCTAACTCATGTTATCACCTGAATTATTTAAAAGTTCAGACAGTTGAACAAATAATGGGATGGCCAAAGGTGTGTATCAGCTGAATTGGTAGAGGTGGGGCAGATGGAATCACACGTCATGAGTTCGAACCCGGCTGGCGGCATGGGGCGGGGAGGGTTAAGGGGAAAAAACAAATAATGGGATGATGTACGAAGCATAACATGTGCTGTGCAATCAGTGTGGATAATTACTAGTAGACAAGGTCAAACTTTTGTTGAAACTTAACCAACCATAAAGTGGTTTTTATTTATTTATTTATTTATTTTTCTTATACAGGTTTTTATACCTTGGTGAGACTTTCTCATCAGTGCAATTGTTTGGAGCCTTGGTTACTGTGGTTGCCATATACTTGGTTAATTATCGTACCATTACAGAATGAAGCATGACATCCAGTCAATGTCTACAAAAATGGAGAAGGGACTTCTTTACAAGCCAGCCTTGTAGGTTAGAGATGAGACCATGATAGATATTATTTCTCATGGAGCCAAGTACGAGCATAGGGCTCTGGCACCTGGTAACGTCAAACATGTCTCATATGTATGATACGGGCAACAGTGTACAGGCAATTACAAAAGATATAGATTTTGACATGGATTGATACCACTGCCTATGGGAACTGCCTCTGTATTTCTTCCCTTGCAGCGAGGTCCTGGGTTCAGATCTGCCCCAGTGCAGTTGTTGTTTGCATGATATTCGTGTAATTAGAATCGTTGACTGCCGCTCCATGATGAATATTGTAATTTGTTTTTGGTGACCACCTTGATGATACAGTAACTTGAAATTTTGTTTACATAAAATGGTTTCTGTAAAGCATTTGTATGTGACTGCTTATTAAATACTAACGTAAAATAAAGTTGGAAAGTGCATTTCTTTACTCAAACCATGTTGTAACCCATAAGCACCAGCTCTCAAGGCGCATGACAATGAAATGTAAACCTGCGTTGCGTACATAGGCTAGCGTGCTAACATCCGTTTATTGAAGACTATTGTAGACATGATGAATGAATAGCTAGTCTTTAGTATATTGACAGTGAAACTGTCCTGAACCGTTGAATGGAGATATTCACTTATCATGCTTGCTCAAGTACACTTAAAAGTAAAATTATATTATTGGGAGCAACTTGGCTTCCTGGTGCCCAAGTACAAGGTTGGCATACTACTGTGGATGTGGTGTTAGGACATACATCTTGCAGGCATGGGAATCAAGAGCTGCCTTTAGTTGACCTCGGACAGATGGTATTGTTGTATGCTGCCATGTTTAATTGCATAAATACATGAGTATCATTAACCAAACATCATATACTCAAAAAAACAGTAAACTTTAGTGAAAAGCTAGCTTTTTGGGGTCAAACCTCCCATAAGTCCCGCACATCAACAGTTCTTGACGATTTAAGGCCAATGTAACTCCACTTTGCAGTGATGGATGCCTTGGAAGACCCTCTGTTCCACAGAACCAAGGCTATCCTACCACCACTTAAAGCTCCAGACCATACCTGAACAATGCAATGGATCAAAAAAGTTTATTGCAAAAGAATATTAGTTTATCTAACCCATCATCAAAATTTTGAAAATGGGTAAGATTAGATTTATTTGATGGTTATACAGGCATGTAAGCTAAAACAGTGAATTACCTCTAGATTCCCAGTCTTCTTGACCTTCTTCCCTTGAATCCCTAGCTCATCTGATGCATTAAGTAGAGATATAATCAATAGCTGAAATAGTGATATATATATGTGTGTGTGTGTTTTTTTTTTTTTTTTTTTTTTCAGTTAAGAAAATGTTCTCGAATTTCACATTTCCAGCACTCTACCTCAATATTAAATATTCTGGTTTTATTGCATGCCTTCATGCAATCTTACAGGTATAAATGAGGAGAGTGCTGTAATCCTACCTTGGTTAACGGCAATGACTTCCTTGTTGCTTAACAACTTAAATGTTTCATTGTCCATGTTGCGGATGTCATTCCCAAGTATCAACGGTGACTAGACCAAGAAAAATCTCATCAGCAAAACATGAAGATATTTTGAAGCATTCATATTAAATGATTGATCTTGGATTTGGGTGTTGCAGTTTGCATTAATTACCTTGGCTAAAGCCCAGATGCTGAAGTGAGATCGATATTCCTCCGTTGACATACCACCATTACCTACTTCAATCATGTCGGGATCTAGACAAACAACACGTGAGTGATTATACAAGTCTAGATGCTGTATATCTTATTGCACAATGAATGACACTTATGGCATTGCCTGCAGAGAATGTCTCTGGACTCACCATTCCACCCGCCAGGACCAGCATATGATGCCCACAAATCATTTTGATCAGCACGAGATGTAAAACTATCAAGAAAAGTTGATGCTATCAGTTGAAGCGAAGTAATGATATTCGTATCATGAGAGTAAATAACTTTAGATTTCTTACCTATCCCAGTTGTCTTTAATATCTCCTGTTGTTCTCCAACTATTTCCAAGACTCGGTGCCCAAGTTGCTGGGTTATCTTGGCCCCTACATTGATACCAAGTCATGTATAGGTATCACTACTAACAAAACAGATAAATTCTTGGAGAAACTTAGCGAATGCAAAGTTGCTGCAACTCACCATTCACAAATAGAAAAGAAGACGGGCCTTCCAGTATTGAGGAGAGCTTTGCTCATCTTCAAATACCTGTTGTCAAGAACAACTCCTTTACTGAAGTTGTGGAGAAATAACTATGATAATATTGCAATAATTGTTCATCCTTGTGAAATACCTTTCTTGGGGGCTTACTCCATTATTGTGACAATTATCATACTTCAAGTAATCAATTCCCTGGGAAAGAAAGGGCATTAGATTGTCGCTTGTCCTAATAGATTCTAGCTTGCATGTGCTTTTTCTTCATTGAAGACTTCGACAAGTACAAGAGTGGGAAAAAGTAAAAATGATCTAGTGTAAGAACCATCATATTAATTTCACAGTTGATTTATTATATTGCTGCTTACATATGCACACTGAACCGTGATCTGTGCAATTATGTAATGGGATATATATCAAAAACAAAATCAAGCAGCAGATGATTAACAATGAATCAATAAAACCATCTTCTCTTTATAACTTCAGCATGCTATAGCTTTGTCATACCCACGAAGCAAAGGTGTTCGCATCCTGTTCCTCATAACCAAGTGATCCTGGCATTAGTTTGGTGCAAGTCTGTGTTCTATCATCCCAAACCAAAAAAAAAAAAAAAAATCAGAGAGAGAGAGAGAGATTAAAATCCCCTTGGAACAAAAAAGTGAGTTCTGAGGTGCTTCAGTAATAGAATGGTGAGTTGGTATTGTAATTCTCTACCCAGCATCACCATAGATACCAATCTTGAGCCCCTTGCTGTGGACATAATCTGCTAAATTCTTCATGCCAGAGGGGAAAAGTGACGCTTTGGGCACCAAATTTCCCTACAAAATTCCCAGTATTCAATAATATAATCTTGTCAATGTAGAAAGTAAAGTCTCTAACATAAATGAGAACATTGGAGTATGAATAGAGCAACCTTAGAGTCCCTGTTCAGCTCTGCCCAGCAGTCATCTGCCTCAAAAATTAATTTGTTGTTAATAATAACGGCATATCAGCAGAAAATGAATAATTGTTTAAACAGAACACAAGAACATGATACCTAAATTTACATATTCGTAACCCAGGGCTGAGAGGCCACTAGACACCATTGCATCAGCTGTTGAGAAACATATTATGTAATTCTTCCATAATTAAGTAGAAAGCAACAGAGAAATAGACAGATATCTTGATATATGAATTAGACATTTATTTAAATAGCACTACCTTTTAATTGAAATTATACCAAGAAAGCTAAAATTCAATAACTACAGAATCTCTTATTGAATTTAACAGTCTACCTATTTCGTGGATCAACTTCTCACTGAGCTTGCAAGGGAAATGGTTAAAACTGTTCCATCTAGACAAAACAGATTTCTGGAAGCAGTTAAACAAATATGTACATAATGATAAAACATAATTTAACTGTATAATAACATACATTGGACTTCTGCTGCAGTAACCTTGTAATAAACAACAAACAAGGGCATCTTAATTCGATATCTGCCTAAAAGATTTCACATGAAACCTAAAAGATTGATTCAATATAGGCTTACCCCATCTGTGGGGTGTGTCCAAGACCATTATTCAACAAATTTCTCCTGAACCCCTCGAGTTCACCATTTTTAGTTGGATGAGCAGCAATGGCTGCCAAGATTACTTTGAAGAAGACTAGGATGACAGACATGAGTGAAACCTGAAGAGGTCTAAAACTGGAGATAGCCATGATGGTGCTTCTAAGGTTATGTGCATTAAACATGAAACTGCGATATAATATATATAAGATGCAATGCCGGGGGATATAGCAAGGTGTCAAGTTGTGTAAGTTAATATTCACATATGTTCACACATGATGACAACGGTACACCCAAAGCTAAGTCCTGTGCAAGGCTCCGAAAACTCACAGATAGTGCTACATTTTTTAGAATATTTCCAATTCATTAGGATTCCTAGCTGTCTACTTTGTTAACATAAACCACTTCTTCATCCGTTTGTGTTCTTGACCCAATTTAAAATTTGTTACAACTAATCTGGCAAAAGATTCCTCAGTATAAAGATCAGCCGTACACCGATGTGCACCATGATTTTAGATAGCATGACTTGTTTGTTAATTGCTACCCTTTTTATGCCTTTAACAGAGACATGGATTAGAAATTTATTGTTTTGTTTGTTAATTGCTGCCCTTTTTATGCCTTTAACAGAGACATGGATTAGAAATTTATTATTTTGTTTAATTAGTTTATCATGGTTTGACTAAATGTCCCTGTACAATTTATGTGAGAGGATGTAACAAATTGATACTTTATCTTACCAACATTGCAGAAAGGTCGAAATTATAGATCAAGGATCAGTTTCAATATTTGTGACCAAACATGCAATGGAATATGTACATTGATTTAATAACTCCTAGTGGTACAATCTGTGTTAAGTAGGGATGAAAGAGGTCACTGTTAGAAATAACAGTTCAAGAGATTTCAAAGCAAACCACAAAACCAATCTTTTGCTTATTTCAGTTTCATGCAACTTCTGTATTTTCTTCGATCTGTTCATTCACCTATAAGAAACAAGGTCATCTCCTGCAAACCCTGAAACAGCAACAACAACGATATAATACTAAAGTCCTGAAAAAGGAAGAATTTAGAAGAATGCAGAAGAAGCCATTACTACATTCTGAGTTTCTGGTTTTGGCAAACCTAGTTCACACTTTGAATAATCGATCTTCGAGCTTGGATTGGCAGAGAGGAGGAAAAAAGTTCAAGACCGTGATAAAAAGAATTAAAAACTGGAAAAAACAAATTTCCGCCTCTTACATGGTTCATTATAAGGTGCCAATGTTGTTATGGTCGAGTGGTTAGGGCTGTGTGGGTTTATCCCCCACCTCCTAGGTTCGAGACCCGCCGGCGGCATAGTTACTTTCTTATGGTGTTGACTTGTAGGTCGCACCTTGTTGATAGGTTATGGGATCCTATAAAAACCCAGCTCGCTTTCCAAAAAAAAAAAATTGGTTCATTATAAGGTTGGCCTAATCACAATTATTATTACTCACTAAAATGATCATATAAAAATGAAGAACCACCATTAAGATATAAATGACTACTAAAATAAATTTGTACCTGACTCCATACTGCAAATACTGTCTGGCTTCTGTAGCACCTCTTTGTTGCTCCAAAAGAGCACGCTTCAGTAGTTTTTTTTTTCTTTTTTTGTTAAAAGCATATTGCATATTAATATTAAGAAATATGGTTACACAGAAGATGTCTAGTAGAAGCTGCTAAAAGGTGAGCCTCACCGTTGAGGTCTCTAATAATAAAATTACAATACCAGGAATCCAGATAGTAAGAAGGTGTCTAATACTACTAATAATGGGGCGCCACATCCAGCGCATGGCCGTTGAGGGACTCTGCTGGTCCTCAAACAAAATATTGTGCAACGTACCCGAGTCACCAAAAATGAAACCTTTCCTCCATTTTTTAGCTTGGATCAGAGTTGCTTCCATTGCGTAACATTCCGTCATAGTACTATCGAGCACTCTCCTTGAAATCGGGCAGGCTACCCGAGCAAGAACTATACCCAACATTATTACCGCCAAAATCCCAATAGCTCCTTGTTTAGATGAGTAAAAAAAGCTCGCATCATACGTCACAATAACTAAATCATGGTCCAAGAAAGGCGGAAAAGGCTTGAGCTGAAAGGATTTGGCATTGAGTGGTGTCGAACAGATTGTAGTTGGGTTTGGATCAACTCCTTCCTATTGGTTTGAGCTTCTGGAAGAGAGCCAAAAAAGGGGACATGCTGGTCCTGGTATGTGGAAAGAGTCAATAAACTCATAGATGGGGCGGTTTTCAGGATATGATGTAAAGTCACTTGGTTTTCTTAATTGGTAAGAGTGCTAGAGCTGTAATGGATAGAGTGGTTACGGTCTTTGATGAACCATTGGTTTTGCCACGAAAGCAAAGTATGCCAAAAAAAAAAAAGTAATTGTTGTGGACAAACTTTACTTTTGTAGAAAACAATGTTGTTGTGCAAATGCCAGATAGAGTACAAGACAATCGTAAACTGGGAGAGCATCTCATCCTTGTCCGTTGGATGTGCCTTGGCAGTGTTCCACATGAAGGTGAAAAACTTAGCAATGGAAGGATTGGAAGGAGAGTTCAAAGTTGCCTTCTGCCAATCAATTGGTAGAGGGGAAAGATACCAGAATTTAGCGATAACAGGACAAAGGAAGAAGAGATGGGTAACCTTTTCCTTATGATTCTGTTAGAAGATGCAACAGTCATCAATAGGCGTGTGAAGACTAGCTAACTTGGTCATGGTAAGAAAGAGATTTTGACCAACTTTCCAGATGAGGAAAAGGGCACTAGTGGGGGCTTTGATCCTCCAAAGCTCACGATAAAACTTAGCATTAAAGGTTATCCCAGTGGGGTTCGAAGAGGTACCAGAATTCTCATAGTGGCCAAAAGCCCGGGTAGCACTTTTAACAGAGAAAAAACCCTTTTTATCAAATGTCCAAATGTGTTTATCAAGACATAGGGAAGGTTTGATAGGGATGTTCAAAATATCCTGAGCCACCGGACTAGGAAAAAGAGACAAGATGAGGTCAGTGTTCCATTGAGTGCCTTGACCTAAAAAAGGGTCCCAATGATCAAGGATAGTCATAATGGGATGCACAATGATTTTGAGATGTATTTGAAGGCAGACTAAGGGAGGTGATGGTAGTCTGTAGATTCTTCGTGAGTTTGACATTTTACCAAAGATGCCACTGCCTGACAATGATTTTGAGATGAATACCAAAATCATACAGGTAGCCACGACCTGACAATGATTTTGAGATGAATTTGAAGGCAGACGATGCAAGTCTGCAGATTCTTCATGACCCTCCATGTAAAACCTAGTATAGTATTAAGCAACTCAAATCCACAGCCAACCACTTGATGTTAACCCTGGATAGCTTTCTTCCTATTTTTTCTCCAACATAGTAGGCTTCCTTAAATTTAGCATTTAACTCATCCAACTTTCCATAAATTTCAACAGACTGACCGTGAGATTGATCTCCATCAATGAAAACATGATTGGCTCCATCTACCTCTACCTGGCTCCACCCATCAATCCTCTATGTCCCATTAGTTTTTTCACTTCTGTTGCTTCCTTTGACTTCCCTTGCAAAGCATAAATGAAGCTACTAGTACATAGATATGCTTTGAGTATCAACCTCAAGCAACTTTTTAGCTACAAACTCTCCCAACTCAATGTTGCGATGGATTCCACATACACTCAACAATGGTAGCCAAGCTTCAGGTTGTGTCGTCCGTAAAGGCATATTCTTCAATGATTTTAAGAGCTAATTCAAAATGTCCATCTCAACTAAGAATATCAACTAGTGAAGAATAGTGTTCTAATACTAGGTTCGCTCCCAAAATCATTCTGAATACTTTGGAAATATTTTAAACCATCTTTTAGCAATCTTGAATGGCTAAAACTATAAACACTTCAATGTATACAAATGCATCTGGTTTAAATCCTTATTGTTTTTGTATACGACGGAAAAGACCAAAAGCTTCTTCCCTTAATCCATTGATCCCATAACAATTTATCATTGAACTCCACATAGCTAAATCTTTACTGGCAGCCTTGTCAAAGATCTTCTTGGAACTTTCTACACTCTCACATTTGCAATACATGTGAAATTATTGAGATCTGAATCGGCTGTGTGTCTCATGCAAGTTCATTCATCTCAATGTATCTGATGCACAAGCTGAAAGCACAGTGGCTAAGGTTATTTCATTTCGTTTCATGATTGTCCTCAATGAGCATTATATGTAGGAATCTAACGGATCCTAAACCAAGACCTCATGTCAATAAACAATGAAGAAAAATTGTAACCAATGCATACTTGAAGTCACTATTGGTGAAGAGCATCCTCATAGAAATCCTCACGAACCAGCAACACGAGAGATCTTTCACCTAGCTCCAAAACCTTCTTTTGTGTTTCTCAAACCAGATGGGAAAAGTATGAGATAGAGAATTGGGTTTGGAGTGGAAACCTCAACCGTATATGTAGAACCCTAATTCTATTATTAGCCTATCATCAAATAAAATTATATTGGGAGAATTGGTATCTACACATAAATAACCTTCATACTTAATTTAGTAATACATGTCAAAACATAAAACATGTAATTAGAAATGTGTTTATTACCTTAGTCTTGTTTCTTAATGATCACAACTAATCGAGTCGAATCAAACACCACTCACCTATCGCTTGAAATTTTCTAACAATCTCCCACTTGGACTATGTCACGCCCCGAATTTCGATAAAATGAAAATCCTTATATCCACGTAGGATTAGGATTATCCGCTTTCCCAAAACTCGAGTCGCGAAAATTTAACAACATAAATATTAAATAAAAATTAACATATAAAAAATTTTAACTAATAAATTCTTTGGAGATGATCGCTCCATAAAATAAACTGCCAAAGATGTCCCAAAACTCTATAACCTGAGAAAGGCTAAATGGCTACGTTCCAATAAAAACGTATCCAAGAAGCATAAACTTACTTGGGTCAGCGATGCAGCTGGTATGAGAAATTTCCATCTCTTATTCTCTTATAAATAAAATAAGTTAGACACTTAGCATGAAAAGTTCACACACAATAAATAACACATCACAAACTGGTAGTTCCTCCATGAGGCAAACATGTCATCCTAATAAGTTTTATCATGCTTAAAATATACATTTATTTTACCAACACTTATAAAGTGAAGGTTGAACATGGTAAGTCCGACCTGCAGAAATTGTTAGTAGACTTACCATCCTGCACAAAAAGGTTAGAAATAAACGGATAAAATTTCTAAGTTATCAATCCTCATAAATGCAATTTATTTTCAAACAACGACACAAATCATAGTCATAATACAATATTATTAAAATATCAACAAAACACATTTTCTACCATAAGGAAGACATGTAGTTCTCATTCAATGGTCGAATGAGCATTTAGTTTCCTCCCTTAAGGCAATCATGCACATACACAAAAAATTTCGCTTCTTTTCCACAATCGCACTCTCCTCCTGTGCCGAACACACCTCACCCAAGTGTGTCTCCCTTGCCTTCGAAACCACTCGGAGCGTACATGTTTCAAGTGAGGTGCCACATCGAGGAACATGTCATCTTACCCGAAGTTCGATCCATGACAAGTATTTTCTAAATACTATACGTACTACCGAACTCACATGGAACTGCGTACCCAATATGCAAGCAAGTCTGCATACCAAAACTATAAACCACGTATACAAGCAAGTTTGTATACAAAAACACATTTTTAATTTTTTTTTCAGAGTTGCGGAAAAGAGCATAAAATCAACTAAAACTCAAAATTCTTTTATGGTGACACTTTGTCAATAATAAATAAATCAATCACAATATTAACCAATTTTTTTTGGGAAAACTATCATTTTTCATAAACAAATGTTTTTTAACAATACGGCGATCAAGTCCATTCAATATAGAAAATTCATATTCCATAACAAGTCTATTCACACAACAATAAAATTCGACTTATAAGCGAATAATACAAATACAAATACACATATGCAATAACCATACAAATACACAATACATCTCCTCAAATGATGAATAATTCCCATATAAATTTCAAATCATTTAATCAAACTAAACTCAAACTACATTATAATCAAACTAAGTCCAGGTTGGGTTTCATTATTAAGGTACAAGTATCCAGCCCAGCCCAGCCCAGACTTTTAAATAGTGGGTAAGAGCAAAATCTGTAAATATATTAATTTGTAAACAAAGTTGGTCCCAATCCAATACTCACAAAATTTATTTAAAGCCCACAAAATTTATTGGATAAGAAAAAATGTTTGGCCCAAATGTTTGAGATCCAAGAGTTTTTGTCACAAATTTTTATTGTACCATGTTATTTTGACTAAACCTAGAGCCCCCAATTAATGCATTACAAAAACCATGAGTCAACTCAGTGTCTTTATTATTCAAATTCTAATTCAATTGAATCAAATACAAAATGGGTATCGAGGTTTGTGACAATACAAGAGATCAAAATTAAACATATTTGCTTAAACAAAAAAAAAAAAAAATTTAAAACCTAAGGTTAAATTAATTAATTCGATTTTCATCTTTTATTCAAATAACGAGTTGACAGGGTCAATAATTTTTCTTCTCTTCTTTCTCTAAAGATAAAGTCTAAAGGGTGTGTTTTTTATTTTATTTTTTTATTTTATTTTATTTATTTATTTTTTAAAAGGTTGATTGTTGTCATTGTTCCTACATGGTTTAGTGGTCCATCAATTTACACTCACAATCTCAACAAAAAAAAAATGTTATATGAACCCATATCATCACTGAAGAGCAAGATGAAGAAGATCTCAAAGTTTAATACTATTTCTTTCCTATTTTGGCCTTACATTACATAAAGAAAGAAATAAAAAAAATCTCTAAAAACTTTAATGTACCTTAATTGTTATGAATCATGTTATTATTTCATACAATTAAATTCTGAAATTTTAGTTGAGTGATGTAGGCACATGGTAGGGTGTAAACAATTTTCTCATAACCCCCAATTTAGCTTATAAAGTAAACACGACACAATCATATGTATTGAGTAATAATCACCTTTTGGTATCATCAATTTATTTATTTATTTTTGTCTTATCAAGCCTATGTTATTTTATATAGTCATTACTTCGGCTTATCAATAAAAACCACTGTTCTAAAAAACTCTAGGCAGTAGGCGAGCAGAGGACTAGGCGGAGCCTAGGAGCTTTGGTGGTTTATTTATTTATTACAATTTATAATTTATAAAATTAAGCATAATAGCATATAAATTACTTATAATTAAATGTCAAGATACATATGCAAAATGTATAAAAAAAAACACAGTCTTAATTTTTTTATTTTTTCAAACTAAAAATATTTTTTTTTCAAAAACCCGCCTGGGAAGCCGCCTAGGTGGCCACCTAGACCGTTTTTTAGAACACTAAAAACCAAGAGGATTTAATCCTGCTAAGAAGAAGTAAAGTTCTATGTTGAAGATATGAATATAAAATATTACTAAAAATAACATACAATTTATACAACCTTCCCTATTAAAACTATAAACTCAAGATGTAATCATAGAACATGAAATAAAATCTAGGAGAAGTGATTAAAGGGTTTGTGTCATCAAACATCCATGTCTATATAAATAAAAGATATTGCATACCATCAAAGTAAACAAATAGTCCATGAACAAGCCCAAAGTGGGAGATTCAGACACAATGGTAAGTTCACAAATTAAAAAGGGTTTTTTTGAGTTTGACACTCACTAATTTATACCTATTAGAGTTTGACATTCGTTTTGAAAACTATTTGAGTCTAATCCTCATTTTCTTAACGAAACTGTTAAGTCTACGTCATTGACTGGTAAAAATTAATTTTCTAACCATTTTACCCTTACCTTATGTTAAACAATAGTTAAGCTTAAAAGAGTTGTTGGGGAAGATGAGTACTAAACACTAATTATTACAAAATTGTAGGGGTTAAATAATAACTAATTTGTGATTTTTTTTTTTTTTGTGGTCAGTTACTTTGGGTAATCTGTAAAAGCTACATTAAATGATTCATCTACATGGTAGATGAATTTCCTAAACACAAGTTAGTAATGGAAGTACTAGAAAGTCTGAAAATGTAAATTGAGCAAAAAATCTATAACTTTCTAACTTAAAGATAGAAAATGATCCAATGGTTGGGTGTTGCCAAACACAAACAAATTTTGCTCCACAACAATCACTTTTTTGTGAAAACATTTTCTAGTACTACAAATATACACTCCACTATTGTGCCATCTTGATTAAAAATCTTCAAATGAATGACCCGCATACTTGTTTTTCTAAAAAAAAATAACACTATGAAAAAGAAGAAAACAGTTAATGGGTGAGTAAATTAAGGAAACAAGAAAGAGAAAGAAAAAAAAATTAGTTTCGGTTTTAATCCAAATCAATTAAAATGACTTAAACAAACTTATTCATTTTGTGGAGAAATATGAAAAAAAAAAAAAACAGTTATGGATTCCCTCAAATAATAATTAATTTGTGTGTGTTGTATTTTTTTTTACTTGTGTGATCTAGTACACAATAAAAAAAAAATCACAAATTAATTATTATTTGACCACTATAGTTTTATAAAATAATTAACGTTTAGTACTCATCTTCTCCAACAATTCTTGTGGGCTTAACTATGGTTTAACCTAAGGTAAGGTAAATGGGTCCGAAATTAACCTTGATTGGTTAGACTCAAATAACTTTTAAAATGAGGGCCAAACTCTAATAGTTATAAATTAATGAGTGTCAAACTCAAAAAAACCTAATTAAAAACTATATAAAAGAAAATAAGAATACTCATTAATATAAATATCACTTAGAATGAAGAAAAATCACTTATTTAATAGCGTAATAAATATCCCAAATGCCGCATTGGCCTAAAATTCTGCAAAGTCGAAAATCACAATAAAGATGTGAATACCTTATCAATTTCTCGAAGCACGAACACATGTACATCACCCACACAAGCACATGTCACATCCCCTTCTATTTTTTTTCTCTTTCTTTATTCTCTCTTCCCTCTATTTTCTTCCTTCAGTTTCTCCTTTCAATTTATCGTTTCATATGCTCTTCTTCTGTTCCTTTCTTTGTTTCTTTTTCCCTTACTTTTTTTCTTCTCTTCATTTTCTCTTCTTCAATTTCTCATCCCCCATCTCTCTTTTGTCTTCTTTTTCTTCATCATCTCTATCTTTTTTCTTTTCTTTTCTCTCCATTTTCTCTTCTCTTTCTCTCTCACTTTTCCCTCATACAACTTCTCTCCATTCTTTTCTATTATCTCTTTAATTATTTCTCTTCCATATCTTTTTCTTTTTTTCCCCTCTCTCTTATTTATTTCCTTCTTATTCTTCCTTTCATTTCATCTTCAATCCAATCTCCCTAAAGCCAAAGAGAATTAGCCGCCACGCTCAAACCCAACTAGGAGTAGAAACCAATATACTTAAGGTTTTTAATTAAGTATATTTGCACTCATTTTATTTAGCAAAAATCTACTCAATGTTAAACCTAATGCAATCATAGCCAAAGTCCAAATATGCACATAACTCCAAGCCCAAGCCCAATAAAAAGAATAACACAAGTTTATAAACTAACCCCACATTTTTATTCTATTTAGCAGCTGCAAATTTTTAATTTTTTTAAATATTATATAAAAGTTTAGTATATATCACATACTAAGAACTAAGTAATATTTATATTTATTTAATTAGGTGGGTGTTACAATAAACACACCTCAAAAGAACCTCGTCCTGAGATTCGGAAGGTAAGAGAGTCATGTGAATTTTTGAAAGAAAAAAATTATACGACATGACAAATAAAATTAGGTTTTAAAAATACATTTTCAGATAATAAATTATTCAAAACTTATACTCAGAAAATTCCACATCATATAAAACCACACAACAAACATGCATAGACATGAAGTTGCTACATGTGAATATCCATATTATTTTAACAAGAACACATAAATAATAAAGTGAAACTTTATTTACAAAAATATTTATTATGGTCATTGACAATGTACGGGTGTTACAATACATACACCTCAAAAGAATCTTGTCCCGAGTTTCGTATAGGGGGTAATTAGGTAACTAATTCTACTATAAGCAAACAAACCACACATCACATTGACAAACAAGTAACTCATGTATATGCCCATAACTTCATAAAGATAAACACACAAAAGAAATATTATAAAAAGTCAGCAAGTATAAGAAAATACAGGGTAAAATTTTACATTGATCATCCATAGATTATACATTAGACTACATAGATCAGCCATAGATTATATATTGTAAAATTTTATGAGCTCAAAACTTGATAGTCGAGAGTTGTGAGTGTTGTCTCAAATCAATTTGGTCCATTGAAAATATCAATATAGGATCATAGCGGCCTTCACCACATTTATCGTGTTTGGACCATTCAAGGTCATAAATACCAATACAATCAACGACATAGATCAAAGTATGGATGTGTAGCATGAAAATGACATGTAATGTTATATCTGATCATATATGTCCATTTTCAACTGTCTTACCTTATGATTCAAAATTAAATCGCCTTATTCTACATAATCAGACTGTATATATGCAACGTAAATTGAAAAAGTAGAAATCTTTATTTCAGAATCATTAATAAACTAAAAATGATCACCAATGACAATTAAACATGGTAATGCAGACTCTCACTGATAAGGAACATCATAAGAACTAATCACGTTGTAAATGAGCAGCATGCTCGTTGAACACCTTATGTGATACATTCTTAATTGTCATAAAATGATTCTGAACCTTTTCTTTAATGACAAAAAATAAATAAAAAAATTAAGTCGATTAAATTTAGAATGAACTATTGTCATTCTTTGAATACAATCAACGACTTTATTTCATAATGTTTCTCACTGAAACCTATATCGTTAAGCCCTGAAATAAAAAAATTATTTAACCATAATGTTTTATCACATGTTTTACATCAAACAAAGAATTCTTCTGGGTTGTTTACTAAAAATTTACCCTGAGTATCTAATTCAATTGATTAGATCTGTAGCATGTGAGAATAAACTTGTGTTCTTTTAAATACTTCAATAGCCACTATTTAGTGAGCATTCTTAAATACTTCAATATATACACCTCAAAAGAACCTCGTCCTGAGATTTGGAAGGTAAGAGAGTCATGTGAATTTTTTAAAGAAAAAAAATTATACGACTTGACAAATAAAATTAGGTTTTAAAAATACATTTTCAGATGATAAATTATTCAAAACTTATACTCAAAAAATTCCACATCATATAAAGCCACACAACAAACATGCATAGACACGAGGTTGCTACATGTGAATATCCATATTATTTTCACAATAACACATAAATAATAAAGTGAAACTTGATTTACAAAAATATTTATTATGGTCATTGACAATGTATGGGTGTTACAATATATACACCTCAAAAGAATCTTGTCCCGAGTTTCGTATAGGGAGTAATTAGGTAACTAATTCTACTATAAGCAAACAAACCACACATCACATTGACAAACAAGTAACTCATGTATATGCCCATAACTTCATAAAGATAAACACACGAAAGAAATATTATAAAAAGTCAGCAAGTATAAGAAAATACAGGGTAAAATTTTACATTGATCATCCATAGATTATACATTGGACTACATAGATCAGCCATAGATTATATATTGTAAAATTTTATGAGCTCAAAACTTAATTGTTGAGAGTTGTGAGTGTTGTCTCAAATCAATTTGGTCCATTGAAAATATCAATATAGGATCATAGCGGCCTTCACCACATTTATCGTGTTTGGACCATTCGCGGTCATAAATACCAATACAATCAACGACATAGATCAAAGTATGGATGTGTTGCATGAAAATGACATGTAATGTTATATCTGATCATATATGTCCATTTTCAACTGTCTTACCTTATGATTCAAAATTAAATCGCCTTATTCTACATAATCAGAATGTATATATGCAACATAAAATGAAAAAAGTAGAAATATTTATTTCAGAATCATTAATAAACTAAAAATGATCACCAATGACAATTAAACATGGTAATGCAGACTCCCACTGATAAGGAACATCATAAGAACTAATCACGTTCTAAATGAGCAGCATGCTCGTTGAACACCTTATGTGATACATTCTTAATTGTCATAAAATGATTCTGAACCTTTTCTTTAATGACAAAAAATAAATAAAATAATTAAGTCGATGAAATTTAGAATGAACTATTGTCATTCTCTGAATACAATCAATGACTTTATTTCATAATGTTTCTCAATGAAACCTATATCGTTAAGCCCTGAAATAAAAAAAATTATTTAACCATAATGTTTTATCACATGTTTTACATCAAACAAAGAATTCTTCTGGGTTGTATACTAAAATTTACCCTGAGTATCTAATTCAATTTATTAGATCTGTAGCATGTGAGAATAAACTTGTGTTCTTTTAAATACTTCAATAGCCACTGTTTAGTGAGCATTCTTAAATACTTCAATATACACACCTCAAAAGAACCTCGTCCTGAGATTTGGAAGGTAAGAGAGTCATGTGAATTTTGTAAAGAAAAAAAATTATACGACTTGAAAAATAAAATTAGGTTTTAAAAATACATTTTTCAGATGATAAATTATTCAAAACTTATACTCAGAAAATTCCACATCATATAAAGCCACACAACAAACATGCATAGACACGAGGTTGCTACATGTGAATATCCATATTATTTTAACAAGAACACATAAATAATAAAGTGAAACTTTATTTACAAAAATATTTATTATGGTCATTGATAATGTACGTGTGTTACAATATATACACCTCAAAAGAATCTTGTCCCGAGTTTCGTATAGGGAGTAATTAGGTAACTAATTCTACTATAAGCAAACAAACCACACATCACATTGACAAACAAGTAACTCATGTATATGCCCATAACTTCATAAAGATAAACACACGAAAGAAATATTATAAAAAGTCAGCAAGTATAAGAAAATACAGGGTAAAATTTTACATTGATCATCCATAGATTATACATTGGACTACATAGATCAGCCATAGATTATATATTGTAAAATTTTATGAGCTCAAAACTTAATTGTTGAGAGTTGTGAGTGTTGTCTCAAATCAATTTGGTCCATTGAAAATATCAATATAGGATCATAGCGGCCTTCACAACATTTATCGTGTTTGGACCATTCGCGGTCATAAATACCAATACAATCAACGACATAGATCAAAGTATGGATGTGTTGCATGAAAATGACATGTAATGTTATATCTGATCATATATGTCCATTTTCAACTGTCTTACCTTATGATTCAAAATTAAATCGCCTTATTCTACATAATCAGAATGTATATATGCAACATAAAATGAAAAAAGTAGAAATATTTATTTCAGAATCATTAATAAACTAAAAATGATCACCAATGACAATTAAACATGGTAATGCAGACTCCCACTGATAAGGAACATCATAAGAACTAATCACGTTCTAAATGAGCAGCATGCTCGTTGAACACCTTATGTGATACATTCTTAATTGTCATAAAATGATTCTGAACCTTTTCTTTAATGACAAAAAATAAATAAAATAATTAAGTCGATGAAATTTAGAATGAACTATTGTCATTCTCTGAATACAATCAATGACTTTATTTCATAATGTTTCTCAATGAAACCTATATCGTTAAGCCCTGAAATAAAAAAATTATTTAACCATAATGTTTTATCACATGTTTTACATCAAACAAAGAATTCTTCTGGGTTGTATACTAAAATTTACCCTGAGTATCTAATTCAATTTATTAGATCTGTAGCATGTGAGAATAAACTTGTGTTCTTTTAAATACTTCAATAGCCACTGTTTAGTGAGCATTCTTAAATACTTCAATATACACACCTCAAAAGAACCTCGTCCTGAGATTTGGAAGGTAAGAGAGTCATGTGAATTTTGTAAAGAAAAAAAATTATACGACTTGAAAAATAAAATTAGGTTTTAAAAATACATTTTTCAGATGATAAATTATTCAAAACTTATACTCAGAAAATTCCACATCATATAAAGCCACACAACAAACATGCATAGACACGAGGTTGCTACATGTGAATATCCATATTATTTTAACAAGAACACATAAATAATAAAGTGAAACTTTATTTACAAAAATATTTATTATGGTCATTGATAATGTACGTGTGTTACAATATATACACCTCAAAAGAATCTTGTCCCGAGTTTCGTATAGGGAGTAATTAGGTAACTAATTCTACTATAAGCAAACAAACCACACATCACATTGACAAACAAGTAACTCATGTATATGCCCATAACTTCATAAAGATAAACACACGAAAGAAATATTATAAAAAGTCAGCAAGTATAAGAAAATACAGGGTAAAATTTTACATTGATCATCCATAGATTATACATTGGACTACATAGATCAGCCATAGATTATATATTGTAAAATTTTATGAGCTCAAAACTTAATTGTTGAGAGTTGTGAGTGTTGTCTCAAATCAATTTGGTCCATTGAAAATATCAATATAGGATCATAGCGGCCTTCACCACATTTATCGTGTTTGGACCATTCGCGGTCATAAATACCAATACAATCAACGACATAGATCAAAGTATGGATGTGTTGCATGAAAATGACATGTAATGTTATATCTGATCATATATGTCCATTTTCAACTGTCTTACCTTATGATTCAAAATTAAATCGCCTTATTCTACATAATCAGAATGTATATATGCAACATAAAATGAAAAAAGTAGAAATATTTATTTCAGAATCATTAATAAACTAAAAATGATCACCAATGACAATTAAACATGGTAATGCAGACTCCCACTGATAAGGAACATCATAAGAACTAATCACGTTCTAAATGAGCAGCATGCTCGTTGAACACCTTATGTGATACATTCTTAATTGTCATAAAATGATTCTGAACCTTTTCTTTAATGACAAAAAATAAATAAAATAATTAAGTCGATGAAATTTAGAATGAACTATTGTTATTCTCTGAATACAATCAATGACTTTATTTCATAATGTTTCTCAATGAAACCTATATCGTTAAGCCCTGAAATAAAAAAATTATTTAACCATAATGTTTTATCACATGTTTTACATCAAACAAAGAATTCTTCTGGGTTGTATACTAAAATTTACCCTGAGTATCTAATTCAATTTATTAGATCTGTAGCATGTGAGAATAAACTTGTGTTCTTTTAAATACTTCAATAGCCACTGTTTAGTGAGCATTCTTAAATACTTCAATATACACACCTCAAAAGAACCTCGTCCTGAGATTTGGAAGGTAAGAGAGTCATGTGAATTTTGTAAAGAAAAAAAATTATACGACTTGAAAAATAAAATTAGGTTTTAAAAATACATTTTTCAGATGATAAATTATTCAAAACTTATACTCAGAAAATTCCACATCATATAAAGCCACACAACAAACATGCATAGACACGAGGTTGCTACATGTGAATATCCATATTATTTTAACAAGAACACATAAATAATAAAGTGAAACTTTATTTACAAAAATATTTATTATGGTCATTGACAATGTACGTGTGTTACAATATATACACCTCAAAAGAATCTTGTCCCGAGTTTCGTATAGGGGGTAATTAGGCAACTAATTCTACTATAAGCAAACAAACCACACATCACATTGACAAACAAGTAACTCATGTATATGCCCATAACTTCATAAAGATAAACACACAAAAGAAATATTATAAAAAGTCAGCAAGTATAAGAAAATACAGGGTAAAAGTTTACATTGATCATCCATAGATTATACATTGGACTACATAGATCAGCCATAGATTATATTGTAAAATTTTATGAGCTCAAAACTTGATAGTCAAGAGTTGTGAGTGTTGTCTCAAATCAATTTGGTCCATTGAAAATATCAATATATGATCATAGCGGCCTTCACCACATTTATCGTGTTTGGACCATTCACGGTCATAAATACCAATACAATCAACGGCATAGATCAAAGTATGGATGTGTAGCATGAAAATGACATGTAATGTTATATCTTATCATATATGTCCATTTTCAACTCTCTTACCTTATGATTAAAAATAAATCGCCTTATTCTACTTAATCAGACTGTATATATTAGGGGTGGGCACGAGACAGGATGGGACGAGATAGACCCATCCCTATCTCATCCCGTTCATACGGGATCGGGACGGGATCAGCGTGCTCTCATTTTTTGACAAACTACTGCTTACCCAAGACCCAATTGCTTAGTTGAAAAGAGGCAAAGGCAATTCGTAGAACTACACATAAATGATAGCCTTAGATTGAGTATGCAACATCATAATAAACTACCATAAATGATAGTTGAAATTCACCATGTAATTAAGATTTATGCAGAGTTTTGAATGACTAAGAGGTGGACAGTATAATGGCAATGGTGGACCTGCTCTACTGTTTCGAATAGTGAACAAAAGGATGAGTAGATTTGGGGTGCTAAGAAGAATGTTTCATTATTGCTTTAAAAAAAACAATCATTAAATTCATTGTCTTGACACGAAATAAAACTCTCCAATGTAGTTAGCAATCCCATTTTGAGTTTTAAAGAGTTTGCAATTAAATAATTCATTTAGAATTCTAGAAATAAACCAATATCAAGTAGTTGCAGATATAGACTAATATCAATTACACCGATTTCAACTAAATTCATTTTTCTTCAATTACATTAATATTGCAATCCTAAAAAAATATATATATATATATATTAATAATAAATATTGAAAAATTAGCTCGGGATTGGGACGGGAACGGGATCGGATGCCCACCCCTAGTTTATATGCAACATAAATTGAAAAAGTAGAAATCTTTATTTCAGAATCATTAATAAACTAAAAATGATCACCAATGACAATTAAACATGGTAATGCAGACTCCCACTGATAAGGAACATCATAAGAACAAATCACGTTGTAAATGAGCAACATGCTCGTTGAACACCTTATGTGATACATTCTTAATTGTCATAAAATGATTCTGAACCTTTTCTTTAACGACAAAAAAAAATAAAAAAAATTAAGTCGATGAAATTTAGAATGAACTATTGTCATTCTCTGAATACAATCAACGACTTTATTTCATAATGTTTCTCATTGAAACCTATATTGTTAAGCTCTGAAATAAAAAATTATTTAACCATAATGTTTTATCACATGTTTTACATCAAACAAAGAATTCTTCTGGGTTGTATACTAAAAATTTACCCTGAGTATCTAATTAAATTGATTAGATCTGTAGCATGTGAGAATAAACTTGTGTTCTTTTTAAATTCTTCAATAGCCACTGTTTAGTGAGCATTCTTCAATCCTGAATATCTGCCAAATATTCCAATAATAGACATAATATCTTAATATAGATAAACTTTATTATACTCTCTACTACCTATGCATGAGAGATTATTTTCATATAATCCTTCATATATAAATCATTATTCGGACATTAGAGCAAACTCAATTTATCACTCATAAAATGAGTATTTTACCTAGAGGAAAGAACCTATTAAGTGCCAATTCAACAAATATCTTTTGTGATAAACTAAAAATATTTGTGGTCAATGCAACTAGAATGCGCGCCTATCAACAAATATGCTATAGCAAAAAAGTTAATGAGAAATTTTGTTGGAAGAAATAAACTTATGGCACAATTTTCAAGTATGATTTCTTCAACATATAGCACTAGAAAATAATATATTTTCTCCCACTAATCTTATGATAAATATATTAATCAACTAGATTTTCTTCAAAACCAAAGGAGGAAGTTACTAGATCAAACATTTTATACCATTGACGAGATGTCTGCTTTAAGTCGTAAATGAATTTTTTTATTTTATGAGTTATTAATCTCAAAACCCTGCAACACTTTCATTCAGAAATGCAGTCTTAATAATCCATCTAATGTAACTCTAAATGATAATGAACTACAAGGGCCATAATAATTCTAAGAGTCCTTTGTAGAAACTGGAAAGAATGTTTCTTTATAATATATTCTTTTATAGTAAAGCCTTTAACAACAAGACGTGCCTTATATCTTTCGATGTTACATTTGGAATCGCATTTGATTTTAAAAAATTCATTTGCATCCAATTGGTTTCACCCCCTTAGGTAACTTGACAAGATCCCATACGTCGTTGTCCTTCATGGACTTTAACTCATCTATCATAACATTCATCCGATCTGAAGAGTGAACATTTTGTTTGGCTTGAAGAAAAGTGACACAATCATTTTCCATTCCTATATCAAACTCATGCTCATCGAGATAAACTATATAATCATCTGGAATATCAGATCTTTTTTCCCTATTGGATTTCCTTATTGGCATTTATAATTGAGGAGGTTGAGATGCTTTTGGATTAGTACAAGGCAATCCAACTATAGCTTCGTGATTTGCATCCGCATCCCGTTCAAGAACAAGCATGATCACTTAACAAGTTGAATGTGTGATCATGTTGAATGTCTATCATAGGAATGTCAACACGTTCTTTTTCAAAACTAATATTTTTGGATTGTGTACTCCCATTATTCTCAACATCCTCAATAAACTTGGCATTATCTATCTCAATTAAGTATTAGTAGAGGGGCAATAAAAACTTGAATCCCCTTTATCTTTCTGAATTTTCAATAAAGTAGCAACTAACAGTTTTTAAGGCCAATTTTCCTTCATGAGGCTTGTAAGGCATAACCTCAGCTGAATTTTCAATAAAGTATCACATATGGGGTTTTGTTGATTGTTTTACTGGGTACATTATTAAGGAGCCTTTAAGGCCTCTCCCCAAAGAGACTTTGGAAAGGTAGAATGAGAAATCATACTCCTAATCATGTCTTTTAGGGTCCAATTTTGTCTCTCAGATACACCATTTTGATGTGGTGTCCCTAGCATAGTGTACTGAGGGACAATGCCACATTCTTGTAAGTACCTCACAATGGACTTGAACATTGGCTTGAACCGTCATATCTACCAGAGTATCACCACCACGGCCGGATCTAACAACCTTAATTTTTTTTCTCATTATGTTGATTTTCAACCTCAGCTTTATACGCATTGAACACATCCAATGATTGTGATTTTTCATATATTAAGTATAGATACCTATAGCAAGAATAATAGTCTGGAAAAATGATAAAATACCGTTGACAATTCCAAGAAGTCGTAGGGAATGGTCCACAAATATTAGTATGTATCAAATCTAAGACACCTAAACTCCTATGTGAACCTAACTTCCTAGTGATTGTTTGTTTCCCCTTTATGCATTCAATATAAATCATAAAATCTGTAAAATCGAGGGTACCAAGAATTTCAGTTGACACAAGGCTTTCAATCCTTGGTCGAGAGATATTACTTAGACGCTTGTGTCATAATATAGAAGAGTTATCTTTAATAAATCTTCGTTAGTATCGTAATAAATAACATGCAAAGTTTCATTTGACTGTAAGTAGGAAACTATCTAAGTCTAACTTATATAGATTATCAATCAGAAATCCAGTACCAATAACATTAGAATTTTGTTAGAGATTAAACTTCATTTTCCTAAGGAAAAAGTATAACCGCATTTATCCAGACTGGAAACAAAAATTAAATTCCACCTAAATGACGGTACATAAACAATCTCATCCAAATCTAAATAAAAGTCAGACTCTAATTTTAATCTAAAGACTCCAATTTCCACCACACAAGCTTTATTGTCATTCCCCCATGTATATGAACTTTTCATCATCATTTGGTTTTCATCTCCTTATGTAATCCTGCATGGAAACGCTAATGTGAATAGTTGCACATGTATCTATCCACCAAGAATGACGTGGTACCTCAGCTAAATTAAATTTCAAACAAAAAAACTAAAATTATCACATTTCTTTGCGAGCCATTTATGATATTTGAGACAATCATTCTTCACATGACCCGCTTTCTTGCAAAAGAAATATGTAGTGACTTTATCATGTTTCTGTTGCACATTTGCATGTGAAGTCCCATAAGATGCAGTTCCCTTGGCTTTAAAAAAAATATTTCTTTTCCTTTTTCTTGATGTCTGAATTGTCATTGGAAAATGTCGTCATGTGAGCACTTTCTGTATTTTATCATTTCAATCGTTCAACTTCTTGCAGACACTGAGCAATGAGTTTATTAAGAGTCCATTTCTCCTCTTGAGTATTATAATTGATTTTAAAGTGATCAAACTGTGTAGGAAGAAAAATCAAAATGAGGTGCACAAGGAAATCATTAGAAAACTCCAATTTTAGTATCCTCATTTTGGAAAAAAGATTATACATTTCCATTATGTGCTCCCTTATGTTTCCTTTGCCACTATACCGCATGGTAACAAGTTTGTTAAGAAGCGTACTTGTCTCCACATTTTCCGATGCAACAAATCGGTATGCAACCTGGCATAGGAAATCTTCAGCATTTTTCTCCTTAGGCATGACACCACGAAAAGTTTCAGAAATAGAGTTCTTCATTATCATAAGACTAATGTGATTAGAGCGCTCCGACTTTTCATAAGAAGCATTTTCTTCATCTGAACTAAAATCAGTAGGCTTAGTGGGTTCATTACCATGAAATGTGAAATCCTAATCCATACACCTAAGAACGATTACTATATGTTCTTTCCATTTTTTAAAATTTGATCAATTAAGCACTGGATTGTTGTTTAAGTTGGCAGATATCGAAGAAGCATTCACTAAATAACACAAAAGAAACAAACTCACATCAATATATGTACATCCCATCAACTTTAATGCATTATTGCTATGATAACCAAAAAATAAATAACGTAGTCATCAATATCATGCGAATTTTGTCTAATTAAGGAACAAACAAATAGACAAATGGAAAAAAATTGTACATATAAATTTACATATTTACTAATGGGCCCTTATGAAAAACTGGGCACACCATTACAATTCAAGTCTTTGGACATACATGGTAATGTGTAAGTGGTTCTTTTAAAACAAAAGGCTAATTAATAGATATAAAATAAAATTGAACTTAGCCAAACAATGATCTTACTTTGGCCCGATCACTGAATTCATAAATGAATCCCAAAAATATTTTACTTAAATGAATTACCTTATAACGCCAATGAACCGGTCAAAATAACAACTCCTTTGGGCCGACTATTATTCGCATGGGTCATGATGCAACCATATGCAATCCACTATAAAAATAATTTAAATTCTAATTTAAATAAAATTTCATGAAAGAGACCACTTAGGCGACGTAGCCAATGACCGTGATTTCTCAAAAAATGTTGAAATTTTACCGAATATTTCTCTTTTTCGAGTTATCGAAATTTCTTTCGAAATCCAAAATATTAATTTATTTCATTAGACCAATCTCAATTTTTCTACATTTTAACCCGTTTTAACTTTAATTTAGTATTAAAATTTTGTTGTATTAATGATTCTTATGCAATATATTATTTGTATGACATTATGAGTCTTGTAGTACTCTTTATGTAGTATTTAAGAATTTAAAATGCTTAAATTATATTGATAAATTTAAAATTACAACCAAAGTTTTTACACTTTTTCTATACACAACGAAATAATTCGTAAAATCAACTTATCAAAATTACCTCGAAAAACGGAATCACAATCCTTGGACGTAGCACAAAATTCACCTAAATTTAAAATTTTGGATTGCTGATTAAAATATTCTTGAGTTGTTCCAAAAATTTTCCTTAAATGCAAGAGTGATGAAGGCAAAAAAAATGCAATGAGGTCCAGTCCAATTGGCCAGGTAGTACAAACATGCCTTACGGGCTCAAATAAGCAAAACTGGTCCAACCAGGGCTGAACCGGTTCACTGGTCTGAACCAAACCAGTCTGAAAACAACAGGCCTAGTCGGTCTGAACCAAACCGGTCCAGATCTGGACCTACCCAAGGCAACTGGACCGGACCAGAACCCAACTGGATCGAACCTAAACTGAACCAAACAGACCAACTGGACCCAACTATTCTGATCCGAACCTGACCTATTTAGTTAAAACAGGCCCAAATTTCTAACAATCGAACTTAAGGTGTGATAGACCCAACAATGCACTAAAAGAACAAAATGGAGCCTAAATGGATCAATTGGAATTGGCCCATTTGTTGGTTTAATTGGAATTGGTCCAATTGAACAATGTCTTTCTCATGTCTGATAATCCAAAACTACCAATCGTGATTGATCTACAACAAAAAAAACTTTAATCATCTCAAATTCATTTCTCTTCCCGTCTTAATCGTGCGAGGAACAAAACCTCATCAATGGCGTCAATCAGACCGATAGAAGGTCTTTCACCACCACTAAAGGCTTGTGTTCTACAATCGTCTAAAAGCGGAGATTCGACATCTTCCACGATCCCTGATTCAACAAGGGGACAACGTTTGCAACAACAACGAAAATTTGGATCTTCGTGGATTACTTCCTCTAGAGGTTAAGAAAGAGACCACTAAAGGAGGAGCGACTTAAATCGCCAAAAAACCCTAATGTCTGGCCCCTGTTAATCGATTGGAAATTTTTTTAAAGAAATACAAAGTTTGAAACTAGAATTCGGATGAAGTTCAACTATCACCAACCACCCGAATAACCTGATGGGGCCAATTAGTATAATCCAATCGCTGGAAGAATCGGATCCGGCAAAATAGATTTCTCGGGTTTGGGTAAAACCCACATGAGAATTGATGAATTAATCAAGCACTAAGAAAACAATAAACCGTATGTTTTCTTCAATGATTCTGACAAGGAGGCTCTGATACCACTTGTATGAATCTAATAAATCTTAAACCAAGACCTCATCTTAAAAATCAATGAAGAAAAACCGTAATCAATGCGTACCTGAAGTTGCCATTGATGAAGAGTATCCTCATAATCTCACAAACCAGCAACACACAACGAATAGATCTTCCACCTTCGAAACCTTTCTCTTGTGTTTTTAAAACCAGATGGAAAAAATAGGTGATAGATAATTGGGTTTGGAGTGGAAACCTCAATCGTATATATAGAACCCAAATTCTATTATTAGCCCATCATCAATAATAGAATTATATTGGGACTAAAATTGGTATCTACTCATAAATAACCTCTATACTCAATTTAGTAATACATGTCAAGACAAAATATGTAATTAGAAATGTGTTTATGACCCTAGTCTTGTTTCTTAATAATCACAACTAATCGGGTATAATCAAATACTACTCACTTATAGTTCGACAATCTACAACGTATAATAATATAAACTATGTAGATCCACCTTAAGGGAATTTTCTAACATTATATAGAAGAATTGCTTCAGAAGTATTCCCAAGTTGAGCATAGCCACTGATCATAGATGCCCACAAAAGCATCACTTTGCTCGTTCACAAGATCAAATGTCATTCCAACAGATTAATGGTCTTCACACGCCACATACCTATTCCCAAGGGAGTTTTCAATGGAGTCTATCTGACCACAACCACTTTTAACTATGAGAGAATAAATCGAGAAAGCTGTCAAAACTCTCCCAATCCGGGTACAACCAGAAATAAGGTTTATGAACACAATTGAATATAAACGAACTTGTTCTTGTTGCATTCATTCCGTTGATATTATCTAATACTTAACTAACTTCACCCATATTTGCATACCCACCTGTAATCACCGTCCAGGAGACAATCAATTTCTCAAGCATTGAACTAAGCATAGCATGAGTAATGTCCGTTTTTACAATTCCTATACATTCTCATAATCGAATTTGGAAGAAGCAAATGAAAAACTAATCCGAGTTTAATTCCATAACAATGATTTGATAAACCCTGTCTAAGAGCACCTGGACCCGAGGCAAAACAATCTTAAAAAATGCTTAGGTGATTTAACTGGGTTCCAATCCAATCATTAGCATTTCCCTCAGTAACTCAAATGAATCGTCAACTTGGAATCCTTACATTAGGAGGAAATCATAAAATTTCAAGAAACCAAGCTTCCAAGAGCATTAGCAGTATGCTAACCCTAGGGGTCTCATAAATTAAATTTGTTTTTTTTTTTTTACAAAATTTAGTCCGATATCAACTTGGCTAAGTCCATTTTAAGCTAATAAGTGGGCGTTTTTTTGCGAACCTTCAATTCCCAAGGTCTAAACAAGTGAAATGTAAGGGAAAATTCTAGAAAAAAATACTAGAAGTTACTCAAATGATACCCAATAGCAACTATTTCCCTAATTGATACTGAGTGACATTTTTACCTTCTTCCCCAATTGATATTGAGAAAATTGTGACTGATGGAAAGCTATTACCAAAACTTCAAAGCTTCATTAAAATGGAAACTGTTGCATTCTCCTTTGTTATCTCGTTCATGGAAAAACTTGTCTTCTCCATTCTTCTTCATTTGTGGTGGTTTGTCTTGTAGTCTAAGTTATTGGTTGCTGAAGAAAATTATTTCAAATTACTATTTGTGCCCTTTACCATCTATATCGACTTCTCGTCATCATCTGTTTACATTTATGTTTTGTTCTATCGCCATTTCTGTTCATTAACTTTCTTCATTTTTTTCCCATCTTTCTCAATTTCTCTTCTCATCGTTACTCGACAATCTAAGTTTGAACCTAGCAACTAACAAGTTGAGTTTCACGCAGATAACCTAAAAGTGATTTTGGTGAAGTTTGGAGCTAGGGGTTGTTTTCGATGCTATGGTATTTTTGTGTAAATGTTGATGTCTTTGTGTTTGCTTATTTGAGTCGAATGGGTGGATTTGATTCTCATATTTTGGTTAACGTAATATAAAAGTGTTGGTTGTGTTAATGGAATCAACTTGAATACTATTAACAAAGTATATTAAATACTAGTTTATATTGTGTAAACACTAGTAAAGGTCACAATACTTTTTCATACCAGTATAGAGCTGTACATAACCATTCCATGAATTATTTGGTTAATCAATATTTGACATCATTAAATATTATTGTATTTTTTCTCACTAGTTAATAATCCAATCAAACCCTTCTATAATCATATTAAATTTTATTATTGGGTTAATGTGCATATTTTTATCAATTTTTTACAAAACACACAGATTTTGAGATGATACCGGCTTCAATTTTGTTGACAAATAAATGATCAATTTAGTTGCAATTACTAATTGATGTAGTTGATTTTTGCTCTCCTTCTTCGCCTTTACCTAAACCTACACAGAGAACGCATGTGAGTCAAAGACCACCATGTGGTGGCCGATGGCACTCTGATGCTTAAATTTAGATAAGGCTTAGGAAATGCTTGAAGCTGTAATACCTTTGTTCATCGACCTTATCTCCCTTTTATAGTGCGAACGTCCTTGTTCAGCTAGGCCTTTGGTGACATAGTTTAAGGAAGAAGATCTTGATGGAGATCATTTTCTTGTTGGGAGTTGTCCATGTAGAGAAGTTTTCCTACACAACTTGTGCTCCTAGATCTGCGGGAGAGGTTTTCCTTTCGGAGTGTTGTCCATTTTCCTTGCATGACTTATACTCCAGTATTTGTTTCCTAGTCGAAACCAATGTATTGCTGGCCTGCCTATCTTGGGTCGATCCCCTAGATACTTGCCTTATCAAGGCTAAATCCTGCCTTATCAGAGCTTACAAGTATTGAGCTTGACCGCGTGACGTGTGGGCTTAGTGACACATTGCAATTTGGGTCCGACCTTCTGGATCCTGTCAATAGTGAGCTTAGTGTTGTATGGGCTTTTCTGGATTGGGCGTGTGTGATAACTGAAAATTTTTGTATACCACACAGCAACCGTGCAGTGGTATTTAGCCATCCAAACTTCTACATCATTCTAAGCTCTCCCCTTCTTCCTCATTTTTTTTGGTTTTCTCAGAAAATAGCAGAGCTCATACACAGCTTGAGAAGGAGAGCTTCAAATTTTCTAGTGAAGAGGGAGGGTGACATCGAACAAAATTTGGAGAGGTGTCTTCGTGGAGATTGTTTTGAGGATTTTGTATCGAATTGGAAGGGTTTGAAGACTGAAAGTTTATAGTTGGTGAGTAAATCCTTTTCCCTCTTCAAATTTTCAATAAATTATGAAAGATCTATACGTTTTTATAGCTTCTATGTGCAAATTTGGGGATTTTAAAGTTTGTTTTGACGTGAGTAACAGGGTGTATTTCCATAGCGATATCTTCATATTCTGTCAATATTTTTGTGTGTGATTGCTTTTATTTGAAAGACAAGCTTGAGAGTTTTCCATAGGTAGCTTATATGTGAGATTTGGCTTAGTATTGATGAAGTTCTAAGTGTTTGAAATTGGGTAGTTAAACTGTAACTGGCTGAAATTTGAGTTTTACTTGAAAATGTGATGAATATGATATGAAAATTGGATTGTATCTTCTATCTTAGAAAGAAATTAGGTATAAATATTGCATATTAAGAAAGTACAAGATGATAGCTTTCGAACGGTATAAGGATTGATGTTTTTGGTTGAAAATTGTGACTTGTGTGTGTGTGTTGGAAGTTACCCTGTTGAAATGAAAAATCTGATCCGAGGTAGAAGACGAAGGTTTTGACTCCAGTTTTGATTGATTATATAATTTGAACTGTGCCTCTGTTTTGCGTACCATTTTCACCGTTGCTATTGTCGCGTCAAAATTTAATTTTGAAATAACTTTATTTATATTTTTAAATATTTTGATTTTTAGTATTTTTATATACTATGCCTCGAGATGCGTGTTTGACGTCATTTAGGTCATTATACTTCATATGTGATTATGTGATTTTTTGAAAGGCTATTGATGATCTAAATGGGGCTTTGAGGATGACAGAAATGTGTAATTGCTGATAAGTGTTAATGTTGATGTTATTGGTCACTGTATGTTATGAAACAATGTATTTTGGGATTAAATTGTGAATAGTTTTGGGATTGAATTTGATTGTGTTTTGGGCGTATATTTCTGAGAGTAACAAAGTTGTTTTTGGATTACTTATGTGAACTAAAGAGTATTGATTTTGAGAATATTTTATGCACTGGATCGTTGAATGTTTGAGGTCGTTCTGTAGACTGACATTGGGTTGTCTTTAATTAAATTCGAGGGTTGTTTCACTTGATTTTATAGAATTGATTTCAGCTGAGTTAAAGGATTGAATTGGTTTGGTTTTGGACCCTTTTGGGGACTTTTTGGGATTAGATACATGGTTAATTGAGGTTTGCCTTGAATTGACTTTTTGATATTCAAAACTTGTTGTTTTGGAGTTGAATTGGGTTACCAATTTATCATTCATATGTGGGGTTGATTGCAAGGATAAAGTAGTTACCTTTTGACACGTAAATTTGGATGTGTTGGGATTATTGTGGACACTGAAAACAAAGTGTAGTAGATTTATTGTGTGGAATGAAATATGGTTATTTTGGGACTGTTTTGTGAGCTGAAATGGGGATGTTTCAAGTAGATTTTTGTTGATTCTTTAAACATGTTTTGGCTTAATTGAGGTCAGGTCTAATTGAGATTCATGGCAAATTTTGGTTGGATTTCGGATGAGTTGTTAGTGGAAATTTGTGATTGGTATTGATGGTAAGTTATAGGATGTTTATGTAAATATGATGCAATGTTGTGTTGTGTGG